>OX387182.1:62136662-63351662 GCA_947561395.2 Buxus sempervirens
GCTCTAAAGAAGAAGGCCACATACATCTCCATCTTCTCGTGTGTACGTGATGTGTTGGAAGCAAGATTTATAGTTTCGGTGTCATGTAACTGCGTGCTATCGAAATTTCGTTTTTTGAGAGGTATCGATGCGTTTCAACGCAGGAAAATCGCTTATTTGCAAATTAATCGATTTTTTGCAGCATGCCAACGAAACGGGTCGAAATGAGAGAAACAGGTGATAAAGAGAGAAAAAATTGATTTTTTAAAAAAAAATTTCATTAGTGATTTTTTGTGGCGTGTCGGCGAAATTTTGACAGAATAAAAAAAAATCAATTTTTTCTAGTTTTTTGCCTTCTTGATTTTTCCTGCGTTTCGTCAACACGCCGCTGGCGTGCCGATTTTTTCAGGGATCGACACGCCCATCGGCACCGAAACTCAAAACCTTGGTTGGAAGCATGGGATTTGATGGATTGTCTATTTGTGCATTGTGAGTTCATATACCAGCTTTGGTTGTACTTTCTCTATAGTATTTTTGTTGTATGGAGCTTTTCAGCTAATATTGTCGGTGCCTTGTATGGTAGTGGGATGTTTTGTTATGTTGCTACTGTTTTGTTACTTGATATGTTATATTTCATATCTTTATCCTTATTTATATAACAGAAACTTTCATTAAAAATTCCATTTATATGGCTCTATACATCGAGCTTGGTCATGAACATGGTTTTCTGTTTCGGCGAGGCCTAAATTTCGCCTTTTACCACCCTTGCAGCATGTTTCGCGGGGAAAAATCACTAGACTGCATCTCTAGCGATTTTTGGTAGTGCACTAGTGAAACATAGCGGCGTGGCAAGTGAAACGGGGGAAACACAGTTTTCTTTAAAAAAAGTATTTTTTTGAGTGACACGAATCGAAATTTCGCTCGATTTGGGACAAGCACTCCAAAATCCCAAAAAAAAAAAAATTTATCAGTTTTTGTGTTTTAAATTCATCCTCCTGCTCATAACTTCCGTCATTGTGGGTTGGAATTCTTTTTATTGCAATTTGCACCAACTATTTCACCTTGCACATTAGGATTGAGAGGTTCCATGGCTTTTGTGCCTTGTCCTCGTCAGTGTTCATGTATAGGAGCCATTAGACAAATTATTCTATCAGTACAGACTTGAAGGTTTTAATCCTACCATCATAGGTTTGGCCATAGCACCACAAAACGGAATGCCAATGAAACCAAATCTAGACCATTTATTCTGATATAATCTGGATATTAAAAAGGTTAAATAACATGGCCTGATGGTATTGTTTTTAATAAAACATTAGTGGCATGCCTTTAAATGAATGTAACATCGAATAATCTAACCTTGATTGTATAGAAAAGAAAAACATAAAGGGGTCAAAGTAATAAGCTATGGCCAGAAAAGGACATAAAGGCCTAAATTTCCAGCCTTTCCTGTGCTGCTTCATGCAGTCCCTTTTAGCAGAGAATCAACAGCTAATGAGCCTTCATTATTACTATGTAAATGATGCAACCTTTATTAAGTTTTTTACATGATTCCTAAAACAATATGGCATGCAGTTGCAAGTTTTTTTTCCCTTTTTTTTTATTAATTTAAACTCGTTGGCAATTAGTATTATTTTTTGGGGTTAATGAGCCTTTTTCTGCGAAGAAAAATGTGGTACTTCATAAAGGTTTAGGTAACTAATTCTTTTTCGTTATGAAGAGGCTAATTCTTGGTGTGATAATTTTAGGTCAAATCATTGCATACGTATGCTCAAACTATTGGTTCTCTTGACTCTGTTCTGAACTATTATGAATGCACTATATGATGTATCATTATATGAGCAAAATGCTGCTCCTCCTATCTAAAACCAGAGTTCATCAATTTCTCTATTATTATTTTTGTGATGAGTACATGTGAATAATTGAATTCACTTAATCTTTTAGTCAACTTTATTCTTCATGTTGTGTAAATAACTCCGCAATTATAATATCATGATCGGATTCTTATATTTTTTATATGTTTTTATGTAACGTTTTGGGTTAAGGTGTGGATCATTACTATGCTTTACAGGTGGTTGATGCTTATGCATTAATTGGGGATGTTACTGGGCTTGCTGAAAAGATACAGAGCTTTTTTATGCAGGAGGTTCTCTCCGAAACGCACTGTGTATTGAAGAATATTGTGGAAGAGGTTCATGCTTTTTAATTTACTGTTGTTTAGATGTGCAGTTATATATTAAAGTAATAGAAATTTCTCCAAGACTTTTGTGGAATTGTGGCCACATCATCCATTCTTAATCATCCCCCCCCATCCCCCCGCCCCCAACTCCTCTTGCCCGCACTTCAATAAATTTTTGGGCAGTGTAGTTGCCAGCGTATGATTTGTTTGAACTTCCTTTTTCGTTAGCATTATTGTGTGAAAAACTTCATGTTTTTGGAGCTTTTTCCTCCAACAATGGTGAATAAATTGTTTGATGGTATTTGTTATGCTGGTGAAGTGGTCATGTTTATAGAGCATATGCCTTATTGATAGGTTATTATTATAGGTTATGATCTTTAGTTCATTTGTGCACTCCAATCTTATTGGTAATTAATTTATTTGGATTTTGGTCTCTGAATGTAAGATCTTGGTTTGATATTTTATTTTGTTCTAAATTATAATATGTTATACATCATTGCACATGTGTGAGGTTTAAATCTGCTTGGGTTTCTATATTGGGGTGTGTGGAGACTGCAGTGTTGTTATAAGGTCCCTACTACCCCATAGCATTGTATTATATTATTTATTATTAGTAGGGATAATTACATACTTGGAATTGGGGCGTAACATGTAGAGTGACACCAAGCTTAAAGCAACTCCTTGTGTTACTAATGCTCCTGTACTAGTGCATGTTGTATTGTTTGTATGATTGTATCCAGTAATAGACCGTGTTCATTCATTCAAAGATGTTCCTAGTGAATAAAGAGTGCATATGTAAAGCCTAGTAAAGGATGAAGAGATGAAAGATATGTTGAGAGAATACTTCCCAAAAAGTATGTAATGATGAAGGTATGAATGCTTTGTTTTATGTACAAATGTGGTTATTAGAGCAGCAAGAGAACACCACTTTGAGAGATTAAGCATTTATGATATGACATGACATTTTCAACCATGTATCAATGTCCAATTGTGTATGCCGAGGAAGGACTTGTTAAAAACTAACCAGGAAAAAGGCTATTGCTACTAGGAAATCAATGTCCCTATCTTGAAAAGTAAGAAGAATTGAATTGCTAATATAAATGTGAATGCTCTCTAACCTCCATATTAAGAACACCTTTAAATTGGAGGCCAAATGTTCTTCCCCCTTTCTTGGAAAACAATGATACAATCTATGATATTTTTGTGGTAGACAAGTTTATATAGTTGTAAATATATTGCATTTTTGAGTTTTTACTACATTTTAGTTTGGTGTTGCATATTTTTTACAGATTTGGACTGATATAGAATATATTGATCAAAATATCTTCCAATCCCTTTTCTTGACTAATAGAGATCCTAAGCACTCATATTTTGAAGTAATTTGGTTTAGAGTCATCATATAGTGGTTAAAGCAACTCATTCAAAATTCAGTCTCATTTTTGCAATACCTAGAGTGATTGAAAGAACTCTTGGCTTTCAATTCTGAATGAGATCCACAGAGCGTGAAGGGTGCATATGATTTGTTTTCACTCACTTGCATGGGGACTCCATATGTTTTCATTTTTATTTTTTAATTTCTAGAGGAACGCATGGGACAAGCAACATTTATTCTTTTCACAAGGACTTTCCTATGGTCACGTATCTTCCTTACTAGGTCTTCTAAAATTTCCAAATTTCCTCGTGTAGCTTGTACTTGTTCTTCATTTTATGAAACCATTCCTGTTCTTACAAGGCTAATTAACTGCAGGATCAAGAATCTCATAATATCCAGAGTAGCAGGTATTTTGCTCTACTTATACGCTCCATTATTCCATTATTTGACAGAATTAATTTCCATTATCTATTGATTGATCCTCTGATCCTGAATGCCCTCAAAGTTCATCATTTTATTTGTTCTGTTTTGAATCATCTATAGCTTGTGAGTGAGTGTTTCTCTTGTTCTATATTATATTTTCTTATAGATTTCTTGTGGAGTTTGTAATTTTAGGCTTTTGCAATCTGTTCTTATGTTTGCTTATGTAAACTTAAAAAGGTTGGAGAAAGAATTGTTCTACATGTCCCTTTGATGGTATTTATGTTATGTGGAAACTTTGGGGGCTTTGGAATTATACCTGAGATTAAAAGTGAATTGTTAGGGGGGAATATGGTGGATTGGTCCCACTTGACAAATATAATAGAAAGCTTAAGACTGAAATTTAGGGTGATAATGTGTTGGATTTTGTAGATTTCCCTTTTGTATCAAGTGGGTTCTTAGTTTTGATGCTAGACTAAGATTGGTTCTTGAATCTTATTGTATTTGGAAATACAATTGTAACATGCTTTCCAATAGACTCAAAGTTGTCCTACTTCTCATCATACATCTTGAAGAGAGTTGACATACTCCTCATCATACATCTTTCTAAAACCCTCCTACATTCCCCAGAGCAACCGATAGATGAGGATTGAAAATAGGTGCTAGTAAAAAACTTCTTTCTGAGGACTAGAAGGAGGTACTTTGTTTTCTGGTTATGTTTACTCTTATTGGCGCGTCATTTTCTTTCGTGAATGCATGCCACGAACTATATTTCTCTTGATGATTATAAGCGGCATTTGGATGCTGCACTGGATTTCCATTTTTGATAGTATGGTGCTGGCATTTCGCTGTTCACCATTGTGTGGCATGAATTTGGGGAGAAATGATAATCTCCTATAAACTCAACCAGGATGCTAAACGATGACATGCTATGCAATATTGCAATGCTTGTTGCTGAAATTTAGAGAGGCATCATGGAATTTTACATGTCTCAACATGCGTGTATTTTGCAGGAAAACTACTCTTATAAGGATCACTTTTAGGGAAATTTCAACCCATTCTAACAAAATTTCTATTGTTATTTTTCTCCTCCATTTCTTTAGCTAAGTAAAAGCCCGATGACTTCTTTCTACTCATCCAAAAAACTTAGAAACTCCCATTGGTGAGTGTTTTCTGAACTTTAAAATCTCATATACATGTTGGAAGCCCAGGTTTGAGACAGATTTCATTTTTTTCCTTCTAGTTTTGATGATCATAAACCTAATCACAATATGGAAAATCATTGTATTTTATATAATGACATCAAATCTATTGAAGGATATTGTTACTTAATATGATATCCATTTACTTTCCTCTGCGGAATATTAATTGATATATAAACACACATTGTCATTTGACTTCTCTAGGTCAACTTTACAATTAATTACTGCTTTCCCAAGCCTTTTTTTTTGTTGCTTTCATCCCTTTATTTGTGGTTGCTTACTCTGTGCAACAGTTTTTGTCCTTTACTATAGTGCTTTGGTTCAGTATCGTTGGTAAACTATCACATCATTCAACTTTGGGGATCATGTCTCTCAAATGATCTAGCACATGGTTTAAAATAGTAGTGTTTATCATTTCGATACAAAACTGATACAAGTTGGTATGTGCTGGCTAATTTTTTATACCATTAGAATAAAGGCAATTTGACAAGCTACAACCAATATCTTTGTCATGATGGTTGTGTTGGCCAATAAATGTAGCATTTGCACTTAGGTTCACCACTCCATTTTCCTACAAGAGTTGTGGCTATCATTGAGAAAGCCCAAAGGGACTTTCTATGGGAGGGAGGGGGAAGGAGGAAGAATCATCTAGTAAGGTGGGATAGAGTGTGCTTGGATAAGGAGAAGGGTGGTATTGGGGTGGGTATGGTAGCCCATCGTAAATTCTCTCTCTTAGCTAAATGGTTGTGGCACTTCAGCACAGAAAAAGAAAGTTTGTGGCATCAGGTGATTACAAGCAAATATGGAAGGGATGATAATGGATGGTTCATAAACTTGAGGTCTCGACCGTCAGGAAATTGCCCATGGAAGGCTATCTTGAAACTTGCTTCTGTCTTCTACCCTCATATTAGAATGTCTGTTGATTCTGGCTTTTCAATTCGTTTCTGGCTTGATCACTGGTGGGGCAATCAGCCTTTATTTCTTCAATTTCCTCGTTTATTCTCTTTGGCCCTATTTCCTAATGCTGTTGTCACTGACACTTTGCAGTGGTCATCCTCTGGTTTTTCTTGGAATCTTCCTCTTCGGAGAGACCTTCGCTCTTCTAAAATAGAAGAGATTTCTTCTCTTATTGATGGGTTAAAGGATGTAGTCCTTAACCCCCTTGGATCTGATAAGGTGTCATGGTCCCTTTCAACCAATAGTTTGTTCTCTTGTAGATCTTTCTTTAATTTTGTCTCGCAAACTTCATCTCATGTTTCGGTCCCTTTCCCGGTCCGTAAGCTCTAGAAGCCTAAGGTCCCTCTAAAGGTTAAAGCTTTTCTATGGACTGCCTTCTTACATAGGATAAACACAGCTGATTTAATCCAAAGAAGATGGAAAGGGATTGCTCTGTTCCCACAGATTTGTTTCATGTGTATGGAATATGGAGAGAGCATTGATCATCTTGTTGTCCATTGTCAGTTTGCCAGTATCTTGTGGAGGCGGTTGCTTGAGTTGATTGGAGTGTCTTGGGTGTTCGCAGATTCATTTAATGCATGTTTTGATCAGTGGCGGGTGATGGGTCTTAGTAGGAGGGGCAATATATTGTATGATATGTTATTCCATGCAGGGGTTTGGTTCATATGGTTGGAACGAAATAGCAGGATTTTCAGGGATGTCAGGCGATCGGTGGATCAAGTGTTTGATTCCATGATGAATGGTGTGGCATCGTGGGCTTCGGTGCTACTGGAGTTCCAGGGATTACGGCCTATTCAGATTGTGAAGGATTGGAAGAAGTGGTGCTTTTCGGATCTTACAGTGGAGGATGTCTTGTTGAGAGGGATGAGGGCGTCACTCCCAGACATGGGGATAGGAGTTCTAGACGCCATGCCGTGAGATGTGGTGCGATCAGAAACTGAAAGGCTTGTTCAGTTTTTGATTTAGGAGCCTAGAGAGTTTCGTCTTTGCCTTTTGCCATGTACAGTGGATTGTTGGCCGTAGTGCTTTTGGGGTGTGTTTTTTTTGTTGGGGTATTTTTGGGATTTGTGAGGTCTGTTGTTCTTGTGTATTTCGTTTGTATACTCTATACTTCATACTTTTCTCCCATATAATATATATACTCACCCCCTTCATTATGCATCAAAAAAAAAAAAAGAAAACCTCGAGTAATTCCTCCATTTACCTAGAGCTTTATTCCCATATAACCCCTATATCTCAATCTTGAGGTTATAATACACTGAAACTAAAGAACAAACAACTGCAGAAAAATAAAGTACAATATGATTGATAATATTGCATTGCCATCTCATATTTGCTATTCCTATGACTCACGTATAATTTATAGCCATATGGATTTAGAGCCTTAGTCCTAGCACTAGTAGTCATCTGACTCACCTATAATGTATAGTGGGATCTGATGATGTTGATTGTTGAATGGATACTCTCTTTATTGGTGATTAGTAATATTTCAGCACAATGAAGTGGGGAGTCTTTAATATCTAAAGCATGTTCAATCTTGGGAATATGAGTCAAAGTGGCATTGGAACTATAATTGTTGATGCCTTTTTCACGAAATTCCTCTGAAAACTCATATGTCCTTTCACTTATAAGAAAACTTGTAACAAGCCAATTTTAAATCAATGGGATTAAAAACTTTATCACCCATCAAAGAATCAATCATATCTTGGTTTTTGAAGGATTTAAAAAAAAAATTCTTTCTTTCTCATAAAAATAACATAAAGATACATCAGATTTATAGCCTAAGTTGGTCAATGAATCATAACCAACCGGTGCTACAAATCAGGGAATAAAGAAACAACTCTTCTACAGAAAAAAGAAACTTTCTAACTTCCTAACAACTATTCTAAATCAAAAGGATTTAGAATCTGTTTTTTTGGAAAGAAATATCCTAAACCTAGCTAGCACCTAATCTTTCGACACCCCCCTCTCTCAAGTTGGTGCATAGATGTCAATCATGCCCAACTTGCTGACAAGAAGTTCGAAGTTAGGTTGAAATAATCCTTTTGTGAGTATATCAGCTATTTGTTGCTTTGTTGGAACAAATGGCATACAAACAGCTCCATTATCAATCTTCTCCTTTATAAAGTGTCTGTTGACCTCCACATGCTTGGTTCGATCATGTTGCACAGGATTCTGAGCAATAGTAATTGCAACCTTGTTGTCACAATACAACTTCATTGGTAGGTTGATAGGTATCTTCAATTCTTCAAGAACTCTCTTCAGCCATAAAATTTCATAGACTCCATGAACCATAACTCTATACTCAGCTTCGGCACTACTTCTTGCGACCACGCTCTGCTTTTTACTTCACCATGTGACTAGGTTGCCCAATATGAAAGTGCAATATCCTGATGTCAACTTTCGATTAGTAATTGATCCAGCCCAATCAGCATTTGTGTAGGCCTCAATAGTCTGTTGTGTAGTCTTCTGGAAGAGAAGGCCTTTGCCTGGTGTGCTCTTCAAATATCTCAGGATTCTGTATACCGCCTCAAGATGTTTTTCATAGGGTGAATGCATAAACTGGCTTACCAGACTTACAGCAAACGCAATATCAGGCCGTGTGTGTGATAAATATATCAGCTTCCCTACCAATCTTTGGTAGCGGGACGTGTTCACAGGTTCACCTTCTTTCTCTTCTCCAAGCTTCTGATTAGAATCTATTGGGGTGTCTGCCGGTCTACAGCCACTCATTCTAGTCTTTTTAAGAAGATCAAGGACATACTTTCTTTGGGAGACAACAATTCCTTTCTTTGCCCTTGCAACCTCCATTCCGAGAAAATATCTTAAGGATCCAAAGTCCTTTATCTTGAATTCTACTGATAGAGATTTCTTCAAGTGATCCATCTCTGACAAGTCATCCGCGGTAAGGATTATGTCGTCCACATACACAATTAGCATAGCAATCTTCCCTCAGACGAGTGCTTTACAAACATAGTATGATCTGCTTGTCCTTGTGTATATCCCTGGCTTTTCACAAACTGAGTAAACTTCTCGAACCAAGCTCTCAGTGACTGTTTCAGTCTGGACAAGGATTTCTTTAGTTTGCATATCTTCGAACCAAACCCTTTTTCAAATCCTGGGGGTGCGTCCATGTACACTTCTTCCTCCAAATCTCCATTAAGAAAAGCATTCTTTACATCTAATTGTTGTAAAGGCCAGTCGAGATTGGCTGCAAGTGACAAAAGGACTCTAATGGTGTTCAGCTTCGCTACACGAGCAAATGTCTCCAAGTAGTCAATGCCATAGGTTTGAGTAAATCCTTTGGCAACCAACCTGACATTATATCTATCAATTGTCCCATCTGATCTGTATTTGATTGTGAACACCCACTTGCATCCCACAGTTGTTTTATTTCTCGGCAATTCCACCATATCCCATGTGCGATTCTTCTCAAGAGCCTTCATCTCCTCTAAGACAGTCTCCTTCCACTTCGGAACCTTTAAGGCATCTTGCACATTCTTTGGAATCTCCGTACATGACACTTATGAGGTAAAGGCACAAAAAACAGGTGAGATTTTTATATGACACAAGGTTGGACAATGGGTGTTTGGTACAAGTTCTTGCACCTTTTCGGATAGCAATATGAAGATTGGAATCATCACACTCAAACAAAGGACTTGTGGACTTAGAAACAGATTTAATAGGTTGAGAAGACTCAGAAGGAATGTTACCTGGTGGGATCTTGGATTCATGGCAGTGTAAGGAATCGTTGGACTCTTTCCTTTGATTAGTATTCCTTCTGGAGTAAACAATATCAACGGGTGTTAAGCCCATGTTTTTGGTACCTGTTTCTTTCCCATTTGTCACTTTGGAATCATGTTTTTCATGTCCTGGCACCAAGGATAAGTCTGCATGTTCATCATTTAAAGGACTTGATTCACCTATGTTTGGTACAATAATGTTTGGGGTCTTGGTTTGATCAACAGTGGCTTCATCAATAGGTGTGAATGATTCATCAAGTTGAAAATATTGTTCCGAATCTTCTATTTCCTCCTCCCCCCACTGAAGATGAGGGGTAAAAAACGATGTTGATTCTAAAAAGGTTACATCCATGGTGATGAATAGTTTTTTTGAAACTGGGTCAAAACATTTGTAGCCCTTTTGAGTGGGAGCATATCCAATAAACACACATTTTCGAGCTCGGGGTTCAAGTTTGCTTCTGTTTTGTGCATGGATATGAACAAACGCAGTGCACCCAAATACTTTTAGAGGCAAAGCAGAGGAAAGCCTGTTTGTTGGAAAAAAAACAAAGAAAAACATCCAAAGGTGTTTTAAAGTTCAAAACTTTACTAGGCATTCGATTAATCAAATATGTTGCCGTTAAAATTGCTTTGCCCCAAAGGTATTTAGGTACCATATTTTGAAATAGTAATGTCCGAGCTACTTCTAACAGGTGTTTATTTTTCTGCTGAGCCACCCTGTTTTGTTGAGGAGTATCAATGCAAGAACTTTGATGAAAAATGCCTACTTCCAAGAAAAAATGGCTCAAGTATCTGTTAAAAAATTCTTTCCCATTATCACTCCTGAAAATCTAAATTTTCTCCCGAAACTGGGTTTCAACCATTTTGTAAAAATTTTTGAAAATTGTTTCAACTTCAGATTTTTCTCTCATCAAATAGACCCAAGTTAATCTTGTATGATCGTCAATAAACGTGACAAACCACCGTTTACCAGAAGGTGTGGGAGTCCGACTAGGTCCCCAAACATCACTATGAATCATGGAAAATGGATTAGATGCTTTGTATGGTTGAGGTGAAAAAGAGGTACGATGATGTTTGGCGAGTTGACAAATCTCACAAGTAAATGAAGATGGTTTTTGATTTTTGAAAAAATCTGGAAACAAGTACTTTAAATAATGAAAACTTGGGTGGCCTAACCTATAATGCCACAACATTATTTCACTATCCTTAGAAACAGAAATAGAATTGAAACAAGTATGTTGAGTAGGTTTACTAGAGTTGGATCCATCTTCAAAGATATAGAGCCCTTCAATCTCCCTAGCACTGCCAATCGTCCTCCCCGTACTCAATTCCTGAAATTCACAACATGAGGATGAAAAATTAGCATGACATTTAAGATCAAGAGTAATCTTACTGATGGATAGTAAGTTACATGACAGATTAGGAACATGAAGGACGTTATGAAGTGTTAACAAGGGTGATAGAGGAATAGATCCGGTTCCAGCTATTGAGGAAAGGGAACCATCGGCAATTTTGACTTTTCTATTACCTGCACAAGGACTATAAGAGGAAAATAACTTTGAACAACCTGTCATATGATCAGTTGCTCCAGAATCGATGACCCAAGGAGTTTGTGAATATGGTTTGACACTAGGAGATATGGCAGTTAGGTATGTACCTTTTTGAGCCAAAGAACAAGATGGGTTTACAGACAATGATGGAGAAAAAAGTTTGTACAGGTGCTCCAATTGTTCCTTTGTGAATGGAACTGTCTCAAAATTGATTTGTGGTCCTTGAGTCTCCTCGGTAGTGGTTTGGAGTGCACGGCCATCCCCATTGGATTTTTTCTTCCAATTCGGCGGTTTTCCTCCTAGACTCCTCACGTCTAACAACTCTAACCTCAGAAAAAACTTCCTGGATGGAGGGTAGTGGTCTACGCCCTAGGATCCCTCACTTCATCCAAACTTCGATTAAGACCAGCGAGAAACATATAAACACGATCGTTTTCCTCCCTCTTTTTGTGCCGAGCACAATCATTGGGATTTTCCCAATTATCCTCATAACACTGATCCAATTCTTGCCAAAGAGTCACCATTATGTTGTAATAAGTAGTGACATCCTGGTCGCCTTGCTTGGATTGCTATAGTTGAGTCTTCAAGTCGAAAATCTGAGACGAATTTCCCAAGTCTGAATAGCATTCCCGAACAGCCTCCCAAACATCCATGGCTGTAGGTAGAAACAGATGAGGTTTCCCAATTGCTGGCTCCATTGAATTGATCAGCCAAGCCATTACAAGGGAATTTTCTGACCTCCATCTTCTGATTCTCCTTAGAGATGGATCATTTGCTGCTGGTTGTGTGATTTCCCCTGTCAAATATCCTAGCTTTCCCCTGCCATCAATCGCCAGTTTCACGGATTGTGCCCATTCAAGATAATTTTTTCCGTTGAGCTTATGGACCGTGAGTTGCAGGCTGGAGCTTTGGGAGAAGGCATTGGCTGATGAAGAGGAAGCCCCTGGTTGGACAGATTGCGTGCTGTCGGAAGAATCTGCTGAAGTGGTTGGAGAATTTCTGGTGGCTCCGGTCATCGCCGTCGTTACCATCGGGATTAAGGGTCAAGAGCACGACGCTCTGATACCATGAAGGATTTTTAAAAAAAAAATTTCTTTTTTTCTCATAAAAATAACATAAAGATACATCAGATTTATAGCCTAAGTTGGTCAATGAATCATAACCAACCGGTGCTACAAATCAGGGAATAAAGAAACAAATCTTCTACAGAGAAAAGAAACTTTCTAACTTTCTAACTTCCTAACAACTATTCTAAATCAAAAGGATTTAGAATCTGTTTTATTGGAAAGAAATATCCTAAACCTAGCTCGCACCTAATCTTTCGACAGTTTTCATATCTCCGTTGCCCAGCTGCCGATATGTCTGGCAATATCGATATTTAATACCTTGTTGTATACTTTTCATGAGTTTGAAAAAAAAATTGCTGCTAATATACATGATCGTGCTGTGAGTCTATCCAGTAATTGGCTGCTAGGATCATTGAAATATGGGATTTGGTTTTCATGTTTTTTTTCTGGATTACATTTCTTCTGATCTAACTGTTTGTGTCCTAACTGTTATTTGCAGTCATAGTTTGTTGGGTAATATATAGGTGATCTCCTAACAGCATATTAATTTATCATTAAAAAAAGAGCATATTATCTTACTGTGCTCCTGATTTTCTCAAATTTTCTGTTGCAGAATTACCTACAGCGATCTATGCCTTCAGATACCTGAATCCAGATTTAGAGAGTGTTTGCTAAGAACACTGGGTATTCTATTTAAGTTGATGTGTTCATATTATGCAATCATGAACTTTCAGCCACAGAAGGTAATGAGAACCATGTTATGCTTCGCTGCTATCTGATTTCTGTTTGTCTGTTATACATCCTTGATGTTTCTACTAAAATTTATCATCTCATGTTAAGGTTTCATTTGCTACCACCACCAATATGTCACTTCCACCACCAACACTACCACCTCCACCACTACGAATACCATCACTTATGTTATATGTACTCCATTATGAGTGTTCGATCTATTGTAAACCAAGGATGGAAATTTTGCATTTTGCAGAAATTTCGCTGGATGAGATCCAGCGAAAAATCACTGAAATTTTGGCGAAATCAGGGAATATTTCCCCATTTCCCCTCAAGAAATGGGGAAATATGTGTTTTTAAAATTTCCTTGTATTTTTTTTTGTTTAATACATTCATAATAATTACATACATGGGGAAATATGGGGAAATCTGGGGAAATTTCACCATATTTCGCTTAGAGTAGGTAACATAGGGAAACTAACAAAATTTCTTTTTCCCCAAACATTTCGTGTCCTTGACTTTGTGATATTGAAATTTTGGCTAAATTTCTCGAAATTTCAAATGCTTGTGCGAACTATGGTATAATAGAGTTTGGTAAAGGCATTGCATAGAAACTCCAAGAAGCTAGAGATAAGGAGTCTCTTGTAGGCATTTGGCAAAGTTGGAGAGTCGGTATACGTCCAAGTCTTTGAAGAACAAGTTGTATGTTAAGTAGAAGTTATACATGCTTAAGATGGCAGAAGGTACTGACCCAATAAAACACATCAAGATATTTAATCAAATAATTTTTTTCATAAGCAATTCATCAAATCATTAGTGACCTGCTGAGTATTGATGCGATGTTCGATGAAGAAGATAAGGCACTGATGCTCCGAAACCCTCTACCTGTTTCCGACGAGTAAATGGTTACAACCTTACTTTGGGAAAGGAGACTGGAAACAGAGGAGGAGACTGGAAACAGAGGAGCTTATTACAGCCCTAATAAAAAGGAAGCAGAATTAGCAGAGTAGATCCTCAAGGTGAAGCGCTTACGAAAAAGGGTAATCAGGATCATAGAAGAAAGAATGAGGAGGATTGATCAATAAAATGGAATTCCAAGAAAAAATCAAGGAAAAGGGGGCAAAGGTATAGAATGCTATAAGTGCCACAAGAAGGAATGTATGAAGAAGGATTGTCTGAGGTGGAAGAAGGAAAAGGATGACGAAAAGGGAAAGGAGAAAGCTTCAAACTCGGTGAATGTTGTGGAAGTTGGCTCTACTTTTAGTATTATCAGATGTTGAATGATTCATGGATTCGTGGATTTTAGATTCCAGATGTTCGTTTCATGTGTGCCCATATAAGGATTGGTTCAATACCTAGCTGGTCAGTAACTTTTGGCTGCCTTCTAATATGTAATGATGTCTTATATAAGACCATTGGAATGAGCACAATTAAGATCAAAATGTTTGATGGTGGTGTGAGAAGATTGGGTAATGTGAGACATGTGCCAGATTTTGAAGGTAACCAAGGGTTTTATGGTTTTGTTGAAGGTTTTGAATGTTGCAGGAACTATCTACAAACAGCTTCGAAGCACGGTTGTCAGTGGAGTTGCTGCAACAAAACCTGCAGAATCCAGTGGGGATGATGCACCTCTGTGTTATATGCGGTTGGGGCATATGAGTGAGATAGACATGGTGGAGCTTCATAAGAGGAATCTATTGAAAGAAATGAAATCATATAAACTAGAATTCTACAAATGTGGCGTGAGTGAGCCAACCAGTCTATTTTCCATCACAATAGAATCAAGTGATTGTGAAGCCTGATGCATTTGGTATCGGAATATAGCTGATAATAATGATGCCGTTTTGCTTCTGGCCCTTCTATTATCAGTCCCTACCAAAATGGATTTTATTTCTCCTCCAACAGCTTTATAACTTATCTGTCCAACCCTCTTGCAGTCATATTCTTCGCCCATGAAGATCTTATTTTAAAATCTTTTGTAAAAGTCCAACAAACCATTTGATTAAGTTAGCAATTGATAGAGTCAATTATAATAGCTATCCACTTTGCCTTGGCAATGAAGCTAGTGACCAGTATTGTATCATGCATATTTTTCAATTTTTTTTCCTTTCTTAATATCTTACTTGATGTCTGTTTATTTCATCTTACTAATTAATAGGTAGGTTTTCTTAATGGAATAAAGTATGTTTACTTAAGAAGGACCACTTAGTTAGATGGAATAAAGTATGTTTACTTAAGCACTAGGGGGCTAGGCTTGGGCAATCTATATCTTAGAAACTCTACCCTTCTAGCAAAGTGGCTTTGGAGATTTTTTTGGGGGGGGGGGGGGGGGGGGGGGGGGGGAGCATAAAATCATTGTAAACAAATATGGCATTCATAGAAATGGGCGAGATATCAACCCAAAGGTAAGCATCCGGTGTGGCAGTACATGGAAAGCGATTTCCGCTCTTGCATCTCATTTCTACCATTTGGTTAGGTATACTCTTCTTTTTGGTTCATCTTTGAGCTTTTGGGAGGATTGGTGGTGGGGCTCGTCAAGTTTTCTACCACTTTCCCCAGGTTGTATCGTGTGCGTTTGATACCCTATCCACTTGTATTTGATATACTGTTTGAGATTCTATGGGCTTGTCATGGAATTTGCAATTCCGTCAGGATTTGAGTCCTTTAGAAATGGAGGATCTTGGTTCTTTGTTAAATCAGCTTAATCTTATCACCATTGATTCCTTGTTGGATTCATGTAGTTGGTCTTTGTCATCCTATAGGTCCTTCTCCACATGTTCTTTTTTTTAATCATCTATGTTCAGGTACTAACATTGGACCCTTACAATTCTCTCCGTTCTTTCTTTGGCATGCTCCAGCAACACCCCCACCCCCCAAAGTTCTTACATTCCTTTGGGTTGCTTTTCTTAATGGTACTAATACTCTTGATAATCTCCAAAGAAGAACAAATGGTCTAGCTATCTCACCTAATGTTTGTATACTATGTCTTAAAGAAGAAGAATCTGTGGATCACATTTTCTTGCACTGTGAGCTGATTTCATCTCTTTGGTCTTCCTTTTTGGGGCTTCTAGATATTAGTTGGGTTCAGCCGAGAACTCTTTCTGATTTTTTCGTATCAGTGGCGATTTCCATTTCTCGGAAAGAAGGGTAAATTGGTGTATCAAGCAGTTTTTTGTGCTACAATATGGCTGGTATGGTTAGCCCGGAATCAGTGTATATTTGACGGAGGTTTTATACAAAAGTATAGAATTATGGAGGATATTGTTGTGCTGGTAGCAGATTGGGTTAGTACCAGGGAGGAATTCAGATCTACTTCAACAAGTGGAAATCTTGCGAGATTGGGTTGCTGTCTCTCTATTGGTTTAGAGTGGTCCAGATTTGCTGTTTTATTCATGTTATATTTCTTGGTATTTGTATCTTTTGTTTAGCAGTTTCTGTAGTTATAGCTCTCTTTTCTTGTTTCTCCATATCTCATGGGGTCTTGTATTTCCTCTCTTCCCCTCAAGTTTCAATATATCCTTCATTATTCATCAAAAATTAATAGATAGGTTTTCCAAGATTGTGACAGTCCAATTTTTTCGTTATCTATGCATATTTAGTTATCCATCTTTATGTATTTCTCCGGATTCTGTATCTGTTATATATATGTATATTTTCTCTTTTCTTGGAATTTTGACATATTTGTTTCAGGATTCAGAGTGTAAGAATTTGAGTATAACGCAGAAGCAAAGTGACATCTCCAGGCACTCAGAAGAGGTTCAAAAGGTTCATTCAGTAAAAAAAGATGATTCCGAAGAAGGGAATGGCTGTATATCAGAACCTATCAATAGAATGCTTGTTTCTACATCAGAGAAGGATTCTACAACAATTACTACATCTGGAACCACTGGAGCTGCATTTTTAGATGGACATCTACCAGTTAATGAGTTGAGGAATGACGAGAGTGCGGCATCAAGCAGTGAATCCCCATGGGATCAGCTAAGAAGAGACGCTACGACATTTGTTTCACAAACTTTACAAAGGGGGCGCAAGAACCTTTGGCAACTTACAACAAGTCGTGTATCTGTGTTGCTTTCTTCTTCTGCTGTTTGTACAACCAGCATGCACCAATTTTTGAGAAATTATGAGGATCTGAACACCTTCATCTTGGCGGGAGAAGCCTTCTGTGGAATTGAAGCGGTTGAGTTCAGGCATAAGTTGAAGATTGTTTGTGAAAATTATTTTGCAGCTTTTCACCGACAAAATATACATGTACGTCAACTTTGTTATGCATTGGGTAATTTGTTATTTGATCAGAAAAATTTTGAGTGAAAGTTATTGATTTGCATGATTAACATGAAGAATCTGCTATTATGCATAGTATAGGTTGTTATTCACTCTAGTTTAACCTTTGGTAATGCATATTGACAGTAGTGCATACTTTATTTGTTTTTGTAAGAGGTATATTTTCACTACAAAACCAAAATATGCAATTGAGTAAATGGGATACTGATAGATGATGACGCATGCCTTCTTAAAATCTCAAAATCAAGTAATACTAATAATTAACCAAACCGCAGATACCAAAGAATTCTTAAAAATATCATCTTCAAAATCAAGTAACCACTCCAACAGGCAGGAATGAGCTCAGGTTTTTACAGGTGTATACTATGTTTCATTAGCCTACATTATTGTGTATATATTCTGCATATTTTAATTATTTGACACATGCTGCAATACATACTAGCAATTGAAAGTGAGCAATGCTTTGAAGTTCCTATATCAGTTTCCAATTCAGTATCATCCTGAGGCCACTGGCCAGAGATTAAGAATGTATCTTAATCTATAACAACTTTAAATGTTAGCATAAGGTACACAAAAAAAGTGACAAGCTTTACATGTCTACTGATATGTTACAACTCTCTATTTGGTTGTCTCTTCCTAGTGTACTTTCAATCTTATGCTGCGGCTTATCATTGTTTCAAAAAGTTGAAAAATCTGATCGGAGGTATATAATGTGAACTTGAGGTTGAATTGTTTGGTCCAGTGAATGCATTCTGTTATAAAATGATGACTTTTTTAATTACAGACTACAACTAGTTAAATTTTTGTAATTTGCCATACCTGTAATAAATTTCGTATACAATGATGAAAATCTCTTTTCTAAACTGCTCTCCTGTCTAATTTCAGTTACTGGGCTGTTAATTACAAGAAAATATTGGATTATGGCAGATACATGCGTATATCAGATATTATATACATTGTGGGGACGAGATATCTGACTCCAATCAGTTGACAAAAGCCCTAGTCAAGCTCAAGAAATTCATTAGGGACTTCATAGATAATAAAAACTCATGATTTAGTTCTTGAAAATCAATTTACAGTTCACAGATCCTTGTCAACATTTCTTGCATCGTATATTCACCACATGCCCGTAAATTTGTTTCTGTTTTACTGCAAAATAGGAAGATGTAGTTGATCAGGATATTATTTCTGGATCATTGAAATCATGTCTTTACACCCTTGCACATTCCCTTGTCAGAGTTCCAAATTTGTTCTGAGAGACAGTGAGCTATATATTGACTTTGAAGTCCATTTCATCGGAATGCAGTTATCTTATTTTGTTGAATTTGTGCGACCACCAAATAATTTTTCTGTCTTTCTTGTGCACTGTATTAAATATATCATGTAGAAAAAGTTACTATTGTATGTTCATTTCATTTTATATTTTCCAGGCACTAAAAATGGTTCTTGAGAAGGAGAATTGGATGAAAATGACGTCAGACACAGTCCAAGTTATTAGTTTTGCAGGCCTTATTGGTGATGGAGCACCATTAATTGTTCCATCTTATGCTACTAAAATCAAGCTGATTCATTCTAAAGGATCTGCACAACCAGTTGAAAGTGCTACACAGAAAAATGGATTTGCTCATTGGCTTAATAGTGGAAACTTATTTTTGTTAAAACTGACATATGGTTCTAGGGAACATCAAAATTCGTCCCTAAAACTTCCCAGGGAAACATTCTTTGGGGCAATTGATGAAAAATTTAATGAAATATTTCAGAATGATAATTTTTCCCGAGGAGACAGTGACATGAATCACGTAAATGGCAATAATTCCATTTCAGAAGATGAAAATGAAGATCTCCATGCGGACTTTATTGATGAGGATAGTCAGCTCCCCAGTCGTATCTCTAAACCCAATTTTCCAAAAATTCAGTCTTCTCATTTGAATGATGAAGATGTCACAGCACAAACAGGATCATCACTTTCTCTTCTAAGGTGAAATTATCCATGTCAGATTTGGAATTACTTATAATGAATATCTTTGCATATATTAAACTGACTTATCTATAAAAATTAGGTTGATGGATAAATATGCAAGGCTTATGCAAAAACTAGAAATAGTCAATGTTGAATTCTTTAAGGTATGGTGCAATGCAATACCTTTATCTTTTTTTTCTATTATCTCTTGGTGTTTATTACTGAATTTTCACTTTGCCTTCCACTTTTCTCTATTTCTCTCATTTAGTAGATTGTTGCAGGGGATATGCCAGTTGTTTGAAGTTTTTTACCATTTTATATTTGAATCATTTGGTCAACAAGACACATTTCCTACCGGAAAAGGCTTAACAGATTCTCTTAATTGTAAGAAATCTTTTCTATTTTTCCTTTTTTTTAAACATTTTTTTGTGTTTGTATAATTTTGATAATCCCACATGTTGATCAAGATTCCTTCTTCATTTCAAAGATGACACCCCTTTTCTTCTGGTTCTCAGTTCGGCTGAAGACTGCTTTATCTAGAATAACACAAGATTGTGACCAGTGGATAAAACCACAGACAGTACCATTTTCTTCATTGTCACCCACAGCATTAAATGCATCGTTGAGTCATACGGATGTGACACCTACAAGCCCTCGCGGCACAGCATTCGGTCATATATCAAGTACTTCGTTTGGTCTCAAGGTATTAGTTTGTGAACAAGATTCTACATTTTATAATTTCACGATAGGTTGTTCTCTTTCATAATGCTCCCTTAAATTGGTCAATTTATAGTTTCTTGATGGTAGTATATGTGCACACACACATAATATATAGCTTTTTCTAATTTTGTCGATGTTGCAGGAAAGGTGTGCTGGTGCTGAGACAGCATCTCTTGTTGCTCGAATTTTGCATAAATCTAGAGCTCACCTTCAGTCAATGCTCCTGCAAAACAATGCAGCTATAGTTGATGATTTCTATGTGAATTTGGTGTGTCTCTTTTCTGTCACTCTTAGAAGCATCAATAGTCATCTTATTTTTGATTTATTGTTTCTCTGTGGATGTGATTTATCATGTCAGTTATCACTTAGTTTTTTAGTGCTACTGGTTGATCGGTTTCCTGAATGTATTTACTGATACTTCTGTTTGTAAGTTATCTGTGTTAGTGGGAATGATTAAATGCAATTGTGAATATTTTCAGGTGGATACTGTACCAGATCTTACAGAGCACATTCATCGGACAACTGCAAGACTCCTCCTCCATGTCAATGGGTAAATTCATGGTAACTTATAGCAGATTGGTTTACAAGGAAAATTTTGGGTATTAATTTAACCAATCCCGAAATATTGTATGCTTTATTTTCAATTAATTGTAAACATTAATCTTTTCAGCTCCTAGATATAAGATACTATTATAATTTCATGTTGCAGGACTAATACTGCTCTATTAACTTGATAATATTTCATATGTTTCTACTAATTTGAAAAACTCTATTTTGTTTCTCTTTGCAATGCCTATGGGTCAATGTATCTATAATAAAGGTTCTAATATGCTATGGCTTCCACTAATGCTGTCTGATAATGACTTCTTTACTTTAGAGTTTGTTCTATAAATCATGAAATTGTGTATCTGTATATTTGAGCAGTGACAGGAGAACTTATATGACAAAAAGCCAGAAAAAATTTATAAAGGCCTCCTTGAAAAAGAGAAGCAGGAAGAAAACTTACTTGGCAAAAGGATATAAATGGTGCAATCATATACATACTTTATAGTTACAATCAATCTCATTTTTTGGTAGCTAATTCACCTCTTTGTTAGCCATCCTCAACACTTTGGGGAAAAAAATTATTTTCACGGAAAGTGTTATAGTAGGGATCTATCTCAAAACATTAGATTGGAGAGCTGATCTCCACTTTCCCAATAAATAATAATTCTTGAATTTCCTTTATCCAAGATTCATGTCATGTTTAGGAAAATAAAAACCCTTTGATGTTTTCATTGTTGGCACCATAGCTGACACAGAAAACTCCTCTAATCCCTTTCTCTCATTTGGTTTCCCTTGGAACAACTGTCAAGATTGAATTCCATTGAAGCTTAATGCTGGGGCATCAAAGGGGTCATGGAGAATAATTTATTTGTTCTCCTTGTCTGTCAAAAGATTTCTCGTGAATATTTTGTGCACTTTCTTAATAGTTAAAGTCAATTTCGTTATTATGACTTTGATTTTAGAAGGGATGAGTGAGACATCATTGATTTTATCTTAGCTCTTTTGTTCCTCTCATTTAAATGAGCTACAAAGTCATGTCCAACATCATCCACAACTGCAGTTTACAATATTGTGGCATGCTAAAGATATTTTGCACCAGAGCCCCTGACGGCAAAATAAAAGTTTACTCCTATCATGGCATGAAGGGAAATGTCACTCTGTGCTGCCAATTCATCACCCCTCTCCCCTTCTTTATTTCTTTACTACTCATTCCAAAATTTGTATTCATTTTTCATTGAAATCACCCAAACAATACCTGTATTTAAGTGTTTGTTCAACATATGCCAGATCTATGCTTTGATTTGCGAATTTAAAGCTTCATTCTTGAGGTCAATGTGTGTGTGTGTGTGTGTCTCACTCTGTTATTTTTTTTTTTAAATTTTGATTATTCTAAAAAGAGTAGATGCCTTGAAGAAAAAAAATAATGCAATGGTTCCAGTTATTCTGTGGATGGAAAGCTTTAATAGTAACTCAGATTAATATTTCCCTATCTGTTAGCTTTCACATTATCTTGGAGCATTACAAAGACTATAGTTGTACGTATTATCCAATGTCTCTAGATAGCTCCAGGAAAACAACTTGCATAAGCCTCACAGTGATTGTGTGGTTGAATGCATCCTAGCCTGTTTTTTGACACTTCTGCATTGGACAGTAAGTTCACTACTACATTTCCCATCTTTGTTAGAGGTAATCTACTCATATGGGACGGAAGAAGAAAGTAAGCAATGGGTGTGTACAAGGTCCTAAACTGAATCCAGGGAGTTGGCCCATGGATTTTCAAGCAGCCTCAGTCTGTCTCACATTTCAAATAATCTTGGAAAACATACAGGAGTAGATTCTCAATTATTCATGAGGCAATGCCAAATAGGATTGCATCATCCTGAACCAGTGAAACATTATTGTATTAGTAAATATACTGTTTACATACTTTTCATATTTATATGCAGTGTTCATATCTTAGGCTGATAAGAACTTTGACAGGTACATGGATCGAATTGCTAATTCAAAATGGGAGCTTAAAGATCTAGGACTAGAGCATAATGGGTATGTCTCAGAATAATCTTTGCAATGGTGGTGGCAGTATTAAATTTAATTGAATCTTGGTTTTGAGAATATCAATATCCCTATATGTGCTAATCTTATTATCTTGCTGTATCAGTATTGATATATGTGCTGATAGTATAAAAATGCTCTTCAGAATTAACTTTTCTTTGTAAAATATTGTATTTCCACATGTTTATCATTTATTTTGGTGCTGTTCCTCTTATCTGCTGTAATACAAGAGACATGTAAACAGCAATTTCTCTCTTTAATTTTTTTAATGTGAAAACCAGTGGAATAATTTATGAATTCATATTTTAGTCCAACAGATGCATGAGATTAATACACTGGTTTTAAAGCATTCCTTGCTTGTGTGTGCAACATTCATGAACTCGCATCTTAGCATATATATGCAATCTTTTACATGTTATGATGGGTACTACAACATGATAGTACATGTAGAAACAAATATATGTACCTTTCAACATGCTCATAAAAAAGTTTTAAGAATTCTTTCTCCATCCAGCATCAACTTCTTGCCAACCTTTTTCTAAGTTCTAACCAGAATTATGTTACTGATTAATACTACCCAATTCTGTGTGTTTGTTACCTTGTATTGTTCAATTTTGCAGGAGCAAGCTTGTCAAATCATATTGTTAATTAATGACATTACAGGAAGTGCTAGGTTCCTCTAGCCATAATTTGGTTTAGCAATCTCTTCTTTTGTCCTCTTGTATGATCATCTTCTTATTCTTCCTTAATTCCAATTGTTAACTTGGTAGTGAAGTAGTTATTTTTCTTGTATCTCCGCTGGTCTGGTCTCACTGTGCTGACATTCCCAGGCCTTATGGACAGTGTCATCATTATATTTCTTTGCAAGTTTGTGAAAGACCTAGTACTTAATTGAACATGTATTTCAAGGATATTTATGAATTGCTAGACTGAGAAGTGATTGATCTACAGTGCTTTATCATGCTTCTTTCCTTGGTTTGGAGAGCTATTCAATCAAAATAGAATTATAGAAGGTGAAATGTTGCATACATTTGAAATAAAATTTTTCTTTTTGTTTCCTTTGGATTTTATTTTCAAGAAAAATTTTTGGTTATTCAATTTGATGGAGAGTTCATACAAGTGGCTCAATTTCTGTGCCATATTGATACTAAGATGTAATTTTTTGGTTACACTTGTATACCCCATACTCCATACTCCATACTCTATACTTTTACCTTTCCATATAATATACATACTCACTTCATTATTTATCAAAAAAAAAAAAAAAAAGATGTAATTTTTTTCCCTTCTTCAACTTAATTATTGAGAATTTTATAAGTTTGTAATTTTTTTCCCTTTTATTAGGAATTTTAGGAGTTTTGGATAGAAACTAACAAAATCATTAATACTGTGAGGAAAAAGAAAAAGTATCAATTTCTGAGGGTTACTTCTTGGGCCCCAAAAGCAAGAACATCTTGAAGGTGGAAACTTTATGGAAATATTGAAACATGGTGATGAGATTGGATTTGAGAAGTGCTGGACAATGTTTTTGACTTGATAAGAGATCCATAGAAGTGCTCTGATGATGCAACTAAATTTTTGAGCTTAATGAATTGTCAGTTGATTGCTCCAATGCAGATGGTTCAGCCATCTTAGTGAGTTCTAAAAACAGTTGGTGCTGATAAGGAACAATTGGAAGTTTGGAACCTGCGATGGATTGAACTGCTGCAATGGTGTCAAAGAAATCATCATTTTACCATCCGAATTCGTGAATTTTTCCTTGATGGTTCTCTTTCCTAATTCCAAATGTCATAGTTATCGTTCATGTTATAGAAGGTGGACTAACAATGCTCTTGAAACAACGTAGCACTCTTGAATACTTTCCAGAAAAGTGCTCTTTGTAAATAATTTTGAATATTTCACAAGAAAGTTTGGACAAGAAGAAAGGACCAATTTTTCTATTCTCTTTAGTTTGATTTCCTAAGATTTTCTTTTATAATGTCAATTAGATAAGTCATTTTCTTCTAATCTAATACATTTCATCTGAAGGAATTATCTATCATATTTTAGTTGAAATTTTTATAGCCAGGATGTCCTCTGAATCAACTGGTTTATTAATTAGATAGTTTACTTTAGAATTTCATTTATTCACCCTATATTATTCTATGAATGGTGAAATCACTATTTAGAATGTAGTTTGAAGTTATTTCCTTTCTGAATAGGTATGTTGATTTGCTGCTGGGCGAATTTAAGCATTATAAAACAAGGCTCGCGCATGGTGGACTTCAGGAGGAGGTGATTCCTTATGCTAACTTTTCATCCACTACCATCTTATTGACTATATAAACAAGTCAGGATTACGATGATAGGATTGCCCTTTCGAGTATTGATTCTTTTCCTCCGTTATACTAGCTCACTTTGTTAACTTGTTTTCTCTTATATTACCAAGAGGAAAGTCTTAAAAGTTTGAACATCTTATTTAAAGTTCATAACTCTTAAAAGAGAAATTCTGTAGGATTTAGGTATTTTGTTTGCATCAACACAATGGTTTCTCATAAGCATTTTCTTATTCTTGGAGGTCTTGACGACCCTTCCAATCATCATACTCCAAGACTCCATCTTAGCATGTTAAATAAAACTAGTTGCAAGTGTGGCATTTGGGCAAAATTTAGACAGTATATACTGGCCCGTAACCTTAAAAAATCACATTGATCCCATTGCAGCTCGTCAAACTACAGCCTAGACTTAATCAAGGAAAGTGAATGCCCAGTGCCATCCAATAATGTTACACCTACATGAATTTATATTATATGTTTATGTCATGTAAATAAATATGATTTTATTTTCTTTTTATTACATATATACATAAACTTTACTGCTTTCATAATTATATTTTGAAATTTCAATCAAAACAATTGATTGCAATTTCAAGCAAGTGGAAATTTAAGTTTTAGAGCTTAGCTTAAACTTAGAGAAATCTAAGTCTGGGCCATGCAGGGTCTCTATTTCTAATGCCAAAATTCAGGCTGGGATGGGCTTGCACACATAGAATCTGTTATGCCATTTTTAAAGTAGGGTCAAACCCCAGTAATTTCCATCCGTAGCTTACTACATTTTCATATTACGATCTTTCCATATATTATGGTAAGAGAGATCTGAGTATCCTGGCTTTAATTTTCGCTTGTGTCTGTATTATATATATATATATCTTTTGAGACTCACAAAATACATCAGGCCTCCCTGTGTTTACAATGTAGCACTTGAAAACGTTCTCTGTGCTTCCAATTTGTATATCCATGGATTTATTTCTGTTTGAAGTCTTTACTTTTGGGCTTTGATACAGATAATCGTCATTTCTAAATCCATGTAGGGAACCCAGTTCTTACATATGCATGTGTTTTTATATAACTATCCGAAGCAAGCAAAGCAGCAGTCACTAAAAGCTAATAAAATTAGCTGTTCAAGGTAACATTTCCCTAAACTAACTTGATTAACCATTGCATCCAACCATGTCAGATAAACATATGAGAACCAAGGGCATTGGACTTGCTCCCATAGTGGCCATTCACTTTTGTCTAGACTCATTAAGCCAGACACCTTGGAACTTCAAATGTAAACTTTCGAAACAATTGTTCTTTTGGAGTGGCTACAATCTGAAATAATACAGCTGTTCCACTTTATCCAAAGACACAAAAAAGCGGCAAGCAGAAGTATATAACATAGCATTAAACGACAACTGCTAAAGCTGCTACAATCCAACCATTAATCCATAACGTCTTTGGGAAACATGCATCAGATACCAACATAAGTTATAGAGTGAGACTGAATATATCTAGGAATTTACAATATAATTATGTAATTATCTTATTCCCCCTCCCTTTTGCAGACAGTCCACAGAATTTTTAGATCAACTGAAAGGAGTGGAGTTCCAAAATGTGACCTGCTCTGCAATACCTAGAATTTTTCAAACTGTGAACAGTAATTGTTAGAAATCATTTTCTATGGCACCAGGTTCAAAATCTTTTGCTAGAATATGGACTCGAAATTGTTGCTGAAACACTTATTGAAGGTCTATCACGAGTGAAGAGGTGTACTGATGAAGGACGAGCTTTAATGTCATTGGACCTTCAGGTTTTCTTTTGAATTTGGCAAGAACACACATTCAATCAATTGTTATTGCTTGTCACTCTCTTGTGTTAAAAAAGTTGTACTTTTTCTTCTTTCAGGTCTTAATCAATGGACTTCGTCATTTTGTCTCCATAAATGTGAGGCCAAAGTTTCAAATTGTTGAAACTTTTATCAAGGTAACCATACGATAGTCTAAAACTCCAAAGTACAGTAAGTTTAGTAACATCAGTTTGCATCTAGGAGAAAACAATTGATTTACATCTTTGCCATTCCATCTATTCTTAACATGAAAGTGCTGGATGCTAGAATCTCTGAGGCTGAGAAATTGCATTATTATGGAATTTAGTCAGAATATGAAATCTACATCCGTTGTTACAGTCATAAAATTCTAGCTTCCCTTTATAACTAAACAAAAGCATGATGAAAGAAAAGTAGCACTTAAGCTGGAAATCTTGCATTGAACCTGCTCCTTATACCTTTGGCTCATATTTTGGCCACAAAATATGACCAAAGTGAAATGATAGGCTTGTTATTCCACACATACTTTTTGAGGCTCTTTCCCAAATTTTGGATGACTTGATATGCATCCTAGAAGTTAAGGAAGCTCTTCCCTCAGTTCTCCATGAATACCTATATACGTCACCTTTATGTATCAGATTGTCAAGGTGAAAAGGAAACATAAATCAATAAACCACACCTTTCCCACCACTTCAATCTAATCAAAAGACACCACTAAGCAAAATGCCATTGAATATTAGTGATAAATCATTATGCACATGATTTGACTAGTCATAAATGTTACATTGAGAATTTTGTTCTGCACAAACAGATCATTTTATAGCAAGCCTATATATGAACAGAGCGGTTCTTCCTCTGTACAAGATGTAGCCATGTATTGTTGAAACCAGATAAATGTATCCCACAAGAAAGCAAGAATGAGATGCCATCACATGGGTTTTGTAATAAATTTTGATAAATGAAAACTGTAGTACTTGATCTGCAATCATTATGGTCATTAGCTGGCATTACTTACTCTTTTCCCTCTTTAAAACAGGCTTACTACCTTCCAGAGACTGAATATGTGCATTGGGCACGTTCCCATCCGGTAAGAGAGACGTTCTGTCATATAATGATGAATATGAGTAACTAAGTACCCCAAAAAAAAATCATGTTATCTTTTCTGCCTCGCAGGAATACAGCAAAAACCAGATTATAGGATTGGTTAACCTCGTTGCCACAATGAAAGGTTGGAAAAGAAAGACTCGGTTGGAAGTAATTGAAAAGATTGAATCTTGCAATGTATAAATACAGTATGTTAAAATTTTGTGTTTTTGCTCCTTATATTTCCTGGTGATGTAAATTGGATGATATCTTGATTACCCTTATTTCCATAGGATAGTTATTTAAGGGCTGTATATTTTTTTAACACGTTATAGTTTGTACTATATAATCCCATTGAAGGAAATAATTGTATATTCGGAATGCCAATTCGTCAATGAAATAAAGATTAATTAAACAACATGGTACTCACAGAGTTACAGGACAGTCAATCCCTTGTTAGTTGAGGGAAGATGACTACATTGCTGTGTTCCTGAAGTTTGGTTTTTTATGATCATTTGGGACCTTTCAGCCGTTCATTTATATATTTTTACGTTTTGTGTTCTCCAGCTACAGAAGGACTAAAGTCTGAATTGAATAAATTCATCCTGGCAAACACCAAATTCTCGACAATTTGAAAATAGTGATTCTTATTTTATATAATAAAAAACGTTTCATAGAATCTGTACCTGAATTATTTCTAAAAAGGTCACTAAAAGCCAATTTCTTCAGACTGTAATGGTCAGAGAATATTAAACTTTTAGTGATACTTGTCGGGATTAGTTAAAAATTATTAAGTACCACTATTTTTGAAATATTGAGAAGGCAACTGAATATGAATTATGTACAAAAAGTATAACCAAATCAAAATTTTCTTGTTTCCTACCATTAAGGAGAAATTTAAGTTTTGGTTATATCTTCAATAAATAATTCGCATAACTCATTCTAAAAAAGGTGATGCTTAGTTTTAAATTAATCCCAAAAATATCACTAAAAGTTAAATATTCTCTGTCCATTCCACTCAGAAGTAATTGGTTATTAGTGATTTTCTAAACACAATTAAAATCCAGACACCAAATTCTCGTACATTTGAAAATAGTGATGCTTCTAAAAAATAACAAAAAGCAAGTGCCATTGTCTGTAACTAAATTATGTTTAGAGAACATCACTAAAAACCAGTTTATTCGGCATGGAATGTACAAGTAATGTTAAACTTCTAGAGACACTTTTAGGGATTTATTCATAATTAGTAGGTGTCACTATTTTTGAACTATTGAGGTATTTTTTAACTTTTGGTTATACCGTTAACAACTAATTTGTATTCAGATAAACATTCTCGAACATTGAAAAATGGTGAATGGATTATGGAATTGAGCTTCTATCTTTTCGTGATATTTTATGGGAAAAAACTAGCTAGCATCACAGATCGAGAATGACGTGTCTGAATATGAATTACTTTTATAAGGTATTACTAAAACCTATTTTCTCCCGAATGATATGATCAGGAAGAGTGACTTTTGGTTATACGTTTTAGAAATAATATGATAATTCATATTCAGATACCTTGTAATCAACCATTCAGAAATAGTGATGCCAGCATGTTTTTTATTTTTATTTTTTTCCTTTTTTGAACATTTTGGATGGGATTTCCAAGCTATTGTATTTATGTGAAGCCACCACAAATAAACATTTTGACTTAATATTATGATTTAAATTTTTAAAGACATTGATATCTCCCTTAAAAAAACACACATCCCCGGAATGACACAATGCATGATGCATACAGCGATATAGGGGTGCTTATTGGAACTGCCCGGTTAACCCTTGTCAGGCCCATCACCCAATACCCCAGGCACGGCCCAGTTCATGGCACGGTTAAACACGGCCCAGCTCATGGCACGGCTGAGACTGGACCGTGTCGTGCTAGGTCAAGCGGACCGCATAATATATTTATTAAAAAATTCATAAAATAGTAAAAAAAGAAATAAATGAATAAATAACATAGAAAATTCTAAAAATATATATTTATTATTTACAAAAAATGTTTAAACATATTGGGATACAACTTTTTTTCAAAAAAAAAAAATTAAATAAACAATTTCTTAAAAGAATTTCTATTACTAAAAATTGTAACATTGCATTACTTAAAAACATATAAAGTTAAAAAAAAAAAATTGTAAAAATTAAGTAAACCCGCATACCGTGCCATCGTGCTTGTCAGGCCATGCCTTACCGGGACCAGGGCCCAGTAGGGTTGGCACAGCACAGCCCGCTACTAGGGCATGGGCTGTGGCGGCTCGATAAGCAATCCTAGATACATAGTTTGTCACACTTATAATTGTTTCTATTTGCTCTACTCCAGGAGCATCTCCTAAAATGTGTTCTTTTATTTCTTTTTCTCTACTTAGGATATCATTTATTTATTTTGTATTATATGTATGCACACGGGACAGAAAGCAGTGATTGTTAGGGACTAGTAGGAAGCATCGTTACAGAAGGATGAAAAAATGGGCTTATAACGTACCAAGCACGCATTACAGCTAGGTATCTTGACTGTCGAAACGTCAGAAATGAGCAAAATACTCAAATGAACATCATCACACGGTGGTAGATGTCTTGGCAGCAAGGTGAGTAAGTGCCCTTCTGTGGTAAGCCATACGCAGCCTCTTGTGTTTCTGTACAAAAACATTCAGGTCCATTTCCCTCTCAAGAAGCTGCCTGTGGAGAGTTTCCGATTCTTCTTCAACCTTACTCATTGCATCTGCAAACCCAAATCAATCATCACATGACAAACCACAAATTCTGAAAGTATTAGAGCCAGCCCTCTCATAGGACATTGAATGAAAATGAATGAAACATATATTAGCTTACCTTGCAGCCTTTGAAGCAGAGTCAACGGGGAATAGTGCCTCAGGGCCTCTTCTTTCTGCCTCTCCAATTCATTCAACTTCTCCTGAGCAGCAGCAAGCTCAGTAGTGCGGATAATTCTGCACTGTGATCCAGGAGGGAAGCAGCAGGTTACAGAAAATCCCTTCATTGTTTTTTATTGTTTATTTTAAATTTATTTTGGCAAACCACACGTTTCAAGCTTTTTAAAAATATCCGAGAGGTCTTGTAAAAGATTACCTGATTACGAAGCTCCAAAATGCATGGTTCCTTCTCTAAGTTCTCTCCTGTTTCAAAGTTTCAGCAAATCTTGCTCCATAAGATTTAAACTTTTAATGTGAAATCAACTTAGTAACAACAATGAGGAAAGACACTCACTTGCAAGCTGCAAGGTTTCCTTCCGAAGTTCATCCCTTAGCTGAAAATGGACCAAAAAAAGGAGGGAGAAATGAGGTATTCAATAATAATAACCACAAAAGATTAATATATATATAAATGCAAATCCAAACAATTTTAAAAGGGGATTTTATGTAAAATTTGAAGAAAAGCCACAGAATCATGGCGTATTTTCTAACATCTAATCTAAGGCCAGATTTGGTTGCAGTCAAATTGGTAACATGAATATCGCATCATACACCAGCTCCACCAATAAATCATTTTCTACCAATCACCACATGAATGGCTCCTAAAGGTTTCCTCTTTTTCCTTTTTCTCCTTTTTTGTTATTTTAAATTTTTGGCAATCTTCATTGTACCTCACAGGACTGAAACTGATCAGCCAGTAACGAAAGCAGAGATGATCAGCCAGCATGCACCTCACAGGACTGAAACTGATAAACTACCTTCATAGCAATGGCAAAGCTAGCCCTTCACCAACAGGGCATTGATTACACCATAGAATTATTATATGGACAATGATACCATGGGAGAGATGCACAATTTTTTTAGCTTCAAGTATTTTTATCTGCTTGACATGAGGAATCCGATACCCTTACTATTGGCACAAAATGCTAAACCCAACTGCTAAGTCAGGTATCCAGTGTTCAGAAATCAGGTATAGCTTGAAGTATTTTTTATCTGCCTGGGGAGGAAGTCCAATTCAGTACTTGTGTAGTTCTATGCCAGATTCCTATATCCAACTACTGAATCACCCATTTAACTCTTTGAAATCAGATCAGATATTTGATATAATCTCAGTATTAAATCTCATCGTGATATATTTGGAATAATATTAAAAGCAAGCAAATATAGAATGATGCACGGTAAAAGTAGCAACTTACGTTATTTTGAATCTTAACTTGATCGAGTGAAAGCAAGAACTGATTATAAGCATCCTTGTCACACACAAGCTTCCGTAACTCATCAAGACTACAGACAGTAAAGAAGAAAACAAAATAAGGATTGCCAAGTATACTCCAAAAAGAAAAACTTTTTTGAACCATAATATCATTTATACATGTAAATAAGCACATACAAAAAAGGTAAAAGAGGTCACTCAGAAAGAAAATAGGACTATGGCAAGTAATAGCATGATCACCGACTAAAATAATAAATATGTAAGAATAAAATCAATTTTCACGTTAAAATGCTATGTTACATGGATTCGGATACTATGTAGGCCAAGTCCCCATATCCTACGATAAAAGGATTAGATGGGTCTTAATACCTAGAAACAACAGCACCTGAATCCATGCAACATAGCTTAAATTGGACAAATAACGATTACTCCTTATGTCTAATATGTGGTCAGGTCCCCATATCCTATGGAATAAGGAATAGATGGTCTTAATACCTAGACAAACTAACTCCTGAGTCCAAGTAACATAGCTTAAACCTACTTGGACAAATAGGAATTATTTGAATTTCTACCCCAGAGATGCACCGGAGGAATATAATCAATCATCACAGAAAAGGTGCATCTTAATAGTGTAATTTCTTCAAGGACTGCCCAAAACTCTAATGACATAAAAAGTAAAAATTAGCAAACTCAGAACCAAAGGTATTCACCCAAATCTGTGAAAATTATACAGAAAAAATACGGCATAATGAACCCACACAAAGATGAGAAATATCAAGAATGCTACCTCTTTTCCTTTAGCAGAACAATTATGCCTGCAGCTTCAGATGGTGAAACGTGCGATGGAGACTGCAGCTGCTCTGAATGTCTATGCGCAGTAGAGGAACTGCCACTTGGTGTAGAGGGACGGGAAGAATTTGGAGAGCTAACCACAGATGGAAGGTACCAAGATTGTCCAGGATTATCCTGCGGAGGGGGCTGAGCTTGTTGCTCTTGAGAACCCCTGTAAGTTAACCAGGTTAAATTTCAAGGCACAGCAATCTAAGATAATAAATGGATTTAAATAGAAAAGAAAAGAGAAAAAATATATATATCCCATGGGAGTGAATCCATAGACATAATAAATCTCAATAACAGAGCAATATATCACAATGCAAGGAATTATTTTCATTTTTAATTTATATTTAATTAATTTATTTTTTTGGTTGGGGGTTTGGTTGTTGGGTGGCATATAAATTCCACAACAAAGAGACTTGGTACACTTCACTTTCAATAAACAATTATCACTTGCTTTGGCAAATGCCGAAGAATTTCCATAGCTACTGGAGTTATCCAAATCCTCTAGTAAATGCATCAACGGGTTCAGGATGTGAAGTATATCAAATATATTAACTAACTTGAGAAACACCAAAAAAGAGCAAATGTGTAAAAAATTCATCTTTACCCACCTTCCAACCCTTTATTAACCCAAATCTATAGTCTTAGAAATGAAATAATTAAAAATCTCCAAAAATCATAAATAAAAAAGGAGACGATGGTCACCTTGACAAATATCATTGTAGGTTCTAAATAGTCCTTCAAGCACTCAATTTATCAACATCCCACTTTGATGGGAATGGCTTATGATGATGATGATGATGACTCAATTTATAAATATAATATAATGAACACTAATAATACATCTCTTAGTCCAATTTCTCACTTTACCCCAAAACTTTCAAACTCCAAAATATCCAGTCTACTTTATCATAAGCATTCTCCAAGTCAATTTTTCCTCCACCCAATGAATGTTTCCTCTCCACGACCAATTCATTTGTCACAAGGCTCTATCTAGAATTAATTTCTTTCAAAGAAGATCTTTGTTTGCTGAAATCACAAAAACTAGAACCCCATTAAGCCTAATCAATAAAGTCTTAGCAATGACTTTGTAAATACTAGATGACAAACTACTCAATCTAGAATCTGTGAATTGCCTCACCCCATCCATTTTAGAGATTAGGCCAATGAAACAAAGTTTATAAATTGATGATCTTGATGGTTGATACCACTTTCATTTGTAAGATCTAATACCACTTGCATGGCAACAGCTGACTTGAGTTTTACATTTCTTTGTTTTGGTTTTAAGGATTGGGCACCAATAACTGTCCTATTTATCAATAATAAGCAAAAGCTAGCCAGTCATGATCTTTTGACTTCTGCAAATTATGAGCATTGTAAATACTGAGCCCAATGATTAGTTGTGCCGGTGGGGATCTTGAATTGCAAGTTATGATTATTTACTGTGTTTGATGTGATGATGATCCAAAAACAAATGCAACAAAAGATGAACAATGATTACATTTATCACAAACGCATATTTTAGATAATTTACTGAATCTGAGTGTCGGGTTCACCATATTGCACATTGAAGGACTACTATGAATCCAAAAGTTGCTGTTATTTTTTAAATAAAATAAAATAAAAAAAATTAAGCCTTAGCTGGTCATGTCTGCATGTTACAGCAACTTTTCACCTCTTTTTCCTTGAAAATTAAAAGAGAAATATTTCTCTCATCAAATTTCTCAGTAGTTGGGCACACAACTAAACAAATAGCATCCATCCTCCCCTAGCCTATGCTCCTGGCCAAATAATGCATCATGAATCATAGAAATTTGACATACAAAAACTGCTAGTCATGAACACTATCTAATATCAATAACTAACTCATTGCACGATAACCAGTAAACTAGATAAAAGCCTAAAAAATAAAAAGCAAACCAAAAAAAAAAACAGCACTCACTTCGCCATAGGAAAAATCAAATGGATCTAAATTGTACGAAACTAGGAATCATACATTGCATGAAAACTCAAATAAGTCAGTAATTCCAGCAAATAGACAACCCAATCACCAGAAAGAATCATAAAGTAATAAGTCACAACTATTACATGAAACCAGAAAAACAATCAATCCAAAACGCTCTAAGATGGCTTTTCTTGCATTGGAGTATACGAAACAATCACAAAATTCGAAATTCAGACAATTAAGTTGTAATCCAGAAATAAAAAGCATGAAAACCCTAGATTAGATAAGAATCCAGCAGTGAATAAAAACAGAATTGAAGCACAAAGACATTAAAGTACCAGAAAGACTTGAACATGACTCGGAAAAACTCCTGCGATCGTCTATTGAATCAGAAGGCAAGAAGTGAATCCCTGATCCGCTATCATGGTAATACAAGAGAAGCCGACAAACAAAGCCGATGATTGGGGGACGTACACGGGAACGTATCTCCTCTTCTTCTGTCCAAAATATTTGCGACAAAAAAATAATTAGTTGTATACTGCGTATTCGATTATTAACAGGATGGAGATGAGAACAATCCAACTTGCACTATCTTCAGCTTTTTTTGAAATATTCATCGAGAATATGAGAAATCACAATCACCATCATAAGATCGACACTATCAAATCACAAAGACGGCTAATTCATCAAATCACAAATCCATAAATGAAGACCCGCCACAACCACCACAATTACAGAAACCACCACGAAGGCAAATAAACAATTAAAACCAAACCCCAGCCCAGATCTCAGATTCGGAGACCCTAATTGAAATTGAAGAAATAACCATTCAAGCTCAAACCTAATCAAAGCAATAAATAAAACCAATCAAAATATCTGATTAAAAATCCCTAAGCGGAACCAACTGAATCAGCAACAAATATCTTAGCTTCTTCCCCGAAAAAAAAGAATCAAAAATTTAAAAAAAAATAGAAAAAACAACCTAATTAAGACCAGTATCATCCCGCTCGAATAAAGCGAACAACAATAACAAACAACGAAAATCTCAACGGTATTCCGCACCTGGCCAGAGTCTGATCTCGTCGACGACCGGCGGCTGCTGGGACTGGTCGTCGTCGGAACGACGCGTGAGATGAAGGTCTCGGAAAGAGGTCTTCCACGTTCGAAATGCGGCTTTCCTTCTTTCAATCTCCTCGTTTTGTGTTAGAAAGAAATAAAGCGATCAGACCCGGGGGTTAAACGAGTAACCCACTGCCTGACTACCAAGAAAAAAAAAACCCACATTGCCCACCCCTAGGTTGCTTATCGAGGCGACCTGACACGATACGGTCACGGACTCACGATTAGTCCCGTGCCAGCCGGGGCTGCGGGCCGGGCATGGCAGGGCCTGTGTGGGAAGCAGGTCACGCTATGCCAGCCGTATACCAATAGTTCAGGCATGGCATTGCTTGTGAGTTGTGACACGGTTAAGTTTGGGTCGTGCCATGCCTAGGCACGCGAGCTAGCAAGTCTCTCGTGGGCAGCGTAATATATTTATTAAAAAATTTAGAAAATAGAAAAAAAAGGAAATAAAGAAAGAAACAACATAGAAAATTCAAAAAAAAATATTTATTACACACAAATTTCTTACACACATTGGGATATAATTTTTTCCAAAAAAAAAATTAAAAAAGTATTTCTATTACTAAAATTATAACTTTGCATTACTTAAAAACATAGAAAATTCTAAAAAAAACTGTAAAAATTGGGCAAGCTCACGAGCTGATATGGTAAGGCACGCGTAAAGCGTGTTGTGCAAGCCGTGCCTTACCGAGCCCAGGGCCTGGTAGGGCTGGAGCGGTAGGGCTTGCTACTAGGGCATAGCCCATGCCGTGCCGAGCACAAGCACACTTTAAGCATGCTAGGCCATGCCGTGCCCATACCGGCTTGCCCAATTAGCAACCCTACCCGCCCCTCCCCCTACACCCCTGATGTTTAGGGTTTGGTATTGCCAAATTCAACTTAGGGAGTTAGGTTTTTATACATTCAAACTATTCTTTTAATATGTATCATATATTAAAAAATATATTTAATGAATAGATATTTTATTAATTGATATATTATATTTAAAAGCATTTTTTGTGCATTTCTAATATGACTAGGACAACACCAACCCAATAGGGCGGGTTCATGTTTACCAAAATCCCCCCCCCCCCCCCCCCCCCCCCCCCCCCCCCTGACATCCTTATTCTCAACTCATTATCTCTTCAATAACCGGTTGACATTAAATAAGAAAAAATTGAAAAAAAGGAAAGACAATGGCTATCTTCTTGCATCATGGGACAAGAGATGAGAAGACTGAAACAAAATGATTGATTTGGGTTAAATGAACATAGTCTACCGGCTACCCGTTGTTTTACTTGTTACAAGGGTAAAATTGGTATTTTTATAAACTAGTCAAAGAGAAGGGGTAATTGAAAGCGAACTTAGCTTTTTTAGGTAGAATGAAAAGTAATGAAAATAGAAAGTACAATTTGTTATTGGCAGAAAGTAGAATTTGTGTCAATAAAATACTTCAAAAGGGTGGAAAATATCAACAAAAAATGCTGTTTAGTACAGGTTTGATTAAGGTAAAGTACTTTGGAAAGAAAAGAATTTGTTTGAGCATATGCTAAAAAAAATTTCCCCCATTATGTGTAGTACAAATCATATATTAAAAAATACTTTTTAAAATTAAAAATATTTTCTTCTTATTTAAAAAGTACACTTTTTATTATTACCTCTTTCTGTATTTTTGTACTTTTTAAAATTATTGGTTCAAAATATATATTGTCAAAATTTCCTACTAAGAAAGTAATATATTTTAAATTATTTAATAAAATATTATTTATGGAAAATATATCTTCCCATGCTTAACACGGGTAAATCAACTACTATACTATAATTAGGCATACCATTAGGAGATTTCTTGTACATTTAGGCATGTTTTACATTGCCTCTTTGAGGTCTTGAGAGTAATTCCTATGCATAAATGATAAAAACTATAGAAGTGTCTTAGATATACGCTAAGATCATTTTTTTTAATATTGCTTCTTTGTGTTGGAGAGTAATTCATGGATTCAACAGTATTTTAGACATACACATCAGGTGTAATTAAGTAGTTATGAAAATCCATCTCAAATAAAGGAATTCCAATAGATCATTGATTCCATTAGATGGTGGCAGCGGTGGTAGTGATCATGGTTGTCTTGTTCAAGGTTGTGGTCATGGTGATGCTAGTGGTGTGTTAGTGGTCGTTTTAATGATTTAGGTGGTGTTGGTGGTGGTGATTGATGAGGTGATGGTGTTGGTGGTTGTAGGGCAATGGTGGTAGTAATCTTCTTTTTTCTTACAAGAAAAGGGAAAAAAAATTCTCCCAAAATCACACCCTAAATATGCATTAATTAAGCATGATGAAAGTAATTTTTAGAAGGATAAATTCTGAAAACATATCTATGCTGAAGTAATATATGTAGTGTTCATTATTAAAAATTTTTTTCCAGCACATACTTTTGGTACATCTATAAAGAACTGATGACCACGATCATTGCGAAGCTTGAGACATATTCATGCTTGATACTACTAAGTAGGGATGGCAATGGGGGGAATTACACGCCAAGCACCTAACGGTTAGGATTTGGTATTACCATTTTTGAGGCAGGGGCAGGTTCCGGTTTAGCCCAACCCATTCCGCCCCGAACTTGACCTTATTATATTAAAATATCTTTTTTATATTTTTAAATAGCATTTTAATATACATCATTTATAAAAAAATATATTTAATAACTAAATCTATTATTAATTAATATATTATATTATATTAAAAAACTGTTTTTTGCATGTTGTAATGCAACGGATCAACCCCGCCCCACCTTGTACCAACTCGATAGGAGCGGCTTAGGGTTTGGTATTAGCTAAACTGCTTTAGGGGTGAGTTCAAGTTCGCCAAAATCCGTCCCATTACCGTCCCTAGTACTAAGGAACATTTATCATCAACAAATAAGGAACACACACACCCTAGAGAGGACCTATTAAAGATAGGTAAAAGGAATCGATTATCTTTCAGGGTACCTATATCACACTTTCTCTTTGCTTGTTTAACATAGAGCCAATTAAGGCTAACCTGGTTAGGTTTGGTTTTTAAAAAACCAAAATAGTCTTATTATAATAAAAATATTACAACTTATTCAATTCGAAGACTAAGGATCCTTAATTAGATCAAATTCAGTTTAGACCCTTTTTTTTTTAATAACCAAAAAGGAGGTAACTTCAATTTGGCCCTTTTATTTGTATTGATACTAAGGATTGATATTGAAAAACTATATTTAGAGAAACTTTTGCAAGCATATAGCTCGTAATCTCCTAGAAATACCAGAAAGATTGGCTTGCACTTAACAAGAACTAACTACGTTTGGATGTGCAAATAAATTATTTTATTTTTGACAAACGCTATCCATCTTTAGCGTAACCGGCCGGGATGCTCACGTCGGTCAGGAGGTAGAGGAAGAGTGCGTGCAAGAATCAATCCATCTTTTTCAAATCAAATCATAAACGTTTTATTCACGTTAAAATAAATATCTTTGCTTCTCCGTGATTGCTGCCGCGTAATTTGGTGCGTGCTGTCTTCGTCCAAGCCTTCCCTTTTATTTCCACCGTTTTTATTTTCGAACCCTTTAATAATTTAGGAAAAAGAGATTGGAGACCGTGTGAAGTCACCCACCATCTTCAATGCCACGCAAGGCTGATCAACCGGTACCTGCGCAGAGTTCAAGCACTTCATAAGATACATGAAAAAACAGTCACGGTGGCTGATCAGCCGGAACCTGCCTGAGCGGTGCAAAGTTCAAGCATTTTATAGGAATGAAATCATCCCCGGCCTTTGTCTGAACTGTTCTTTGATGGAAGCATCTCACAGCCAGTGTTTTATCATGTACGATCTACTTGAAAATATTTAAAATAATATAAAAACATTAGCCGTAAGATACTTCTATTTAAAATAATATAAAAACACTAACCGTAAGATATTTCACGTAATAGCATCCTATGATTGCATCAGAGAGCATTTTAAGAAAAAAATCACAGACGATTTATTTTATTTTATAAGATACATTGGAAAAATGACAACGAAATGCTTTATGTAACAACATCTCACGGACATAATACGCAACAATTGAGAGGTGACGATTTCTTTCCATCCAACCCCATTATGTCAGGAAGCTTATATTTTCTTGCAACTTTCAGGCGTCCAGATGGGGTACAGGGTCATATAATATAACACCGTTTCACAGATAAACCTTCTCACCTACCCTCCACGTCAATGATATGGACCCTCGCTATTTTCGTCAAATACAACTGGTAATCATCAAATCATTGACGAAAGCTTATTATATGGGACAAACTCTGGCTAGCCCTGCGAGGCTATCAGCCTATCAGGGATGATTGCGTATTCCTAAGCCCAAGATATTAAATGATCCCATGGTGGTTCGTTCATTCTGTGAAACAAGGCCTACCCGGGCCCACCACGAAAGCAAGGAAATACTGTGGCATTTATGATGAATGATGGGAACTTACAAAGTGGCCAGCCCCAAGAATCCAATAGAAGTGCAGGTTGTTGTATGATTTGATGAATCCTTTTGTACCTGTTTTGTCACCTCCACAATAAATAGGAGTTCTCACTGATTCAATGAAACCCTTCAGTCCTTTCCACCTGAAAAGTTAGTTCAGCTGTGACTCTCCCAAACCAACTATACATAGAAAGGGATGTTTAGGGAGACAGAGATAGAGAGAGAGAGATGTTACTTGAGTTTCTGAACCCATGCTTCTGTACCCTTCGTTGCACAAATGAGATCAAGCTACAATAACCATCCAATGGTCGTGTTTAAGAACTGGATAATTCATGAAATAAGTTCCTTTTTCCTTTTTCTTTTCAAATTTTGGCAAATCAGACTTTAAAAAGTCTCTATTCAAGTGGGGTGGTCCTATTGCAATCCACCCACTTGGGAAGCCTTTCTTAAGGAGGTTTAATGGTGGGAATTTGTTGAAAATGAATAACCTTACCTGTCCATTGTATACTGTGACATTAACCCCTTTGGCTAAAAGCTCACCAACCTGCACAAAATTATGCCACACCAACTTTGGATAAAATTTCACGTCAAGATTCCAAAATTATCCATAAAAGCAATTCAGTTTCTTCTGTAAATAATTCTTTGACAAATCAATCTTCTCAAGTTTCAGATTTTATGCTCCTATGTTACCTCATTAATCCTTGGCTTCATAAAATCTCCTGCTAGAGCCGTGAAAACAAGATCAGACTGCCCACCCCATCTGCAACAGACACCAAAACATGAGTTTATCCTTAAATTATGTAAAAACCATTAATCAAATGAGGAAAAAAAAAGAAGAGAAATTTCTGTATTTTGGTTTAAATGAACCCTTGTATAATATGGAAAGCTTACCTCACATTATCAGGGATAATCTTTAACTTCTTTCTAATGGCACCATCCATCAAGCTACCAAGGTCAGCTTTACCTCCTGGAGAGGACCTTATGGAATCAAGATATCTAGAGTACCTCTTCCTTGCTATTTCTGTTGATAATTCTACGGCTGTCATGGATATTGGATCCATTCCTGAGTCCAGCAAAAAATTATAGAAATCCTGCAATGCCAGAACAAAACAGTTGTTTGTGAAAGATATTGACAATTCTATTGAATTGCTGAGATAACTAGAGAGGTAAAGACAATTGGTGATTGAAGAACAGGTACCACAGAATTACTGTTGGAACTAATCACACCCTCAAGCTCGCTCCATGTCTGCGTGGCATCGGTATATCGGCCACCCTCAATTTGCTGCTTAATCCGTTGTGCTAGACTGTTTTGTGAAATGAGTTCGTATGATCCCTAAGCTTTTATGCATCAAAAACAAGTTCTTCAATTATAAAATATGAACCTGTTTGATTTCTGTTCCCCATTGTAATCGAGCCGCGAAACATCTTTCAAAAGAGGTCCCCATGAAAACTGCAATTTTCAGATTGAAAGCTTTGATATCTTTGATATAGAGGGATTCCAATTTTCAGTAGATAATTCTCAAAACAACTAATCAAAATGGAAGACAAAATGAGCCAATTGCTACACTATACTAACCACAAAGTCTTCTGGGGAAATCCAACTATCTCCCAAAACCACTCCTACATCCAGAATGAATCAAAGTTACTCATGTATTACCTAAAGAACCGAAATTCAAAAGGCAATTTACTAAAAACGCTAATCATTCTTGATGAAAGGCAAGCATATTAATTGAATTACAGTAATTCCTTGAGAAGTGAAGAGAACCCACATGGGTTTTCTCCATCTTTTCTGTGATGAACATTCAATATGTGGTTACAATTACATCAAAATTCATTACCTCCAAGTTTAAGCTTTAATGTTCCATCTTCAATCGCTTTTAAAACAGATAATCCAAGAGTAACAGCAAATTTCCCACCATAAGACTCTGCCACAACATACAGAGGACTCTTTTGGAGGCTCTCATTCGTGTTGAAAATCTCCTTTAACAAAGTAGTCGAGTCAGTTGCTGCCTCCTCATCAGTTTTAACCAACAGCTTTTCGTCCTCCACAAAACTGAATCCTGTTCCCACTGGGTTATCCTGTGACACATAAAAAAATAAGAGAGAAAAAAAAAATACAGATTAGGAGTCTTCTCTGGTCACATTTATAAAAAAATGAAAAAAAGGGGATCAGGTGGTGAATCAATTAAACACAGCCTCACTCACTACAAATAAGAGATCAGCTTTTTGCAACCAAGTTGAATTCCGGGGCTTCAATTCAGTGTTCAATGGCCCAACCTCTTGGAAATTCCCAATCCCAACTCCTGAGGCACCCTGTTTTTCTCAGAAAAAAAAATCAATTCAAGAACTGTAATTAAAATATGAGAAAAAAATAAGTTAAAAATCTGTTTACTCGAATTTGTTTATTTGATTTGATCAATTAATACTCACAGGTCCTCCCTGCAACCAGAGAATAATAGGCCAGGGGTTGGAGGGATCTTCAACCCTGTTTGGACTTCTATAAAGCCACCAAAACATATGAGCCTCTGCATTATGTAACAACAAGGAAAACAGAATCAAATCAGCGCTACTGAAATTCTGTCTGAAAGCAAAAAACTGAGATCCCAGAACATTGTACTTACTGGGTCGAACACTAACGTATCCCCATTGCTCGGATCCGTCTTGGGTTCCAGCAGCTTTTGCAAACCCTCCATGAAAGATAGGAACCAATACCAATGCCAGAACAGAGATATCAACAAGAGAGAATTTTCCCATTGAGAAAGAAAAAGGTCCAAAACCTAGTTATAAAAAATTTTAAAGGGGCCAAACTGAATCCCTTTTCAGTTTATTTCTGCAACTGAAAAAAAAAATTTTAAAAGTGGCACAAGAAGGAGGCTGCAAAAAGGAGAAGAAGAAAGTTCTAAAGCCAAGGAGAGTTGTGCAATCAATAATTTTGAATGAAGAAAAGCTTCCTTAACTTCTTATATTTGGACTAAAACTAATGAAATAATGAAAAAAATATAATGAGAAAGAATCCAAAGCAGAGGATGGATTATGATTGGGAAGGAAAGAAACTAAAATTAAAATGGAAGTCTTTTTCCTCTCTGGGTTTGCTTTCACTTGCAGTCAAGGTGGGTTTTTTGGGATACTTATTTGTTACTGCAAACGAAAGAAGTCTGAGAAGTATACGAAAAGAAGAGGGGGGTTTAAATGAGGGGGAGAGAGACTGCGTAGAAAGAAGAGAATTCGAGGCAGTAAAGAAAGGGACGTTAGAGAGCTTCTTTCACTCTGAAATTCCTAAAAGAACTGCTTCTGTTCGGTATAGATTTGTCAAGAGCCAATCACATGAAGCCTTTTTGAGTTTTATATCATGAGGATCCCACAAGCAGCGACGAGCACAAAGTGGAGAGCGTTTCACCTGATGCCAGTCAGCGGTGCCAGTCTAAAACGCACAGATGGATGCCTATATCAAGAGAGGCCCCATACATCCAAACTCCATCCCAGCCGGTGGTTTTACGGAATCACTGGATTTGGCTGTAGAGGAAATGATTTCCACAAAGTGGGGCAAATTTGCCGATTTATATTATTAAATATACTGGTACAGATTTCACAACATAAGTTTTGATAAATGGGACACTACCAAGGGTTTTTTTTAGGAAGGGTGCCACAAACAGAACACATCACTTGATTGTCCCCACTTGTCAAAATATGAGGTGGTAAAATCTTAACTTCTTTCTTTTTTTAGTTTCCCTTTTCCCCTCTTTTTTGTCTCTTTTAGGAACACAAAGAGGGAAAAATATTAGCTGGAAAGTAGAGATTGATCCAACCATTTACATATTGGGAAAGACTACTTTTTTCCTCTTGTCCCAGCATCAAGAACTAGGCGACAGAACTTACAAATTAAATATAATAATTTATATTGTTCCACAAGAAAGAAGATTTTGACCCGACATTTGGTTTCTTAATAATACCGTCCAAAAATGATAGATCTTATGTCTATTTCTCTAGAATGACTTTTAATAATTCAAAAAGACTATCATAAGTTGCATGGAGGACCATGATTTACACAGGTCCAGACCCTTGATTTAAATCTTTTTTTTTTTATCATCATCATCATGAGTCAGTTTCCATCAAAGTGGGGTCCGGGAATCTTGTCTCTTCATCTCTCTTAGCATTCATCCCTTTTTTGATGACTTGAAATTCAGACCTATGGGAAAGCCTTGATGGTTGGAACTAGAAGAAGCAAAAAAAAATAAAAAATAAAAAATTGTTTTATTTTAGACTAGGGGAGGCACTGTTGCACGTATTTAGTAGTTAACATGATTTTGGATTGTAGTTTTTTACTAGATAAAAAGTAAAATGTGAGGTTTTTTTAGGATACGAAAGTCTTTTTAAGAGTTTTGAAGGTTTTTTGATGGTAAAGAAAAAGGCTGGTCAGAATCTGGAGAATAGTCATTGGATTTGATTTTACTAATAGTATAGATTCATGTTAACAATCAAAGAGAGCAGTGATGAAAGGGTGAAGTATTACAAGACCCTTACGATTCACTTGAAAGGGTCCCTTCAGTTTCTCATCTATGTAATAATAAGCAATGACAAGTTTCAAACCATGATAGAAGCCACATTTTTTTTTTCTTTACAGCAAAAAATATGATTAATTAGTTGATTTTAAGAGAGTGGCCCTTAAAAGTATTCAAAGAATGCGACAAAAGCGAGGCTTTGGATAAAAAGAAGACGTTCAAACTCATTTGCTCCACACGACTGGAATCATAGATACTGCCACTACTTCCAAATCATTAATATATTCTGGATAGATTATATTTGGGTGGCTTTTATCCACTAGTTTCTGTCAAAATTCCACAGAAATAGTTCAGATGGTCAAATATTTCTGAACCGGCCGGCACGATTTATTGCTGTATATGTCCCTCGTATTCAGTCAATACAAGGTTCCTGTGCGACCTTTATTTGCAACCTTATTTGCAGCTTTTCACAGGATTGTTTATAAATTTACAGTTATGCCATCCATAGTACACATGGCATAATCTCAACTGCCTGTAATTTGCATATTTATTGTTATGTTCTCGAGTTAGGTATCTGGATTAGATAGGAAAAAACCATCAAGAAAGGAACTCCATCATCCATGGACGTATGCATCTTTGCTTGACCACGTAAATTCATATATTTGTCTCCTTGGTTTGCTTGTTTTTTTTTCTATATTTAGCTATTAAATGAAACCTATTGCGAAGTTGTCCACCATGATTTAAAACTTGATGCATTTAGCCAAGCAATGCATGTTATCTCTAATATTTTTTAGGCAAAAGGATTCCTCAGGAGAAAAATTTTAATTTTGAAAATTTTATGGCACAAGTTGCTGAGATCATATCACCTGGACCCTCTCGCTGGAAGATCTGCTGGTCCAACGGCAATGCACATGTACACGTCAGCTTCACACACTTATGTGAACACATGCATTGCCGTTGGACCAGCAGATATTCAAGCCTAGGGCTCCAGCAGATTTCAAGTCCAAGTTGCTTACTTGTTTCTACTGTCATGGAGGTATCTTTTATACTCAGAAGGAAAGTCTGAATTGGGGATGATAAATTAGGCACAAATGGGTTGTGTACTGTAAAAGGGTATCATCTCATCAAGTACTTGGTAAAGTCTTTTGTCTTTTGTCATTTGTTAGTTTGCAGGCCAGCTTGACTTCACAAGAAGTTGTGCTGTAGTGGATGGGTACAAGCAACAGAATATCTTATCCAACAAGTTGGGGTAGAAAACTATCAGCACCAAACATCTTAACTCAACTACCAAGAGTTGAGAAGAAGCTGCTTCATGACTCCAGTAAATGACTTCATCATCTCTTATTATATGACCCACACTCTGTATAAAGAAGAAGGATCTGACCTTGGTGGCTCCAACAGATCGATAAGACAAGATGAATTCCATTGATGCTCTGTTTAATGAAGAAGGATTTATGTCGATAAATCCTTCTTCATGTGGATAAATTTTGCAGATCGATAAGACAAGATGAATTCCAACAGATCGATAAGACAAGATGAATTCCAACAGAAGAGGATAAATTTTGCAGAAGGATTTATGTGGTTCAGTCAGCAGGATGCCTAGGTCCACTGTGCAAGGTCAAGCTTGTCATGGAAGTACAGACCAAAGTCAATGAAAGTTCAGACCAAGGAAACTGCTGTGCCAGGTCAAGCTTGTCTTGATCACAGTACACAATATAAGAGAAATTGAAAAGGGGTGTAAAGACAAACAAACAAATGGACTGGCTGTCCAAATGACAATATCAGCCTGGCCCAAGAGAATTTTCAATTTCTGGAAGAAGGAGAAGAAAGAGTTGCCAAAGGATAGGATAAGTTGAACCTAGAAACCCAATTTAACATTTCAAGCTGAAAATTCTAGTTGTGTCAACCAATTTTAACATTTCGGCTTGAGGAAAATTTGCCAGGTGGCAAGAATTTTTTTATCTTGAAAAATTCACAACTGCCCTTGGGATGGAAAAGTCTGATATATACAAGCACAAGCTTTGGAGTTTGTAGAAAAATCAATGAAAACATGGCAGATCCAGACCAGAGAGCCCACATAATATAGAATATCAAGGACAGGCATCTTTGAACTCTTTTATCATGGGCTGGATTACACCCAATAATATGAAGAAAGACCTGATCCAGTTCTAAATTTCAAGATCCTCCAAGTAAGCCACATGATATAAATCCTCCAATATAGACAATGGAATAGTTTATGGTTAATCATTTCAATGCCCTGGTGTTGTTGGAACCTCTAAATCTCTCTCAAGGTTTTTCAACATTAACAAAGAGACCAATTTGCCACAGTTTTAAAGGCTTATCAGGGCCCATGCAGCTATTATGCAATGTGGTATCAATAATAAAGATCAATTTTAACAGTTAGGACTGTTTTGAGGTTGGGGAGCTCTGAGATGGTAGCCATGTGATATGCTTACTCTAATGTTGGTTGTTAACAAGTCTTATTATATTATTAGGTCTCCTGACATAACACAATTATTGAAATAACAACACCCCTAAATCCCAAAAACCCCCCAATTATTGCGAACCGATCTACCTAATGAGATTCTTAATTTTGGTTATTCTTCGCTTCAGCTTCGCATAAAAATGTACCAAATCGTCCATCGCATAAACAAAACGAAAACAAGATCATTAAAGCCATGAATCCATCCATAAGATTTTTGTAAATTTTTTAAGGACTTAATTTGTACGGATCGCGCTATTAAGATTAATTTCATGATTTAATATGCAACTACTGCTATGTTTTGGTTCCCCTTCTCCCCAACCCTCTCTTTCAATCACAAGCACACACTCTGGATGAACAGATATTTTCATGTTTTGTTGAATCTTTGGTCAAAGTAGTTAAATAGGTTTTTCTATTGAGCTTGTCATGTCATGTTGTATTAGAAATAATCCTATCAATTCAACTTGCAAGTATTATAACATTAGCTTTGTCAAACCATATTGTTTATGCTATTTCCAGGTGCTACTTTGCTAGGGACAGTAATCCTAGATTGATATTTCATTGAAATGATAAATAATTAAGAACCCCTTTCTAAAATTTGCTAAATGGTACATCCCTTTTTGCAAGGAGAATACTTGAAAACCAAATTATGGAACAACCCCATTGCAAGAAATATTCTTGAGTAACTATTTTACTATTATTTCATGTGAATGATCAACAATATGTTCTCACTTTATTGAGAAGAATACATCATACTTCTAAAAGTAGTCATGGCCATATGCATGTATCCAACACAAAATGTAGCACCAAACAACTTTCAAAAAGGCATGGTAGCAGTTGACACAGTAGAAAGCAAGGTAACTGTGTGCCATGCATTTTGAAAGTCAAATATATATATGCATCACACACCATGAGAATTTTACTGAAGATTCTAAACATATCTTTTAGGATCTACCCATTAGAGTTCTTTTGAGATGATGTAAAATTTGATGAACACCCCCTTTTCCCTGTTTTCTCCTTTTTCCATGCTTCAAATTCCCTTTTGTTATGATAATTTATATTTAAATATAATAAGTACACAAGGCTTACAAACACAAACCAAATAATAATAAACAAAGAAAAAAAATTAAACAAGAAAATAGCAAAAGTTTTTTGTGAAATGGCCAAAAGATGCCACTTGATCTTGACTTGGTCATCAAACTTATTATCTTTTTATAACATTTGTTTAGGGATAACTCAGTTGTCCATGTCACTCATCATCATCAACTGGTGTTTCCCATGTCATCTGCATCAACATTGATGTATTTATTTTGTATAAGTTTTATTATTTTATTTTTGATATCTTATCCTAGGCATGAACCATGGCACTCCCACATTGCACCATGTCACAATTTTGTATGGCATGGATTGGTACACTTGAAACTAGAATATGGGTTCTCCTAATTAATCAAAAAAAAAAGACAAAAGAGGAAGGGTTGAAGTTTCTCATAGAGTTGTAGCTTAAGGGAGTCTTAATCACACAAGGGAAGGACACGAAACCATATCACCTAGACCATCTCGCTGGAAGATCTGCTGGTCCAATGGCAATGCATATGTCTACATTAGCTTCACACACCTATGTGGATACATGCATTGCCGTTGGACCAGCAGATCTTCCAGCCTACAGTTCCAGCAGATTTCAAGTCGAAGGACACCTACCCCTTAAATATTAATATAAATTTATCTTAGTATAATGGGCATGATTAGATTTGCTTTCTCATTGAAGATCATGTATTGTATGTAAACAGTCTCTTTCTTCCCTCTAAAGGGGGGTTTCCCATGTTGGCAGCCAGCCTTGCTCACCTTGTTTCTTACATAAAGGGGCCTATCAACACAAGTCGATTAAGCAAAGTAACCTTAATATGAGCCTTCAAAGCATTTCTTAAGGGTGTCTACCCTTCTGCTATTCTTTTTATTGGATCTATAATGGATTCTAATCTTTAAGAAATACATTAAAATACAATAAAAAAGGAAAAGAAAAAAGGGTTGTCGAACTCATTTGAATCAAGAATCTCTTCTCTTTTCATTCACTACTCAAAAACCAACCTTTTCCTCTTTCCCTCAATTCAAGAAAGGTGTTTTCTAAAGTGTGTCAAAGTAAACCCTAATTTGTTTATTCAAACCAAAGGCTCTTTCAACCTCCTCTTCTCCTTCCTTTTCATGTTTCTTGCTATTGAAGGAAAACAAAAAAAAGTGCTTACCCCTTTCCATTCAGTTCATGTTTTATGCGATGTGAGCCTGTGATGTCTTCTTAGAGGGACCGGTGATCCATTTTTCTGGCATCAATTCGAACGTGATCATATAAATTAGGCTTTCGCATGTCTGTTACTCATATTTTTCACGTGTCAAGACTTATTTTACGAAATATTTGCAACGTGGCAAAAAGTAAACACCCAATCGGACCTGCTCTTTGTGGAGTCCAGCCGTTTCGTTGGCGTTATCCATGGTATTAGGTGGAATGTCGAGTGGGGATGGTCCAACTTAGGAAGGCTTTTGGCTCAGAGATTTCACTGTGGCACCTTATTTGGAAAGGAGAGAATCCATTTGCCCATGTGTATGTCCAATCAAACTCACCACATTTTCTAAGGGAAAAATTAGTTTTTAGTGTTACTTTTCAAAATAATTCAGATTCAGATTTAGTTGGCCAATTCTTGAAAATTGAGAATTAGTAATATTTTTTAAAAGTAATTGTAATTCAATGTCTTTTTTACTCTTTATAAAAAATTTCTTCCAAAAATACCCAAAAAAGATTTGCAAACCTCATTGCACCTAAATAAGTGAAAATGTTTTCAAGGTCTTTTGAGGACATTTTCATAAGAAAGCTTTTATGAAAACTAAAATGACACTAATTCTGAATTATGTTAAAAAAGTATCATTAATTCCTGATTTTCAAGAATTGGCCGACTGAATCTGAATTATTTTAAGAAAGTATCACTAAAAATCAATTTACTCTTTTCTAAGTGTAAGTTCATGAAATTAGTCTTTTTGTGCTACTACAGGAATACCTTAAATCTAAGTCTATTAAATAAATATTAATGGTAATTACATGAACTCAAATGGTATCCACGTGGCATATTTTAGAGAGTTTATTTATTTTCAAGTAAACAATGATATATATGATCTAGTTATATGAAATATATCTCACCATATGAGCTTGTCCATATATATAACCAATGTTTTAAAAATCAAAGCGCTCGCGCATTAAATTGCTAAAGAAAAATATAGAATTCATAACGTATTGTTGAAACCGTCTCTTGTGTATTAGTTTACATTTTGTCTTGTATTGTTTTTCAATTTAAGAAGCAAAAGCAAGGCCTGGTTAGTCATTCATAAATTACTTTTTTGTTTTTGAGAATAAGTAACAAATCATTAATACTCCTTAATAAAAGTGAAAAAAAAACTGTTTTCTACATAGAAAATATATATTAATAATATATTTGTTAATAAAATATGTATTATATATATAATATATGAAAATAATATTTAAAAAATATCGAAATAATACTTTAATATATAAAGGTCAGTTTCAGTGTTCAAGGTAGGTGGGCTACAAACCCAAACTTGCCACTAATCCGATTTTAGCCATACAAAACCCTAACCATTAGGGGCAGGGCGGGACAGGTTACCGGTTTAACTCGCCCCATTGCCATCCCTAATTCACTGTGTTTGATTCAAACACACCACAAAAGTTTTATAATTAAACAGAAATTAGGTTTAGACTGAAACATTATAACCCTTGGTTTATGCTCCAAACGCCAGAAACGTTTCTCCTATATCCAATTCTGGTAATATTAAATTTCTCTAGGACATGACATTCTGCCTCAGACAAAAAACTACTCCAATCACCGGTCTTTAGCGTCAGCAGAGCACCACCTTCGTAATATCCCAAAAACATCAAGGGCATATTTGGTAACTCGCGTGCAGCTCTCTTTTATTATTGTTATCTTCCTCGATTTCACATCCACGTCTACGTTTCACTCACCCCCCTGCGTTGCCACCAACAAGAAACGGAAATGGGCCCCACATGAAAAGAACAGCCTGAGAATTGCCACGTGGAAGTACTGTACACGTGTCACCACATGGGGGAGGGTCTTTGTCGTGAACAGCTTCCCCGCTTGTACGTAGCCCAGGAATGGGCATCGTCTACAGCGCATGCTGTAGACAGCCCCTCACATGATCGTGTGGGGCCCCACAAATGTATGGTGGGCCCCCCACTGAATGTGAGGGGGTGTACGCAGCATGCGCTGCAGAGGATGAATGCTCGTAGCCCAGTTGCCGACCTTGTGAGTTGTGACTACGAAGAGACGCAAAGAAGAGCCAAAAGTAGCGTAAGCGCCAAACGCAATCTCCTCCTTGATCCAACGGTCGAGAAGGCACCTGAGCCACCACCGCCCATCTCCACCGTTGGCCGATCACATTTGTTTATGCTCTTGTCCCCTAGTCGATCGGGGCGTTGATGCGTTGTTGAATTCTAAGTTACAGGTCGTTTAGTTTAGGCATCTCTCTCTTCTCTCCCTCCCTCTCTCTCCTCGCTCTCTCTCTAGCTCCGCATTAATTTCCATGTCTCTCTGCAAATTCCTGGTCATCATCGAGCATTATCCATCAATACAAGATCGAGCTTGACAATGGTAATGTTGGTTTATTAAGAGACGTTGGAATATAAGAGTTTGTTAAGGTTTTTTGTATCTTTCTCCAACATTTTCTCACAACCCCAATTCGTGTAATTCGATGTTTGTGGATCCAAATTAACAGGAGACAATGCTGGTACCTTCATGGCTGGAGCCATTGCTTTCAACGGTTTTCTTCTCTGTGTGCCGGACACATGGAGATGCAGCACGGAGTGAATGCAACATGTATTGCTTGGACTGCAATGGCGACGCTTTTTGCTTCTATTGCCGAGCTTCAAGGCACAAGGATCATCGCGTAATTCAAGTGGGTATCATCGATCACAAATTATTCTGTTTTTTTTTTTGTTTTCTGGGTTTTTGATTGTTGTCGATCTTGTTGAGTTTTTCTTTTGGGGTTAGAGAGAGAAGGATACTGAGAGGGGCGTGTTTGTACACAGATAAGGCGGTCATCGTATCACGACGTGGTGAGAGTGGCTGAAATTCAGAAGGTTCTTGACATCAGTGGAGTTCAGACCTATGTGATAAACAGTGCTAGAGTTCTGTTTCTTAATGAGAGGCCTCAGCCTAAGTCAAGCAAAGGAGTCTCTCATATATGTGAAATATGTGGGAGAAGTCTCTTGGACCCATTTCGCTTCTGTTCATTGGGATGTAAGGTTAGGTTTCTTCTCTCTCTCTTATTGTCCTTTCCACTCAGCGCCATTGCCATCATCCAACTACCCATCATTCATACCATCATGACCCACATTCTATCACCATTAGACATCATATGTTATCATATAATGACCCAGTATCAATTTATCATCTGGGCTAATTTTATTTTTTTCTGGGGTGTAATATTTTCTAAATTTTTGAAATGGGGTTGGTTTGATTGAGCTTGAATCTAACTATTTTAATTCTGTTGCTTTAACATAGCTTGTGGGAATAAAGAGGAATGGCAATGCAAGCTTTGTCTTGGAAACAAAGAATGATGCAATGGAAAGATCAGGAGATCAAGGGATATCAAGGAGTAGTACCGTGGCATCAAGAGAGGAAGAAGCATTGCGTGAAGGAAGCCAACAAGACATATACCCTCCCACGCCACCTCCACCTCCTTCTCATCCAAGAAGAAGAAAGGGAATCCCTCGTAGGGCACCCTTGGGGACTAATTGTCCTTAAAAGCTTGAAGCAAATACACAAAGTACCTTACCCTACTCATGAATTCTTGGGTTTCCTGTCCTAAAATACGGTAGGATCGGATACCCTTTTGGGTCCTTAAAAAGGATAAGTTAGTTACCAGTCAGATCTGTGGGGGAGTTCTTAACAATGGCAGCTAGCAAACACATCTCTGGTTCCATCGATCTCTCATGTTTCAATTCTCTCTAGCTTTCTTGTAAAGAAGCAATAATGCAGAATTATTATTGGGGGTTACAAGGTGTACATGTAATTTATATTAATTAATTAATTTAAGAACAAGACTTTGTGGAGTCCGCTGAATAGTTTTAATGGCCCACCAATCACATGGCCGTTTATATAAAGAAGCATCAGCTTTTGCATTGTTTAATACATGTAATGGGCAAATCAACTTTCTGTGATTGTAACTAGGTTTGGGAACTCCATGACTCTGTGTGGACCTCTTCTTCTCCACTTTATTTTCTTTAACCATCAAATAAATTGTCTATTACATGATAAGAAAGAGAGAGAGAGACAGAAAGAGAGAGAGAGAGATTAGATTTTTTGTGTTAGGTAAGTGGGATGGAGCCCCCACCTTATTGTTGCAACTTGTGCTATAAATGGATAGAATCAATTGGTATAAAAAAGGTCTTTTGCTCTTCCACGCCTGTTTCAAATCAAATCACTTTTTAACTCCTGTGGAAACAGCTAAACCAGCTTTAGCAACATGGTAACTGTGAGGTCACTTACCAACTCGATCAAAATGTAAACTGGGCCAACCGGGTGATCAAAACTGTAGCAGGAGATGGTTCTTAATTTCTATGTGAGCAGTTGAACACATTGGATTGAATCAGACCGGCCAGCTTTATCACTGGTCCATTGCAAGGTCTGGTTTTCAAAGCATGCATTGCCAAAAATTTTGTTCATGTGCATTTTTATCAAATGCTACTATTGAAGTGAAAGAGGTCAGGAACTGACACATTTATGCCAATTTTTCTCCAATTCTACACATGCACCTTCTCAAGTTAGAGAGGTCAGAGTTATAGAGAGTAACTAAACTTCATAGTTGTTAAGTAATTCTTAACTAACCACTGGTTAAGTTTTGAAAAACAACATATGGGTTGCTCACTAGTACTTATTTATTTTTATTAATTTTAAACTTTAATAGCTTGCAATTTTATGCAATATTTTACTCCCTTTTTCCTTAATTTGAGTACTAATTTAGGGTTGTTTGTGCTGTGTAAGGGTTTTAGATTCATGACATGAGAAACCTTTTTGTAGATAGTGAAATGACAATTTAAGTGGTATTTAGATTCATAGACACCTAAGAAACCTTTTATGAAAACAAAATTTTTCATTTTTTATTTTTAATTTTTTTCCTTTCGCAACCTCGAACTTTTCTTGCAAGCCTACCTATTGAGCTCATACTCAATTTATGCAAATGGAGTTTGAGCTTGAACAGAGCTAACTCGAATCGTTTGACATTTTTAGCTGGGATTGAGTTTCCAGTCGGATTATTGTCCATGTGACTTATCCAGAGAGAGTTGAAATTGTCCGATTAATTTGTAACTAATTAAAATGTTTAAGTAAGTAACTAACTAATAGATAAAAATTAATAGAACTGAAAATAAGGGGTATTTTGGATATGAAATGTCAAGCCCGAATCTCCCAAATTCGCTTTATGTATTAGTATATATATGTGTACATTATCTCCATCTAAAATTTGTTGGTTCAACCCCAATAAACCATCGACTTGAAATCTAAAGTGAAGATTATTTTGAACTCATATTAATTAATTCCCAAAATGATCCAAATTAAACATATATTTGCATCAGTACACAAGAAAGAGCATGCCTATGACTTTGTTAAATAATTGTAGATTCCTTTTATTTTTTTATATATTCACCCTCTTTACACTCCAACATAAATTATGATCTATATATTGCTATTAATTAATCATGTATTCTTTTCTTAAAAAATAATAGTTTGCTTTGGTCAGAGTTTAGGTTAGATTAAACAGTTTTTAAAGTAAACCATGATATTAGCCATGCATTGGATCAAAGACCATCAACATCTCATCCTAGAATTAATATTTATTACATATACATCAAAGTAATTAATTCTGCTGTCCAAAAGTTTGAGTTGGGCCAGTGCTATTTACTGTTCTAACTTACAGAAAGATCTACACACTACTGTTGGCCCCAGTTTGTGTTGAAAAGTGAATCATATATATACATCATATTTGAGTGTTTTACATGACATTAGTTCCTTAACAATGGGTCCTGTTTGGGTTGATTTTGACAACTGCTCTATGGGAGAATGGGAGTCCTAACTTGACTCTACTACTGAACTAGGAGTAATAGAGTAAGATGGGGTAGGCATGCAGGTGGGCCTAACCCTTTTAGCATAAATTCAAAGGATATTTGGGTCTACCAGAACAGCTCTGGTTAGATAAAATGGCAACATCATTTTAGTCTTGATTGTGTTAGGTTTTGTCCGCATCAATTTTTTGGATTGAACGATAGGCTATAGAAAGGAACAGCAGTACGATTTGGCCATAGTTCATAAACTGCCATCATCATCTCTCACTCAACACAATTGCCACACCTGACTATAAGGATGATTTAGGGCCAGTTTTAGTAACCCCAAACAGCCCCTAAATCGTTTTTCTACCTAATCAATCCCCCCCAATAGACCTTACCTAACCCTACTTCCATCCCTTCATGTGTTCTCACTTGATGTCAACTGGTGTGATCAGATGTCTTTAGGGTCCAACTCGGTTTAGTTTGGTCCGAAACCGAACTTCGGGTTTTAGTTTAGATTTTAATTAGAACCAAAGCCGAACCGCATGCTTACTTGACTTGGGCCTCCTCCTGGATCATCTTAATGGAGATGTAACTATTGCAAAAGCCCAGTCCAAATGTGTGAACGTGAGCCAGCCCGGGCCTCCTCTTTGTTTTACGGCCTTGCCTTGAAACAGCCCGGGCTGAGGCTTTGACCCGTCAGAGTCTCAAACGAACCATAAATAATTAAATATTGGTTCAACTCTTTGAAGCGATGCCAGTTCATCTCGCTTGTGAACAAAACACCCTAATGAAGTCTTGAGTCTGAATTAATCCAGCCATGCAAAAGCTTTTGTGATGTCTCTCGCGGCACCAATCACGTAATGTTAACTGATTTTCATTTTCTTTTTTGTAGATCCCCCATGTACTGCTAAGTGTTCATATCTCAACAGGAAGCTGTTAGCCGGTATACATACACACCCATTACACATACCTTTTTGGGAAGCTCAGCTTCAAAGGAGACCCATAACTTGTCATAAAATAGCAACTCGAGCAACTGACAAGATCTCAGCTACAAGCAAGTTGTTGAGCAAAGTATAGTATTTGTGATTTGATGAAGACAGGTTTCAAACTCATACATATACATCATTAAAGCTTTGCCACCATCCCAAGTAGCACCTTCTCTTCACATCTACAATCAAGCTAACGTAGACGGCCTCGTAGCTCTTATAGAGAGGATTTCATCCCAACAAGCTAGTTTATTTGTATAGGGTTTTGACCAATAATTTAGTTTAAGTTTTTTACTTTAACATCCCTAACATATGAAGAAACAAAAATATCTTATATGAAATATCTAATATTTGATATTGGGATAATTATTAAACAAAAATATCTCATATGAATTAGATATTGAAAAATATCTCTTATTAGGATTTTCTTTAATTTTATTAATTAGAAGATAATATCAAAATATCTGAATCATAATTTAAAAAATAGGATTAAAATAAAAGTTAAGATATATTTCCAATAAGAATCCTAATTATTAAAATCGATATATTTCTAGTTGATAAGAATCTATTGTGATTTTAGAATAATATATTTATAATCGATATGAATAAGATTATTAGGTTAAGAATCCTAATTAAAGAAATACTATATTTCTATATCTTTATTTTTATCTTTATCATATATCATAGTTTTTACGTGGGACCCATAAAAAAATTGCTTCTAAGTGGGACCCATAATAAAAATTAGAGAAAAAAGAAGATAGCAACATTTATCACCGTCGCAAGTTACCAATTCTCACTAGAATTCGAAGATGACATATAAAATACCAAACCCTAATCCCCTAACGAACCGATCGCAATCCCTCTGACATTTTACTGAATTGGGGTTCGTGTCCAAATGACTTTACCACCTGGCCCAACCTCAAAATCCGATCCTCATAAATTTGCTTGGGATCTTTTGTTGCTAAGATCAAGGCACTGGTGGGCAGATTCTTTATGTGCCCCAACTGAACCCAACCCCCCTTCTAACCGCCGGTCTTGTAGTAGTTTGGTAGGTGGAACTCCAAATGATGGGCAGTATTGAGAGAGACCTGACAGAAAAAGGCAGAAAAGGATCAGAGAAGTGTGAGTTAATGGCCGACGCATCTGGTCAGGCCAAAAAACAAGAAAAAAGCTTCACAGCATAGGCTCTGATCCCCCTTTTATATATCCTTTTCAACTTACACCCTTGCACTTGTTTTAACCTACTCAACATTCTCGTATGTCATACTTCACTTACCGTACCCCTAATTTCTACCCATTTATCACCAAACTTTGAGCTTTTCCATTTGAATATCATGGGACTAACACCAATCTCTTAAAAAGCCCCTAGACTTACGAAGACTTCTTTGGTTGAACCCTTAACATCTAGTGTCTTAATATTTCGATAGGTTAGTAGCTCTTCGTGTCGGCAGCTCCACTCACATATCAGTATTCAATGACTTAATTATCTATGGCTTTAATTAAACAACAAATTAAAAGCCCCAGGTTTTACAGAAACTTCTGTAGTTAACCCCTAAACAATTAGTGTCATAATATTTCATCACGCTTCCGTGATTGGGTAGTTGCTCTTAGTGTTGGCAGTTCCATTCACCTATCAGTATTCAATGGCTTAAGTACCTGTAGGCTTAAACTGTTATTCCAAAAGGCCCCAGAACTTGAAGAGTCTTCTTTTCAACCCTTGTTCTAAAAGGATGAGAGATGTTATAAGATTTCATGACCTTATCAATAATAAATTATCCTTTTCTTTTTAACCAGTCACACCCATATGGTAAGTGCAAATCACTAATTACATGCCCTTAAAATTAGATGATAAAGATGAGGGAATTTGTGTATATATAAAGGAGAGAGAGCCTAGTTAATTAAGCCCCATTGAAATCTCTTAGAGCCCTAAAATTTTAAACTACCCAAACCTTGGAAAAAAAGAAAAACGTAAATCATATTAAAATCTCAAAATCCCTTAACCTTAGCCCTAAACCACAAAACCACAAAATCAACAAGAACCACAAAAGACATTAAAAGGGAGAATACCAATAAAAACCCTTCCACATAATTCATTCTTCTCAAACTGTGACCACTAAAGATTAGATGACGACAACGTCCAAGAGATAAAGTTGTCAAAATATTATAAAAAGGATTTTGCACGTACAGAGAGAACTTTCTGCTAGCTATAAATAAAGGACATCAACGAATCCTCTTATTATTACTCTCGCTTCCTATACCACACAGATCTCTCCTCATCTTCGACTCCATGTCTTCCGATCAAAAATTCCAGCTTAACTTGCCGGAGATCCGAGTCAAACTCGGTGCTCGAACTTCCTCGGAAGTTTCAAACGAAGATGATAGAGCAATTACTCGAGGTTCGTCGGAAGTTTCAAACAGAGATGGTGGAGAAACTCGATTGGCGAATGGTGATGACGACGAAGAATGCCGAACACCAACTTCGGAGGAGCACAAGATACCCCAACCTCTAACCTGTCCACCGCCACCAAGAAAACCAAGCTCGGCGGTTTGGAGGAAGAGAAAGCTTTCAGAGCTCTTAGACGCCACGGCTCAAAACGATGTGGAGTCGTTTCTTGGGTCAAGGCTTTTAGAGCTCATCGAGCTCTTAGAGGCCATGGCTCAAAACGATTTGCAGTCGTTTCTTGGGTCAAGCTTTGACCTCGCCTACATTCAACGCAGCAGGAAGAAGAAGAAGCAAAAGCTTGCTGCAGAAGAAGAGAGAAAAAGAAGCAAAAGCGAATAAGCTCGGCCTTTCTTGTAGATTCATGAACGTTTTCGGTTTCTTAAGTTTTTGCTTCTCGTCAACCTCAATGCATAAAATAAAATAAATCTCTCTGATACCAAACGAACTTTGTTCTTTGGTGTGCTTTCAAATTGGGAGCTTGGTTAGATCAAAATTGCGTTTGCTTTTAATTATTTGTCTGGATTTTAAAATCCCTTTTTCTATCTTTCTCTCTTTGTTTCATTTTTGTTTTTTTTGAGAATTTTGTTAATGGGTTTGATTTGTAGAGATCGAAGATAAGATATGGTATAGTGAAGTTGGTCACTTACCATGATTTGAACTTTGAATGAAGAAGATTATTAGATTCAATTAGTTGACATTTTGTGTTGAGTGATTGAAAGGGATTTGGGATGCTTAAACAAAGAAGGATAATAATATCTTTGAATGGGATTTGGCTACTAATGATACCAAAGTGATTAGAAAATGATGCAACATAGGGATCGTTGCACCTTAATTTTAATAGTGAGATAAAGTATTAATTAATATTGTTAATGTATATAATAATCATTAAAAATTTTGCATATCTCTTACACAAATACAATCAAGTTTCAACATCCTCTGTGAATTGGCATGCAGCAAACTGGTGACCGGAGACATGGATCACAACTCCCTCGCTCTCCGATCGCGCGATACAATTGCACCTAGTGATCGCAAATGATATGAAATCTTAAGATTATAATGTATTAGTACACTTTTTTTTTCTTTTTTTTTTTTTTGAAGGAACAAATTCTACCAGTTCTAGTGAACCTCACAATCACATAATGCATTAATTGAACCCTAATACTGTTTTAATAACAAATAATATTGGAGAATCTTTGGTTGTCACTGATGTGATAGACTTTGATATTATTAGCTTATTTCAAAAGGGGCAGAGGGGTTGGGAGATCATTTTTCTAAGCGGATTGGTTGGATGGTAATCATGGTTTGAAAACCCCTTCTTAATGACTTAAACTTGGATAGAGACGCTTACTTTTTATTTTTTAATAAGTAAACGACAGAAGGAAAACTATTTGTGGAATCAAATTTGGATAGAGACTCTTTTCCCATGCACAAGTAGAAAGAAAGAAAGAAAAATATTTGTGGGATCCAAGCACTCATGATATGGCCATGATCACCCAGTCCAGTCAACCCAAGTTGTGGAATGAGGACTCATCTGTAGTGGTGACAACTTAACACCTGATGTTAAAACCTTGGACTTTGAATCAGTTGATGCACATATAACCTTAAATAGATCAACACTTCAATTCTGCTCAATTAGAACCTGACCAAAAGAGAGAGTTTTTGAAGGTGGGAAATTTAAATCATTATCTCCATAACATTAATTAAGATTAATATTTTCTTTTTCTTTTTTCCCCTTTTTGGCTATAGCTTTAAGAATTTTGAAAGAAAATTTCCTTTTTGGCTATAGCTATTATCAGATTGTTCTGACTCTGAAAAAGGGATGCTCTGAGATGTTCCAATAAAGCTGCACAAGTTGTTACTTTTATGTATGGTGTATTTTAATGAGCATCAACAAACTTTGGATTTTTGTAACATTTTGAATTGAGAGAAACTATTTTGCAATATGGACAATATTCAGTCTCAAACTTGGCACTTGAAGCAAGTTACAAGTACACAAGGACTGTCCTTGGAATAAGGTGCCATGTGAAAAATCCACCCATCATAAGGATTACAAATCTGGAGCATTTTCCACCAACCAAATCTCTCCTGATAATGTTATCTTTGGAAGTTTATCCTGCACCTTATGGTTCATATTGGCATTGGCCCACTCTTTTTCTCTTTCTTTACCACTTTGGTGCACCTTATGGTTCATATTGGCATTGGCCCACTCTTTTTCTCTTTCTTTACCACTTTGGTGCAGAAAGCACATTCAGTCAAGTACATAGGAAATTTTCCTAAATTTTTCTTGCAGTGTCATGTTTCCAATAAATTTTGGTTCTTGACTAAGGTTTTTGAGGAATATAAATTGGGAAAATTAGTCCATTTGGTATGTCAGAAAATTACTGAAAAAATAAATGAAATCATAAAGAATAATTATCATTAGACTAATCAAGTATTAAATATTGATCATGTAAAGAATCAAAAAATGGGGGAAAAAATACAGAATGACTTCTCCAAGATGTCAGAGAAGTACCTAACAATCAAATTGTTTTATTCTAAAGGCTAAAGCTACCTCATTTCAACTCTAACAGGTGAATGTTAGTCTCTTGAACTATAGGAAGCTCTACCTCTCTAAATGGTTCAGCAATACAAGTAGAAAGCCACAATATATCAACAGAGGAAGAACTTCTTTGAGACTTTGTTGTCTATATATCGTCCACAGAAGAAAAAAAACCACCAGAATGATAGTTTTGTAAATCATCAATCCCATCCAACCCACACTTCATCACCATGGTTCTGCTAAGTCAAGTTCCCTTGATCTCTCCTTTCACGAGAAGTGGAAATGGGACTCTCTTCTCCCCAGTCATCCCATCCTCTGAAGGATGAGTCATTATTCATTCTCTCCCCAGTATTCTGTCTGACATTACTTTTGCCATGAACCTCTATTTCAACTCCATCTCTGGTATATTATTCCATTTTTTGAGATGCATTGCCATTACATCCTTCATAATTCCCCAGGTTTTCTCACCTAGTTCTGTGGTCTTCAAAGTTACCATATTCACAGTCTCATCATATCGACTGTCTCTCACCTGTTTATTGCTGATGTAATTTAGTAATTCAGCAATTAAATCTAGCTGTTTCATTTCTCAAACTTTATGCCTAACTGTTATAAAACCTTGTTGATCAATCGGATGAGAAGAGTGAAGTAAACAGGGGAAAAACAGAGAATAGATCATTGTCAGTCTTTAAACTCAAATGTTTCACGCATTTGGAAAAAGAGGTGTTTTAACTACAGGTCACTGAAGGAACAATGGGTCACACATTAGGATAGTAATTTCGTTAGATGCCTCATAGAAAGGGCAAGCAAACAAACAAGTTTAGTAAAAGGATGGTGAAAATAAATTTATGATTACCTTGGAAGTAATTTCCAGGGTGCCTGCTTGGAATGCATTAGCTGCAGACTCTACAGCAGATGATGCAACAAGAGACAATCGACCAAAGCTCTAACAAATAGCAAAAATAAAGTGAGTTCACTGGATAATGTTGACATGCTTAACAGTGTAGTAGAAAATAACCGTGAATGTGAAGACACAGAAAAGAACAAAAATCCTATTAGTTACCTAAACTATTATCTCAGGACAAAAGAAATCAAAATCAAAATTTTAATCATTTGGTAGACTCATGTTGTGGAAGGATTGTTCTTGAGATAGGCAGGTTCAATCAGATTAGATAGACTTATTGAAACAGATATTCCCATTAAATTCTAAGCTTTGATTGACGTGAAATATTTAGATTTTATTTCTTGGATCCAATCATTTTTCTCGAGGAAAAAAATTTAATCATTTGGAACAAATACAGAAGGAGAATAAGGTTAAACAAAGTGTCTTAATGATAGAGATTTATTCCACATAACAATCTGCAACCTTACCTTAGCCCCATCTAAACATCCTTGCATCTGGTTGTTGGCTGACAAGAAGCACACTTTTAGATTTCATTTTCAAAAGATGCATCATATATCACCAATTTTTATTCCAAGATCCGAAAGTTGCACTCACTAGGTTTTGGCAAAGCAATATTTTGCTGCCATTAAAGATGGAGAAATCCTTATTGGATCCACAGCCTTTGAATTTCCTAGGACCTACCCCATAATCATTAATACAACAAAGAGCTTCTCTTTCCTCCTGATGAACTTCAAATTTGAGCTATCACATGAAATTTTCTTAACAGAACTACTTGTGCTGATGCACCCAGAATTTTATCATATTACTGAATTCTAAGCGTGACATCCATGGGTCGTCATTTGATTCCTAAGGTAAAAGATTATGATTGAAAAAAAAGAAAGCAAGGACAAGGATTTCCATTCAATAGAAAGGAATAAACAGTATCACACATATCCAGTCTACATTATGTATTATCTTGAGCAACTATACGGCCCCAATTCGAAGAAATAACAAGCCAGCTTCATCACCTCCATTTAAGCACAGTAATAAGCTGGGTAGAAGATAATAGATTTAGCATATTCCAGTCATCCTTCCTTCGAAGATCGTTTCATCTATCAAGAGATGCAAATCTGCCTCTCCCATACCACCAGTTTTGCAGTGAACATGAGCACCTCCACAAAATTCTGCCCTTTCCAGCTAAGGTTTTATCATGCCAACTGCATACTGTTTCCAGCATTGTCAATGGAAAACCACTGAATCCTGAACAAGCTGTTTCTTCCATTTAAATCAATGATGAAATAAAGATGGCAAGCTGTTTCCTCTACTTCAATGCAATGGGAACATATGAATCAGATCTGTCACCCTCTACGAAATAAATGATCCACAGTTAGGTATTTGTCAAAAACTTCTGTCAAATGAAGAGGGCTACTTTGCTTCACACTTATGAAGCCCAAAAGAATATGGCCAGAAAAGATCGTGACCAAAGCTCATTTAATGAATACTTATTACAAAAAAAATAAAAATAAGAAGTATTTAATAGTGATTCTCCATTTCTTTGCCCAACCCAGATGGGATTCAAGTCATTTTTAAATATATTTTCTTTTTTTTTTGCAAAAATATTAGCAATTACCATTAGTTATTCCAAAAAGAAAATGTTTCATGTGAAAAAATGACATTAGATTGAGGTATGCTTTTCTAGTCTACAGCCCCCACCCAAGTGGTGACCATGCCTTGTGAGCAGCTCATGGAAGGAGGTGAGTCCCTCAGAACATTTTAACCTCAGAAGTATTTAGTGCTCATTTAGAACTATCCAAATTCTGGTGTATGATTAATTGTGTGCATATCCACTCTACTCTTTTCTTCCGAAACAGAACAGGTATCAAGGGATCAAACTATCAGAATAAAGTCGGTTGTCATGATCCCTTAAGAAAAAAGAAAAATGCCTACATTAGATACTAATAGCCCTTTGATTTTGGACCAGACTGTTCTAAGAACTGTGTAGCGTTAGCTGAGATATGGGTCCCTATCTAGTGAATAGAAATTTAAAAAAAAACACGCCCAACAGAAAATGTCATAACACAATCCATGGTAATTCTTATTATGATGTATAATTGATTGCTTTTCACATCAATCAAAATTAATTATACATTACAAAATATTGTTGCCAAGGATCTAACTATTAACCTTGTGTTTTGTCAGTAAAACACTAGCAATATTATAAACTCACAGAATTTCTTCAACCAAAGCTGGAATGTTTACTATGAATTATAAATTTAAAAAATTTTCCACAAGTAACCATCATGGGCAATAGAAAAAGGGAAAAACTACAATATTCCCAGGTAACATTATATCTAACCAGTTAATCAATCAAACATTATAGTACAAGGAAATTATTTCAGATTTCTTCTACGACCTGACCTGTATAGTTGGGTCAAATTCTATCAAAGATCCGGTAGAATTATGAATTTAACTCAATGGTCAATTCATATCAAGTCCAGGTTATCCAGAGTGTTCCTATAGAGTTAACGAAAGAGTCACAAAAGGAGGAAATTGAAGGAGCACTTATTTTCTGACATTCATAGCATAAAATTGCAAAACCAGTTTTCTTTAATTCATGAAAAAGAAAATAATACCTGGAGTAGGGATTCCATCATAGATTTAGATTGCATTGAACATGAGAAAACTGAGAAAATAATGAGGGCATGATATTGAAATTCTACACCGGGACTAAAGTCACCAAAAGCTCAGGGAATAGCCACTGAATCAACAACAAAGAAAGCGTCTAGCACATGTTAATGATAAGAAGAATAGCATTACAATGATCCAGTAATTGGATAATTTTATGCAAACCCAAACCAGATCATAGCCTGGTGAAAGAAAACTATTTGATCCCTACTCAGAGTATAAAAAGAAAATTGATTACAAATCTTTAAATAAAGGTAATATGGAGAAATTAAAAAGTTAAGAGTGCTTTACATTCAGATCATAGAAGTTGTTCACAACTCATGTAACCATTAAAATTTATAAGAAACGCATCACATATTTATGTCGGGACAAAAATATACACAATTGATCAATCCATTTTACTGGATCAGAGGATAAAGTGAAAAATATATAACCTAAATTATACCATTAACAAACGGATATTTGCACCCTGAACGAGAAGTATTGATTAAATGAAACCTATTCTACAGACACAAAATAATATTACTTACCGTATTTGTCCCCCTTAACTTTTACTTCACTCTCTGGACCACCAAATGGATGGATTCCCTTTTCTCCTTTTGATTGTCCTTCTCAGTTTGTTTAGTTTGTTATCTTTTTATGGTTTTTCCACATTTCCTCTTTTAAGTATGTCTTCCAATAATCTGAAACGCCACCATTACAGATTTCACGCCCCCATTTCCCATATATGATTTATTCTAAAGAAAAATCATGTAGCACACTCTGAATTCAATATACATTCTGTTATGAAAATTCGTCGTAGAGGTTGAAATCACTAATGCTGTGCTCACCTGAGAAACCGCCGATACAGTATCCATAATCACATCCCCATGCGAACTACTCCTCGAAATGGATCCCGTCCCAGTTGATCCAAACCCAACATACTTTCCTCCTTGAGAGGGTGCAATCCCCTCCGGCCTTGAAGCATTCCCAGAAACCTTCCTAGCGAAGAAATTATCCTTGTTCGCCGCCGAAGCCTGAAATTTCCCAAAAATATCCTCCGAAGACCAGCTCCTACTCGGCCCATTGATCCTTCCCTCCGTCTCGAAACTCCCGACCGATTGATTCCTTATCATTTTACTGCTATCAGAGACTCTGTCCTCCCTTTGATCCCATTTCCATTCTGAGGTATTCGCATTATTCCGAGGAGGCTTGGAGATCGCCGGAGCTACCCAGACTGATTCTTGAACAGTTGGGGGTTCGTTCCATGGACGATTCTCAGCCAGAGTTCGAACTTTTTCGCGAAAAAGAGAAGCGGCATTGGTGTTGTACTTAAGGGGAATGTCTGCTTCTTTGGGGATGCCACGAACGACGAGGAAGGCGTTGAGGGCCTCGTTGCCGCCGGGATTGGACTCCATTTTCTTGAGGTGGGGTTCAGGCCATGAGTCCATGGTGACGGAGCGGACGAAGCTGAGGTGAACCCCGAGGCTTCGGTGCTTGCCAGAGCAGTCGAGGCACATGAAGATGCCGTAGGAGACGGAGGCCCATTGGGGGTTCTTCTGAAAGCAATCGACGCAGGTCTTGTTCGCCGGCAGGGATTGAAGCGCCCGGAGACGGCGGGAAGCCAATGCCGATGAACAGTGCGACATTGGGACTTGTAAAAAGAAGACCGTTAGAGCGCGCGCGCGTGAGAGAGAAAGAGGAGATGCGGGGTTTCTTGTTTTTTCTGGAATTCTGGTTGAGGTCTTGAGCTTATAAATGGTGAAATGGAGGTCAGTTTTTCTTTTAAAATTTTACTTTAATTTATTTTCTTTTCGGGTGAAACCGCTGGTGATTGTTTAATCCTCAATCTTGACCACGAAAGCTACAGATCCCTCTCGTTGTCCTCTTATTCTTACCGTTTTTTTAGGGTCACTTATCGGGTCAGGCCAAAATAAACCCTCACACTTGCCCGACAGAGCTCGTGCCTTAGTCGCGGGCCGTGCCGTGCCATCTCTACCAAGGCTTGGGCCCAGCAAAGCACAGCCTGCCAAGCATGACGGCGTGACGGACCACAGCCCACAAAGCATGCAGGCCGCACGCGTTCCGGCACACAGGTTTGCCCAATTTTTACAAATTTTTTAGAATTTTCTTTATTTTTAAGTAATGCAAAGTTACAATTTTTAGTAATATAAATTTCTTATTTAATTTTTTGAGAAAATTGTATCCCAATATATGTAAGAAATTTGTGTGAATAATAAATATATATATTTTTGTTCTTTTATTTATTTTTCTATTTTTTGAATTTTTTAATAAATATATTACCCGCCCCACGGGCAGCCCGCTAGTTAGTCTGCGACGGCAAATGTCGTGCCTTGCTCGGCCAACGGCTCAGTAGGCACGGACAAAAACGTGCTCGTGTTGTGCCAGGCTAGTCTGATAAGCAACCCTACTTTTTTTAAGTCATAATCAAGAGTGGATTTCAATCGTTCACTCTTCAAGTTGAGCTTTTATTGGAAAATAAGGTGAATTAGACATCTTAACGATTGGGGTCATGGTTCAAAATAAGGATGGCTTTATCCAAATGGAGGCTGGAGCTAGCTACCCATGCCCTACCCTGTTTAGATTACGTATGGGTTTAGTATGGATAGACACTCAAATTAGTGTTCAAGGGTTTGTCAAAAAAAAAAAAAATGAAAATGAAAACAGAACAATAATTAAATTGTAACTTACCTAAAAATGTTGGAGGTAGAAAAATATTAACTCCCACGTACACTGGGCACAACATTACGGTTCCACAATTTCCAATCAGCCACTTTGGCCCACTTAACCAAGGTTTTCTAGATCGGACTGGTTGGACCTAACGGTCCAAGGTGATTCAGCAAAAAATTTAGAAAAAAATTGATTTGCTTTGGATTGGCCAGTACCGGTCCAGTCCGGCTGATCCAGAACAGTACTATCCGATCCGAAACGGTATTGGCCAATCCAATCCAGTCTGGTTTTTAAATATTAAAAATGTCAAAAAAATAAATAAAATTTATTTATAAATGTTATAAATTATAGTTGATTGATATAAGATATAATAAAGTTGAAAATCTATGTTAAAATGTCAAATTTTAACATATAATTTTATATGTTATAATTATAACAAACAATGTTATTTTTTATAATTTGACATTATAGCATATCATATTATATGTTATAACACATAATATAATTTAACATTATAAGTTGTTTTAAATATAATTTGATATATATATATATATATAATTATATGCTATGATAAATATAACATCTAATATCAAATTATATGTTACTTTTTGTGATAATATAACTTGACAAATAATGATATATTATAATACAAAAATAAATTTTGATATTATAATATATAGGGCAAATTACACTTACCTCCCTTGAGGTATGACATAATTACACTTACCTCCCTTGGGGTTTCTGATATAACACTGTCACCCCTTGACGTTTATGTGTAAGTCACACTAACATCCCCTCATTACATTTTCCGTATTAAAAAATAAATAACTTTTGAATGTATGATTAAAAATTAATTTTAAAAAATAAATAACTTGTGAATGTATGACTAAAAATTAATTTAGAAAATTAATTTTTAGTCATACATTCAAAAGTTATTTTTTTTTAATACGGAAAATGTAGTGAATGGGTGTTAGTGTGACTTACACATAAACGTCAAGGGGTGACTGTGTTATATCAGAAACCCCAAGGGAGGTAAGTGTAATTATGTCATACCTCAAGGGAGGTAAGTGTAATTTACCCTAATATATAATATCAACTTTATTATATTTATATCAATCATCTATACATTTTAACAATTATAAATGATTTTTTTCTATTTTTTTATATTTTTAAAAATTTTCTGAATTTTCAGACTGGACTGGTTATGGACCGGCCGGTACCATTCTGCCGCTTTGGACTGGACCGGTACCGGCCGGTCCAATGTCATCTGTTTTAATAGGATGATCCCGGTCCAATAAACCATGGGAGCAATTGCCCCCCTATGCCTCCCTTGGATCCGCCCTTGATTCCAGTATATATATTTCCTGGGATTCCAGTATATTGGGAACTATATAAAGTAAAGATTCAGTATGTCCTGTAGAATTTGAGATTTTTTTGAGAATTTAGGCCATTGATCTGAACTCTTAAAACCTGTATTTTGCTTTCTCTGTTTGTTTATTCAACAGTGGTCATGTTGGGCATGCGCCACATATGAAGAAAAATTACTCTTCGCAAAAGAACAAGAAAACATATTGCGTGCATTATCTGCAATGCGGAGGATCAGCTCTCTTTTGAATTCGTGTCATTCCCTATTTTGTTTGTTTCCTCCTTAACGTTTCCCCGCCTTACCGTGAATCACAAGTAACACTAACAGAATTTTAAAATCAATCAAACAAGATTAGATGGGTTGTGACCAACCAACCAACTCAATCATTTACCAAATTTTCTTCTATTTTCCAACCCAAATTTTAAAAAATTCTAGTTCTAACTCTCCTGACCTGATCAACCAAAATTACTTCCCAGAAGAACAAGAATTGAAGACAAGAAACCTGCCAGATGATCATATATATTTACTTATTCATCTATTTTTTGTACAAGGTAGTATTCATCTACTCAATCAATTAATCATGACTTAAACCCCAAATCAATACTACCCTCAATAAGGAAGTATTTGATTAGACTGGCTAATCCTACCCATCTGCAACTGCAACAATGAATGATCCAAGTCCCTGAAGGTTTCTCCTCTACATGATCTACTCCCCAAAAGAGCCCCACTTGACGACGTTGCTGAACTTAAGATTCTTTCATGGCTTCCTTTCATCTTCAGAGAAACACAAGCACAATCCATGGACAACGATCGCCTCAACGGGCTTCTATCACCGGGCAATAAAAGAGAACCACAATTTGATCCCACCTCTAAAACAGAATCACAAGAAACAGAACCAGCACCAATGTCACCTCCTTGAGCATGAACTTGAGGTTGAAGACGATGCCCATCTCCTTCCCCTTCGACGCCTACAGGCACTGCTGATTCAGAAGCCATGGATTCCATAATGGGGGAGCGACAAAGTGGGCAATTCGAGTGCGAAACAAACCATCTGTCGATGCAGTGAAGATGAAAAGAATGTCCACAGTGAGGCAGCAAACGAACCACATCGCCTTCCTTTAACTCACCCAAGCAGACAACGCAGTCGCCTTGATTCACATAAAACAACCCACCTTGCTTGCTGTAAGAGAGAACTGGAATGGATTCAAGGATCTTTCCTTCCACCCCAGTTTCCTCATCGATCATCTCTTGTTGCCTTCTGACGCAGTATCTAGTGAGTATGAAGTGGAATGTTAGAATTGCAAGAGCTGTGCAGGTTATGCCCACGATACAGATCAATAGAGGGGTGAAGACAAGCTCTGAAGGTTGGGTGTGTGATGACTTAGTACCATCCATATCCCATATCATGGATCTGCAGATGGACCTGAGTGTTTGAGATATTATATCTGAAGAAGATGGCTTCTCTGATCAGAACAAGCAACCATGGTCCATGCCTTTCACTCATTGAAGGGGTCCAGCTGACGTCTGTGTTGGGAGGGTGGAAGGCCAGGTGTTTCCGAGTGCTTGGTCTCAATTGGTGATATGGTTCGTGGGGTTTTTTTAATTTTTCATTTTTCCTAGTAGCTCACTGGGACAAAAGAATTAGGTAGGAAGATAACCTAATTGTGAACCACAAGAGTCTTAGGTGCCATACTGACAGGGGTCCTTTGCTTTTCCTCTTCTATTTTTTGAACCTTTATTATCTATTTGGTTGGACCGGACCAGTTACCCGCCGGTTAGAATCATGTTTTAATATGAAAAAAAATTTGATATTTTTTTTTAAAGAAAATTATCCTTAAATGTTTCAATATAAAAAAAACACTAACCGTGAGATGCTGCACATGATAACATATCATTCAAGTAGCATAAGGAAGGAGGGACGATTTCATCTCCTTACCCATGTTCTAGATTTTGAACTAGGTAGTGCAACTTTCTTCGGTTTGGTTCAGAATGACTGACATCAATCCAAAACCAAACCGAACTGAATTGAAAACCGATTACTCTAACCCAAAAACCAAACAAAACATATACAAGTCCTGCTCGATTCAGTTCAGTGAAACAAATTTTAAGCCGGGTTCCAATTTGGTTCGGTTCAGCTAAGTTTAATCTCCTCTTTAGTATTAATTAATTAATAATATAATATCAAACAACAAAATAACCTTTATCTGTAATCAACCCATTTGTTAAAAGCCTCAACCGGAATCTGCACCAGTTGTCGTGTGGATCTCAAATTGCCAGCTCTAAGGACCAAATATCCTCAGCATATTGATTTAACCAGAGTTTAAAAGAAGCAGATTTAGAAGTCATTTTCAGAGACATTTCGACAAGCAAACGGTATACAGGCCTAGGGTTTCTCATAAATGACCAAGCCCATCCAAACTTTTCTTGGGCTTTTCAAAAGTATAATCCCAGCCCTGCCCTATGGTCAAAAGATAATCACAAAGCCCGCCCAATAACGGGCCAGTCATCTCGCCTACCAAGTGAAAATTGCAAGATGTGAACTAGATTACAGTGGACTTCGGCCCTAAAAATTTTCGGATTTCAAACTAGATCTTTCACATGTTAATAAGTAATCATACATGCTATAGACATCATCTTGTGACCTGGAAGCTTAAATTCCAGTCAAAATTTATCCAACTAATTTTTCTTTCCCTTCTTAATTACTTATAAATATTCAGTGAATTTAATGGCCTAAAACTTATATACGCCATATTAGGTGGGGGAAAAAGAGAGAAAGAAATGTTCATATACAAGTCTTCAGGATAGAAAGAGAGAAAAAAAAAAAAACCTCATCTATAGGTCTTAGACACAGGCCTGGGTGTTGCTACTAATTAGGACCAAATTTAGAGTCCAAGAGACAAAGTAGGAAGCTGGCACATTTTCAACTGCTTATGCTTAGCTCAAAGTACTGTACTAGTGCATTATTGCTATAATAAAATGAATTTATGCAGACAAACTCATAATGAAATGTCAATATCCAACTGTTTTGAACAATTTCATGGGGGGTGTCTGGAAGATGGGAGTTCTTTCTCAAGTCTTCTCACCTAACCCTAAATGCAAATTTAAAGCAAAGTCTTATTAGTGGGGGCAGTCTGTTGTTGGATTCCATTATGTGTGTGTGTGTGCAGTGAAAACTAGTGACACTTGACTTTTGAGGATGGCCTAATTGTTTTTTGGGGATCAGCATTGGTTGCAAGGGTTGGACTTTCAAAAGAGGGGCCACATGGCATTCTACATGCATAGGATTTTTTAATATAGTTATTTAGAACCTTTTGGTCATGCATGGAAGTGTTTGGAAGTCTTAACATGAAAGCACAACATTCCAAATTCCTAAATGTTCCCTCACTTTGGAGTCAAACAAATATGAAATTTCGATATCATTGTTATAATAATTATTACTGCTATGAAGGCAGGGTAATCCTCATCAATCTCACTCCACTTGCAATTACTATGGTTCATCCATTTATCTTGAAGGGTGCTAATACCTATATTACCTGTGTTATGTTAACCAAAACCTGTTTTGAGTTGGAAACAAGGCTAGAATTTTGTTAAACACACAAACAACCATCACTTTGTCCCTAATAAATTGGATTTGGTAAGCTATAAATTAGGCATGTTATTGGTCCCTATAAATTTACTTCAGTTCCAAACATTGTTCTATATCTTAGGCAATAAAAATCAGAAAATATAAGTTTTTCCATTAAATAGCAGCCGGTACCTTTACAAAAATTTAAAACCCTGCTATTTATAGTACGCATGGAGAAGTAAGGTATCCTAAATATTTAATGTCATATTTAGATTTAGTAAAAATTTTACATCGGTTGCCAATCTGACTCAACCCTCCTTTATCCAGGCTTGGGAAGGTGTCGCATAAAGATATAACAATAAAAACAAACACTAGCAGAGTCTGGTGTCCTGAACAAGTTTGGTACTTTACCAGGTTTGAAATAAATATTTAAAAATATAATTTAATATATAATAACTAAGTGTACAAATTGGGAGAGAGGTTATGGTTTGTCAAAATCAAAACCAATGTTGCATTTGCTGTTAAAGGGCTAACAGATCAAGGGATAGCAATGATATCAATCCAAAAAGAAACAAATTAATAGATCAAGTCACAAACTCTAAGCACACTCACTACGCTTAAACTGTCTTAAGTAATTTTATTTAAAGATACTCAAGAAACACCATTAAACAAACCAGAACTCAAACTTGAGACGGCACATACGAACGATGTAACCATAAACCAACTCGCCCACACGAGCATGCGTGAGGAGGTAATTAAAGAAATGCTAGCCACTTACGTACAATATAAAATAAAGACAAAAGGGGTTGACTTTGGATTCATGGGTCACTCGTATTTGCTCAGCAGAAAGGAAGTTAGTATATTTAATTCAAGGTCATGGTGAGACCTAATCAGAAAAGGGCACAACAGGTTTCATAACTATTCCATGACACTAACATATGGTATCATAATCCCAGAATTCAAGAAAGTTCATTGCACACACACTCATTTGGGTTGCCCATAATAAATTACAATAAGCATCTACTTACTACAAACAGAGCCTTGCAATATCCACCTGGCTTGCAACAATTTAATACATACCGCTTCAGTCTAATAACCTAAACACATGGGCATGTTGAAAATAGCACAAGCTGATTTTGGAGATGAATTAAAAATTCTATAGGAACACACTTCTATATATATAGACATAGTCTATACATGCATTTTTTTGGGTAAAGGATATTATCTAGTAGGGGTGCAACTCAGTCCGGTTAAAACCGAACTCAAACCGACTTCAATTACCGAACTGAATTCATATATATTATAATATATAACTTATATATTATAAGTTATATTATAATATATAACTTATATAGTGCGTGCGTGTAATACAATATATGTTAAACTTTGAAAATTGACTTTTAAGGATATTACAAAAAATACTCTTGTTTGAACACAAGAATGTATTGGTCTAACCCGAACCGAATTGATCTCATGTAATTCAGTTCGGTTTTCAGTTTTGTAGTTTCGGTTTTCAATTGGGTTCGATTCAGTTCAATTTCACTACAAATATTTTCGGTTTGGTCTTGGGTTGACCTCAACCCGAACTGAACCGACCTAAAGTGCACCTCTATCTACATAGACCATAAAAGGACAAGAGAAAAAAAAATTCTATATCCACACTAGCGCTTCATTTCTTTTTATTTCTTTATTTTTTGTTTTCTTTCTTCTGGTCAGCGAAATGCCAAAACTGTCCATTTTATTATTTTGTTTCAATTATTAATTGGGATATATAAGTCAATACGGAGAAAAGGGAGGGGCTTTTAGGGCAGCAAATCTCAATCGAGAATCTGTTTGGTTCCCTTTAAGATTTTGTGTGTGTACATGTTTGTATATATAAGTACATAAAGAGGGAGAACAGCTAAGGAAATGCATTCTCATCCCCCTGATTTGAAGTTTGAACATAAGGATTGGTTGGCCATGCAACACTTATTTAATTATGACAATGATATATAGAGTATTTTTTTTTCATTTCATTCTTTAGTCAATGTACATTTACATTTATATCTAATAAATAAATTGCCACTTGCAAGCACCATCTAAACTTTTCTTAAGGTATTAAAAGGCTCAATACTTCATGCATTAAAAAAATAAAAACTTAAAGATGTAATCATCCATATTTAAGTATTTGAACTCCAAGTTCCCCCTTATCTAAAATAAGATAAAAGCTTCTGACATTTTCAACATACCATGACTCATTCTTGGCATTCCTGCCACCAATTTGGCATGTGCTGCCTTATTTATGAATAACAAATACATTTAAAGTTTGTTAAATCATACATAATAACTAAAAATACATAGCACACATGCATAAATATTGTGTGTGTTCATGCATGTATATACATGCATATATTCTATGTTCCAAATGGTGATTCCCCTTTCTATAATCTGATTTAGCATAATCACCAACTACTTTAGATGGAGTCTTTATTGTATTTGAATTCCTTGGTATCTGGTGGTAGAATAAATAGAGCCTGCCTTGCAACACACATTCATGGCAATGTACATGTGAAAATTGCTCCTTTGCTTCATGGCATGGAAAGTTTATTTAATTAGGGAAGATTAATAACATGATTGAGTAACAACATATACAATGCTGTACAGAAACTTTTAGAGGTTGTTCACAGTTTTCTTAAACAATCCATTGGAAACTGAAAGATGAAATGGTGATGATCATTGAAGTCCCAATATTTCTCAGGATTGGAATTCTCAATACTCAAAATTCAGTAGTCCGGTATTGTGCCTGCAATTAGTCACAAAAGGCATGCGGTAAACCAATCTTTGAAGTCCAATCTAATCTATCGGTAATCAATATGTCGCCGTTTACAATATGTTATCTCTCCCACATGCAGTCAAAAAAATGTCCTAATGAATAAATTACTTTGTGCACTTTTATAAAAATTATGGATAATTAACCTCGTTTTCAATAGGAGAATTTTGACATACCATGAAAGGAAAGAAATCTTACAGAGTCAGATGACTGCTAAGTCTATGTAGTGGTTCAGAATATTTCTTATTATTATAATGGAAGACCATAGTAGAAGACTTCAAGCCTTTATATTGAAAAATCCTTGTTGTGGGCCTTGTAACCATGGGGGTTAGTTATGAGCCATCACCTCTTGCTCTGACTAAATCAAAGTCAACGGTTTTGTTACATGGAACCAGACTTTGAACTACAAACCAAAGCTGGTTTCAGGAAATTAAACTTGCCACTGTTGTATACATACCTTCAGTTTGGCCTATAAGTAGCTTAACCTGATTCAATGGCCTCATCCCATCTCATTCCATTTTACAATCTCACCATCTTTCTATTTTTTGCAACACAAGGCTGTCAGTTATTTTATCTAATCTGCCTTTGCTCTATTCTCTCTTTTGTTCCAACATCAACTGCAATGGATTTGGAAGCTGAAACCAAGAGGGAAGATGAATTAGAAAGCCAATACCAGAAAGGAGTAAGGCACCTACATGAGGGTGGCATTACAAAAGTTCCTACCAAGTACATATTTCCTGTCAGTGACAGACCCAACATAGAAGCTGGAGAAAAGAATCTCAAGCTGCCAGTAGTTGATTTTGCTCAACTGCAAGGATCAGACAGGCCACAAGTTCTGAAGTCCCTTGCAAAAGCTTGTGAAGAATATGGGTTCTTTCAGGTGGGACTTAGTTCTTATAGGTTAGATGCAATACTAATGTTTATTTAAGTCTTCAATAGGCTTAAAACATAGAAAGGTTTGAATTTTAACATCTTGGCCATGGTCTCATGCAGTTAACCAACCATGGCATTCCTAGTGATATAATACAAAGTATGGTTAATGTGAGTAAGCAGTTTTTCGAGCTCCCTTTTGAGGAGAGAGCAAAGTACATGTCAAGAGATTTGTGTGCCCCAGTTCGATATGGAACCAGTTTTAATCAGAACAAAGATGGAGTCTTCTGTTGGAGAGACCTGTTAAAACTAGTCTGCAGTTCCTTATCTGATGTCCTTCCTTATTGGCCTTCCTCTCCTGTGGACTTTAGGTTATAAACTGACTTAAATTACCCTTTCAAATCATCTAATTAGCTTCTATGCTAACTACTAGTTAATATTTCTATCTTGTCTTATGTTTTTACATTTTACAGGCAGGCTGTGGCTTCTTACACCAAGCAAATGAAATTTTTGTTTATTATGCTTGTGGAGGCCATCCTAGAGAGCCTAGGGCTGGTGGGAACCGCCAAAATTGAGGATGACGATGATATCTTAAAAGAATTCAGGGATGGGAGCCAGATTGTGGTTATTAACTGCTATCCATCATGTCCTCAGCCTGATCTCACACTAGGCATGCCACCCCATACTGACTATGGCTTCCTTACAATTCTCCTCCAAGATGAAGTTGCAGGCCTTCAAATAGAGTATGAAGGAAAATGGGTAACAGTCCAACCGCTGCCCAACTCCTTTGTCATAAATGTTGGTGATCATCTTGAGGTCAGTCTAACCAGATCAATAGCAAATTCTAATTGTCAAATAAAATTCTTTCCTTTATATATTTTTGTGCTTAGATGTGGTCTTCCTTGTCTAACAATGCTGGTTAATTGTCTTAACCAGATATTTAGCAATGGGAAATACAAGAGTCTACTACATAGAGTTCTTGTCAATTCTTCGAAGTCTCGCCTCTCTGTTGCTTCTTTGCATAGTATGCCTTTCAAGAATGCAATTCGACCATCGCCCAGGCTCATTAACGAAGCGAATCCGAGACTTTATAAGGATACTGATTTTGCTAGTTTCCTTGAGTACATCTCATCTTGTGAACCAAAAGGTCAGAAGTTCCTTGAATCCAGGAAGTTGAACTTATGAATTTGGGATCCCAAAAAGGTCCAATAAGTGTGATTTTGTAGCATCACTTTCCTAGAGATGTTTAAAAAAAAGGAAAACCAGGTCTTGAAACAAATAAAAAAAATAATATCAAAATATTTCAAATTGAAATTATGGGATAGTGAGGGTGTTAATTTTATTCTATTTGAACTTCTTCTCTTTTATCTGTTTTTCCACCATTTCAGATCTGCTTACCTTGCAACTTGGGAATTTACTACTAAAATTCTAGAATAATGATACAATACACATGTCAAAATTACAGGATTATTCATGAGATTTGCCATTGAATATTGTGGGGTTGATGTTTCTAATGCAGAAAATTTAATATAAATATACAAGATATCCTTGATATATAGCAAGTGAGATAATGGCTTATAAGGGCGATGCTCCTGATTTAATGGATGAATACTTGATGCCTTTATGCTTTGACAAGGGAAAAGATAACAAAATGATAAGCTCAGATACTGCTTTAGGAATACAATAGAAGAAATAATTTGTGTTTATTTAGTAATTTAAAAAATAGCATAAATATCTCCTCTCATGTTCGTTTTCTTTTTGCCTCTATAAGGGGCAAGCAATGAACTATGTAGATATACTGAATAACATCCATGAGGCCCTAAATTACCATACAGCTTAACAAAAAAAGGGGGAGGAAAAACTAGTTTAAGGCGTGGAATTAGAAAAGAAATTAAAAGAAAACTTGGAAGTTTGAAAAAACAGTAACACAATCTCTGATATATTTGATTATTCCTCTGCATCAAGGATTATTATTGATAAGCATTTTCCAATTGTATCACATTACCTATGTGTCGAATGCTTGAAGCAGTTTACCCTTATTTCTACTGTAACCCCATTATTAAATTATTTGGACCCCTTTGTTATTTGATAATGGTGTAATTTTCTTCTATAGAATTGACAAACTAATAGTCAAAAGCAGTCAGAATAGTATTTCTCACACACACATGTAAATGGATTCAAGCAATTATAGCACATTGCCCGTATTTTAAGGATACCCAAGCTGTCATTTGCAGAAGACTGGAATCTGGCCTTTAAGGGGTGGGGGCAGGAACATTTAAAAAGCTTACATGGTGATCCAACATTCATTCGGATAGTCGCATATTCTTAGAATGAAGCAATTGCATGATTCTGTGGATGTTGTTATTGTAGTAAAAATAAACGGACAGCACGCAGACAAAGCAATATATGTGCAGATTAATAATAAATAGTTAAAAACCCCAATTATTGAAACCCAAAATCAGCAGCAATTAAACGAACACAGCAGCCCAGATAAATGTATTTCTCAGGTACTTGAAACAGAAAATAGAAAAGACTTATCGTGACCGAGGCGAGATAAATCTTCTGTGCTTAAAGCTTTAATCGCCATTATTGGAAGATTTCCTCAGTGTGCACAAGGTTGATGGCGGTAGGCTTCCAGCATTTCAACGTCTAAACCCGCATCCGTAACTCGCACAGATATACTGAACGACGGCGAACCGCCATTAGAGCGACACTGAGATCACGAATAAATTTTCAGAAAAAGGAGGAGAAACAGCGAGCAATTTATCAGAAAGGTCAACAAAAGGACGAAGAGATGAAGAAGAAAATAGGGAAAATTTCAGAAAAATGCTACTTTACAGCCAATATTCGAAAAACATGCCATAAAGATGCGTAATTTCAAAAACATGCCACTTTTGAGATCTTCTATATATAAAGTGAGGCGCCCTTTTTGGGAATCGTGCCAAACAACAAGTTACAACTTTCACAAAATGCCACATCTCCTGTATAGGTTAGTTTCAATAATACATGGGCTATACCTGTCTCAACTCACTATTTTCGTTCAAAAACAATTTGTTTGTAACTATCCCCACTTCTCCTCTCTCCCCACTTATTCTCTCTCCACGTGCAGTTTTAAAACTACTCCCTCTCTTTTTTACGTGCGTGCAGTATTGCACGTGGGCCCTGCTAGTTTAGTTATGAAAGGGGTCATTGCACATTTGCCCTATTTGCAATGCCCAAATTATCCCTGAATATAAGGGGGGAAAGAGAAGGAAACACGTGCGTGTTTCCCTCTTTTCCTCTTTCTCTCCTCTCCTCTGCTGTGTGAAAATCCCAGGTTTGACGAAACGAACGCCGACGAACCCTGTTTCCTCCTTTCTTTGCTGGCGAACGACGCTTGTTTCCCAAGTAACATTTGCTTCGTCTCCAAGGCCGACGAACCCCGACCCCATTCTCCTTCCCCATTGACCTCTTCTTCTCCAAAAAACCCTTGCTATTTAAACGAAACCCTCTCCTTCCGCCATTCCTCTCTTCGCTGGCGAACTCACATTTTCATCTTCTTCAAGGCCGACGAACACCGACCAATTTTCCCCCACTATCCTTCCCCATTGACCTCTTCTTCTCAAAAAAAACCAACCAACTTTCCGCCATGCCCTAGCTCGCAGCCGTCCCCTAGGTTGCCGCTGTCGTCCACCTTGCAATATCATTTGGAGGTATTGTTCCTTTTCTTCCTTGGCACACAAATAAGTTGTTAATGGCATTATTGAAATCGGTGTACATGAGTTGCAACTTTTACATGGTTGGATCAGTTTTGTGTTGAAGGACGACTCTAGATTGATTAGAGAAAAATATGAATGAACTTTTGTTTTTAGTATGATGAATAGAAATACTTCTCTGATAGGATTGAACCCGAACATGTTCCAAATGCAATAAATGGGATCCAAGAATACCAGTTTTGTTAGAGTTGGAATGACGCTTTCTCCTCCACAATTTGACTAAATCCAATTGATGATGGCCTGCCCCCCCCCCCCCGGCTCGACAGTGCATTTGACAGTGGCATGTTTCGGCTCCACAACTAATGTTAGGATCTGCACAGTCATTTTAGGATAATTTCCTCATGCAAGCATTATGAGGAAACTAACTTTCTTAATAAAGAGAATTTACTTCAACATGTTAGCAGGCTGTCATTTGTGACACATGCTACTGCAGTGTTATTAGATCTTGATTATGTTAGTTGTCTTGCACCATGTGTGCCTCAACTACTTTTATTTTTTTCTCCTTGTTTTCTATAAGACTTGCATGATTCTTAACAGAAAGTGGTTTCAGTTCAGACAGGAAACTGGTCTCTCTAATGAGAAATTATTTAGAAATCTACAAGTTTCCGGTTAGTTTATGATGCCTTTTGCGTTATTACTCAATTTATTCTATTACTGAAACTATAACTTGAGGGTTGGTTCTTTATGATACGAATTGCAGTTTGACTTCTAGTTCACACTAGGAATTCACCTAATGAATATGTAAGATTTTAGACCACATGATTTGGGGCCCCATTATGGAGTGGAGAAAGCTTTCAGTTTGGAAAAGGGGGCTATCTCCAAGTCTTCCTAAATATTTTTTGAGGACGCTTTCAGTTCTCTTGAAGTGAGGAAACTTGATCTTACTATGAGAGGCAAATCTCTAAGTCTTCCTACATCTCGGCTCCATATGCTTGTCTATTTTGCTAAGCAGCTGGAAATACCATAACAAAATTTCCTGCTGATTGGGACGAATGGAATTTTAATTAATGTTTATTCAAGGCAGAAATGGAATGTACTTCACCAAATCTAGGAGTTTGGTCATGACCTCTTTCTATGTTCAACAAACACTCCTAGGAAAATGGCTTTGTCACTATGGTAAGAAGAGTAGTAGTTTGTGGAGAATCACAACTGAGCCAAAATGTGGGAGCAATGATGTTTATTGGACTTCCAGCTCACCCTATTTGTTTCATGAGTTTAGCTTTGTAATTCTGTTTCCAAGATTTATAATAATTTCTCTGAAGAGGTCAGCTTTCTGGTTGGATGTGGGGATCAAGAGCAATTCTGGATGCCTGATAAAGATTAATTCCTCCTTGATATCTATTAGGTCTTCCCACCAAGAAGCATTTGTCAGGGAAATATTATTGAGGGAAAGGCCTTGTTAACTGTAGGGACTTCAAGATTTTTTGGATCAATAAGGAAGATATATTATTAAATAGAAGAAAACAATATATAGATAGTGCTGCTAGATACATGCAAAAAGCTGACCATCCCATCATCTAATCATGGGCAACTAAGCTCATTCCTTTTACAACTCATCTAAAGATGGAATTTAAAATGGGATTTCAGTACTTGTAGCTCCTGCCTTGAACGATTTTTCTGCAAAATCATTTGCCATTCTTGGCAGCTGGTTGAACTAAGTACTCAACTCAAGTGCAAGAATAATTTTAGGAAACAATTGTCTTAACAAAAATACTAATTAGAAGTTAGACCAACTAATTCCTGCAAAACCATTTTGGAGAAATGGGGAGTCGATTGTGTCTAGAGAATCAAAATTTTAGTGAAACGCTTCATTAGGAATTGCTTGTTAAACATGTTTTACAAACAGTAAATGTGCATTACTAAATCACTTCTAAGCTCAAGAATCACTTCCAAGGTACAAATGAAGGGGGAAGAATTAGTTCCATGCTAGATAAAAGAACGGAAGGGGAAAGAAACTAAACTAAACCGACAATCTTGATCTTGAAACTGTAAATTTGATCATACTCAGCTGAATAAAGGGGGAAGAATTAGTTCCATGGTCTCTTTAGAAACAAGTGGAACATTAGAAACAACTAAACTAAACCGACAATCTTGTGCTTTCGAACTTATTTCTTTCTAGTCTCTTTAGAAACAAGTGGAACATTTTAATCTATTCTTAACAAAATCTGATTGCACAGTTCCGCCATTTAACATTTTTTTCCTGCTTTCTTGAAGCTAGCCTATTTTATAGACGGAGATATGTTCTTTTGAGTTTAAACAGGAATGAGGCAAGGTGGCATCTTGTATTAAAGTTTAAAATCATATTTTGTGTGTGAATGTTATGTGCTTTAGGCACGGATTTTGCACAGGATCAGGAGCGGGCAGATGATGTGACTCACGTGCCGACAGATATAGATCCGGTAAGGCAAGCCATTGCATTATTTCTTTTATTTTACACATTCTTCTATACATCTCCTTTCATCAATATGTCTTCATTGTCATAGGTATTACGAAGTCATATTGTTCGTATGATCGGCTTTGCCCGTGACTTCACACAGCATTGTACCGACTTTGCTGCCTCTTTAAGCCACTCCCAGCCACATCCACCACCTCCAGATGCCGAGCCCAATTGGCCTTCTAGTGATGATATGCCTCCTCCACCACCTCTAGATGGCGATGGCACTTTTGATGCACACCCAACATTGCAAAGAATGGATTTTCGAAGGCATAATGAAGATGGATAGGGACCGATATTCACCAACGCAGAACCTTCCTGCTGCATGGGCCAACCTCTGTTGGGTGGTCTGGATAACAAGAAATAAGGTAATTTTCGAAAATCTAACTCCCTCCATGAACTTATGTCTAGCGCTTTTCAACAGGTTACAAGAAGACACAGAAGTCTTGAATGGGCAAAGCAATATAGAGAGAAGACATGGCAAAGAAGATGTTGCATGTAGATGGAAGAGGCCTACCAATCAAGGGATCAAGATCAACATTGATGGAGCTGCAAAAGGGTACCGCGAGGAAGCTGCATATGGAGTGATTGCTCGTGATGAAGATGGTCGATTAATTGGTGCAATAGCACAAAATCTGGGCGTTACAGAATATGTCGTAGCTGAAGCACATGCGGTTATTGAAGGTCTTAAGATGGCTGCCTACTTAAACCTGCTAAATGTCACTATTGAAGGAGATTGCAAGGTCATCATTGACACCCTCTCCGGAAAAACATCCCCCCCATGGAAGATTTGGGCTCTAATGGAAGAAGCAAGCATCATTTCCTCCTCCCTTCACAGTATCAAGTTCTCACATCTCTACAGAGAATGCAACAAAGTCGCTAATCTTCTGGCAAATTTTGCCATTGAGGAATACTCTTGTTACTAGACGAATTGGCTGCCTAACTGCATAAGTCGTGCTGTAAATGATGATATATTAGGGCGAACAACTTTGAGATTTGTATCTCCTGGAGTTTCTGTATAACAAGTGTTTGGAATGTTTAAATAAAAAAACAAAAAAGTAGGGAAGGGGGTCAAAATTGAAATTTTAGGAGGGGCAACAATTGTGTTTTTTATTAAAAACATATAATAAAAAAAGAAGTTCAGGAGGGGCAATTGCCCCCCTTGACGTGAACGTAGCTCCGCCCCTGGACGTCCATGTCCATTGATCATGGCCTCGATCCTTCGGTCGTGTCTACCTTTCCAACATTTCTGGTTTTACATGTTCCATTGATAAGAGGGACCGGAAGCATGTCGTTCAATCTCATCGTCACGCACCTCCGGTCATAATGACGGAATGCTTCAATGCCTTTATCCTTCATGCCTCGTTACCCTCTCCAGCGAAGATCATGACTTGAGCAAATAAAATAAAGGATAGTTCCCGTCAGATGTGGCTGAATCTGTAGTCGGTTCATTTTCTTGTTCCCATGAAATCAAATTTTCCGAGTTCCGACTGTATTTCTTTTATCCCCAAAGTGGAGAAATTTTTCCTAAATTATCTGGGTCGGAGGAGAAAAGATCTCATTCCATCAGCTGCGCTATGCCGCCGGATGTGAAAGATCTTCGAGTGGGTAAGAGCAATCTAGAGTGCGCTGTGCTTATCAGAGTTCGAAGATACCAACGTTCTCCTCTTGACGGCATGCAATTAACCATGTCTTCCATTGTGAGTGCATTGATGTCTGGCTCCGATCACACCAATCATGTCCTGTATGTCATCGAAATCTCGATCCTTCTTCACAAAAATCGCCTGAAATTTCTCTGCGGGCATGCAACAATGCAATCGAAGAAGACGATGAACATGGTAATGAATCAAGAGAATAAGATTGCAGGATTGTTATGGAGGATCATGACGGGGAGGGAAGAAAAGGAAGTGATCGAGGAAAGAGTAGTCTCCACTCTCCAGCATGGTCGGAGGAGGAGGAGGAGAAGAACGCGTTGAGGTCAAAAGGTTTTGGAGATCACACACGACAGGGCACTCCATTGATAAATCTTTCTGTATTCCAATCATGGCCCGTCTCACCCCCAACAAATCTCACCCCAACGATCACAAATGTGCTTTTAAGAACAAGATGGGCAATGTGTGAGAAGTAATGGAAGGGTAGTTTAGATATTTCCCAAAAACCTCATTTAGAATAAATTTTAAAAAATTTTCTTACCTTACCCTTCTAAGTGGGCCTAAGTTTTCGCATTAATTTTTCATGGAAACTTATAAACTAAGGTTTAGGTTTAGGGCCGAAATGAACCTAACTGGATCTAAATTTATAAGGTTTAGGTTCTGATTTCTAAACCCTATTAGCCAGTGGTCTCCCTCTAAACACGTGTATTTATATAGTCAGTTTGGATTCGGTTCAACCATAAAACTATAACCAAACCGAAACCCAATCAATGTTTTTAGTATAAAACTAAAATTGAACTGATAGTTATTAATAAAGAAAAAAAAAACCACAGAACCAATCCTAATAAATTTGATTTGGTTCAGTTTATCGATTTTAAGCGAACCATTACCTTACTTTTATCATACTAAGCAAGGTAACGTGAGACAGGCCCATGTGCTAGAAAAATTGGATTTAGGTTGGGTAACTAACGGATCCAACAATAAATCGATGGAAATGAGGGTTTGAAATCGTCCACCACCTTTAACTATAGCCGTCAATACGGTTTAATTTAAATGTTGACACATGGAGCATCCAACGGTTGCAGACTTTTCGGTTTCGAGAATGTAAAAAATTCTTTTTGTTGAAAAAAAAAAGTCTAAACATGTGAGATGATTTACGTGGCAACATCTCACTTAAAGTGGATGGATCGCAGCAATAAATCGCCACATATCATTTCATGTGAAGGAACCTAAAGGAATAAGTGTCCAGACCAGCCTATCAGACTGAGACTCATTGATAAAAACATCTCTAAAATCACCTGAAAGGAAGATTACAGGAAAGACCCAAGTGAAACAGGGCATGCATCCGTCCATTTCATGGATAAAATCATGGAACGGACCACATGAAACCATCTCCACGAGTATCCCATAAAAATTCATGTTCCAGTAGAATTAGATTAAAGTTTGTTTTGTATAGATGTGTCGTATTTTAGAGACCTCGAGCTTTCCTTTGTTGGAGACCTCTTCAAACCACTTAGGTTGTGCTTGTTCTGCTTAATACCTCTCTCTTTTCGCTAATCGAAGTGCTTTTCTGAACCAGAGATGTGTTTGGTGACATTAAAATTAAGGTTATAATTCGAATCATTCGATCGGTTCAGTTTGGCTTTTTGGTCAAACATTGACTAAACTGAATTAAGATAAGCCAAATTGAAACCGAATCAGATTGAAATAGAAGCAAAACTATTAAAATGAGAACCAAATCAATATCTGATTTAACCATAAATTGAACTAAAAATTGAATCCATACCTCCGTGTTGGTTTAGTTTGATTTGGTTTAATAAAGGACCACCCGATCAAGCAGGGTAGGATTCTCTCTATGTATGGATCGAGAGAGAACCTCTCCCAATGCATACGGGATTAAATAAAACTTCCTTTTTGAGGTACCTTTAACCCAATTTATGGTGCACCCATACACCCACTTAATGTGATTGGTGCATTCACATTTGAAAGAATCATTCAAGAGAGAGAAATGATTAGTTTAAATGAAATGCACCATTCACAATTCATTGGTGCACCTGTGCACTACCTTTTTGAGGTTCCTTTCATCCAATTTATGGTGCACCCATACACCCACTTAATGTGATTGGTGCATTCACATTTGAAAGAATCATTCAAGAGAGAGAAATGATTAGTTTAAATGAAATGCACCATTCACAATTCATTGGTGCACCTGTGCACTCCCTTTTTGAGGTTCCTTTCATCCAATTTATGGTGCATCCATACACCCACTTAATGTGATTAGTGCATTCACATTTGAAAGAATCATTCAAGAGAGAGAAATGATTAGTTTAAATGAAATGCACCATTCACAATTCATTGGCGCACCCGTGCACCAGATATTGGGTGCAGGCGATTTCTGTCCACCTAACACCCCCCAAAATTACTTGATTCCACTGCTTTTCGCCACTTCGGGTTTTCAGTGTTTCCAATTTATTGTTGAGGTTGTTTCAGAAAAGTTTCAGGCATCGTCGAGCTCAATGAGATTATGCCAAAACTATGATTCATGGCAATAGACATCGTCTACAGCAAGAGTGTATACACCCCCTCGTATGGATGTATGGGACCTTAAAAATGAATGGTGAGGGTCCCAAATGAATGTGAGGAAGTGTATACAGTCCTGTTATAAGAGATGCGAATCGCTCCCATGGGTTTGCAAATGAGCAGTTTTATTACGGCATTTTTATTAATTACGCTGGCTGACTTATCATGTTAACAGGGCATTTCTTTCCATGTCATCCACGTGGGTGACATGACTCTTGAGTCACAAATTGATCATCTACTACACGAAAAGGCCAAATCAAATTGTTTCTTATTCTTTGGGGTGTGTTCACAAGTTGAACTGACACCATTAGAAATGGGTGATATTGGTAGGCTATAACATGCGCTCCTATCCTATGTAAAGAAGCTTGTTTCCACGTAAGCGAAGCGGCGCTTGTATCCCAGGTAAAGTGATCCTCAAATCTAATTTTTTTGAAAAGTGATCATGTAATTTGATTATGATGGACTGTTTTTACGACGAAAAGTGACCATTTTCTGTAATTCCTAATTATGATAGATTGTTTTTATAATTATTGATAAAAAAAAAAAGGAGAAGAAGAGACTTATAGCAAAGATGTATGAGTTGGAGCCTATAGTGACCCGCCGTAAACGATATGGAAAGATTCCAAAGCCCGCCGTAAACGATGGAGCATGGAAAGATGCCAGAGCGTGGCCTCTGGGGACCATTTGGTCGCGTCAACAAAAAATCCAAAGCATGGGCTCCATGAGAGCATGTATGGTCTGCACCCAATTTCTCATACGCATAAGCATCCATTCATTGTGATTGTTGCATTTAATAATTTCAAGAGAGAGAAAAGATTCTTTTAAGTGAGATTTATGGATTGGGTGCAGATGATTTATGTTCCTCCGGGGACCATTTGCTGTTTTGAGTACAAAGTTGAAGCAAAGCAATTAAGACGAAGGCGTTCATGAAAACGAAGTTAAGCTAATTAAACTCTAGCTTTGATATTTCTCTTCTCGTCTCTCTTTCGAGTGCACGATTATTCAACGCTGACTCCGGTGTCCCGTCAAGAAAGAAAAACAGTTGAAATGTGTTATCTATTATCTATCATTGGAAAGATCGGACAGAAAATCTCTTCAATGGGTCAAATGTCGCCGGAAATCGGTTCAAAAATCTTAATTTTTAAAGTAAAAAAATATTAATTAGCATTAAAAGGATTCGTTCAACAAACTTAATTAATAAGCATAATAATGTACGTAGGTGGCTTACACGAGAGAGACTGGCATTAGGTTATACTAGTTAGGATAAATTTAGTGCTGTTAATTAAAATCGACAATTGAATTACCCAAATCAATTAATCGGGGGTTTGGGTCCATTTGAACTAGGTTTCAAGATTATGTTTGGTTACGTGAAAAACAGTAGAATGGAGAATAAAAAAAATACTTTAATTTCCTTTTCTTTTTTCCCCTTTCATTATGAGAGAAAAATTTTAAGAGCCTTTTTAGCAGAAAAATAGAGCTTTTATAGAAAATTATTTGTAGATGAGCCTGCATTTTTTATGGGCTAAACACATAGAATGTTCATTTTCCTTTGCTTTCCTACAAGATGATTGCTATGTTTAGGTTCTATAACTCGAATTAATTCGGTTTTGGTTTTGGGTGGTTGTGTCAATTAAACCAAACCAAAACCGAAATCTTACTTTAAAAAGTATTTTCACTAAACTGAATTAAACTAGCATTTGCCATTTCGCTGAAATTTCATTTTTTGCAAGGTCAACGACACGAAATGTATGGGAAAAATGAGATTTCCCCAGTTTCCTTGATTTTGGTGAAATTTCACGAAACATTGGCGAAATTTCACAATATGTTGGTGAAATTTGGCTAAATCTGATGAAATTTCCCCAAATTTTCCCATATATGCATTTATTATAAATGTATTAAACAAACAAAATACAAGAAAAGTTTTTAAAAAAAACAATATAACGCATATTTCCCCCATTTCTCCTCATTGGGGAAATATGGTAAAATATTCCTTGATTTCAGTGATATTTCTCGAAATTTTTCTGGAGCTCACCTAACGAAATGTCGGCAAAATGCGAAATTTCATCCTTGAACTAAACCTTTAGACATACATATAAACAGATATAAAAATGTTTTGGTTTTTGGGTTGGAGTGATTAGTTCTTAAATAGACCATCACGAACCTCGGTTTGGTTTTTGGGTTGATATCAACTCGGGCCAAACCAAAACGAGTAGCACCCCTTGCTGTAGACAGTATAACGAGCTCGGAAGAAAAAACCAGAGGCAGCAACGTGGTTTTGTCCGAAACCGGGTGCATGATGCCCTAGCTTTTGAGTGGCGTCCCCGAGAATCCAGATGAAGACATTGAAGAAGAGGGTGTGTGGCCCCCACAAGCAAAACCCTAAACTTAACTAACACGCTGTCGGCTTATCTACAAAGCTCTCCCTCATCTCTTTCATAATATTTCATTCATTTATTCTGCCAACCCCTGCCAACGCTCCCCACCTCAGGCCTGTCCTCCGGTCACCTCGTCGTCTTACTTTTCCAAAGACCCCAATTTCCAACAACAAAACCCCATTTTTATGTTGAAAACCCTCCCTCTTCTCATTTCAAATCCCCTCTCTCTCTCTCTCTCTAACAACCCATGAAATTAGTAAGATACCACAGTCGCAGGTTACTACTCTATCAAGATGCTGCTTTCATCCCCCGCACGCGGCCTTTATCACCACCACCACCACCTTTCAACGCCACCACCACCACCACCGAAAACAACTCTACGACTACAAGACCGCCCAGACCGGGCTTCGTCTTCGACTCCTCCATGGCCCTAACCATCTTGGTGCTCCTCACAGCTCTCTTTTTCATGGGGTTCTTCTCCATCTACATCGCCCGCTTCTCCAACGCCAATACCGCGGACCTCACTCGCCGGCGGCGTCTCCGGCACCGAGCTCCATGGAGAGCCTCTCACTCCGGTGTCGACCCAGTCACCGTCCAGTCGCTCCCGCTCTTCGCCTACGACGGCGACGCCAAGGAGCCACTCGATTGCGTGGTTTGCCTGAGCGAGTTCCAAGAAAGAGAGACCGTGAAGATGATTCCTCACTGCGGACACGTTTTCCATCCGCAGTGCATCGACATGTGGCTCTCTTCTCATGATTCCTGCCCTCTCTGTCGTTCCACCCAATTCCTCCCTGCGAAGGAGACTCGCTTGCAAATCTCCGACGAAGGACTCGGCGGCGGCGATGGTGGTGCCGGTCCCTATGTGGCAGTTAGCGGTTTTCAGGTGGGACCGACGGGCGGCGCGTCGGTGGAGAGAGAAGCCGAGGAGGGCCCACCATGTGGGATGAGGAGGACGAGTAGCTGCTGTTGCAACTTAGGTGAGCGGGCGTTGTTGCAGAGAAGCTCAAGCTTCTGAGATGCGACAGCGTAAGCACTGTCAAGCAGACACGTGGGAGCTAACATGCATGATAAGGTCGGTGCTCGTGGGATGTAAATACAAGGCTAGAAAAAGTAAAAAGTACAAAAAAAATTACGCGCAATCGTCAATCGAGGCACCATTTACGGCCCTAGCTTTTGCGTCAGATTCTCATAATGTGGTCCTGTGGAAGAACAAATGTCGTTCCTACCAATTTGATTTTATTGCTCTTAAAATTTTCTCGTTGTAGCATGCGCACGGCGATTTCAACGGTTTAGCTAACTGTCGCCGTCCGGTTCAGTTAGGCTAGGTTAGGGTTAGGGGTAGCATGTGCATGACTGCACGTGCGTACATATACTTACCGATCTAAATTCAAAGGGAAAATTGATTTTTAGTGATGCTTTTTCAAAATAATTTAGATTCAGTCAACAAAATTTTAGTAATTGATTTTTAATGAAATTTTTTTAAAATAATTGAAAATCAGTATCATTATACTGCTTCAAAAGACTGCAAACCTCAGCTATAACAAAAATGTAACAAAAAATGAGTGAAAAGGTTTTCAAGGTATTTTGAAGGCATTTTTTAAAAGAAGGCATTTTTGGAAGAACTTTTAATGAATAGTAAAATAACACCGATTTTCAATTCTTTTAAAAAGGAATCACTAAAAACTAATTACCAGGCCCACTAAATCTAAATTATTTGGATAGAGCATCACTAAAAACCAATTTACCCAAATCCAAATTATAGGACATTTACATGGGTATGTGGGATACTTAGGAAAGGACATAGGAGTAATTCAAATTTTCGAAGGGATATTAGTGGGAAAGTCAGCCTTTTTTTTCTTTTTTCTTTTTCTTCTTTTTATATGATAAGTGTATATAAAATTGATTCAATTTTGATTTTAAGGTTAAATCGAACTGAACATATTACATGTATACACATGTTTAAGTCGGATCACCAATCGATAAATCGAGCAAAACTAAACATATTAGGATTGGTTTTGGATTTGTACTGATCCTTTTGGTTTAATTTCCGTTTCGCATGTCATATGAGTCATGACTCATAAGCATGCCATCACTCAGGCAAGTTCAATACCTTCCTATTCAGCCGAACGTGGTTGGTGTAAACAGTTTTTTTTTTTTTTTTCCAATTTGTTGACACCAAGGATTCAATGCTTCCCTATACCATGGTTTCAACTCTCAATCTATACTATATATAATAATAATAGGTCTCTTGGGAAGCGTGCCAACAACTATGCACGATTTTTATGAAAATTGTTGAGTGTTTTGCATGATCGCAACATGCCTCCTTGGGAAGCGCCCTGCTGTGCGCATGATCGCACGGCAAGGCGCACGCATTAATTGTAAAATCATCATTAATATAAGGTTAAAATAGTTAAAACTTTACTTATTTATTTATATAAGTCCTTATTATTCATTGTAAAGATATCATTAATATAGGATTAAAATAGCTAAACTGTTGCCTCTTAGTTTACCATTTTTTTTTTTTTTTAGGAGGAAGGTACCTAATTGTATTCCAAAAAGAGCATATTTTACTTTACAACAACAGAGAAGTGCACTTTTCCGGTCTACCCCACCTCCCACAGCCTCCTTCCTTTTTTGTTCTTTTTTTTTGGATAAGTAGATCTTAATCGTATTAGTGAATCTCGTGTTAATCACCTCTACATAGACTATTAATGAATTGTCGGCGTACACGTGATGTGCGCTTCAGGTGCGGCCTCTGCTGGTGTAACAACGTTCTTTAATATGGTAGTGGAGATAGGTTGGATATGTCACGACTCACGAGTAAGTCAGAATAGCAGATGGAACAAATTCGTTTAATTATGTAGGGGTAGTTACACAAGCTTCCGTTGATGTTTACCCAAAATTACAGATATTGTCACATTTTCAAGATATTGTAAGATTTATCTACTGTCGGTTTATCCATGTTTGTTGAAATTTTACGCATTGGGACTAATTTGTCCTCCAGAATTTAATTGTACAAATAAATGCCATTTTTATATACCAAAATACTTGTAGATATCCAATTTTAAAAAGAAGAAAAGTTTAAAAGGTGCTTATTAATTCAACTTATTGACGGATAAAGTAGGTTAATAAAAGTAAACATTCGTTTATCTAAACAATTAATTAATTACATAAAGGTAAAATCTATATCTATATTATATTTAATGCGAGGAGGCCCTTTGGGAAGCGTGCCTAAAACAACTCACAATGTCTCCAAAATGCCCATTCCCTGCTTGGTTCAGGCATCAATAATACAAGGCTCTAGCCATATAAACTCGGTATTTTCATTCAAAACTCAGTCAGTTTGCAACTACTCCCCTCACTTCTCTCCCATTCCCTCTCTCTACCTTCTCTCTACGTGCAGTACTGCACGTGTAGCCATGTTAGTTATATATAGCACAAGACACCCCCTTGGGAATCGTGACAAGCAAAATGTGAGACTTTCCAAAATAGCCGTACACATCATTATGAAGATTTATTAATAAAAGGGTATACTAGTCAAAACTATTTCAATTTTTTAAAAACTCAATAATTAGTTACAAAAGTGTTTCCTCTCTCATTGACCTTTTTCTCTATACGTGCAACACATGCACCGGGCTGGTATCTATTAAGTAATCTTAATTGTTAGTTGGTTACAACCAGGGGGATTAATGTTATATCATTATCTTGAAGGGATGTGTTTATAATTTCAGTAAAACCTAGGGAGACTTGTGCAATTTACCCACTCTATTCTAATTCTTTTCATAGAAGATGCTTTGAGCGGGCCCTTTCAAATTCGAAAGGGGGTCTTGATTGTTCTTGACTTCTTGGATTACAAAGTTCCTTGCTTTAGACGTTCTCAGCTGTAAATGTTTTCAAACAGAAGCTTCTAAAAAGTTCCAAATATAAAAAGGAAAAATTAAAAAAAAAACCAAAAAATAAGAAAAAGGAAACGTGTTTTGGGGGTTCGATCTAATCTCTCTCTTATTTTTTTATTTTTTTATTTTTTTATTTTTGGGTGAGTCGGATTCAGATTTTATCTTTACATGCTAAGATCGCCAAGCGTCACAATTCAACCCGTTTTCCTGGTTGGGTCGCGATAAGGACTTCGGCTTGACTCGGGAGCGTTCGACACGGTTGAATCAACTTTTTATCTATTAATTTTTTCATCCTAGTGATGGGGATTAAGCTAATGACAAATGGATATTTTGCTAATTCTTTTTCCAATTTCTCATATTTGAATTTATAAGTTATTTTTCAACTTTGAAAAGAAGAAAGTTTTTTTTTTTTGAAGAAAAAGATTAAAAAAAAACATAAATTCAAAATAACTTATTAGAAGTTAAAAAGTCCAAATTGACTTTTAACAAAAAGCTTAAAAAATCAGTTTTTAGTCTTTCAGAAGTTATTTTAATCCCATCATATATAAATCAAAGATATTTCACCATATATATGAATTTCAGATATTATTTTTGGGCTCTATATTTTTTTTACCAAGCAAATTTATTACAAGTAGAAAAATTAAATTTAAAATTGATTTTTTAATATCTACTTTTGGCTTATCAAAAATTACCTTTCAGAAATTACACATAAGTTATACAACACATTACACTTACCTATAGTACATTTCTCATATTTTTCTATTTCTTCTTCAATATATCATAGTTGTTTATGGACTCTTCAAAAGAATTGATATGTTTTAATTTCTACAGAACAATGACTAGAAAAGTTAAAATTTTGAGACTTTATAAATTGGGCACAGAATACTAGTGTGGTGGACCAGGTCCAGGCAGATCTGAACCCATTAAAAAATAGTAGTTGGTTACAGAGAGAACAATCTATGAGATGGGTCAAGGTCCAACATTTTTTTGGAGTTGGTGGGTTGATCTCAGCTTGGCCCAATCTTAGACTATGATGAAACCCACCTTGTGATGGATGGTACCTGCTTTTCTTTCTTATTGCATCAAGGTTTTACAGTAAAAATAGGTAACTATGACAACTTATTGTGAAAAATAAAAAAGAAAACTATATTTATCCATTAGTGTGTCCACTTGCATGCTATATAGAAATTAGTTTGCTGTAATTATTCAAGGGATATAATAGTCTTTTAAATTTTTGGGCTATTTTTGAAAAATAGGTCGCGGACGTTGAAGTCTTTTAAAGTTCATAATGAAAAACCAAATGCCAGATCAAAATCTTTTGGGTTCAATTTAAATTTACAAACGTTTATTAGCATGACGCTTTGCAAATGTAAGGGCATTCATATGAATAGCTTTGTAATGATGAGTTTTTAAATTAAAGTCCTTTTAGTTCAACATTATATTTGGTGAGAAACATAATCAAATGTTCCTGTACATTATTGTAAGAATATTTTTGTATCTTTAAAGAATGTATAGTAAAAATTAAAAGGTGATTTTGTTATTTTGAGAGTTTCACTTAAATTTAAAATGAGGATAATTCTTCTCGCAAATTCAGCTTTTTTGGAAGCTGCCACCCCTTTTGCTTCACCAGAACGGACATTCCAAAGAAAAACTATCATTCAAGGTAAATTTCACAAGTTTGGATGCTTCACCAAAATAGGCTTTCCAAAAAAGCACTTTCACATAAATTAACTTTCAGAAGTTTCAGCAAACAGGAAAGTGTTTAGTAGGAAGCATTTTGGGGTCTAGAAAGGGCTTCTTGAATGCCTATTGCAAGGCCACCGCCATCCACAGCGTGGTGATCGACCTACGTTTGATATTTCCCCTAGTTTTGTTCTCCAAGTGTGGCAGGTATCGTCTGTGTGCGTTCATCGTGCTTGAGCTCAGGTATCATGGTGCCTCCTTCACCCTTCACTTGTATGAGTATCCAACTTTTCCAAAGGCTTGTATTGGTTTTCCGATTATTGTCTTCCTTCTCGTCATCTCTCCGACACGGTTGACAATTTCCACTTTAATGGGCTTTTCAACCCGCTTTAAAGCGAACCCTTTCTCAGGCATCACCGATGGGTTTCCATTGGATAAAAAAAAAAAATTTTTTACCAAAAAAAAAAAAAAAAAAGGCTTCTTTACCCTTAGAAAGCCATTCAAAACATTTTCTGAGTATGACTGAAATCTATCGTATGGTAAAAATGCTTTTCCTAATGATAAGTAAACATCTGTCCATTTCGTTTGACCATTCATCATTCATATATCTTATAGCTAATTTGGGCTCTCTTCCATAAATCTTTGAAGGCCTAAAAAAATCGGAGTTGAAGTAGAGTTCAAGAACTTTATTTTCTGATTCATTCAAAAATCCTATATATGTACAATCTAACACTAAAAGATAAAATAATCAACTTGAGCCATATAGAAGCATAGACGTATAGCATGAATACTTCACAATAAAGTTCTTACAATGTAAGTCAAGACATGGTTTCAATATTTAAAAATTTTCAGGAAAACTAGATCTCAATTTGAGAACGAGGAGTCAAGACATATGGTCTCTTTTATTTTGAGGAAGATGTTGTCACGTGGAATATTTAATGGTTAAGATTTCTTTCATATTATAAACGTAAGGTCTGCTATGTTGAAAAAACTTTAATTGTAAGATATTCCTTGTGGCAGCCTCCCTCTCAAGGTTAGTGTTTTGTCAATTAGTGGGCCCCATGTGAAACATTTATGAAAATGGAAAAAAACTCTTTAGAAAAAATTTTAACCCCTTATCTCCAAATTTTGAATGAATAAAATCTTGAACCGATTGGTGAGGGCACTACCAATAAGTTACAAATTAAATTGTTGGTTTGTGGGGCATCAACTACCGCAGCTAATAACATTAAACCTTACACCAACCTCCAATAAGGCCACGTGTTTCCAGTTTCCTCCACTACATTTTTACTTCCTTTTTTGTTTTTTTTTTCCGCACCATCCATCAATCCATCTTCTTTTACTTGAAGAGGAAAGATACCGAATGTCGTAACCTTTCTGATTGTATCATCCACGACGAATTTCTTATATCTACCCACACTACACGTACACGCGTGGGACCCACCAATTAAAATAGGAGAAATTGGTTTTTAGTGTTACTTTTTAAAAATATACCTGATTCAATCATCAAATTTCTGGAAATTGAGAATTAGTGAAAATTTTAAAAATAATTGAGGATGAGTGTCATTTTACTATTCACGGGAGACTTTTTTTCAAAAATACCCTCGAACACTTCTTAACCTCGTTAATACATGATAACAAAAAAAAAATTTTAACAAGTATGTTGATGGCATTTTTGAAAAAAGTCCATAATAGTAAAATGACATTAATTACAATTATTTCCCAAAAGTATAATTACTTTAAAATTATCAAGAATTTGGTGACTGAATCATGATTATTTGAAAAAGCATCACTAAAAACCAATTTTCTCTTAACGTGCCCGAGGGGTCCTCTACAATTATTGATTACGTGCCAGGCTGAGTTTATAACGGAGCAACCAGTCATTTCAATCGTTTGATGGTCGGTGGGGTCCAGTGAGTGAAATCAGAGAATCTTGATTAGTAGCAAAGAGTTGCTTTTAGGGATGGCAATTGGCAAAGGTTCAATTAAGATCGAAAAGCCGAACCAAACCAAAGCTGCTGTTAGGGTCGATTTTGGGTTTTTAATAATCAGTTTCGGTTTGGTTTTGATTTTTAGTTGAAAAAACCGATGTGGTTTCGATTCGGTTATGGTTTTAAGGTGAAACCAAACCGAAACTGAACCAACTACATATAATATGCATAAGCTTTCGGTCAAACATTGTGTGTCCCTTTCTAACATTGAGTGGTCTTGAATATTTACTGAAACAAAAGACTTCACTATTTTCTTTTTATTGTACTTCGGAATGTATACACAATAAAATAATAAAAATTTAATCTATCTAAACTTCCAAAAAAGGTGAAACAATTCTGTTCAATTAGGTTTCAAGAATATGAAATTTAAACAGTTTTGGTTTTAAAATTAGTAAACCGTAAGAATTACGGTTCGGTTATAGTTTTCATTGTAAATACATCGGTTCGGTTTTGATTTTCTGCAAAACCAAACCGTTGCCATCCCTAATTACTTTTCATAGTGGGGCCATACGGTCCTGTGGCATACGGAATTAGGTTCTCTCAATCTTTCTTTCTTCAAATGGATTATGGGCGGAGACATGTTTTCAGATAACATTAACCCAAAAAAAAAAAAGGAAACATCATGAAAGGGAAGACAATTCGCTTCATGTGGATCCTTAATCTAGACCCCTTACGTGAATCCCTCTTCGGATCCTTCCACGCGTCTTGTACGAACAAGATTTCAAAGCACAGGGATGGGGTGGGACTCATGCCCATCACCAATTTTATCTGTAGCTTTCTCAATCACTTTTGTCGTACTGGACGCGTGGAGGGATTCGAAGAGGGGTTCATGTAAGGGTCAAGATTAGGGATACACAAGAAGCAAACTGGAAGAGAAGAAAAGTGTAGACGCTTTGGACGACAGGCCCCTCCGCATTAACTCAGAATATAATAATGGAACGCATTTCCTCTAGTGACAAGGGATCTCATGTCTCAATGTCCAAATCACACAAGAACATGGGGGGATTCGTTTTTAAGCAAAAAGGAAAAGGAAAAATGATGGTAAGGTAGTTAGACGCACCAGAGTTATCACCATAGTGTGGCACAAGTTATCAGTGTGGAACTTATTTTTTTATCAAATCCCAAGCAAAAAAGGACTTATATCTAGGGGTTTAACTTGAATGCATTTCCTCTAGTCCCAAAATCCACTGATACCCTGAAACCACCAGCTATGATATGTTCTCGGAGATGGTTTCCTTTCCTGCGTTTCATAGGACCATCTATGAAACGCACAGACAGCATGCTCGTGTCAATAGGGGGCCCACACCCCAAAACATAATTTCATCCGTGCATTTCATAGACATGAAACGCAAGAGAGGAAATGCATTTTGTGTTATGGGGTGTGGGGCCCCCTATTGAGTGGTACCAGATGAAACGATCTCGTAATTCCGTCCAATTTGTTTTAGATTGACATCAATCCAAAATTAAATTGAGATTTATAACTATAAACTCAAAATTGAAGAGAATGGAATTACAAACTGATTTCTTTAGCTCGAAAACAAACCAAATATATATATATATATATACATATCACATATGTGTGTACTGTTCAGTTCAGTTTATGGAACCAAATAAGTTTGATATAGAGATTTGAAAACCAAAACCAAACCACATTCTTTAAAACCCAACCCAAATGACACAATTTCGGTTTGGGTCAATCGTTTATAGGCTTTAACCAATCCAATTTTAAAAATGCACAATTGCCGTACATGCAAATAAAGTCCATTAAATCACTCTTACGTGGGTCCAGAAGCTCATTGACTGAAATCTGAAGAGTCAAGCATTGTATCAGAAACTCCCGGCAAAGCGCAACTGCAAACCGAACGAAGAAAATCGTAAATAACCGTATGCCACCAGCGTATTCTAGCAAAAATCCTACCAGGCGAGAAAAATAAGGAAAAAGCGAACTTATCGAGCGTAACGAACGGATTCGATGGCCAGCACATTCGGGATTTATTCCATTATTCAACGCTTAATTATTAATTAATTAATAAAAACGGCACAAACGAAAAAAGCGAGATTCTTTTGTTTTTCTCGCCCTGTTAGTTAGTTTAATTTCATCGTTTTTGGGTTTTTTTTTTATAATAACGAGCGCCGACGTTGCTATCATGCACCATCTGGGGGACATCCACCTCACCCTTCACGTCTCCATTGTAACCGGCGATCACTCCCTCACTAAAACTTTCCACCTAAAGTATTAACTCTCCTCAACAATGACCAGCTATCTTTCTCTCTCTAACAAACAAAACGCCAAAACAAATAAGAAAATATAACACTCAACAAGGAATTCGCTCTTCAAACTACCAGCTAACGCTCATCTCTCTCTATCTCTCTCTCTCTCTCTGTGAAGGAAATGGTGGAGGTGGTGGTAATGGTGGTGAAGCGTCTGTTCTGAAAATTCGAAGAGAATTAAGTGAGGGAGGAGGAGAAGATTGAAAATGTTCAGGTTGCATAGGCACAAGCCGTACAAATCTGGAGAGAGGTTCGATTTCAAGTTCTCTAACTTTCAGGCCTCTCAGGTATCCGTTCTCTTCTTCTCTCTCTATCTATCTCTCTGATTTTCAGTTGTAGTGAGAGGATCAGTGGATCTCTGTCTATTGCTTCAGTTTTTTATTCTCTGTGTACTATTTCATTGCTGATATTTAGAAAATCCTCTTTTTTCCTGTTTTATCTATGAATGCTAAAATTAGCTTTGTTTTCCTTTCTATGTGCGGGGTCTGTTGGGTTTAAAAGTAGTTGATCTTATTGGAATCAGGTTTTCTTCTTGATTACTCCCTCCATTATATCCTTTTAAGGAATTTTTGCGAATTTAGGTGCGGACTGGAATTCTGCAATCCGTATCTCCAACCGTATTAAAGAATAGTCGTTTTATGTTGTTAAATTCATGCCAAATTATTTACAAAATGAGAAACAAAAACCAACACAATTGCGTAACACACATGAATGAACATAACTAAGGAAAGATTTATATATTTTTTAAGGAATCGATGATTACTAAGGACTGCTTGTAGCTATTAATTGTTGAATTGAAATAATGTTCAGGCAAGTAGCATTTATAGCATTGCTTGTTCAATGTAATCTTTTCTACATTAATAGGTTACGCTAGATTCCCACAGAATCTAAATAGCCCATATACCAGTATTACACAATTGTACAGTAAGGTGATGATGGCCTTCATTTTGCCATTAACGTTCAAAGTGATGCACATTAAGTACTAAGAAGAATAGCTTCTAAAAGGCCAGTCTCCTTAGGGCCATGAAATATCATGAGATGTGCTTCTTAAGCATAGGAAGTTTTCGATTATGAATATCCAGCCTTAATTCATGCATTTTTACTCTCTGGATCACTCGCTAGTAATTCCTTCCCAGTGTGGCAGACTCACTGCCATTTAATGACTTATAAATCATTGGATAATTTCTGCTCAGATTTACAAATGTACCTTTTTTTTGACAGTTATGATTCTTGATACACTAATAATTGAACTCCACCAGAAGCACCTCTAAGACGTAAGACAAGAGGTTGCATGCGGAGCTTCAAACTAGATTTGACCTTGCAGGGGAAAGTTTCATCTTTGAAGAAAACATGAGCATAAAAATTGTAATAGGTAAACTGTAATAAATCATTGCATCAATAAAATTTAAAAGGGGATGACTTGTCAATGTGTTCAAATTTCTGAGACTCAGATATATTTTTTCCTTCTGTTTTCGGTTTCACAATTTGTAGAAAGGCAACACTTCGTTTATTATGTTTAACTTTGTCAGTAACCTTATAGTAAAATGAGATGACGCTAAATTATTTTCCTGAAGGGATTCTTACTACCTTAAATCTTTGCTGAGACAAAATTGTAGGTCTAAATTGACCTTTCCAATATTGTTTTAAAATGGATTTCCCCTTGTAGTGGACCTTCCTTTAGATGTACAGGGGATTTTGCAAAAAATTTTTTAATAGTTGGTTTAATCATTTTGGTGGATTTACTTGTTAGATGTTTCTTACTATGATTTTCCTGATAACAGGTCCCAAAAGGATGGGATAAGATTTTTGTATCTATTGTCTCGGTGGAAACTGGGAAAACGGTTGCCAAGTCAAGCAAAGCATTAGTTCGGAACGGAAATTGTCAATGGACAGAAACTCTGTCAGAATCAATATGGGTTTCACAAGATGAAGCTTCAAAAGAGCTCGAGGAGTCTATATATAAACTTGTCATTGCCATGGTCTGATTCATATGTTGATTATTCATTAAAATGTGCTATTATAATAGACTTGATCAATACTATGTGCTAAGACACCTTTAGCTTTCCTTTTCTCCATAACAGTCAAATAAACCACCAGTTAACTTCAAATAACATTCTTACTCCAGGGGTCAGCTAGATCTGGTATCCTTGGAGAGGCAACAATTAATCTGACAGGCTACATGAGTAAAAGAGCTTCTGTTCCTGTTTCATTACCACTGAAAAAATGCAATCATGGGACAACTTTGCAAGTGAGTCTTCTGGAAACTTCAATTTTACTTTCTTCTGTTAATAATATCGGCACTCATGATGGGATTCAATACTCTGATGATACAAATTTCAGAGGCAGTACCTTATGATGCAATGTGTAGAGTTTGTGAAAACTAAATCTTATACAATCAGGTGAAACGTCTTTGATGGGGTTCGAGCTGTCTTGATCAAATCTATTGATATATGAATATGACAAATCAATAAAAAGAACTAGAAATAACTGCACATAGATTTATGTGGTTTAGCTTTATGCCTACATCTACGGGGAGAGGCAAAAGTTTTCCAATATTGTCGAGAGAAATTATAGTTACAACTTATATCCCCAATCCCCAGTTAGAACCCTGATCAGGTACATTAAGAAAAATCCGCTATGTATCCTTACTTTACTGCAGAGCCTCAGGCACCCTCAAGCCTACGATTTGACCCAGGACAAAACAGATACATTGTCCAGAGGAGTGACCTCTTTATGTAGGCTTTGCTTCACTCCCCCCTTACGTCCCTCCCCTTTTGGGTCCAAAGAATATTGTGACTAACTTTTGTGAATATGAGCCATTATTTCTAACCAGTTGCCTTCTTCAGGGAATCAAGTGATTGATGCCATTGTTTTCACTCCGCCACTTGTACTGTTTCATTGAACCAGAGCTGACCACAAGACTTCATAACCTTATAATACTAGATTTGATCTTTTGCTCTTGAAGTCTACAAATGGGAAGGATTTTATCACATTTCAAAAAGGAAAATGAATGAAAAGGCCTTGGGTTAATAATTCATCGAAAAAAAAAATTTCTTGAGCCACCTATGAGCAAAGGCTATGCTAAAATAGACTATGAAAAGATGTAGAAAGAGTAGTTAGTCTTTAGTGAGCTCACATGGTGAGAATATGAAACCTCCAAAGAGCAAGGTATAAACAAGTATAAGTATCATTGAGAATATGCATAATTTTTTAGGATAAACAGATATATGCTGTTGACAAGCGCTATCAATCATCTGCGTAAAGAACCTTAACAAAGGGAAAATGCCTAGAGAGGAAGTTTGGCCTTACAAAAGACTTAAGGAAACAAATGTTGGCCTTACTTTAGCTTCCTCTGTAAACTCTGTTGCAAACTGGGATAAAAATTTATAACCCTTCAAGCTTCCTCCAAAACCGAAGGGCCAGCCATTCCATTTTGTTTTGACAGTCAAAATGGTGATCACATCAAGTGAGAAATCTCACAGACTAGTATCCGTATGTAAATGAATAAAGGGCACATATATTTGTCAAATTTCTATTACTTCTCCAGTATCCAGCATGTTTTGCTGATTTGATAACTATCTTGTCATTATATTTACCTTTTCATCTTGAAGCATGCAATTTTTTTATCATTAATCCATTGATGACATATATTTTGCTTGTTTGTCTGGTTCACAGGTGAAAATTCAATGCCTAACACCAAGAACTTTTGCCAGGTTTTATTTAACTCTTATTTTGGAGTATAAGAAATTTTCAATTAATTACTAAGAGTTACTGCATATTGTCAGGGATGAACAATGGAAAGACACAAATTCACAAGGGGAAGATATGGCTGCTGATTGTGAAGAAATTGACACGAGGAGTGTTGGATCTTCCTCTAGTAACCGTTTGGGCAGTACATCACATCCAGGAGAAACTGGCAGTCAGGTCTGATCACCTTATTCACTCCTAACGTGATAGGCATAGGCTTTGAAGTTTCTTAAGTTTTTGATAGGTTTTCGCTTTATATTTCAACTGTGAATGTCTCACCATTTCCTTAAGTACTGCAGTCAGTGAATGTCATCAGTGCAATGTGTTGTAATTTATCAGATAGTAGGATATGGCTCCTCTAATGCCATCTGTAACTCAAAGATATGACAAACCCCTAACATAAATTTAAAAACCTCCACCTTATTTTCCTTTTTCAAAATTTGGGCGGCTAAGCTGGCATCAAGCCACGGTCTCCTCAACCAGACTGGAAAACCTTGTTCACAACATATTTTGTCTAGAATACATTATTGTTCCTATTTTATCAAGTTTTACCGGAAATCTCTTGCACATAACTCGTTTCAATCTGATCAGCTTAATCTGACCTGGCTTGTTGATTCTAAGTTGCTAATATCAGCTTCATAACAACACTTGAAGTGATGAATTTAGCTCTCTTTGGTGCCTTTATTTTACTGCTTATGTTCATTCCAATTGTTTATTCAGTACTAAAATGTGTTCTTAAAATTGAAGAATATTTTATTGAATATCAATTAATATGTTATGACATTTACTAGGCAGGGTTCTTGGTGTCTTCTTACTCTTTCTTCCAGTGTTTCTGTTTATTTAAGCTGATAATTAACAAGATTTCTGTATGAAGGTCCATCCAGTCCTTTGATTCTTGTTGGCTTAATCCAATTACTATTTCTAGGTAGAATAATTAACACAGACATTTTCGTATTGCTGCAGAATACAAGCTTCTCAGCATCAGGTTCACGTCATAGCTCTGACTCAGCAGAGGGTTTGATAGGCAGGGAGAAATTTTCACCTCGAAACATCCTAAATGGGGGTGTATACAATCAGATTCGAAGACAAGATTCAACTGACTCCCAAAATAGTGTACTCTCCGGCAATTCTCTGTGTGATGATCCTTCTCGATCAAATTACTCATCATTTAACTCAAGGATGACAATCTCTGGTAGCCAACTTCGGAATACAAGTAAAGAGCTTGGACAAAGTTCTTCACATGCTATTTCCACATCTTCATTGAAGACCACAGATTCTTCGAAAGTCCTCCTGGAAGCTGCAGAAGATTCAATTGAGGAACTTCGTGCAGAAGCGACAATGTGGGAAAGAAATGCTCGGAAGTTGATGCTTGATCTGGAAATATTGAAGAAGGAATTCTCTGAGCAGTCAAGAAACCAGGCAAATCTTGATATGGAGCTTTCAGCAGCATGCACTGAACGTGATAGTTTGAAGAAGGAAATTGAAAACCTAAAAATATTATTGAAGGAACCGCTGGTGAAACAAACAATTGCTGCGGATTCAAATTTTCAAGCCAATGGTATGACTAATATCCAAAAGGAATTGGAATCTGAACTAAAGTTTCAGCAAGAATCCAATTCTAATTTGGCTCTACAGCTAAGGAAAACACAAGAATCAAATATAGAGCTTGTTTCTGTTCTTCAAGAACTTGAAGAGACTATAGAAAAACAAAAATTGGAGTTGGATAATCTTTCAGCACAAAAATCAAAATTTGATCATATGGAAAACTCTGCTTATTCTGATTTGGAAGGTACTGATAGTGATAAAGCCATAAAAAAGTCCGATGAAAAGTTTGAAGCAGAGGATAAAAGAGGCTTAGAGCTCCAGCTGCAACAGCTACAGGATTCGCAAAAGATTTTGCAAGACACTGTGAAATTTCTGGAAAATAAACTGGAGGATAAAAACCATGAGATTGAAACCGAGCGAAGACTCAAAGTCCAAAATTTTTTGGATATTGAGGCTGAATGGAGTCATAAATTATCAGCAAAAGAGAAAGAAATAACCAAGTTAGAAGCAAAGTTATCTGAATCTTGCAGTGTTCAACGCTTGGATCATGATCCAAATGTCACAGAAATTGAAGCCTTGAAAGCAAAAATACAGGAGCTAGAGAGTGATTGCAATGAGCTTACAGACGAAAACTTGGAGCTTTTATATAAGCTGAAGGAATCAAATAAGTTTCCCCTGTCAGGAGTCACATCATTTTATTCTTCATCCACTGAGTTTCCAACTGATGTTTCTGCCAATAACTCAAAGTCTGAAGTATGCAAGCCAGAAAAGGAGCTGCAGAAGAAGGAGAGGATTAGTGAAGGAGTTGCTTCCAGCCACTTACAAGTTCAGTTGATAGATGTTGAAAATAAATGTACCAATTTGGAGCTTCAGTTGCAGTCTTACAAGGATAAAGCTAATAGTCTTGATGCTGAACTCCATAGAAGACAAGCACAAGTAGAAGAGAAGGAAATGAAGATTGCTTCATTACAAAAACTGTTAGAAAGGTACCAAATAAAAGAAACAGATGGGAAGGACCAGCTTATCAATGGCTGTAGATCCCACGCTGCCATTGAAGAATACAAAATATACTCTAAAGTAGTCAAGGAGCTTCAGGAGGCATTAGCTCGAGTAAGGAAGCCTTGGTCTAATATTTTTCCTCATACAAATATTGGGTGTGAATATAATTTTGATAATTTAGAGGATTTGAACAATGCAGATTTGTCCAATGAAAAAGGGCAGGCTGAGGCTATCTTGGACTATTTAGTTGGGCTCAACAAATTACTAGAAGCAAGGTTCATTGACTGTGAAGAAGCACTTCAATGTAGTGCTGTGGAAAGCCAGGAGAAGGCCATAGTTTTTAATGAAGTTCAGAAGAAACTGGAAGATTACAAGCTGAAGGAGAACATGCTTTATCTTTCAATTCAAGAGCTCGAAAGATCAAAGACAGAACTAGAAGCAGAAGTCGCTGATCTGAATAAGGAGCTGGATGCCAGAAAGACTCAGATAGGAAAGCTTGAGGCTTCCTTATTGATGAAGGAAGATGAGTCTGCAATTCAAATGAACCGTCAGAGGGAATTTGAAGCTCAGGTTTCCACTCTTCAAAAGGAGAAAAGCCAGTTGGAGGAAAACATGGAACTTGTGCTCAGAGAAAGCAGCATCAATTCTAAATGCCTGGATGATTTACAGAATGAATTGATGCTGCTCAGTAGCAGTATGGATTCCCATGTTTCTGCAAATAAGGTTCTTGAAAGAAAATCATCTGACCTAGAAGTTAGCAAACATGAGCTAGAGCTCCATTTAACTGAGCTGGAAAAAGAAAATGTCAAACTATCAGAACGCATATCTGGCTTGGAAGCTCAATTAAGGTATTTGACAGATGAGAGAGAGTCCAATCGATTGAAATTGGAGAACTCTGAATCTCTTGCGATGAATCTCAAAGAAGAGATCAGAAGATTGGGAATTGAAATGGAGACTCAAAAATTGGATCTAAAACAAAAATTGCAAGACATGCAAAATCGGTGGACAGAAGCTCAAGAAGAGAGTGAATATCTGAAGAAAGCAAATACAAAATTGCAAGCAACAGCAGAAAGTCTTATTGAAGAATGTAATGCTCTTCAGATGTCAAATGGAGAATTAAGGAAACAAAATCAGGTGTTGCACGAACATTGCACACAATTGGAAGCCAAGCTGAGGGAGTCACAACACAGTTTATCTGATTGCTCTAAAAGAGTTGAAGTTCTAGAAGCAAAACTTTCTTCAATGGAGAAAGATATTGCCTTAAAAGAGGAACTTCTAACTTCAGAACTGAATGCACTTCTTGATGAAAACAAGGAACATAAGGAGAAAATTATTCTGGGAGAAAGCATGCTAAATCAGATGTACTTGGAGAAGACAGTTGAAGTTGAGAACCTTCAAAGAGAGGTAGTACACCTCATGGAGCAGATATCTGCAACGCATGGTGAAAGAGAGAGAATAGCTTCAGATGCAGTACTTGAAGTATCCAATTTACGTGCAGATAAATCAAAACTGGAAATTGCTCTTCAAGAAGTCCAAGCTAGATTTAAATTGTCAGAGAACAAGCTGTATACACTTCTGACTGAATCTGGAGAAAAGGTACAAGGGTTGATGGGTGAACTTGCTGCTTCAAAACAAAGCCATGAACTGCTGATGGCTGACCACGGGAAACTTCTGACATTGTTTGAGGATGTCAAATCTGGTGAAGAGAAATTTAAAAACACAGTTAACAGGCTTGAACTAGAACTTTCAGCTTCTGAATATGAAAGGCATCAACTAGAGGAAGAAATTGCTGCTCAAAAGAATCAATTGAGGAAAATCAAACATCTTCAGGACGAAGTGTTGGCCCTGAAGAACTCTCTCAATGAGACCAAGTTTGAAAAGGAAAAATTGGAAGCTTCATTGCAATTATTATCTGGGGATTGTCAAGAACTGAAGGCAGAGAAAACTTCTTTTATAGAGAAAATTTCCAGCTTGCAGAAGGCTGTGTCTGAACTAGAGGACTGTAGACGTACTAGAATTGTACTAGAAGAAAAGCTTCTACGGTTGGAGGGTGATCTAAGTGCAAGAGAAGCATTGTGTGCGCAGGATGCTGAGCTGAAAAATGAGCTTGGTCGGATTAAGAGAGCCAACAGGCAATTTCAGCAGAAGACAAAGCACCTTGAGGAGGAAAAAGACAAATGGATGAAGAGAGCTCATGTCCTTGAAGAGGAACAGAAATTGAGAAATGAAAAAGAAAAGTGTCGAATTGCATCTACCAATAATTACTTTTGCAGCTTTCCTGAATCTATACGTGAAGACTTCAAAATTTCAGAGGTTTGCCTTAGCTATTCTTTTGTTCCTTTTTAACTGAAATGTTGAAGAGGCAACATGATTTGGAAGTGGGATTATAACTTTGCTTTATTTTTTGACAGAATGAGATGGAGAAGAATGTTGATCAACACTCTGTATATCAAAGGATGCCATCCGTGAGAAGTGATCAATTACGAAAACTTCGAAATGCTATGCAGAATCATGATATTGGGCAATATGTTAGAGAGGTAATACATCCTACAGTATTTGTTTTCGTTGGATTCTTGTCTCTGAACATGATATAGACGTAATGTTTCTGCCCACTTCATTGACCTTGTTTGATGGTATCCTGAAAAGGCTTTTCAATTTGGGTGATCAAATTGTCATCTTTCAACTTTGCTTGCTTTTTCAGGGGGATGAACAACTACTTCATAATGGAAGTTCTCAAGGTACAGGAGTTGATCCGTCATCAAAAATCCAGTTGCGTGAGAATGAACTTGCTGTGGCTTTGGAGGCAAATAATATGAATAAAGTTCAGTCTAAAAGGTGGGTACAAGGGAAACTTTCTGCCTCTAGAATTCATATTATTTTCCAAACCCAATTGCCTTCTCTAGGTGTGTTTTTGGTTTTAGGTTGGTTAACAAGCAGAACTACCATCATTATAACTTCCCACTTTCCAGTCCTACACAACTGGAGGTATTAGTCATAACCATTCTAAGCAAGGATGCTTTAGTGGTTAAGACTTCAGTTGAAAATTGAAAGCATGAAACTTTGTTTCACATTGTACTCGACTTCTTGATTTATTTGTTCACTACTATACCCATTCATTTTCGGGGGGTCGAATTGAGCATCAGACTATGAATTCACCACCGTATTCATTTCCCGGCTATCATGTGCAGGTTGGTGACTGAGGAGCAAAACAATGTAGATGGTTCCAAGAAATCAACAGCCAAAGACGAGGTACCGAAGAAAGAGGTATATGGGCTCAATGCATCCTTGGAGGCTGAGTTGAGGGACCTTCGTGAGCGCTACTTCCACATGAGCCTTAAATACGCTGAGGTAGAAGCTCAGCGTGAGGAACTTGTGATGAAGCTCAAGTCTGTCAAGAGTGACAAGAAGTGGTTCGCGTTTTCATGACAAGTAGCTTTTGTTCTTTCTCCCTCCCGCTAACAGGTAGCTTTTACCCCGAGTCTTTTAGCACTTGGATTCCTCGTTCTGGTTCATGTACAAGAGAAATAACTGGTAGGAAGGCAATGATTCATTTGCCAAGGGGGGCTGCCTATAACAATAAAATAGGTGAAACAAGAAAATCAGAAATGTCAGCCAGTGATAGAGATGTAATGGTTTTATCATTTGTGTAATTAAAATATCAATAATAGTTCCTTTCTTTCTTTCTTTTCCAAGCGCCCTTCAACAGATCTATTCCAGTTCCAACTTAGAAAGTTATAATCTGCTGGCCCTAAGTATGTGAAAGATCTTATTATGGGGGTTTGTGAGGGTCGACCCATGCACAGGCTTTGTCTTGGTTAGGGGATCTTATCTATCAAGAAAGCATTTCACAGTGACGAGATTTTTACCCAATAACTACTAAAAACTCTCCTCGAAATTATCCCGTATCCTCAAATAACGACACACGCGAAACATATATCTATCTATACCATATATAGCGCGAGGCGGCCTCTTCGTAATCACGCTTAGCAAAATGTGAGACTTTTCAAAACAGCCGTTACACATCATTGTTAAGATTCATGAATAAAAGGGTACAATAGTCAAACTGTCTCAATCTTTTAAAAACTTAATAATCAGTTGCAAGACCGTTCCTCTCTTTCTTCATACGTGCAATACTGCACATGCACACACCCAGCTAATTCTTTTAAAATCTAGATAATCGCAAAACTGTGCCCTCTCTCTCCACCTGCAATACTGCACGTGCACCCCTACTAATGAGAATTATAAGAGTTAATGTACTTCATAATAAAAAGAACATATATAAAGGCGGTTCAAGTGTGGATGTAATAAAAAGAACATGAAGATACTCTCTGGTTACTAATATGGCACCTCAAATGCCCGGCGTGAATTAGGCTCTTTTTCTGGAAAAACTTGCAAGGTGCTCTTCCCACTTCATATCTTTTATCTTGTCGATTGAGGAATTGTGATGGAATGTGTGTATTTTGCAATGAGGCTAAGGAGACCGTAGAGCATCTTTGACTACACTGTCCTTTCTCTAGAGCAATATGGCTGGTTGCTATTGGTGGAGCAACACAGACATATGGCCCGATGCATTCTCTGTTTCAATGGCTTCAAACTGCTATCAGGTTTTGCAGAAAGACTCCAATGCTTGATCTACAGGAGATCCTTCTAAAGGTTGCGGTATTTGGGTGGGTATTGTGGCTTCATCGGAATCAAGTGCTATTTCATAACGTCTCCCCTAATGTTCTACAGGTTGTTCATCATTTTATGAGATTGAGCAATGAAATCAAGATCCTTGATAAACAAAATTCTCCTACCTTAGCTACTCGAGCTCAAGTGCCTGTTTCATGGGAGATTCCAAAACAGCCGTTTGTTAAAATAAATTTTGATGGTGCTTTCAGGCATAATTCCAAAGATGCTGGGATTGGTGTGATTGCTAGAGACTACAATGGTAAGTTCATGGCTGCGATTGCATCTCACTGCACGGTTCTTACCTCCTTAATGGTGGAAGCAGTGGCTGCACTTGAGGCTTTTAAGCTTACCAAGGCATTACATGTGACTCATCTTATAATCAAGGGTGATTCACTGACTATGATCCAAATGCTGCAAAAGGTTCTCCATGCTGATCTTCAGAATACCACATGGCCCTGGTTTATCGCTCCCATTCTACATGAAGTTTCTACTATGTGTTCTTCATTTCAAGTCATGGAACTCCGGCATACATACCGTGAAGGGAATAGTGTAGCAGACTTGTTAGCTAACTTTAGTATAGATCGGTATTCATGCTACTGGAATACAAGTCCTCCCGCTTTTTTGTCTACTTTCTTATTGGATGAACAGCGTGGGTCTCTAAAAACTAGATATATATAATAAATTTTGCTGTTGTTTACCAACAAAAAAAAAAAAAAAAGTGTGGATGTAGTGTACACTACGTATCATCCCTAGCCGAACTCATAACAACCCGACCCAACCCACCTTACTTACAGATCTACAAATGGAGGTTTCCTTATTGTGAATGTTTGGCATGGGCCCCACTTAAAGGAAAACCACTAACCTACAGGCCCTGACTTCAAAACCATGAACTGAAGCAGCATAAAAGTGTTTTTTACCGTATTGTAAATCTTTCACGTGGGGCCTACTTCAAAAAATAAAAATAAAATAATCAACCGTCAAATATTCCATGTAACATCTGACTCCAACGGCGTTTGAGTAACGTGACTCCTAATAGCAGTACGAGGCAGTAATAAAAGAGCAGCAGATTTTATCCCCGTCTTCAAATTTATACAGCATCCGGAAAGAGCAATCAGGTTAGGTTGAAACTTACCATCATTGAGACAAGTCTGCTGAACTGAGAGTTGTTATTTAGTATTCTCCTTTTTTGTATTTTTTTTTTTCCTTTTTTGGGTACGTGTGCCAATTGTTATTCTAACATTGCTATCGTTCAGATATGTGATCAGAACAAGTAAGTGCAATCAAGAACAGGACAATTTACATAGAAGAATCATACACTTCGAGCAGGCCTCCAAAGCAAGCATAACGCCTCTTTATTCCTTCCCCTCTCCCCCCATTTTACAGTATGGAGTAAGCTCGAATCACCTCAACAATCGGTGCCCGGCACAACGGACACTTTCCGCCACCTCTAAACAACTCATTTGCACATTTTGAACAAGTGCACATGTGCCCACATCTGCAAAAGAAAGTAGGGTACAGGGAAACAAAAGAAATAAGCGATGTGAATATAAAAACAAAAAGTGCACTACATTATTGTATTACTTGGTCCATAATTGTCCCAGTAATACCAAGGCAGTGTCTGGTTAGATGGATTCCAAGGAAAGGAAAAGAACTTTTAACATTCCTATAAAATTCGTTTGTTTGGTCCATTGGAAAATATGGACTCATTGGAAATTAATTTTCCAAAAGAGCCTTGTATCTTCGTTAAAAGGCCCTCAAAACGTTTCCTCAAGAAATGATATGAAAACAAAGTAAAGGAAAATGATACTTTACGTTTTTTTTTCCATTGTTTTCCACCTAACCAAACATAGCCTGAATGACTACAAATTTTCACATACCTGTATAAGAGAGAATCAATCTGACAATCACAACAGACACAGCATGTACCATTTCTCACATGACCCCATCTAGATCCATCATCTGATGATTCCACAGCATCTCCTGCAGAAAATTGTTCATTCTAAAAGTGAACTCTGTTCCCTCCAAAATTGTTGTTTAGTTCAAGTAATATTTGGAAGAATTATTTCCCTTTCTCAGAAGGGAATCCGTAGGAATTTTGATTGCCAATTGTGAGAAACAAAAAATAACTTTGACAATGAGTTTTCCATTTTTGTAAAAGCAATATGACAGCTTTGATTCAAAATGCCTGATGAACAATTCAAAACAATCCACATAAACTAACAGACAAAGAAGCCTCAATGGTAAGAGCTCAATATTACTTTTAAAGTTTCTAAAGAAGTTTAAAAAAAAAACCACAATAAAAATAACTTTAAATTAAGTTGATACCTTGTCCACCAGCCGATCGATTCAGAGCTGCAGAGACTTCCTGTCTAACTGAGCGCTGCAACTCAAGTTGCATATCCATGCAAGCCTCCAACATCCTCTGCATGTGGCTCATCCCTTGCTGAAGCCTAGTCATGTCAGCCCTCAATTCATTTATAATCTCCCATTCCTGCTCCAGTCAGAATCCAAATCAGAACAAACTGAAAACTGTAGGAAAAATATACTGTATGAAAAAAAAAGAAGGGCTTTAAGGCTTTAAGCAGCATTCATATAAGAAACATATGCAAAGTACAGAATTCCAACTTATCTCTTTTTACAAATGTTGGTGGGCAAACCTATAACAAATTAACAAAAAGGAAAAACAATGACACAGAAGGAGAAAAAAAAAGGGAAAAGAAGAAACTAGTAACAAATTATAAGCAAGCAAACTTCTGTGCAAGTCAGCAGTAAGAGGCAGGACCATGACAAGAGCACCTAACTCATCAATCAAAACTTTTATGGGCTACCTGATGGAGTGAAATATTGTAATCAGAACACAAAAGCAAATTAACAAGAAGGTCAATATCCTAATGAGTGGAATTATAATATCAATATCAACATCAACATAAACATAATGACTTATCCCAACCAGTTGGAATTGGCAACAATAATTGTTGAATTGACATCCTAAATTCGTCCATCAATGGATTATGAATTATTCACACTGGAATCTTAACGGAAACCATGCGTATATATTTAAACCCTAAATAGTGAACAAAAGAAGCTATGCATGTTAAAAAAACACAAAGGCATCTTCATCTCCACACAAAGATTCAAAATGGAAAAAAAGGGTTCTCAATCCAACAATTAGAGAGGAAATACTACGCACAATTTCTGAACGATGCATGCTGCTCCGAGGCCAACTAGCAGGATGCAATTCTTGGTGCCAAAGTGGCTGTGGTGGTGGCACTGGTGGAGAATTTAGGACAAGTGGAGGCCTATTGACGCCATTTAGCTGATCATCTCTCTGTTGCTCCTGATCTTGCTCTAGTGAAGCAGCAATAGGTAAGGTTCTATGCAGATCCCAATCAATGGGAGCACGACCCTGCCTTTCCACATATGACTGTATCAACTGATCAAGACTCTCACGAAAACCACTACGAAGAAGATTAGAGACACTTCTCCTACAACAGAAGCAAAAGTTCTATAAAAAATAAACCATATCCAACAGATTACAATCATAAAGGAGTAAAGGACAAAAAGGCTCAACACAGAAAACAGAAAAGAGAGCCTTAATAAATAATATCAAATACCTGCTTAATAGTTCCCTGAGTTCCATGCTGTAAACATTGTCATCATCAGCCGGATGGAACCTACTGATTCTTCTATTTGGCACAGTCCGCCGAATTCTTGGAGGATCAGAAGGCCCCCCTTCTGACACATTATCCACAGCCTCCCGCAAGCCATCCTCATGCCATTCCTCACGTGCTGCTTGCAGTTGACCATCTTCGCCATCATTTCCAGGAGCTTCTGGGGGCCAACCATTAGCTGTAGCTCCAGGCCGGTTCCCATCCATATTTTCAACAGTATCATCTGGCCATTCACTGAACTCAACATCATTTGACTGTTGCCAGTTTCTCCTCTCATCTTCTATTGTCTGTTCCTGCCAGTTTCCTCCTTCCGTTGTAGATTCTTGCCAATTTACACTTTCAACAGCTGTGTTTCTTCCAAGGGCCCTTGTATTGCCCAACTGATTAATGTCATCTTCCTGATTCCTGGATTGAGATTCTTCACGGTTTTCATTTGAAGCTTCTTGCAAAGAGTTTGTTTGAGTTCGTTCGCTTCTAGAACCGTTGACATTATTGTTAGATGGGCTATCAGAATGGGTGCTTGCTTGACCACGAACAATATTTTCTAATCTGGAACGGAATCCTTCCCTAATTAAGAACATAAGTCAATCACTACTGATCACCACGTAAATCAACTCCGCCCATGTCTTTAATTCAGAATCAATGAAAAAATTACAGTAAAAGCAAATCTTTTTCATTAAAAAAATATAACTAAATAAATCATGAATGTTAGGGAGCTTTAAGTTTTTTGTCTCAATTTTCTCTGTTTCCTTCTTTTTCCACGACTTCCTATGGCACTTAGCTTTTCCATGCCTATTTGAAATTATACTTAATTCCCATAATAAATCATTCCCTGTATAAGTATATTGTAGTTTTACTAATCTTGTTCTTCATCAAAATCACCTTTTTTTTCACTTGCAAGTAATAAAAGCAATAGAAATACCAAGAAATAATGCTTTTGCAATATTGTTTCAATCAATTCTGCATTTGGTAAATGAGGTAGCTGAAAAAAATCAGTCCATAAATTCCATTAGAGCACACCTCCGTCCACATGACTTGTTTTAACCCTAAAAGCTTGTGGCCTAAGAATGCTCTATTTATATTTACTTCTTATTACTTGATCAAAGACTATCAAATTTTACAGCCAGCATTTTGCATTGTTAACATCCACTAAACATTGAAGCATGGAGCTTATATCAACTGAGGCATTATCTACATGGTCAATATAAAATGTCATCTTTAGGTCAGGATTTGCCATACCTTGCAGCCAGCCTTTAACATTTCCCATTTCCTCTCCTCCTCCCCACCATCCCCCTCCCTTCCCCCAACAAAACAACATCAACAAAAAAGAAAAAAAAAACCAAAAACAAAAACACAAAAAAAAGGGGACCAAAATATTATGGTAAGTAGGGATGAGAAAGGGTTCAGCATGAGTTTTAAAATATCACTTTTTATAACTCACTTAACCGTAATTCATCATTATAAGCCAGTTCACACCAAAGCGGGATCGGCGACATGAATCGTGTCACTCCATCCCGTTCTACTTAACTATAATTAAAGCTCCTAAAAGTAAAAGCCTGTGGAAAAAACAAAATTAGACCAAAATATTTGGCAAGTAGGGGCGAGCAATGGTCTAGCATGAGTTTTTAGATTTCACCTTACCATAATTACTACCCCTAATAGTGAAAGTTTGTGGAAATTATTGGCAGAAATAGATGATCCCATACTCATATAACCAAATGTCACACCCCTCATCGAGTGTTTAATCATAGAAGCCCTTTTTTTACATTTTAAAGCTGGAAGAAAAAGAAAAAATTAAAAACTAGAAACCTGTAATATATATGCAAAATAAAAGAATAGGGAAGAACTGAAAAAAGTTATTAAACAAAAACTTTTTATGATTTACATTCATTTCTGCATAAAAAAATCATGTATTATTTAGTATATACAAAATTAGTAACCATAGCAGGTCAAGATCAACTCTAGCTAACAGGTCCCCATGGTTATAGCATTAATTCTGCCAAATTTACATCACTTCCACGTCTCCTGTATGATTTTCATTTAATAAAAGAACACATGAAGCAATTCAAATTTCCATATTTTCAAAAGTATATTTATGGAATTGAGATATTTTCATTTTTTCCAATATAAAAAATTCAGCACAATTCAGGGCATTAAATCATATAAGCTATTGGAGTCTATTCTATGGGTGTTTCAGAATTGTGTTCTCAATTTTTGTTATCTTGGAACAAAATATGGTCATTGTAATGGAAAAATCAAACTGCACTTATTTTGCAAGTCCAGTTGAGTAATCATCATCCTATGGTGGAGACTAAAATTCACTGCAAAGCTCACAAATTCTCACATTCCTTGTCTCACTTTGGATAAAATGAACCTCCAAATTTTATGAAATAATAATGTAGTGGCTCATCACTGGATCAGAAAAGATAATCATACATACACTAAAAAAATCAAGAAAACATACTGCAGGACAATCTGTTGGTAAACAATGAAAAGAAGGAGAAAATAGGAAAAACATTATCATATATATGGCATAATAACCATAAATACCTTAAACCAGTTACGGTATGTCGTTGTCTTAACTGCCCTAATTCACTTGCTGCTGTTGAAGGTGGTCTCACATCCTCAGTAGATCTTTCATTCCGAAGGAATCTGCCCCTAAGTAATGACTGGAAAATGACGTAGAGTTAGATTTTTAAAACGAGTCATGGACAAAATTCACAATGGTTAGATGTAATACAACAAAACACATGAAGAAAGCAACATCATAATGCAAGGAACAGAGGGAACTATTGACAGAAATGACCTTCTTGTAGTGTTCTGAACTTGTGAATAAAAACTATCACTTAGACAATTATCGAAGGAGCATTAATTCGAAAGAAACTTCTAAAACTGCACCCACAATCTGGAATGTCCTAGAAGAACTAATTCAACTGAGAATACAGGAAAATTATATAAATCTCTCACGAGGTTTCTGACAGATGATGTGTCCTCAAGTGTCTGTATAAATTTTTTTTTTCTCTTTTGACAATTCAAGTTTCTGTAGAAAATAGTAACAAGCCCTTCAACAACCCCACAACTCAATGGTGTTGCAGATATTTATACCACTATCTTTTACTAATAAGTTTTTCTTTTTTTACCTACCATATACCCAATGCTGCTCCATCAAACATATAATAATCGTCCTACTGTTCTTCAAAATTCTTACCTATTCAACAATGCTTTTTTGAAAATTTCCTCACAGTTGTGATGGCTCATGTCCCTTCATGAAGTGGAGGCATCGAAACTTCAAAAAAGTAAATCAATGGAAATGGGGTGATCGATGAAAGTCACTGCAGCAACTGTTGATTTCTCCACCAGTTTTTTTTTTCCCTCAATGATAATCAATCTAAGGACTTCCACTGACTTTGCTTTGTTCTCTTTTGCATTATAGATCTTACTGTGATGTTGAAAGTGTATTGATCTGAGAAGCCAACGCACCATGTTAATGTCTATGACTTCTCAAAATCTTCAACCCAAAGTATGCTCATTAAGCATATGATTACAAAAACAAATGCAATGATATAGAGGTAGTTGCAGTCAGTCAAGCACCATAATCTAGAATGTCATTTGATGGCTTGTGATCATGTAAAGAATAGTTCAATCAGAAAGAGCGAAGGAGAAAAAGGTATGCCCCTTGTCTTTTTACTCAATTAGGTGGATGGTAACCCAAATAAAAGGTGTAAGTGTTGAATGGTTTATCAATCAGGCATTCCAATTATCCAACTAAATTTTCCATTCTAAGAAGTCTCTTATAAATGGTTCACTGCATGCTAGATATCTTGGATATCCCATGATTCATGAAAATCGCAACTGCTTCTGAAATGTGAGATAATAGTCTCTCCAAACAATTATATGGTATGGATATTATGCAGCCTTTACTCCAACATCAATTAATGTTTCCCAACCTTATGACTGGAACCATAAGGGTGGCCAATGGCAACTTGTATAAGCCACAAGGGATGCAGGTGCTAGCTTTGAATGCCTAAATACCAGGAGAAGAGCTTATACACAGCAATCTCACAAAAAGCCAATGGATGAATGGGAGACTTCGCCAAATATGGGCCCAGCTGACAGCAGAGATCAAATTATCAGTACAACCCAATCTTACAGCAGTAGTTCTCATCACAATCCCTCCCACTTGATCTCTGCCACTCCCTAGGTCTACATTTTCAGCACTTTATATCAATGCAGAAAATAAGAACACGTTCAATATATATAAGTGGATTGAAAGATGGTAAACAACAGATAATACAGAAGTAGCAATAATAACAAATGACAAGCAAGTACCTGAATGCGATTGCGATGAGCAAAATCTGAAACAGCCCGGTGCTCCAACAAACCCTGCAGTTCCCTCTGTCTTTCCCTCTCAATCCTCACAAGCAAATCAAGCAGAGCCTGCCTGCCCCGTAACCTCAGCATATCTCTCCGGATATGCTCAGGCTGGCCTTCATCTTGGTGAACCACCAAACCATCACGAACCCGGTCAATTTGAGCACCAAGTCCAGCAGTTTGTTCTTCCCTCCTACCAGAACGCACACCTCTTTGCTGACTCGTCATTTGAACCCACTCCCTCACAAGTCTCACCCTCTCTCGTTCAGTTTCACCAAGCCATTCTGCCCTCTGATTGTTGGTCCTTTGGGAAATATTAGACATGTCGTCACTCATACCACTGTCCATCCATCCCCGAACTATTTGTCTCACCCTCTCCCTTTCAACTTCCCCAATATCAGGAGACTGCTCCCGGCTAGAACCGTTATTATTCCCATGTTCATTCTGCGAACTCAGTTGACCTTGAGGCCAAGTCCCATACTCATTTTCACTCTCACTTGCATCCTCTGAACTACCCCTTGGTTCACTCGCTCTGCTTTCAGACATGTTCATGCTCAAAAGATTAGTGTTTGATTCAACATTCCTCTGTTGTACCAACGTTTCCCTCACCCTTTCTCCAGCATGATTGAGCATATGATCGTCCTCTAACTCCCGCCACATTTGCAGGAGCGAGGATGCCTGGGTACTAGGCCTCTCAATAGCACCCTGACTTCGAGAAGTCGGGGACTGTGACTCACTCAAAAATGAAGAATCAAGCATTGAGACTGTATGCAACCCCGCAAGAGCCATCAATTCAGACTCACGATTCCGCCTCTCAATAGTCGTGAACATCTCCTCAGCCTGCCGGGCAGCCCATCTACTCAGTATGCGGGAATGACGCCTCCGTGCAGCAGAAGACTCTGCCAAATCATCACCTTCAAGATCTGATCGTCGTCTCCGGCGCACAAGCTGATCACCCTCATTGTCGTCATCCTCCTGCTCGCGAGTGGAGCTACAGGAAGCCAATGACATGCAATCATCCAGATGACCCCGCATCAGCTCCTCCAATCCCCGTTGAAATTCAGCAGTGGCATCATTGCTTTCCGGCTTGTGTTGCAGCGGCGGGAAATCAGTCATGTTCCGACTCACTCCTCAATACCCACACTCGAAACACCTTAAATTACAATCTGTCCCTCCTGAAGCCTCCTCCATGTATCAAATAATTCATGGTTTCGAAACTCGCAAACATAGGTCAACTAACTACACTTCTGATCAGAGCCCTAAAACTACGCAATTAGTGGAAAAAGAACAGAACGAAAGCCTAAATTGACGTCGCATTGCACTAATCCACTGACCTAAACAGAGTGAGATCTAAATAGATTACTAAATAAACGATAACATAAAAATTGTTGGGAATGGGAATAAAAGAAAAAAACAGGGTTCTGCAACAAAATGAATTATTCAGAAATAAAATCAAACTGCAAACAGTCAATTCGATCGGATCGAGATCGAAAAGATGAGTAAAAATCTAGGGAACTATGACTATGGTCCGATTACAGAATCTAAAGAAAAGGACATCAAAGATTGGAAAAGGAAAAAAAATTCAAACGTACATTGCAAGCTCAGTTATTTGGTCGTGGTAAACGACCCCTGCCTCCATGGATGGATAGAAACAGCATAGCGAAAACCAGAATGCAGAGACAGAGAGAGGAGGTGATGTGAGATGTAAATTCACAGAGATCCTGGTTTTTGCTTTTACGTTTTTCTTGTCTTTTCAAAAAATTTAATGAAACGACGCACCGCCGACGCCGCTCTTGAAGGGCAAAAAGGGAGGGAGAATTGGAGAAATTCAGAAAAAGCCGATCTACCAAATGAGGCACGTCGTGTTTTTTGAGTATTAACACCCTTCAAAATCCACGTCATTTTTTTAGAAGCCTCAGCGGCAAGCCACCTGGCAAAAACTCACTCTTCCCAAATTACTGATTCATCATCTATTTTTTTTCACCTTTTTTATTGTTGCTGCTTGCTGAAGTGGAAAATAGTTATTTGTACTCGAGCTTGGCATATAAATATCCTTCAAGTAAAATATATTATTTTTATTTCTGTTGTTTGCTGATGTGGCAAATAATTGTTTGTACTCAAGAGCTTAACAGAAAATGACATGAATCTCCTTATCAAGTATTGCACACTCATAGAATAGCCAGACAAGGCTAGTAACTCGGAAGCTTATCTGTCTGAGTAATTACCGGTAACTTGGTCGAGTTATCAACTTTGTTATTATATAACTAAAATAATATTTTAAGAGATAAGTGAGAAATATATTGTAATGGGCTTCTATCCAAAAACCTGGTTAATTGGAGAAAAACTCGTTTAAATTTTGTGATTGATATTATAAAACTACCTAGTTAATATTACTTGGTTTTTAGGGCGAGTAAACTTGTAGCTTACCCTGTCAGAGTAACTCTGGTGAGTATTCAAAGTTACTCGCTGGTTTTTAAACAGTGCTAACAAAGTATCACAATGCTTTCTCTTATTTAGATTGATTAGCATGATCCATTAGATTTTAATGTACAAGGGACTTTGATAAAAGTTAAAGTAGCAATAATCTATCATTACAGAATAAAATTTTTACACTTTATTTTTCTCAAAGTCAAAAAAAAGCATTTGCCTTTTTAAAGTGTTTGTCACTTATTTAAGGCTGGGTATCACTAAAAAAGTTTAGTATTGATCTTGGAAATTTATAAGAACTGTTAATTTATATAGACTAAGCCACTAAATATAATCCATCTTTTATGCAAATATGACTCAAATGCCAACATGGATTGTCCCAAATATAACTGCAATATCTTTGTTGTAGTGGTTGCTGCTGTTGGAGTCAGATATTATCACGTAAAGCATATGACGTATAGGATTATTTTTTTTCAAGTAAGCCTCACGTGAAACATTTACAACACGGAAAAAACATTAACCATCAAATGCTTTGTATGAGCATCTGACTTCAACAACATAAACCAATACTAGAAAAAATTGCGGCAAATGTAATCTTAAATTGTCTACAGCCTATAATCATGTTATATTTGGGTTTTTTTTTACCCACTTAAATTAAAAACCTCAACTGACAAGAAAAATTTTTATTAAAATTTTTAATTTTTATGGACTAACCATAGATTTAGGCCATGTACCACTCCATTATCATGGCAACGTATAGCATCCTCACGTAGCATTATAAAGGAAACGTTTCATTTATTATAATCAAATTAGCTTAGGCCCCGATTGGTTCAATGAATTGGAATTGGAATTGGTTAGAATTGAAATTATTGTGATTGAATGGCAAGAAAATTAAAATTTGGAATTACAATTCCATGAAGAATTGATTTAAAATCCAATTCCATTGATTAGATGAACTTATGAAGAATTGATTTGTATCATTCCCATGTTAATAATAACACAGATGACTGATTATCATAACATATGAATTCCAATAATCCATTCTCTGCAACCAAAACCAAAACAACACTACTGGGTTTTAATAATATTTTTGTCTTAATCAGGTCCTCCATGTAAGATCAGACGATTATGATCAACTCGATAGGCCAAAGCAAGTGGAAACAAAAGAAAGAGAAATATAGAAAGAGAGAGAGGAAACAAAAGAGATAGAGAGACGAGAGAGAGAGAGAGAGAGATGAGAGAAGAAGGGAGAAGATACGTACTAGTCCCTACAACACCATTGAGGAAGAGGAGAACGAGATTTGGTAGCTTCGCAACACCAGCAAGGAAGAGGAGAATGAGATTTGGTAGCTTCTTTATCGGTAGAACTGGCAAAAGATCGGGTTGGGTCAGGTTCAAGGTCGGGTCATAATCGGGTTAATTGGGTTGGGTTCAGGTTAAAGCAACTTAAGGCGGGTTGGAAAACCCCCCAACCCACCAATAAACGGGTTCAATCTGCCAACCCATTTATTATTATTATTATTTTTCAAAAAATATGATTAAAATAGGGTTGGAGGTTACTTGGATCGAGTTGTACCGTGTTTGGGTCGGGTTGGGGGTTAATCGGGTCGAGACATGACACTTTTGTCGGTTTTTTTTAAAAAAATCGGGTTACTCGTCTGGTTGCTGGGTCATAATCGGGTTAACCCGATTCCTGGCTGGTTGGGGAAACCCCAACCCAATTAATAAACGGGTCAACCCAAACCTGTTTAACTCGTGTCGAGTCGGGTCACATTTTGATAGCTCTATTTGTCGGGCATATATCGTGCTTCCAATTCTCTACCTCGTATCCCCAATTCTTCTCGATTTAGTAGGGAATTAGGTAACTTCAAAAATAGCTTATAAGCTAATTCTATGGAATTTGGCCTTAATTCAAATTCCAAATTCCAAATATTTAACCAATCAAAAGAATTGGAATTGGGAACCCAATTCCAATTCTTACCCCAATTCCAACCTTGTTTCCGCAAACCAATAGGCCCTTAGGCCCCGATTGGTTCAATGAATTGGAATTGGAATTAAGAATTCTAATTCATCAAGAATTGAAATTGGGTAGAATTGAAATTATTGTAATTGGATGGCAAGAGAATTGAAATTTGGAATTACAATTCCATAAAGAATTGATTTAAAATCCAATTCCACTGATTGGATGAACTTATGAAGAATTGATTTGTATCATTCCCATGTTAATAATAACACAAATGACTGATTATCATGATATATGAATTCCAATAATCCATTATCTGCAACCGAAACCAAAACAACACTACTGGGTTTTAATAATATTTTTGTCTTAATCAGGTCCTCCATGTAAGACCAGATGATTATGAACAACTCGATAGGTCAAAGCAAGTGGAAACAGAAGAGAGAGAAATATAGAAGGAGAGAGAGGAAACAAAAGAGATAGAGAGACGAGAGAGAGAGAGGAGAGAAGAAGGGAGAATATACGTACTAGTCCCTGCAACACCAGCGAGGAAGAGGAGAATGAGATTTGGTAGTTTCTTTATCGGTAGAGCTGGCAAATGATCGGTTTGGGTCGGGTCATAATCGGAGTTGGGAGTTAATTGGGTCGGGTTCGAGTTAAACTAAATTAAGGCGGGTTGGAAAACCCTTCAACCCAAACCCAACCCGCCAATAAACGGGTTTAACCCACAAACCCGTTTATTATTATTTTTTATTTTCAAAAAAATGATTAAAATAGGGTTGGGAGTTAATTGGATCGAGTTGTGCCGTGTTTGGGTCAAGTTGGGGGTTAATCGGGTCGGGACAGGACACTTTTATCAAAAAAAAATTTTAAATTAGGTTACTCGTCAGGTTGTCGAGTCATAATCGGGTTGACCTAATTACTGGCGGGTTGGGGAAACCCCAACCCAATTAATAAACGGGTCAACCCAAACCTGTTTAACTCGTATCGGGTTGGGTCGCATTTTGTTAGCTCTATTTGTCGGGCATATATCGTGCTTCTAATTCTCTACCTCGTATCCCCAATTCTTCTCGATTTAGTAGGAAATTAGGTAACTTCAAAAATAGCCTATAAGCTAATTCTATGGAATTGGGCGTTAATTCCAATTCCAAATTCCAAATTCCAAATATTTAACCAATCAAAAGAATTGGAATTGGGAACCCAATTCCAATTCTTACCCCAATTCCAACCCCTAATTCCGCGAACCAATCGGCCCTTAGCCTTATTCAATACAGAAAATTAAAGAGATTAGGAATACCGTGCAAGAAGGGTTGTCGGTTTGATTGGTGCCTTTTATGGTAAACTGAGATGTCCACTTTGAACGGAAACCAAGAACGCCACACTAAGACTTGAACAAACTTTATGTCAAATGTTTGACACAAGTTTTCATAAGGTTATTGGGATGCTAGTAATCATTCTTAGGGCATCTACTTGACCAACCCACCCCATTGTTGATGACACCTACAAGAACTTTAACAGTGATCGTTCAAATCGGAGCGTTTATTATGGTCCCACACTTTGTGTTGGGAGATATGGCAGCAATGAATCTCGGGCTGCATTTGGACACTAAGGGGTCGGTTGGTAGGGTTTCTGGTCCGACTATAATTTGGATTTTGAAAAACTATATTCTCAATGTTGATTTTTAAAAATCCAAAATCTTGTTTGGATACTAGGATTTTAGCTCTTTTGTTTAAGTGGGACCCACCACTAGGAATGGCTCCCTACTACTTCAGTTTTATTCTTGGGTTTTTTGCATTCATGTCCTTACATTATATTATATTTGTATCTATATTCTCCTGTTTTTAATATTTGTATTTATACCCTCCATTTTATATAATTATTACAATAGTACCCCTGACGCTAAAATTGTTAACTTTTATTGTTTATTTTTATTAAATAACTAAAGTAACCTTCTATAAAATAAAAAAAAAACTTTTGCATTTATCCTCTTATTTTATATTATAAGTTCATTTAAGTCCTTATATTATTATATTTATTAGATATATACTTTAAGTCATTGATATTAATTTGCTCAATTAATAATTTTTCATTGAAATTCCATCTATACCCATTGTCATTTGGTTATTTAATATATTTTTTTCTCATCTTATAGAAGGTTAATTTAGCCATTCAATAAAAATAAACAAAAAAAGTTAATGGAATTTGACATTGGGGTACATCTGCAATAATTATTCTAAATAGAAGGATATAAATACAAATACTAAAAACAAGAGGATATAGATGCAATTATATCATAATGTAGGGGTATGAATGCAAAAAACCTTTATTCTTTCAATGGTCAAAATCTATAGAACCTTATAAAAAGTGGATTATGGTTTTTTTGCCAAATTTTAACATATGACTTGAAAATCAAACTTTCAAAAACCCTACCAAACAATTTAGTCGACGTGGATCCTAGATTCAATCAAAAACTAGAAACCCTGCCAAACGATACCTATGAAATTGTAAGATTCTCATTTTCCCTAAGCTTAAATGTGGTCCTTCAACATAGTTACATTCCTTGGAAAGTACCAAGCATGACATTGGGATTGACAGTAAAATTTTAACTACTAAGGGCATTGGTTTGTACATGTCCATTACCATATAGACAAAGACATTGGGATAGAAAGAGGAAGTAGATATGTTAATTAGGTTTTGCCTCAGTTCCTTATGTCCCAGTTCATTCTGAACTAAATGCTCTATGCAACAGTTTCCGGATTTTAAGGGACTGAAGATTAGCATCCCCCAAGTCATTGATGGTGTTGAAAATGAAAAGGCAACAAACACAGTATTGGTGGGTCCATGCCCATTAGACCTTTGGATGTTGTGTTGATGTTGCTTATAATTTATAAAGATGGCATGTTACTCCTGTTCCTGGGAAACAGATTCACAGATAAGTATCTAATCTGAGAGATTAATTGTTGTCTTCTCAAGTTACAACAACCCATGCACTGTCCACTTTCTGGGGTCAAGTGTTGAACATCATAAGGCTTGATACTTCAAATCAATGCTACTGTTTTTGTACAATGACAAGAGAGTGAGTTTGTTTTATCTTCCTTTGACCCACTCATTGTCTTCTTCCCCTACAGCTGTTAGTTGATTCAGAAGGAATTCTTCTTACATGGTGGCCATGTAACTTCATTACTGAACCTCCCCCCAAAATAAGAATTATATCAGTAACATGTCATGATCAGGTATTTCATTTGAAGGTTTAACAGCTCTCATGGAGCTGTAACTTTAGGTATCTTTGGCTGAAGGGGGAATGAAATCTTTTCCCTTTGAAACTCTTCTACCCCACCAGATGATGCTTGATGAATGTAAGGTCTGATTCAAATTCTATTAGGTACAACCACATTTCACTTTCAATATTATTTGTGGTCCTTGAATAGAGAGCAATTAATTTTTTTTTCTTTTAATAAATTTGTCACATGGACTAACAGTGTAGGTTGGATTCAAGCCTTGTACCTATTGTGTTTGAACCTACCATCAGTGGACCAAATTAGGCAATATGTCCTGAGTCAACAATAAGGATGTTCTGGCTAGCTAAATTAAGCACGCCAAATCTTACCTTTGCCTGCTTAAAGACAGCATTATTTCTTAGTCGATCAAGACTGATTAACTCCTTTGCTTCCATTGATAAGACTTGAGGGATTAGCTATGTCTCTGTGTTAGAAAACAGACCAAACCTAGTGCTGTAGATGGAACTCCAAGCGTTAAACCACTGGGCTGGGCTTGATAAATTTAAATTTGAACTCATGCGTGGGGTAGGGCTCATCAAAAGGACTTTTAATACTTATAAACCGCCCATAGACAGATTGGGGTTAGATAAGGTCTAGCCATTACACACATAAATGGATGAGGATCTGACTTGGGTTTGCTTCTTAAACTTGCGCCTGAATGCGTTATATAATATTTGCAATATAGTTGTAGTTTATTTTACTCTGCACACTATCCATTATTGCTTCTCAAAAGGCAGCGGAGCCCAAATTTCTTTGATACTGTCAAGGTAAACAATTAATCAAGTAGAATTGAGACTTTTACGAGAATGATTTTACAAAGAGAGGCCTTTGGTGTTTTCAATTTTTTGTTAATTTATAATCTTCATTGCTTGACAGAACAGCTTTCTGAAGCTTAATTTCTTGCTCATTAGTGAAGCTTTCCATCATCTCCGCCTGTGGATATAAACATTTAAGACAAACCACATAAATTTGCTATAATTTCCATAACAATATTCCACTTGGGTAGGCTTAGTCCAGAGGCTAAGGACTAATGCCTACTAACATGGGTGTTTATAGTGCCTAATAATATGGGTGGCTAGATTTAATAGTCTAATGTGCGGCCATAGCCTTCAAAAGGAAATTTAAATGTTGAATTATAAAGGGAGTGTGCTTGAGCTTGACAACTTGTTTTTAACTGAAACTTTACGAGTCGCTCGATCTGCTGTTGTGTACCTGCGAGCCACCATGTACGCTTAATGGGTATGTGTATAAAAGCTATGTACCAATGGAGAAATATGCTAGAGTCTCCAATCAAACAGAACAAATTAAAACAAAAGAAATAAAGAGTAAGTCATGAAGGAAAATCTAATCCGAAAGAGCAAAACCCTCGTATGAAATTAAACAATTTAAATGTCAATGTCACAGTAGGTCCTCTCGAAGTTGGTAGACGAAGACATAGGCAGCACCACATCGGAGCACAACACCCTCAAGGTGCGCTTACCGGACTTCCACAATCCCATCTTGAACCGTATCTTGGCCTTCACTCGAACATCCAACTTCAATTCTCCTGACCCTTTATCGTTTCTCAGCTCCTTAGCCACCGACCCAAGTAGCGACACCGATCGAGCCACTGGCTTCGCCTCGATCCGTGTGAAGTTGCGATGGGGTTGCAAGAAGGGCTGAACCACGTCAAACGCTAAGGTCTGTTCATGGTACGACACAGCCACCTCCATTGAGTCGTAGTACACCGAGACTCTGTGATTCGGATTGTGTGATCTTAATATGATGTCGAAGGTGGCGTTGAGTTGGTTGTCCGTCAGGTCGAACCCATGAATTGAGCCGTTCTCAATGGTGTAGGTCAATCTTTTGGGCCTGACCACAAGCCAAGTGATGAGTACTGCAAGACCAACAAGCACTATTGAGGCTAGTAGTACAATGGCTATGCATCCCAGATGCCTTGAACGCCTCGGCCGGGTTGTCCACGTCTGCGGTGCCGGCGGCCTGGCCATGGAAAGATGTTATAAGACTGAAGAAATTAGTGTTAGCCTGCAGAGATAGAGATGGGTGTATTAGTCATTGTTTTATATATAGTACTGAAGAAGAGATGAATTAATGCTTGTTTGATGACCTGAGGAGGCACTGTTAGCCTGTAATGGAAGAATTCTTTCTGGGGAGGGTTAAGGTGGTGGTGTATCTATCAGTCCTAGCTAGCTAGTGAACTAAAATTAATAAGAGAATTAATGTTGTGGAGAGGGGTACTTGTTTTATCTTTTCTTTATCTGTTTAGCACTTTTTAACAGTTGGTTTCTTCTCTGAAACTCAAGAAATCTCTTAAATCAATGAAGGTTCCATTGTTCCTTACCCTTTTAAATGTTCTGGTTCTTTGAAACTTTAATCAACTTTCATTGCTGTACATTACTCAGGAACAAAATAGATTCGACCTTTTACCTTTAAACACTGTGAGTAATATTCCCCCTCTCTCTCTCTCAAACACACACACAGACAATAAAGACTTGTATATGTTGTTAGAACTTAGAACTCTACGACTTTACAATTCCTGGAATGGATTGAGTTCTAAGCAATTAGCTTTTTAAGTGGATTCTGGGATTGTTTTCCTTTCATAGTACCTTGCCTCCTACCCAAGTTATTCTAGGTGGCGTTCAGCACTAAAAGACTTTGATTCCTATGGCCGTGATCAGCCTGAGCCGGCCAGCTCAATTTGCCAAACCAGGCCAAATATCCAACATATTTTGTCCGAATCCCAGCCTGTAGGGTGAGATTACCTGGATGTTAAAGGATTGCTAGTTGATAGAATAAGTTCCAAGGCTAATTAGATTGAGTTCCTGTAACAAAACATGTCCCAATCAAAAAAAAATGTGTTTGTTTGCAATTTAGGAATAAGTTTCCCCAAATAAGTTTTAGAAAAATGCGAAAAGAGGAATCGCCCGTAGATTCTTTTTTAGATTTTGAAAATTTATTTTGTCAAAGTGCTGTGACAAACTTATAATATCTAAAAATTATAAAGGATATACTTAAAAAAAAATTTTAATGACTTTTTAACATGACAAAGTTAGACTTTATCATTTATGAAAAGTTCTTCTAAAGTTAGAACAATGACAAACTTATAATATTTATAACCTTTACAAAAATAAAAAGTGGATTCCCAAACTTTCAAACCCAGCTTTGTTCAACTTGTGCAAAACCATTTAAGGAATGAGCTCATAGAACTCTGTCCCCCAGATTGAAGATGAATGCAAAATGGGGCCTCAGTCATTTTCAAATCAGCCTACACGAAAGATGTTTTAGGATACTGAGAAGTGAGAAGATCGAGCTGGTATTGTCTCAAGCATCCTGTATTAGGCTCTTGATTAGTCAGTGAAAATTATAAAAGCTAATAACTAGTGGGTCTAGCATCTGACATTAGGCTCTTAATTCTTCTGAGATCAATAGTTTTGGGGGGTCTAGTAAGGCCCCGTTCGACATTCATTTTGGGAATGCATTCCAAGGCTTGGAATAAGTTCCAAGACTTAGGCTCCGTTTGTTTTGATGTAAAATTTAATTTGGAAAATGTTTTCAGAGTAAAATGAGGTTTTTAAAGTGTTTGTTTCAGTGTAAAAAATAAGATTGTGTAAAACTGTTTTCCTAAAAAGAACATATTTTCCGGAAAATGACTTACCTTTGAATATCTCGTATGTTGTTTTCCGGAAAGTGAAACGTGCTAGATATCACGCCAAAAAAAAAAAAAGATCACAACTGGATGAAGCTTCCGTATCAAAAGCTCTGGTCGTCCCAACCCTTTCTATCTTCTTCTTCTTTTTATCCTTTCTTCTTGTTCTTTCTTCTCCCGGTGCGAGTGCATGTGCGATCAGTTGCCACAAACCAAAGACAAAGTCGAATGAACTTCCCTTTTGGCTCTTCCTGGGACCTTTGAACACCTCTTGGCAAGAGACGAACAGCTTTTGAAGCGCCATTGAAACTCTGTATCTGTACAGAGAGAGGCTTTGCTCTTCTGGATCTTCTCTTCCTAATCGTCTTAATTACTCACGCGTCTGACTGTGTTCTCTTCTTGCTTGACCAAGCTATCGATTTCGATTGTCATCACGACTCCATCTTTTGGGGAATTGAATTCTGTTGTTTTCTTCAAGTGCCACACAACTCGTTGGAGGCTTTAATTATGTTCTTTGCCCTTTTGTTTATCTCTGTTCACGACTTCATCTTTTTGGGAATTGAATTCTATTGTTTTCTTCAAGTGCCATATGGTCTTTTGTAAGTGGGGTATCTATGTTTTGATCAAAGCTGTGATGTTGCTTATGGTTAAGATTCAGTGAACAATTAGAAAACAAATAAGAGTTGGGACTTGGGTTATGGTACTCTATTTTTTGCCAACCATCATGGTTTCTGAGATACCTTAAACTGCAAAAGCTCCTACCCTTTTTGTGATTCAGATGCACCCATTTAACCTAAGCCAAGCTATGGAAAAAGCCAATTTGCCACACATAGCACATACTTTGACGTTGGTGCTTTGTTCCACGTTATGGTGCTCATTATTATTTAGAATTTTTGATTTTGTGTTTTTAAAATTTTTTATGTAGAGTTTGTTGATAGTTCTTTAGTTGGTCCAAATTTTTTGAGCCAATAGGTTATAGCAAGCTTCAGGTCATTTTCCTTGATTATTTTTGTTTCTTCCAAACATAGGAAAACAAAAAATTCTCATTTTCACGTATATTTTTCAATGTCCATTCAAACACTTGAAAAACTTTGATTTTCCTGAAAACATTTTCTGAACGGAGCCTTGGAATGAATTCTAAGGGGAAAATAATGGTCTACTTTAGCACATTAGGAATGGGTTTTGGAAAATACGCTGAATTCTAAAATTGGGTGGAGACTTATTTTTGGGTTCTCATTTCTTATTTTGCAAGTTTAAGGTGGGACAAATATTTGTAAACTTGAACGAGCAAATTTTGAATTATAAAACATTCTTTTTAAGATAAGGACAAAGTTAAATTTATAAAAATGTTTTCAAAGTTAGAACGGTGGCAAACCTGTAATATTTGGCTCTTTAAAAAGGTGAAAAGTTCTATGAACTAAACATTCAACAACCATCTCCCAACTCATTCTAGCAAATAGTTCAAGGAACTCATTCTAGAATGAGTTAATCTTAATTTAAAACAATTAATTGAGATCATCTACTATCGAGCCCATAAATACATAACAACTTTGATGGGAGACTGGATGAGCTTTGCAGGGGAATTCAATCCATCGCTATGCTCAATTCTATTTGAACATTTGACAGAAACAGGGGCAAAACAACTTTCGTGGCAGTTCACTTTCTATGCATCCTCAATCTGCACCCCCGCTGTGAACCCTCTTTTGATGTGCGACGCGTGTCCAAAAAAACGAAAACGAAAAACCAAAAACTTAGAGGGTGTTTGGTAACGTGTCTAGAAACGGTTTTTCTGTTTTTGAAAACAGAAAACCGGAAACATGTTTGGCATCAATGGTTTCCAAATTGTTTTTAAAAGAAACGGTTTCAAAAACATCCAGATTTCAGAAACCCAAATTATCGGTTTCTGAAAACGAAAAACCGTTTTCTGCGTTTTTTAACTGTGGCAATTTTGTAATATTCCAATTTGATTCATCTCGACTCCAATCGACTTCCCCGACTTTCAGTTCTCTTCCTCCATTGTCAAGTGCTGAAACCTGATCTTCAGCAAATGATTGCAAGGAAAAGCCGATGAATTGATAGAAAGCGATCTTACGATATGAACGGGAACTCTGATATGTTTAACGAGGGCATGGCTATACTGGTTCTCCCTTGTCTTGTGTTCATGGTGTCTGCGTATATACTCGGATTCAATTCTGCTATATCCACTACCGTTCATGGCGGAAACTCCTCTCTCTCTTATCCGCAACCATAAAATAGCAACACTGGTGATCAACTTCAGAACCACTTAACAACCTGTGAAAACCGGCCTGAAAACAAGTTTGGGATAGGAACTTAAACCTCGATCCTTCGGAGATGATTTCCTATAGTTAGTCCCTCCCTCCTGTCTCTGCAACTGTTCATTCAAAACTGTACTGAATACCCGTCCATCAACCAGAACTTAGGCTAGAGACTGACACTCATTCCAAGCCGTGAATGAGGATGAGTCCCTTGCAAATTTTTTCCCTCTTTTTACAATAGCAACCATGCCCTCAATTTCTATTATTCTATGCCGTTCAGATAGTGGTTATGAAGACGTTTGTGATGAAATCATTACCAATAATCCCTGGAAGAACAAGAACCATGTTTGAAACAATGGAAACGGTTCCGATCACGCACAACTATCTCCCTATCAACAATTGTAGACACAAGCTTCAAAGCAGCAAGGTAGTCCTCGCACACACGGAGGTTCTTCGTGATACTAATCGGTGGACCCTCAGGTGTGTTCAGTAGCCCAAAAAACAAGTACAAGTTCTTGCTATGGCGATAAAGAACACACTCCTCACTCTCATCCATGTCAAGCAGCACTACTGAAGTGTCTGGTACATACCCCCTAGGTTTCATTGCTGTCGGGTTGATTGACATGTACATGAAAAAATGCACAGGTTGATGGTGCACGTTTATTGTTCGATCAAATGCCCGTGAGAGATGTTGTGTCCATTGTTAATGGGCTATTCACAGGACAGGATGCTAGAGGAAGCATTGGAGGTCTATAACACGATGAGATTGGAGAGTGTAGTTGTTGACTTTGTTGCAATTTCATCTGTCATTATAGCTGCGATTGATTCATTATGCAAGTGAATTTTTTTCTCAAATAAATAATTTGAAAAAGGTATAATGCAATAAATGTGATATCCCAACATGACCATTCATAACAAAATAAAATAAATGAAAGAGAATTAAAAAAAATGACATTTTGTTCGGGCCAAACCAAACCTAATTGGAACTTAAATAATAAAGTTTAGGTTGGATAATAAGTTTGGGTTAGGGCGGCGGAAAATGCTAGGAAAATTTAAAAAAACCGCCTATCGATAAATTTTACACAATGTACCATCCTTGTGTAATGTGTAAAAATCTCTTTACGTGCTTCTCCATTCCATGGAAGGTACATGTTGTAGTTCATTTTTCTTTGTGTCAACCTTTAATTGTTACCAAACAGGTTTTTTGTAACTTGTTTTCAAAAACCTAAAAAACAGTGATTGTTTACCAAACGGGTTTCTTGTCGTTTATTTTCAAAAACCCAAAAACAGTTAGAATTGTTTTTGGTTTTCAAACTGTTTTTAAAAAAAACAATACCAAACGGCCTCTTATTTGACGAAAACCACTCTCTCCCGATTTTTGGCTTCCCTCCAAAACCCAGATCCATTCGGCTTCATCTTGGCTTCGTTTTGATTGAACAAAAGGGCATTCGGCTTCGTCTTCGTTTTGAGGGTTCTGAAAGCAGTCGCCTTTGTCTTTGATTTGGCTTCGTCTTCATCTTCGTTTTGAGGGTTCTGAAAGCATTCGGCTTCGTCTTCCTTTTGGCTTCGTCTTCGTTTTCGTTTTAAGGGTTCTAAAAGCATTCGTCGTTTTCGTTTTGAGGGTTCTGAAAGCATTCGACATTAGGGGTTTGTATTTCGTCTGTTCTCCTCAGACGAAATACATCAGAGGTTTGAGTTCCTTTAACAGGGGTTTCTTTACCATGACCTCCATTGTTTTATGGTTTCTGCTCAGACGAAATACTCAAACCTTGTTTTATGAGCTAACTTCCCTTTTTTTCTTTTTAATTTGAATAAGCAACAATGGAGGTCACCATAACTTTTAATTTTTCCCATTCTTTTTCATGATCTGTTTTTCGGGTGAGTAGTTTGAGCTCTTTGATTCTTTGTTTCTTTCTAATTTTTCCTACTTCAACAGGGGTTTCCTGCTCAGACGAAATACATCAGAGGTTTGAGTTCAACAGGGGTTTGCTGCTCAGACGAAATACATCAGAGGTATGAGTTCTTTGATTCTTTGTTTCTTTTTAACTTTTCCCATTCTTTTTCTTGATCTGTTTTTCGGGTGAGTAGTTTCAGTTCTTTGATTCTTTCTAATTTTTCTTGCTTCAACAGGGGTTTCGTGCTCAGACAAAATACATCAGGGGTTTGTTCTCTTCTTTCTTCAACAAGGGTTTCCTGTTTAGACGAAATACATCAGAGGTTTGAGTTCTTTTCCCACCACACCCACACCGCACCGGCCCGCATTACACCACACACCCCCCATTGAGTTCTTCTCTACCTTTGCCGAGACGAATTTCTTTTATACACTGTTCTCTCTACCATAAACCGTTATTGATGGTTTGTAATACAGTTATCGCCTGTTAACCCTTTAGATGTTGAAAATTGGTGGAAGATATGAATTATAGTGGACTTTTTCTGAAAATTTTGATATTTCTGAGAATTTTTATGCGTGTTTTGGAAATTCTGGTGGTCGCTCATTTGGCTAATGTTCGGGAAGTATTTCACGGAGACAATTTAATATTGGGAAAATTTCGAATACGGGTGTCTTTTGAAAAGTAAATACAAAAACATCCGTTGAAAATTCTTTCCTACCGAAGCATGCAAGTTTTGAAAACTATTTACCAAGTGGTCCAAAAGAACTGTAGCAGATTTCGCATACCCCATTTTGCCCTTCCCTCTTCGTTCGAAAAAAACCCTGTCGTTCTCAAATAACGATTAAGCGCGAAAGGATTTTGGAACGTTGAATGCTTCCCTGAGCGACGGCGACCCATCATCCCGGCGTGAATATCGACCATTGGCGCTTGCGATTGAGAAGGTTTGAAAGGCATTGTAACCCCTCTCATCTCTACCATCTCACGGATTCATCTGGTTCGTTTGGGGCTTGCTTCTGTCGAGCGAAAAGAAAACGGCCGTGGAGGGTTTCAATCTAGAGGGTTGTCGCAGCACATTGATTTCGTGGAGGAATCACTGCAAGGTATGAACCGAACCGATTTGCCCTAAGCATAATCTTGTGTGAATCGTTTTTCTCCTAATCCGTGAGTGATGGATGTATTTGGGTTTCCTACACCATGTGAAAGTGACGAAGAACATTGTGGATTACATTCATTGGAATCGCCTGAAGCTCATCGGTTTAATTGATCGATGTGTTCAATAGAAGGCGATTAATCGAACAATGAACACATTGTTCATCCAGTAAATCGATTACAAGTCGATTAATCTATTAATGAACTTATTTGGTGTGTTTACATTCATTGGAATCGCCTGAAGCTCAGAAGGCGATTAATCGAACAATGAACACATTGTTCATCCAATAAATCGAGTACACGTCGATTAATCGATTAATGAACTTATTTGGTGTGTTTACATTCATTGGAATCGCCTGAAGCTCATCGGTTTAATTGATCGATGTGTTTAACAGAAGGCGATTAATCGAACAATGAACACATTGTTCATCCAATAAATCGATTACAAGTCGATTAATCAATTAATGAAATTATTTGGTGTGTTTTTCGTAAATGCTGTGTTTAGTATAAAGATGTTTGTGGGTAGCATTTGGATTACATTCGTTTTAGTCTCTGAATTGATGCCTTCGAAATGGGGTTGCTCAATAGTTCGATTAATCGAAATATGAGCAATCATCTCAATTTTCAATATGCTGTTTGTATTGCTCTTGAAATTTCAAAATTTTGAGTCCCTTGAATGGTTGAGTCAACACGCCTATTTTATCTGTATTGTTATATGACAGGTGTTTAATTTTGCTGCATTTGCCATTATATTTAATACTCCGGAAATAACATTTCTTCAAAAAAGAGAAACAGCCAAGGAAATTATGTCGTAGCATAAGAATTTGAATGCAATTTGATCAAATGGAAAATATCTCTAGGTGTAAAATTCCAATGCAAGTTATGCATTAAGAAGTAAAAAAATGCAGGAAAACAAGTGTAGAGCTTAGAGTTTGACGACATTTCTAAAGATCTTGGGCATAGGGAAGATCATGAAATTGTGGTGAAATTTCCTAAATTCATGGAAGCTACTACCTATGTGTTGATGAATTTTTGAGAATGTTCTGTGTTTTGGCAATATACATCATTGTCAAATATGAAGGACTAGAGTTCTTCTTGAATTATTGCTTAGAAGAAATTAGAAAAATCATTGTTTCTTCTCATTTTGTCAAACGTTTGCATTCCTCTCTGTTTCCTCATTGTCACCCTAGCAAAATAAGGTGTTTTACTTTGTTGCATTTGCCATTATATTTATTACTCTGGAAATAACACATTTCTAGAGCTTCATGGAATTGGGTTTACATGTTCACCGCCTTATCGAAGTTGATTAAGGTGCGCATGATATAGGTTTATATGGGTAGATAATTGATAGCGTAAGTTGTTATTTTGAGTAGTTTATATTAATCATGCATTCGTTCACCTTGTTAACATGTTGTCTGGAGTGCAGTATGGCTCAACCACCCCCGGAGAAGTCGTTGTTTTGCTACTTGCATCTAGGTGGAGAGATAGTTATAGAGCAAGATAAGTCTGTATCATATGAGGGGGGTCGTTTAGATGGTTTGAATATAAGTGGTAATACACAGTACGATGAATTTGTAAGTGATGTCTGTAGTAAATTTGGGATATCTTCAGTGGGTTTGTCTATGAAGTACTCTCTTATGTACGATAAGAGTGCTTTACTTCCACTTAATGATCAAGCGGGGTTAGTTAACATTATCACCCACAACGAACGTTCTGCGAATGTGTACTTATTTGACAGTGAAGGGCAAGTGCAAAGCGTTCAGTCTTCCAGAAGGTGATTATCACATTTTTGATTTACAAAGTCGTAGTATTTGTTATCATACTAGTGTTTTAATACTTAAACTATTTTATTTTCTAGGACGACTAGTTTAAGAAGTAGTGAACCGTTGGTTGAACCAGTTGTGATCACATTTGTTGATCGGGGGAGTACAGTTGTTGGGAGTTGTATTGAACACAATAGGGCACCACTTGTGTCTAGTATGTGGCAATCAGAAATTGTTGGTGAAGGTCAGGTTTTTAGGAGTGGTGATGAATTCAGGCAAGCCGTCTACAAGCATGCCATTGGCAACAGATTCCGTTATGTATTTAAGAAAAATAGTCGAGAATATATCACTGCCAGATGTTCTGTCGACGATTGTCCTTGGAAAGTTAACGTAAGTCGTGTGAAACATACGGACTGCATGATGGTCCACAAGTTTGTGAATACACACAAACACTCGGCGCAAGATGAAGTCTCAATAAATCCGATTGTGCGATCGAAGTGGATAGCTGGTGTTATTGAGAAAACAGTAAGAGAGACACCGAATTACTTGCCACGACAAATTTCCAAGGACTTTCATAATGATCATGCGATGAATTTAACATACCAGCAATGTTGGAGGAGCAAGGAGAAAGTGAAGAGGAAGATGGATGGAAATGTGGAGGACTCGTACAAACTTATTCCATGGATGTGTCAACGCTTGATGGAGTCCAATCCAGGGACGGTGGCTTGGTGTACATCGAGTGATGAGGGGAAGTTTAAGCAGTTGTTCATTGCATACTCTTGTTCGTTGAGAGGGTTTGCAGTGGGATGTAGACCCTTAATTTTCATTGACGGGACCCACCTTAGCGGACCATATCAAGGAACGTTATTGTCTGCTACAGCTCTCGATGCTGATGATGGTATGTACCCGATAGCTTATGCAATTGTGACTGCTGAGAATAACGAGGATTGGCTATGGTTCCTCAAACGGGTAAAGTATGCAATTGGAGGTCGAGCCGATGTTGTGATTGTGAGTGATAGGCATCAGAGTATTATCAATGCTGTGGGTAGCACATTTGGGTTTCAAAATCATGCTCATTGCTATCGGCATGTGAAAGAAAATTTCAGCAAATTCATTAATCAATTTCATCTAGGCAAAGCGAAGAAGGTAGCTTTGGGATTATTGGATGATATAGCTTATGCTCGGCTTCCAGAGGATTTTGATATGGCGATGGATGTATTGAAATCATATCCACCTGAAATGTTTGGTTGGGTGGAGCAAAATGGTCCTCAACATTGGGCAAATTCCTTATTTCCTAAGAAGCGTTGGGATAAGCTATATTCAAATGTAGCTGAGTCGTTTAATGCTTGGATGTTGGAGGAGAGGAAATATCCTATCTTAAGACTCATTGATGCACATAGGGTTAAGTTAACTGAGATGTTGGTAAGGAAGAAGAACGAGATCAGCACATGGGAGACACCTATCTGTGGTCGCATTGCGAAGAAAATTGAAGAGAATATAGCACGAGGAGTGGGGTTGTCTGTAATGCAATGTGGTGAATATGAATATGAAGTCAGGCCATGTGATAGAAACATTGCTGTGGATATCTTGAGACGGGAGTGTACATGCAAGCGATGGCAAATGTCCGGCATGCCTTGTGAACATGCATGTGTTGTTTTGCAGAAGAAATCACTAAATTTATATGACTATGTGGAGCAGTGTTATCACAAGTGTACTCAAGAGCTGATATATGCAGAGTTGATGCATAGTGTACCAACACATGACATACCTAATGTTGTGGATATTGATGCGATATCTCTTGCTGACTCATCTGAAACACCAACAAGCATGCTGCCCCCTAAAACAAAGCGACGACCTGGGCGGCCTCGGCAAAAGCGCATAGAGTCTCAATTCCAAAACAAGCGGTCGGTCCACTGTTCCCGTTGCAATGAGGCAGGACACAACCGAGCTACATGCAGGGCCTCAATCTAGAGGTTGGTCTTGGATGTAGTTATCATAGAGGTATCCACTGTTATTTTGTATGATGTGAATCTAATTCCGTCTAGCCAAGTTATTTGTAGTAAGTAAGCTTTGTTATTAATAAAAATTCTTGTAGGTTCAAGCTGTGTGTGGATGCGTTCCAACCCTTTAAAGTAAGCAAAGCGGAAGGCAAACAAATGTTGTATCGTTGAAAACTGCGGATCAATGAATGTTGGTTTGGAGACAGCGGGGAGGATTTGTTGTAGTTAATTGATATTTGGTTGGAGGACAATGTTAATTTGTATTTATTATTAGTTCCTTATCATTGTTTTATTTGATGATGTGTTGTTGTAATATTAGAACCTTCCTGTGAAATGTTAATTGATTACTATGTGTGTTCTTGCACATGCTTTAGCATAAAGTTGTTGTATCTTTGTTAGTCATGGACGAAAATGCACCTACCCGTGATCTTGGAGAAACTTCTACCTCGGGAGGGAAGGCAAAAAGACCTCCAAATTCGTGGGTAATATTCAAGTAAGGAAACGTGATATTTGTTGCATGTGTTTGATAGACTTATCATAAACAGTTAGTGTAATAATGATTGTATTTGATGGATTTATTTTCTTGTATCCCATGTAGGTCGGAGTACATAAAAAATTGCGCAAGGGGTGGAGAAGCGATTATCTTCAAGAAGGTATTTTTCCCGATTAGTTGCAAACAGATATGACACGCGCTTCATGCCATTGCATAATTTCTTTGTAGGCAAATGACAGTGCCGCAGCACTGTGGCGAGATATGGATGCAGAAGCGAGGCGGCCATATCACGAGCAAGCTGCCCAACTCGCAACTGAATGGAAAACATCTCGGTCTGAAGCACCGAAGAAGAAATCTAATAAGGTATGTTGTGCCACTTTACCATGCTTCCAATTTACGATTGATCGTACAACGAAGCATATGTAGTTTATTTTTTTCTTTGGTATGTCATTAGTACACTTGATATTGCAGTCATGTATGTTCACTCGATGCTCGCCACTGCGATTCGTGGAGTGTTGCAACGGGTTTACGCCAGAACAGCGTGCAGTGGTAGAAGCCATTGGTTTTGGGTCCCTCCTCCATCTTCACAGCAGGTCCCTTAAGAGAGATTTATGTATTTGGCTTGTTAATCAAGTCGATGTACACAATTGTTGTCTAAAAATCAGAGAGTATTCCATTCCTATTTCTAGTTTAGATGTCAGTGCCATATTGGGGATTAGTCATGTAGGAGAGCCAGTCATCACTTCTGGACCAGATGATAGAGTGGAGGAGGTCCGTAGTATGTTTAAGATTGAGAAGCATGGTATTCCCCTTGCAGAGTTGCAGTCTAGGTTAGCTACCCCTGAGTGTGGCCCTGATTTTATAAGAGCGTTTGTTTTATTCGCACTGGGTTGTCTTTTGTGCCCAAATGCGAACCTTTGTGCTAGAAGGAGTTTCTTACACACGGTAGTAGATGTAAATAGCTTGCCTTCCCTAAATTGGGCAGAGTTTGTTCTTCACCGCCTTCTCGAAGAAATCAAAGTAGTTCAGTTGAAGAAAAAGCAATGCATAGGTGGTTGCATTTTGTTCTTGCAGGTGAGAACTGTTAATTCGAAGTATTCACATTACTTTTGCATTTTGTATATTTTCTGAATATACAAACACATATCCATGACGATGGTTCCATTGCTTGGCTTCTCTTTTCCAGTTGTTCTATTATGAGCGTGTTCTTCATGGCCCGCCGAACCCAGATAGACGATTGCCACGTTTGTTGTTTTGGACAAAAGAGCGTTTGAAGGCACGGGAAACCGCAGAGAGGAAAGCCGGTGGATTCGGCCTCGGACAGGTTTACTTTACTTTAAATTGTATATGCTGGCTCAGGTTGATGCATTATACAACAAGGTGAATTAATTGTGAGCATGTGTTTTGCAGGTAAATTTGGAGGCATTGATGTCTGACACCGGTTTTGGAAGTTCCGCATGCAGAAGCGAATTTCCATCAAAAGCACAAGTATGGATCCGCTCCCCTCTTCACAATTTTTGACTTATAACGACATTGGAATGTTGTGTTTACTTATTTTCTATTGTGTAGTCCACATCGGAACGGTTAAAAGAGGATGTTCCAGTTACCCCTGAAGATATGAACTCTGAATTTCCTATTATTGACCCTGTAAGATATAGTTCATACCTCGTCTAACCGTTAATCGCCAATTTCCATTAATTATAGTCCTATTATTGACCCTCTAATGCAACCAACTCTATCATTCTCCTATTTTCAGGATGTGGCTGGTCAGCTGGTGCACATGCGGAAAGAGTTACAGATAATGAATGCTGCATATCGGACAGCCATCAGTGCTGTACGAGATGCATATGGACGCCGCGATAGTATAGCTGATAAAGAAAGCTAGTTAACTGAGATGTTATTACATTGGTGAGAGTCTGTAATTGATAAAAGGAGAGGCTAACATGGAAAAGTAAGAGATGTATGGATGGTTAACAATGTGTTTTGCCAGGTTGTACATTGAAAACAATTAATAAATTGATATTATTTTTTCTCATTCTAACACTCAAATACCTGAATCATTGTTTTATGAACTCAAAATACTGGTTACTCTAACATTTTGTTATGATTAACCCAAAGTCATCTTATGCAATTGATGATGTGGTGCACCACAGCAAAAAAACCAACTCTAGAGCTCATCGACAAAATATAGATGCATCGTAAAATAAATGCTTAATCGTTATTAATAAACGATTACTCGGTTACCATCGGCCGCTATGAGCCCAGTTGTGCGTCGGCAATTATCGATTAATCGGAAGTTCATCCTGAAATTAGTCTCAGGAAAACGTCACGCTGGAATTTGAATCGGAACGTGTCCGACGAATCAAAAATGCATGATTCGTCGGTCATTCGTTACGATTAATCGGTTACCATCGGTTGCTATGCGCCCAGTTGTGCGTCGGCAATTATCGATTAATCGGAAGTTCATCCTGAAATTAGTTGGACATTAAAACGTCACGCTGGAATTTGAATCGGAACGTGTCCGATGAATCATAAATTCATGATTCGTCGGTTATTCGTTACGATTAATCTGTTACCATCGGTTGCTATGCGCCCAGTTGTGCGTCGGCAATTATCGATTAATCGGACCTTAGTCCTGAAATTTGTCTTACAAAAACGACACTCTGTACCTTGAGTCGGCACTTCGTCGATGCATCAAACATTAATTGTTAGTCGGGCATCCGTTACGATTAATCGGTTAGCATGGATAGCTAATAGCCCACTTTTTCATCGGCAATTTCGATTAATCGAATATTAATCCTGCAATTTTGCCTCAGAAAACGACAGTCTGTAATTTGAATCGCCAATTATCGATGAATGTATATATAATGGTTAGTCGGATATTACTTACGATTAGTCGGTAATCATCGATTGGTACCCAGCATTGGCGTTTGTTGTGGACACTTCCGATTAATCGACGAATTTTATTCGAATCGAATTGGGATCTTCATCGAAGATTTAAAAAGCGATTAACCGTTCATGGGATACAATTGCATTATTCGGTGGATACACTTTTGATTCGTGGGATACAATTTCATTGTTCGGTGGATACACTTTTTATTCGTGGGATACAAATTCATTATTCGGTGGATACACTTTTGATTCGTGGGATACAATTTCGTTATTCGGTGGATACACTTTTGATTCGTGGGATACAAATTCATTATTCGGTGGATACATTTTTAATTCATGGGATACAATGTCATTATTCAGTGGATACGTATTTCTAATCGTTGCCAATTCACGAAGTTCAGATGGTATCCCACGATTACTACACTTATATCCGACGCGACTTTCGATTAATCGATAGAATAAATGTCGATTACTGCCCTTCGTGGGATACAATTTCGTTATTCGGTGGATACACTTGTTATTCGAGGGATACAATTTCATTATTCAGTGGATACGTATGTTTAATCGTTGTCAATTCGCGAAGTTCAGATTGTATCCCACGATTACTACACTTATATCCGACACGCACTTGGGAGAAACTTTCGATTAATCGATATAGTAAATGTCGATTACTGCCCTTCGTGGGATACAATTTCAGTATTCGGTGGATACACGTTTTATTCGTGGGATACAAATTCATTATTCGGTGGATACACTTTTGATTCGTGGGATACAATGTCATTATTCAGTGGATACGTATTTCTAATCGGTGCCAATTCGCGAAGTTCAGATGGTATCCCACGATTCTACACTTATATCCGACGCGACTTTCGATTAATCGATAGAATAAATGTCGATTACTGCCCATCGTGGGATACAATTTCGTTATTCGGTGGATACACTTTTTATTCGAGGGATACAATTTCATTATTCAGTGGATACACTTTTGATTCATGGGATACAATTTCATTATTCGGTGGATACATTTTTAATTCGTGGGATACAATTGCATTATTCAGTGGATACGTATTGTCTAATCGTTGCCAATTCGCGAAGTTCATATGGTATCCCACGATTACTACACTTATATCCGGGCCGTTATTGGGGGATATCTTATTAGCATCGAGGATATAAATATTTCTTCGTAGGACACTCTTTAAGCAATAGAAGGATACTTATAGAGGTTCGTGGGAACAACCCGAAGAAATGGATGGTATCCTACGATTAATCAAGAAGGATATAATTCCATCATCGTGGGATACATTTCCGATACGATTGCTCGCAAAATTTTCGATAAATCTGAGAAGAGAGAATGACCCATGAACGTGATCGAGCATATATTGATTAATCGTAACGATGACGATTAACTACGTCGGGCATTTGAAATTCAATGATCGGCCACTTATCGACTAATCGTTTATTACGAGATTGATCGTAAGATAGTCGATTATACCCGTACAATTATCGTTTTGTCACGTAAACAACCGATTAATCATGGGTTTTTGGCGATTAATCGAAATTGACGAAACCAAGCGACGCTTCGTTTCGCGCGCATATCTTCCAGGGGATCCCATCTTCCAACTGACGTGACCCTTGCGATTAACTCTCTTACATATTTTCGATGCGCGTACCAGTCTCATCATCTTCTCATTTGTCATTCCTCATTTCTCATCATCTTCTCCACCGTCCCTAGGGTTTTTTGCATCGACTTCTTCTTGGGAGATAGCGTCAATCGTGGAAGTTCTTCTTCTGGTAAGTGATGCTAAGATTTTACAACTTCTTGCTCCATTCCATTTCCAATGAACTAACCATTCGTGTACATTGTTTGTTGTTTGTTTCGTTTGTTTTTTGGGGTTTTGATCTTCTTTCGTGCGCCTCTCTCATTTGTGTTGCGCGTTCTTGAATGCTTGGATGATTTTGTCTGTTCATTGCCTTGTGTCTTCCATTGTTGTTCTCGTCCATGCCTTGACGTCTTTGCTTTAAAGGCATCATGCCCAAACGAAAAACCTTAGGTCGTAAGGCTAAGAAGGCAATGACGCCTACCCCATCTCCTCCCCCTCATGATCTCCCTCCGTCCGGGTCAGACTATGACCCAGACGATATTGAGCAGGCTGTAGCCGGGGCTACGAGTTCGCCTTCGTTGTCTCCAGAACACGCACCATCCGCTACCCTTGGGGGGCATGGGGTACGCGTCCAAAGGTCATTGGTCGTTGAGAAAGCCGTGCTCAAAGACCAAATTTCGAAATATGGTTTGGAACCACTTCTTAAGCAAATAGGATGGGAGGGTATTTTGGACTGGGGTGGTGATGCAAACATGTCGGTCGTGTGTCGTCTCTATGGGAATGCACGAGTTACAACTCTTCCCAATGAACCAGATCCTGCATTTGTAGTTGATATAAATGGTCAGGCTGTCTATGTCACCGCTGACCGCATCAGTGAATTGATGCACATCCCGCGTAATGAAGTGCGCACATTTGATCCCCCCCTCCAGTCGGACCTTGAGGAGGCAACGCGTTGCCTCTGTGGGAAGGACGCCGAGTGGCACAGAGCCGCCCTTACTGCTAGTAGTATGATGCCAAAGTATAGGGTTCTCCACCACATCTTCACATTTAATGTGTACCCGAGGCGTGGTAATAAGTATGACATGACTCCTGCCATGGTGATGCTCCTGTATCGGGTTGTTCAGGGCATTCGAATGTGTCTGCCAACGTTGATTTGCAAGCACATTTGCCAGTTTCTCCTCTCTGCCACTAGAAGTAAAGCAACATCCAATCCTAGAGCTCTTCCTTTCGCTTATCTGATGACCCAACTTGCCAAACAACATGGTCTCCAAGGTCCGGTTGACTCTACTGTCCGTTCAATCCCTCTCTCCAGGACCAACATCCAACTCATGTATTTAGATCCGTTGCCTCATCAGCGTACGGACACCGGCAGATCATCAAGCTCTCAGCAGGAGCATGAGGCAGGTGCAGCACCAGAGGGGCCCCAGCTACCATCAACATCATCCGTACCAGATCCGCAACGTGCACACCGCGGCAGGCGTCGAGGCCCCGGTCATCTGCATGGAGAAGCGTCGACTTCACAACCACAAGCTAACGAATTTGCAGTGTTCAAGGAAGAGGTCAGACAGGAGCTTGGAGGGTTGAAGCGACTAGTGAAGCGGGTGTTGCGGGTGGTGAGCCACATTTATACCTGCCAGAGTCAACAGGAGCCATCGCTACCACCTTTGCCAGAGTCCGATGCAGACGATGATGCAGGTGCAGGTGCAGCAGCAGAGGAGGCTGTGTAGTTCATGTCAGTGAAGATGTGGGAGATGTTTTTTTGGTTATCTTCACTTGTTTGATCGGTTAACTTGACTTTTTAAACTTTGATAGCTTTATGACGTTTTTTTATGTTCCCCCGCATGTAAGCAATATAATGTGGTATGTTTAAATGGGAATATTTGTGCGCTATCAAATGGATCTTTTGTTTATGTTGGTGTCTTTAATTTTAGTTGGACATTTGTCCATTTGAAATGTTTAAGATTAAGACATCGATGGATCGGAATATACATCGATTTATCGGAACATTAATCGGAATTTGCATGATTAAGGATCTCAACTCAAAAAGTAGAAATTCGATTCATCGGACACTAATCTCGATTGATCGTTGAAATATCGATCAATCGGTCAATTATCGATTTAAGAAACAGAGCGCGCCCTTCAGTCTCCTCACCATGCAGGATTAACCCTCGACTAATCGATTAACGACGATTATCCAATTTCGCCACTGCATGTACATATTTACGATTAATCGAAATGATTAACGATTAATCAAAGTAAATCAGATGAATCGCGAAATTGCCGATACGAAATACAGCGTAACCTTTTTCCAGGGGTTTATGTAGGATTGACTACCGATTAATCGAAGCATTAATTACGATTGAGCGCAATTACGATTAATCGATTCAAAGTCCAACAGATGAATCGCGAAATTGCCGATACGAAATACAGAGTGACCATTTTCTGGGGTTTCTGGGGGTTATGAGTGACCGATTAATCGATTTAATTATGATTGATCGTAATATTATTAGATTAATCGGAACTTTGTGATACCCGCTAATCGTCATCTGGAGCATTTCGATCGATGAACCTACGGTAAATCGGACTTGTTATCGATTGATCAATATTGGTCATGCGCTTAATCAAAATAATAACAGGTTAATCGTTTTTTCAGCGATTAATACAATGCCTTCATTAGTTGCTACAGCATGCTTTGAACTGTAAATGCACGTTGAACAAGACATATATAAACACCAAAACTTTCTAAGTACATGAAGTTCACATCACTCCCAAAAATGAAAAAAACCAAAACATAAAAAAGAATTTGATATTCCTATGCATATTGTAAAGTACTTTATGTTCCTATGAATACAAAACACTATACAACCCCAAACATGGAAGTGTCTTCTCCAAGCATCACCCAATCTGACGATGCAACACCTTATCCTTTAACCTGTTAGTTGGATCCAACACCAAATCCGCCATCACCTTCTTCCTAAAGTACGGGATATTATCCTGCTTCATAACAAGTAATGATATTAACTTAGCATCGAACAATCATCTATAGGATAATAAATGCATATGATGTAATTAAGTTCTGGAAAAAGATAGCATGCCTGTCCAAATTGAGGGTTTAGCACATGCCCATCCCAAAACTCCATAAACTTCAACACAAAAACACCACAATCATACCTACATCACAAGTTCAGGGTAAACAAAACATAAACGTATTAGAACAGTGTCGAACACCAATCATCCACAAAGACATTATCTTACCCGTTCTTTTGATGAGGCACTGATGCATACTCCCTATGCCATGATGGAATCCCAAACGGTCTTGCGTGGACAAATGTCTCAAATAAGTCCTCAAAAAATTTTGCCTGCCAAATTAAAAGGATGCTTAGAAGGATGCTTAGCAAATATAAATTACAAATTAACAATGGAAACGCAAACCTACAAGTTTATTAACCGCCTCCCCTTGCAAACCTTGTCTAGAACTACTATCCGAGTCCAACAATTCAAATCTTTTTCCTTTCACATTCAATACTACAAGGAACCAATGGTTCCTTTGGCATACTGGTAGAAAAATCTACATAAAACATTAACTATTAATTAGGAGGAGAAGCCCAATCTAAACATGTGATTGGAAGAACTTGCAAAAATTACTGAGAGAAGAACATTATAAGACAACATGTTTTTTATTTCCATAAAAAAACATACTTAATTTACCATTTCACATTCACGGAGGAGAAACCCAATTGTTTTCAGAGAGAAGTACTTCTTATACATCGTATCAATCTCCTCTTTGCCGTTTATGATTATATCCTATGATTTACAATAGAATTAGAAACGCATGTGCATACCTTATTACACAAATTTAAAGCAAGCTAGAATAGTCAAATATGCTTACAGTGACAACGGGAGAACAATAATGCTTTTTGACTCCTGATGAATATAAACCTTGTCGGTTGATAAGGCAAATAGCATATGCTGCTATTACCTATATTACATAATACATAATAGATATAACCGTTAATATGATTGTGGAATTAACTAGCTATACAACGAGATAAAACTAACATACCATGCTGCCGACCCAACATCCATCTGCCAAGCAAAGCATCTCTTCCACTGTAACATGCATTCCAATGTAATCCACAACAACCAAGCTACACAATAATAAGAAATTCATGTCACAATCGAAACACTACATCGAGGGAAAACTAATTGTGTTTTCCGTCGATCTGGCACACAAATATAAGCATCTCCACACATTAACTTCATGTTCTCTCAGAAACAATATATATAAAGAATTACTTACTTTGTTGGACGCAATTCATTTACATATTCGACAACCCGCTTTTCATCAGGCTTCAACGGAGGGAATTTGTGTTGGACAACGAACGGAGAACACAAATTTTTTGGTTTCTTAATCATTCGCTTGAATTTACTTGAAGAAACAACCTTTGGTTTTGGTGACGCAATCTCCTCAGCAACTTCCACTGGTGACCCTTGCTCATCAGCAACGGCTTCAACCGGTGATGGTGATCGTCTCAACTCATGGGATGAACACCAATCATGGGCTGAATCCGGGTGTTCACCATGGGTTGCTGTGTCTCCGCGTCTCTGGAGGTACAACTTCAATTCCGTGCAATGACGCTGCATCTCTTGAGCAGCAGCTGCCATCCGGTCCATTTGTTCCTCTAATATCTGTATCAATAATCAAGTGTTAAAATTAGATTCAAGTGTGAATATAGAATACTAGTTAACCACCTCACAACTTTGTGCTTTCTCCCACCTGAGATAGATTGCCAGGCAATCTGTCATTTCCTCCACTTGCCATATGTGTGTTGGATAACTCCGTCTTCCTTAAGGCTTATCTACATTTCATTCACCAATTTCAAAAATTTGTTTTCCTCAATATTCAGAATAGAGCACCACATCGCACTAATAATAGATAAAATAGCCGTGTCGAGTTAACCATTCAAAGCACTTAAACTTTTTATAAATATTTCATAATTATGAACAACACACCAAATAACATTGAACAATAGGTTAATTAACCCATTAATGGAACTATTACAATCTTATTTTACAATGACCAACTTGACCATTTCATTGTTAGATAAAGCCTAAATTACCTAGCCATGATATTTGTTAAATAACCCTACAATTATATTTCTCTTTAATGACATATACTTTAATATTTCCAATTTCTAGGCTTTTGTCAGCTAAAGTGGCCTTGTTATGCCTTCTAACTCATAAATTTTAAACAAATGTATTTAATTTTTTTTTTAAACTTCGACATCATCTCTCTTACCCATTAAGAGTCTTAAGAGTCAACATGCTACCCACAAACATCTTTATACTAAACACAGCATTACGAAAAACACACCAAATAATATTGAACAATAAGTTCATTAATCGATTAATCGACTTGTACTCGATTTATTGGATGAACAATGTGTTCATTGTTCGATTAATCGCCTCCTAGTCGAACACATCGCTCAATAAAGCGATGAGCTTCAGGCGATTCCAATGAATGGTTTTGAGGAAAACCGATTAGGGAAAATCGTTGATAACCATACCCAAAAACGATTACCCACAATAGGTTCATACCTTGAGGAGATTCGTCCAAAACCCCTACCAATGCAAACGTTCCACTGCTGAGTTTCGTCAAAACCCTCTACGGCCCTTTCCTTCCCCAAAAAACGCAAGCTAAACCAGGGCCATGGACATGGGGTTTCGAGATTTTACTGTATATTCCTTCAACCGAACATGCTTCGAGGTTTCGACGTTCCACTCGAGATGGGGTTTCAAGAGGGGCTTCAGTCAACCGGAGAAAGCTTCGCCGTCGAGATGGGGTTCCCACCTTCGCTGCTTGCTCGACGCTTCAGAGAACCAGGGTTTCAATCGAACGAAGAGGGAAGATCGAACGAAGAGGGAAGGGCAAAATGGGGTCTTTGAAATGTGCTACAGTGTTTTCGGACCACTTGGTAAATAGTTTTAAAAAGTCGCATGAAACGGTAGGAAAGACTTTTCAACGGCTGTTTTTGTATTTATTTTTCAAAAGACGGGCGTATTCGAAATTTTCCCTTTAATATTCTATATGACTTAGAGAAAGAATCCCTTGATTTGTGGTTATTCATTGTTAACCCACATAATATTCCTTTTACATGTTGGAGGCTTTTGTACCTAAAAAAATTCAAGCGCAAGATATGTAGTGATTTCAGTGTCATGTCAAAGCGAGAGGTGTTTCTGTCTATTTGTTGTTTAAAATGCAAGATTTATCTTTCAATTTCATGTAAACCATAAGAGCTCTAAGTTCTATGTGCAACATCCTGGTTAGTATGCCCCTCCTTATTTATTATTCGAACAGGACGATGGAAGCAATTAGTTCTAAGAATCTTCTAGGCCTCAATTCAAAACAACTGTTTACTCTCATTTTGATATGTTCTGAAACTTCATTCTGTTTACTGAAGTTGACTTATTTTGAAAATTTTTGGTTATTCATGATCTTAGTTTCATCTGATCCCTCTCTAGCAATATTACATTGTTAGCAAGTAACATTCACTAAGGCACCTTATTTTAAATACTGGTGTAAGCCTACTGTTGTCAGAAATTCATATATGTCACTACGTTTATATCTTCTGGTCCAAGACTCGTTAGATTAATTATGTAGGAACCCCATCATATAAGTTTCTTCTAGAACCTTATAAATTACTTTATTGTAATCAGTTAAAATTTTGTACCTGTAAATCTCTTTGATGGCTCTGTTCCTATTGTTATTAGAAGTTTTGGAGGTTGGAGCTTCTCAGATAAGAAAAGATGCAAAGAAAGGAGGTTATGTGGAGAATCTCTCAGAGTTGGAGGTCGTAAGTGCTCAAGATGTGATTCAACAACTTGTTCAGGTTCAGGTATTTTCTTCGCTCATGCTGACTCGGATGTTAAATGGGATTTTTGCTTGAAGTTATGCTACATTTTATTTATATGTGATCAGTAAATGATTTATTAAATTTTTAGTTACACAGCATGTTGTTGATTTCATGAGCTTCTTAAATTTTTAAAGAAACCTACTAGGGCTACCTCACAAAACATAATGAATTTGTTATTGCAGAGAAAAGTTATTTTTCAATTCCTTGTAAAGGATGTTATTTGAGAAGACTTTACAGTCGACTATCCAAATCAACTACCCAATCAATTCACCCTTTTTGTGATTCTTCCTCTATTAGTTACTTTTTCTCTTTCTTTGATTACTTGAAACATTTTTATATAACTATGAACTTCCATTATGTAGATTAAAACCAAATTTCTACTTATAATTTTAAAGCTAAATAGGACCAAAATTAATTGATTAACCCGTAAACCAAACTGAAAAACCAAAAGGTTACATAAATGTTCACTTTCACACACAATTCATACATCAATGATGGAGAATGATTTGCGAAATAACTTTGATGACTACAAAATTTCATAATTTTGTATATTTATTATATGTAATATAATAGTATAATTTAGTTTTTTTGGTTTGGTTTATTAGTAACCTAAACTGTGAATGGAACCAAATCAATTTGGTTTAAACTTTTTCTAATGAAGACCGAACCAAACTCTGAATGAAACCAAACGAATCAAATCTTGGTTTACACCACCGCAAATTGAGAAATATCAGACTCTGCCTTTTTTTTGGTTATTTAATTATTATTAGTTTCAGTGCATCTTTTATTCTAAATCAGTAGCTTAATTAATATCAGTAGCTTTGAGTTGATTGTTTAATTCTAATACAACATGGAAATCAATGGGTATCCCCAGGTCGATCATTCCATTGTAGAAGGCTTTGCCCAAGGTGGAAGGACATGCATCACAAGATTCACATCGCGAGTTTATCCAACAGAGGCACTCTATGGAGCAGCAAGGCTCTTCTTTTTCAACAATGCTACTAGGGCTGATGTCACCGCCTCAATCAAGATATGGCAAATGAATTCTACATTAATCCGCCCATACTCCTTTGAGAAGCATTTGTAATATGTTTCAACTGTATCCCATCCCCAGAATTTTCTCAATCACCTTACAGTCTCATCACTCTCAATCTTCCCCATACCTGTTGTATTATGCTCATTGTCTCATTTACATTCTTAGTCAGGAGGCATTTTGTCTGTAGCCATGCCCTAAAGCAATACCTATATGCATTGTATCTCATTCCAAAGATAAAGTGTAAAATTTTGTTGCAACAATAACAATAGTGTTATTGCAAAGTTTTCACCTTTATATCAATATCGAGGAAGTCAATCACTTACGTGATCCTTGTGAGCACTAATGGCCTGAAACAAAGTAGCTTGCTTCAATCGTCTAGACATTAAAAATAAGGCAAAGATGTATGAAACTTAACCAACTCACAAAAAACAAAATAACGGCAAATTTGCACAATATTAACTACATGAGTTTGAACCCCATAAAAGGAAAACACGCAAAGAGAAACTCTATATCAATCAAGTTTAGGAATCCATCATGAACAATTGCCACTCAAAATAGCCAGCAAAATAAGTTTAAAAAAATCCACTCAAAAACAATTCTGCTTCCAGATTTAGTAGTGGATCAAAGCGCAATTAATAATTTGGACTAGGGGCGAACATTCCATGTTATTGGCATAATGATAAGATATACATCTGTTTAAGCCACTACTTAAACACCCATATTTTACATGCTCCAATGCTTCATACTACAATAAAAACATGAACGTCAAAAAGCAACCAGCTATATTAATAGTTAAAGATGTGTACTTGAGAAATTACAGTCTTATGTGACTCCTGATCTTTTGCAGGAGTATAGTTGCTGTTTACATGACACCTCATGGTGTCCCACTTAAAAATTACAAAAGCTTCTTAACTGGAACAATGAACTATAAGCCATTCCCTTGGCAGCTCCAGGATTATGCCATGCCATTCCAAACTCATTTTTGCTTGTCATATGCAGCAATGTTCTGGGGTTCGCATTCAGAGCTAAAGAGGAAAATTAATAAAGCGGATGTTGAACCCACTGATACAGCTCCACAAGCAGCCCACCTAAGAGCCCCTGGAACTGTAATTCTTTGACCTACATTAAGTAAACAAACCAAATGAATGTGAATGATTCAATGAAAAGGAAAGGAGAAAAAAAAAAGGATAAAAGATGCACTGAAAATAATAATAATTAAATAACCAAAAAAAAGGCAGAGTCTGATATTTCTAAAACCCATAAAATGCCAAGTCAAAAACCAAACATACAATCAACTCAAAGCTTCACTTATTTTAAACCATCATACAAATTGCCTAATAATTCACATAATAAGTCATCATTTGAGAGGAAGTTTAAGCGATTTCTTATATGGTTTCCAGTAGGCCAAGCAAAGAAATAGAAAATAGAAAATCTAGGCGAACTGATCAACAAAACTTAATCAGTCAATACCAAAATAAACTGTACCATTGGAAAGGCATCATTTCTTATTTCCTGAAAAAAGTGTAAAAACATGTAAGTTCAAAGTCAAGATTACTAAAGGAATAATGGGAAAGGCCTAAAACAATCAGTCTCAATTTGCAGTGGTGTACCCCTGGCTTGCCTTCACAGTGATACAATTAATTCTCAATTTGCAGTGGTGTAAACCAAGATTTGATTCGTTTGGTTTCATTCAGAGTTTGGTTCGGTCTTCATTAGAAAAAGTTTAAACCAAATTGATTTGGTTCCATTCACAGTTTAGGTTACTAATAAACCAAACCAAAAAAACTAAATTATACTATTATATTACATATAATAAATATACAGAATCATGAAATTTTAACATCTGAGCCAGCATGAGTGAAGAAAATACCTGAACCTGAACAAGTTGTTGAATCACATCTTGAGCACTTACGACCTCCAACTCTGAGAGATTCTCCACATAACCTCCTTTCTTTGCATCTTTTCTTATCTGAGAAGCTCCAACCTCCAAAACTTCTAATAACAATAGGAACAGAGCCATCAAAGAGATTTACAGGTACAAAATTTTAACTGATTACAATAAAGTAATTTATAAGGTTCTAGAAGAAACTTATATGATGGGGTTCCTACATAATTAATCTAACGAGTCTTGGACCAGAAGATATAAACGTAGTGACATATATGAATTTCTGACAACAGTAGGCTTACACCAGTATTCAATTATGAGTATTTGTCCTTTTTCATGGACTATGAATTAATTGACAACTCATATTTAAAATAAGGTGCCTTAGTGAATGTTACTTGCTAACAATGTAATATTGCTAGAGAGGGATCAGATGAAACTAAGATCATGAATAACCAAAAATTTTCAAAATAAGTCAACTTCAGTAAACAGAATGAAGTTTCAAAACATATCAAAATGAGAGTAAACAGTTGTTTTGAATTGAGGCCTAGAAGATTCTTAGAACTAATTGCTTCCATCGTCCTGTTCGAATAATAAATAAGGAGGGGCATACTAACCAGGATGTTGCACATAGAACTTAGAGCTCTTATGGTTTACATGAAATTGAAAGATAAATCTTGCATTTTAAACAACAAATAGACAGAAACACCTCTCGCTTTGACATGACACTGAAATCACTACATATCTTGCGCTTGAATTTTTTTAGGTACAAAAGCCTCCAACATGTAAAAGGAATATTATGTGGGTTAACAATGAATAACCACAAATCAAGGGATTCTTTCTCTAAGTCATATAGAATATTAAATTGTCTCTGTGAAATACTTCCCGAACATTAGCCAAATGAGCGACCACCAGAATTTCCAAAACACGCATAAAAATTCTCAGAAACATCAAAATTTTCAGAAAAAGTCCACTATAATTCATATCTTCCACCAATTTTCAACATCTAAAGGGTTAACAGGCGATAACTGTATTACAAACCATCAATAACGGTTTATGGTAGAGAGAACAGTGTATAAAAGAAATTCGTCTCGGCAAAGGTAGAGAAGAACTCAATGGGGGGTGTGTGGTGTAATGCGGGCCGGTGCGGTGTGGGTGTGGTGGGAAAAGAACTCAAACCTCTGATGTATTTCGTCTAAACAGGAAACCCTTGTTGAAGGAAGAAGAGAACAAACCCCTGATGTATTTTGTCTGAGCACGAAACCCCTGTTGAAGCAAGAAAAATTAGAAAGAAACAAAGAATCAAAGAACTGAAACTACTCACCCGAAAAACAGATCAAGAAAAAGAATGGGAAAAGTTAAAAAGAAACAAAGAATCAAAGAACTCATACCTCTGATGTATTTCGTCTGAGCAGCAAACCCCTGTTGAACTCAAACCTCTGATGTATTTCGTCTGAGCAGGAAACCCCTGTTGAAGTAGGAAAAATTAGAAAGAAACAAAGAATCAAAGAGCTCAAACTACTCACCCGAAAAACAGATCATGAAAAAGAATGGGAAAAATTAAAAGTTATGGTGACCTCCATTGTTGCTTATTCAAATTAAAAAGAAAAAAAGGGAAGTTAGCTCATAAAACAAGGTTTGAGTATTTCGTCTGAGCAGAAACCATAAAACAATGGAGGTCATGGTAAAGAAACCCCTGTTAAAGGAACTCAAACCTCTGATGTATTTCGTCTGAGGAGAACAGACGAAATACAAACCCCTAATGTCGAATGCTTTCAGAACCCTCAAAACGAAAACGACGAATGCTTTTAGAACCCTCAAAACGAAAACGAAGACGAAGCCAAAACGAAGACGAAGCCGAATGCTTTCAGAACCATTAAAACGAAGATGAAGACGAAGCCAAATCGAAGACAAAGGCGATTGCTTTCAGAACCCTCAAAACGAAGACGAAGCCGAATGCCCTTTTGTTCAATCAAAACGAAGCCAAGATGAAGCTGAATGGATCTGGGTTTTGGAGGGAAGCCAAAAATCGGGAGAGAGTGGTTTTCGTCAAATAAGTTTTTGGTTTTTCGTTTTCGGTTTTTTGGACACGCGTTGCACATCGAAAGAGGGTTCACGGCGGGGGTGCAGATTGAGGATGCATAGAAAGTGAACTGCTTTCGTGGGGACATAAATTACGGTTTGATAAAAAGTGAAGGACATTTATGTAATATGACAAAGAAAACATGTCGGAGGGCAAGCACGTCGCAATGCCTTTTTCATATAAGTTATATGAACTACGCAACTAAAACAAACTGTCATTCACGAAAGTAGGCTTTAGCTCCTAAATCCAGCACATCCAAAGTGCTATCAATGAGTATGGTTTGAAATTGTAGTTTTGAATACGAAAGTAGTCTATTTTCGGGTGACCGCTGTCTATAGAAACAGGGTCGACTTGTGTTTGTTCATATTCATAGGTTGGTTCGTCACTATCTTGTCGAAGTCTGGTGGTTTCATTTTGCTATCTTTGAAGGTGCTTGACATCAGTTTTTATGGTGCTTTCCTCAACCTCTGTTCAAAGCTGCTCCTTAACCGGGGTTATGTCGGTAATCCGACGATATCCCTCCTTCCCGTCGCCTTAAAGATGGTTCCCAAGTTATTGGGTATAACAATCCGTGTCTATGCGGATCCTTCAGGCATCACTGATGGAGTTCCATCGGTACCTATGGTTTCGGCCATTGTGAGCCTTGTTTTCCTTTGTTTTGGAGCAATTGCACAGGTTTGTGGAAGGGCTCATGGTATCCTGTTGTTTAGTCTCTTCTTAGTTGTTGCTGTTTCATCTTGTATCTTTTCTACTTTAGTCTCAACAGTTGTAACCATCCTTTTTTGAGTGAATTGGCCTAAGATTGGCCTTTACCAAAGAAAAGAACACTGATGGCATGGCAAAATCATAAATAATGTGACCTTTCACTTCTAGGAAAGGCAAAGTGTGCATTAAGACGTACACCATCTGTAAGTGACGTGCCTTTTTATGTTTCTTCACTACAAAATAAGGGAAGATTTTAATGGCATAAGGAACTGTAGCTGTTAAAATTTTGGATAATAAATGAATTAATAGCAAGCACTACTATATTTAACCATTTCCAGGGGGCTAGCTATTTTAAATTAGTTTATCATAATTAAAATAATGTTCATAATGACAAAACAACTAGGTTGTATGTGCAACCAAACATTCTAGTGGATATAGATTCCGTATCTGTGTAGACGGTATATACTGTTAATGCAATTGAGATCCTGTGGAGCTATGTTAGGAATATAATTAAATATATATATTTCACCCCTATTATCAATTTAAACTTTTGGGTGTAACGATTCTAGTGGCAAGTTTTCATTGGCATGCATTCAGGGGAGTGTAATATTAGAGCATTAGACTAACGTCAAGGTCCTAGGTTAGGATTGATGTAGGGCCTCCCTAAAATTTGTTTGAGTTCGGCCCACACGCAACAACCCGCTTCCTGTGGTGGCCTTATCTGCAACCCCAATGTGAAGCCTTCACACGATCAAGCCACGTAGTCATGGATGAGGCCACATGGGATGTCCATGGCCACGTGGCTTGATCATGTGAAGGCTTCACATTGGGGTTGCAGATAAGGCCACAAGTGAACTGCACGCGCAATGGGAGTGTTAGAAATATATATAATTAAATATATAAAGTTCACCCCTACGAAAGGATTCGTGTTCTAAAAGGTTCCTATATGTACTTTTGTTTGAAGTATCCATAAGATCATGCCATGTATTTGGCAACCGAATGCCAAAAGCACATGCATGACGTGTACCATATATTGTGCTTTTGGCATCAAATAATATGCTTCGCAAAGCTTCAAAGATACCCTCGTATGTCATAATCCCACTTCCACGGGTCTCTTCAAGCTGCGATCGAAACCAATTAATTACACCGTAAAATCACACTTTATGTGAAATGTAAATCTTTTAGTCTTTCTGGCTTTCATGGTCGGAACTATACAATCAACAATCACCAAGGTTAGATTTGATTAGTCCCAGCTTGATTAAGTACGCAATCAAAGAATATATCCAATAGCTTATGAAATCAATTGAAGTTCAGATTAAAACCCTTTGAAGGTTACAGGAAACTTGTGTTGTAAGTAAACAAAGATATTGCTAGCTAGAGTTACAAGAGAACAAGGTAATTAAAGAGAATGGAAACCAAAGAAAAGGCTCAGCAATTAGTATTATACTTGAAGAGAGACAAAGCTAAATGTGATGGTACAGACACTGAGGAAGAAGATGAAAGCAAATTAAAGAAAGTACTAAGAATGCTGTCATCAGATGGTGCTCGCCGCATATTCTAGGGAAGATCCGGCTTAGGCAACTAACTTTTGTTCTTTCTACATTTTTTCTGTCCAACCACTCTACTACTTAAGTCACCTCACCCTTTATTGCTTTCATGACTATCACATACATGAACAACCTTATAACAGTCAAACCAGGCCCTCCTGGGATTCACTCCCCTTCTTAGTTCTAACACCATCCCATCATCATGTAAAGCCTGGCTTTGCCAAGCTTATCGACCACCCCCGCCAATTGCACCCAGAAGTGGTGGGGGTCGTCGATCACATCTACTTGCTTCCATTGCTTTGCCCCCTCTATTGGTTGATAAGGACATGAGGTTTGATGGTGTTGGTTGTTATGTACTGTGATGTCCCTTCCATGCTTCTTCACTTCAGATCAATGGGAAGAGTACGAGTGGTTCTCCGAAACTGAACTAATCGCCTTCTTATGGGTGGTTTTAATTATCAGTATAGGGCAACTTCGATCCTTTGGCATGCATTTTCGCTTCCTCGGCATCTCTGGTCACTTGATGTGATCTGGATTCTGGAAATTAACTACAATATGAGGGAGAGTCAGCTTCTGGTTTTTTCCCTTTCTTTTCTCTCTTGGTCTTTGAAATAAAGGAAACTAATCAAAAGCTTGTTTGTTGATACTCATAAAATATAAGCTTGGTTTTGTGGGTGTTCTTTGTTTTCCTTCTTCATTTAATGTTTCAAGGAGCTGGGCATATATGGAGGGATGTTTTCTTTGTATGCAGGCCCTTAATTATATCAATAGCAGCTCAATAAATAAAAAGAAATAGCTGTTTTTTTTTTTTTGGCTTTTCAGTACTTGAGATTTGAGTAATTGTATTGGGATAAACTAGCTAGCATTGCTTAATACAGAGGACCTTGCAGACAGAGTTTGAGAAGAGTAAAGAAACACATGGTATATTGCAGAAAACAAGTACTAATTGATCTCGTAAATCCTAACTTACAAATCAAAACTTGATCTTTGTTCATTTGATGCAAATCATTCTTCTGTCAAATCCGATTGATGCTTTAAGATAACCCAATTGGGTTCATTTTCTTATGATGAATATGGTGATGGGTGTGTGAGGGTATGTGCATATGAAGAAGAGGGTATATTTAAAACTCCATGTTTAAAAGATGTAGGCCTGAAGATTACGCTCTCTGGGATTTGCTTAAGATGTAGGCTTGAGTTATTGATTTGATTGTTACATTAGTGGCATGATTCATGAACCTTTTGATGCATTGTTAGGTTTAAAAAAGGAAAAAAAAAAAAAACTGATGGTCGGCAGAGTAGGTGAAATAACACTCTGGATGGTTGTTTAGGTTTGGAGGGAAAAAGAAATGGAAAATTATGCTAAAGGATTAATTACTTCTGGTGTTAAAAGTTAAAACTATAGAAAAAAAGCCTAAAGGAGATGTCTTTCTTTAAGAAAAAGTTATTTTAGAAAACTAATTAATACAAGGCACTCTGCCTTCAGCAAAGTAGTGTACTGATAGTGATAACACCTTTCTACTTCTACATGCAGTACATATGTATTCATCAATAACTGTTCAAGTTAGTTAATTGCTGTGGTATAAGTTTACTTTTCATAGAAGGAAATTTCACTTTCATATAATTGGACAAAATAGTAATTATGTTATTTCAGTATAAATATGATATTCATTTCAGTCCGTTTATTTCGTTTATAACAATGAAAATTTAGTTTCATCATTCATCTCTTAAAGATATCCATAACAACAAATCCTTTTAGATATACATGTTCACACATAAATGTCCACACGTGTATATATACATGTATATATGTGTGCATGACTTTTTTTTTTTTTTTGATACGAAACATCAAGTTTATCATTTATTCATCTTCAACAGTAATGATTCTAGAGAAAGAACGGCCATAAAAGTCGTCCGAAATTGCCCCGGCAATAGGCTGGGGTGGGTTTTTGAACCAAAAACAAGAAAAAGAATTGAGTGCATGGTTTGCAAGCTTATCAGCAGCGTGGTTCGCCTCTCTAAAAATCTTGGAAATCTTCACAGCAAGGAAAAATTGGCACAGGTGACGGGCTTCCTCCAGTAGGATTTCCAGCCTCCATGGGACGTCTTTTTGCTTGAGAAAACAGGTAACGATTGACTGGGAGTCGCTCTCGATCAGAAGCCTCTTGCAGTTTAAGGCTAGAGCCAATTTAATTCCCTCCATGTGTGCATGACTTGATGTCTGTTTATATGTAGTGTGTGTATATATATGCAGGGGCGGAGCCAGAAAATTAGCTTAGGAGGGGCAAACAATAAGTTATAATAAATTCAACTATATTAAAGGCTAGTATATCTAAAAACAATCCATCTAATTATTTTTTTTTCCAGAGAAGGGTCAATCATCTAATTAATAAGTTATAATTAATTATAGTTCAAAAACAATCCATCTAATTAATAAGTTATAATCCATCTAATTAATAAGTTATAATTAATTATAGTTCAAAACATTTTTTTGAGCTATAAGGTAACTTTATTATAGCTACATAGGATACAACCACAACATAAGCGCATTATATGTGAGATATGAGCATATGATGCACTCGTGTTGCATCTAGCTAGCATGCGTTAATGTCCCATGTACAATGTGTTGCTGTTAAAAGTAGGATGTGCTCATACCCCACACAATAAAGTGACACTACTTTTAATTTCTTTTCGAAAAGTGACCTTGCAGGTCAATTATATTCTTCAAAGGAGATTTATTTGATAAACTATTTTTATATACTAGCCAAAAAGTGACCCTTTTTAATAACTTGTTGGGGGGGGGGGGGGGGGGGGGGGGGGGGGGGGGGGGGGGTAGAATGGGGGGGGGGGGGGGGGGGGGGGGGGGGGGAATTGCCCCCATCCCCCTTTGGCTCCACCCATGTATGCATATATATAATTTTTAGTTTTTTTTGTTTATTTATGCAAGCATATATCTTGAATATGAGATCATTAAAATTGAAAAATATAAAGTTTATGTTAATTCTAGATAATCATGTACATTGTACTTCTTGCACTGTATAATGCAAATGCTATACTTATTTAATTTAAACCTTGAATTTCCTCATATTGTTAATAAAAACTTTATTTATTATTCTATATTTTTGCAAATAAAATATGTTTGGATGGAATCTTATTTTATTGTTAACAACTAAAAAGAGAGGAAAAATAACACATGCATATATATATATATAGACAAGTACTCATATATAAAATCTACATTAGAAAATTAATGAAATAGATCTCTATATTTTTCTTCCAGCAGGATGTCAAGAATGAGAACAAATGCCTATATTTATGGTAATATTTGGGTGAAAGTTAGGAGAATCAAACGGGTTGGGTGACCCACATGTTAGCTTGGCCCAGCCCAGCACAATCTAGAACCCTTTTCATATAAAAATATGTTTGCAATGAGATATTAGCATGCAAATTTACCATACAATAAATAATTCTAAACCATTGATTATAAGTTGTTTTATCATTTCAATAGATAATGACATCATTTTTATGTTTATTACATATTAATATCAAATAACAAATACATATTAATAGTTCATGCACAGTAGTAACTCAGGGCATTGCTCGAGCATGCGCAACTTTTCATTGATATAAATATCGTGATTTTTATATAATACGTGATCATAAACTTTTTTTATTAATTGGATGTTTCATTGATATCAACGTCTGATTGTGTTAAATTAAGGTGCAATATGTAAATAAATTAATTGGATGTTTTGCATTGATATTAACGTGAATTTACCCAACTTTTTATTTTATTTTACTTTTATATTTTGTTTCTAAGGGTTAAATGATCAACGCTTTTATACTTATGAAATGACCCAATACCATGTAAAATTTCCCATATATTATACTAGGGGGCTGTACGCGTTACGCATGTAGAAAACGTGGTCCACTTAGATAGACAACCCAAGGTAGTTAGTTTAAAATAGCAGAGGATTATTTTGTTTGGGAAAACAATGTTTGGAAAAAAGAAAGGGGGGGGGGGGGGGGGTGGTGTGTGGAAGTAAGAATGTAGAGGGAATATTCCTCTACTTCTCTTTATTATTAATGGTATAGATATGTGTGTGTTCATTGGTTTTTTTTTATTTTGGTTCTTTGGTAGTGCTTTGTTTTTTTTTTTAACTTTCTTTTTTTATTTTTTACTTTCTTTTATTATTATATTTTTTTTGATAAATTTTTTTTTTTACTTTCTAACATGTAGAAGTCCAAGAAGGTAATAAATTCTTCTTGAAGCCGCAGTCTTCCCATACGTCAAAATTTCAAATCCTCGTTAAGGGTGAAGAAAAGCGCGCGTATATTGCACGTACTAACGGACCTCTTTGCTTCTTTTTAGACCAAATTGTCCTTATAACGTGACCTTAAGGTCGATCGCCTCTAATTATGCGGCAGTGAGCTTAAGAATGAAATTAAACTATAAAAGTTTCACATGTAAAACTAAAACTACAAATTTTACATGTAAAAATACTTAAACAAATATGAAAAAGGAAAAAAGAGTCATGAGCTTTCAGTAAGTAAATTTTAGATACCACAAGAGTGTATGTCTACTAGCTCTGTGCTAAGCTGGGGTGGTATTAATAATGAATGTAATAATAAAGAAAAGAAAATTTTTTTACAATGTTATGAACATAAATAAATATCTTTCACACCATTTGATTCATATTCTATATAATACGCTTGTTATGAACATTATCCGTGTAGCACGTATTCGATATAAGTGCATGTACCTATTCTTACCTTATACGGAGAGCGCGGCCTCAGAAGAGACCTATGAGCTTGTATACATTGACAGCTCGAACAACTTGAAATGTCTTAATTAAAGACAAACTATTGAACACTCTCTATTAATTTGGTGAGGTTGAGTTTTTAAATCGAAGAAGATCATTTTCCACTACCCCAGTGACACCTTTTATTATATATAAATATTCTAATAGTCTCCCATGTCTCAAAAGAAAAGTAAAAATCTCAAATACTAAAAATTCATTTGGTCTTATTAGGACATCAAAAGGCGGATATTAGCCTATACAAACCATAAAATATTTTAGAGAAACCCTCGCCCGGCAGCTCGGTTTAAATCCTTTTTGTTTGCGGTCTATTGAGTACCGTGGATTGTTGAAGGGTATTTAAGTAAATATAAGAAATAAGCTGTGGCTTTTCCGTCACGTCGAAGTTTCACCTTTATTCGATTATTTACGCTCCCTGCCATTGCGCGTTCCCGCTCCTCGTTTTGTGCTTTTCGCCTGTTCGATCTGTACTGGGTTTGTCGTCCTCGGCCCTCTTTTATTGATTGAGAAGACTGAAAGAGACTAAAGTTTGTGTTTACCAGATACGTAACGAAGACGATTTGAAGAATCGAAAAGAAGCAATCGAGAAAGATTGCAGATGATCTTCCGACGGAAGTTTATCTGGATTCTAGTAACGTGAATTTCGTTCTCTAATAGGAGAATTAGGGTTTCGTTCTCTTTCTTTGATCGTTATTTATTTTATTTTTTTGAGGGTTTCACTGGATTGAACAAGTTAGGGGTTGATCCCTCAGATGCTGTTTTGTGAAACTGAAAGAACTCGATTTGTTCGTACTGTGTATGGCAAACGGCAAGGATTCGAAGAAGTTCTTATCGTCGAATCAGGTTCGTGAAGGCCTGAAACGAGACATACTTCTTGCATTTTTTGCTCAATCTGAGCTCCCTGGTTCTCTTAGTCTGACTCGGTCTCTGTCAAGGAAATTTCAGATTAATGAAGCTGATAATCGACTTTCTGAAAATGTTAGCAATAAGAGACTTAAGAGCTCCAATGTGGTGGAAGAGCAGAGGAGCGATGCATTGGAAACTTTAACTGAAGAGGAGGCAGAAAAAAGTCTTGTAAAATTTCAAGGCACGGAAGTTTCCAATGATGATGCAGTGAATCGTGAGGTAGTTTGTGCCTTGAAGCCTAAATCTGCACTATCTGGTTCTCATAATCCGATTCGGCGAAGGAAATTTCAGAAGATTCCCACTGCTAAGAGATTTAAGAACTCCCATGAGAATGAGAAGGAGAAGAATGTTGTGGAAACTCCCATTAAAAAGTTATCTAAAAGCAAGGAAGAGACTAAGAGTGATCCGATGGAAACCACTACTGGAAAGGAGCCCAATCATGGGTTTCTGGAATCTCCGTTTGAAACATTGCCAGCGGGATTTACAGTTAATTCTACGAGGAAGGAAGGAAATGGCATAAGAACTCCAATAGTGATTGATAAGAATAGTGAGTTTCTTTTTCCACTTCGCGAGGAACCTTTAAGGCGGTTTAGTCGTTCCAGATTAAAACGCAAGGTGGAGCCAACAAATACAATGGGGAGTACAAGTGGAAGACCTGTTGTATCCGAAGGTGTTAATGACATTGTTTTTGTAAAAGATGGCGTGAATAAAGCTGGTGGGGAACCTAGGAATGAAATGGCAAGTAAAACTGGAATTTTTGTTGTATCCGATGATACTAATGGGGTAGTTACTGTCAGAGATCATGGGAATAAAACAGATGTGGAAGCTGGTAATGAACTGGCAAGTGCAGCTGGAAGCCTTGTTGTATCCCAAGATGAAAATAAGTTAGCTATCATAAACTATGATGGGAAGAAAACCAATGTGGAAACAAATAATGACACGGTGGAAACCCCAGTCAGGGAGGAAACTCCAAACATAATGGAGCTGGTGGCAGATACTGAGAAGTCCCTGATCAAGGAAGGAAATGACATTGGAACCCCAATGATAATTGATGATAGAACTGAAGTTCACTACTCGTTACCAGAGAAACCTTTCAGACGCTTTACTCGTTCCAGGTTGAAGCAAAGGATGGAGCCAATAGCAACCGCAAGTGGAGGTTCCATTGTATCCAAAGATGCTAGCGTTGCTGTACCTCTAGCAACCAATTTGGTAAGCTCACAGAGAACCCATTTGAAGAAGAAGCTAAAAATGAAAATGTCAAAAAAGATTGTCTTGAATAAGGTCCCCTCAACTGTGATGGAGCTTCTCCAGACTGGGATGCTTGAAGGATTGCCTGTAAGGTACCACCAAGGCGGAAAGGTTGATTTCTTGATCCCATCTTCTCTTCTTGTTTTTCACCAGATTAGTATGTTTGCTTACCATTTTTTTTATTGTAGAAAAAATACTTTCAGGGTAAAGGGCTTCTGGGAATGGTTAAAGACCTTGGAATATTGTGCTCCTGTAGTATCTGCAAGGGAAGGAAAGTGAGTATTGCCTATTATTTCCAATGTGGTTTACAGTTAACTGTATATCGTAACTTCCTGTTTGTCAATGTAGGTACCTCAACCTATTACACCTGTTCAATTTCAGCAGCATGCTTCTTGTGCAAAGTCTGATCCTTGGAAGTCCATTTTCATAGAGAATGGGAAGAGCATACGTGCCATCGTTGGTGCATGCAAATGTGCTACATTGGATACATTGGAAGCTACAATTAAGAGAGCCATTGGTCCTTTGGACACTTTAAAAGAAACGACACTAAGTATTGCTGATTCTTTGCATGTGGAAGAATGGAATCTCAGAGGTGAACTTTTCCTCACAATTTGCATCTGTTACGATGTTTGGCTGCAAACGAGCAAAACAAATTTGTGTACAGAAATGTCTAGAGTCAATTTTTTTGGACATTGTAATGTAACAGGTCTTCGTTGATATCTAGGGTCTTGCCCTGCATCGTATGCAGAGGAAGTAATGCTTCTATGCGACTGATGCGTTGGACAAACACATCAAAATTCCAGTGACATGGGTGGTCTAATGATCTCTAGGATCTTTTGCCTGCATCATGCACTGGGCGAGAAAAGCTAATGCGTGCATGATTTGAGTTTGGGCATTGGATCGCATATCTGCCACATGCAAAACCTTTGTATTGGTGTGTATCAGCTGAAATCGTGAAGAGCTTGAGTGAATCTACATTTAAGTATTGGCTGATACTATTACTCTAGGTATTGTATTGGTCTCTCATGAAACTGATACATATCGATTTCAGCTGATACTTGAGACCATGGCTATGTGATTTTACATGAAAGAAACAAGCAAAAGTATCATTATTTCTTCATCTATAAAAGAAACTCCAACCTGTCAGATTTGTAAGGTAGTTTTGAAATTTGGATATAATTGAATGTTATTCTACTAGCCAAAAATTCTTGTAAAATATGATAATTTACAGATTAATCTATTGGTACATTGTAATGATATGGGTGTCCAATGATTTCTAGGTCCCTTACCTACATCATGCAATGAGGATTTTATGGTAGCACGTGATTCATGCACAAAGGAAAAATCCCATCATTCCATTGTTTCTTCACCTATAAGGGAAACTATTAACTGTCAGAATTGCAAAGGTAAGTATTGCATGTTTAACTTGATTAGTTTATTTGGCTGCAAGTACATAAATGCTTTTTATTCCAGTCATTTTTCTTCACATTGTAATTATATGGCTGCCCAATGATCTATAGGTTCTTTCCCTGTCTCACGAACTAGAAGAGCAAGATTTCTATGCAATTCATGCATTAAAACAAACGGTGGTAATGTCAGTGGTACCTTGCCTGTAAAAGAAACAGCTAACCTTCAGGATTGTAAAGGTGAATTTTAAACTCATGTTTTTTAACACTATTTAATGTTTGGATACAAGAATAATCAAGATTCCTATAGTATCTAACTTTCGAGGCTTTTGTACTTGAATTGTAATTGTATGGGCATCCAATGATCTCTAGGGTCTTTGCCTGGGACTTCTTTATGTCAGAATTGCAGAGGTAAGCTTCTCATGAATAACTTGGAATTCTGATCCATTTGAGTGTTTGCAAACAAGGTCAGGATTGTTGTAACCGTCCAATTATCTCTAGGGACTTTTCCTGAATCACGAACTAGGAAAGAAAAGCAACAATGCCATTCATGCAAGAAAATAAAAACTCGAAGTACTACTAAAAGAGCTATCATCTGTCAGAATTGCAATGGTGAGTGTTGTGTTGCACTTGTACCTGGACCTATTTAATTGTCTGGTGCAAGTGTCGACTTGAATTTCCATAACTTATCATGATTTGTTTGTTATTTATGTATATTCGCATGTATGCTTCTAAATTAATTCTATGGTGTCCATTTATCTTTAGGGTCTATTTTGGCATCAGGCACCAGTACAGCAAAGCAATTTTGCAGATCATGCCTAGCTTGGGAAGAATCTAGCGCTAACCCTTCTCAGACCAGTGGATCTAATCTTAGGTGTGTTTTTTGTGTTTTTGTTTATGGGTTATTTCTTGCTAGTAGTAATGTATTTCCATTCTTAGTTCTGATGATTCAATGTTTCTGCTTATTTTTTCACCTCCTGTAAACTTGTAATCTTTGCTTTCGCTTGTAATATATGATTGATGTGTTTAGATGTGTATTTCATGGAACATCCAAGACCTCTTTTTTTCTTGAAAGTATGATATACATTATTTCACATACTATTTAAAAAGCAGAAAATTTTGCAGAAAAAAAGGCAATTACATCATCAGGTTGGTTTCAAGTGTAATCTAGTACTGGGATCTATGTTACACTTTACAACTCCAAAGTACCACATGACATGGGTATGGGTAAAGGATGTGTCGGAAGCTTCACATGGTTTCTTGGAAACAGTAGTCTAAGATTAAAGAGAAAAAATTAAAGAAATATCAAATAAATGAAATAGTTTTTATAAAGAGAATGTACATTTCAAACTAAAAAATTGCCGGTAATGAATCAAAAAGAAGAATATAGGGGAAAAAAAAACAAACAAAAATAACTCCCAACTGAGTCCTCGTATCCAAGTGTTAAAGGTTTGGTCAGGTGGATCTTACTCCAAGACACAGACTAAGATCTTATGTGATCCGAAATAAATTTTTGTCGCATTTGGTATAGACTGAAGCTTAGGGGGTATCCATGCCATGCATGCAGAGCTGGAAATGTGTCGCGTTGAGTCTTGTTTGGGTTGGTTGTAAACAGGTTTGGTGTTAAATGTGTTGGGCTAGGTATGACCTGTTTACTAGTTGGTCGGAAAATCATGGAACCGAACCCAACTTGTATAATAAGGTTGAACCCCCTATGATTTTTTTAACTCTTATGTTAACTCGGAATTAGGATGACCTTGATACATAATTACTAGCTATCCCACTTAACATAATAAATTCTTTAAAAGTGCTAAGAATACTATAAAATGTTATAAACATAAATTTCTATAAAATTACTTAAATAATGTGATTCCTTTTCAATAAATGAAAAATTGATACTTTCAAATTATCAAATTATGAAAAATTGAAAAATTGAAGAATTCCTATAGATAACAAATTAACCCACTTGTAAATAACAATGTCATTTATCATGGAATGTTCATAACAATAATAATATAACAATAACATAACATTAGCAATTGGTGTGCCTGATGGTTGGAGCATAGGTAGGTTTGGGTTGAGTCACTTATAGATGAGTTGTTAAATTCTCAACCCAAAGCCAACCTAATTAATGAATGGGTCAACCTTAGCCTATTTAATTGGATTGGGTTGGGGTGGTTGGTTCCAAAATTGCCAGCTTTACATACATGGCCACCACTTTCTTGTAAAGTTAATGTTTTATTTTTTTAGTTTGCTAAAATACTAAAGTTAAAATAGATTTTAGTGAGATTGAGGTTACTTACATGGCATCATTTTAATTCTAGACTCAATTGCTACCTGCCGACCAAAGGAACTCAATGCATCTTCAAATGTTATAATTTGTGAAATGATAGCCTAAACATTACTAAATAAACAACTTGCGCTATGAGCGGGTGTTCAAATATGTTATATTATTGGGCATTAATAATTTAGAGGCATACTGATATGACTCTGGAGAAGTAGCCTTAGTTTGCTCCTACTTAACACGTATTTCTATATGGAATCAATAGTAGGATATGTATCTATATTGGCTGCACTCATTACAAAATAAATTTTCACTAGCATGGAAGATAATTCATGAACCATTTCCTAGAACCAGCCAGACTATACATTCGAAGGGCAACTGCTTTGCTAATCTCTTGTAAAAGTGTCCTTAATCCTAATCTATGAGAAAAAGAACTATCTAATGCTATATAGTTGGTGGCGAAGCATGTTATACTTGATCTTACTACACCACCTGCACTTGTCTCTCGTATTCTGGTTAGGATGTATGAGTGGTTGTAGATGAATGTATCTAGGGTCTTTTGTTAATTTGTTCTCATGCAATGACCTTTAACATCAACGTAATTCATCTTACAACCCCGCCTCCTTGACATATATACACACACTCACACACACACATATAGATGTATATGCACACACACACACACACACACACACACACACACACACACACACACAAACACACACATGGACACACTCACACACATATATACATAACCTTTTACTCTACTCAAAAATTAATAAATATAAATATTTTTATTGAGATAAATAACAATACTTGTTGATAGATTAGGTGTCATTATACAAGATATAGAAATTTGATATGTTTTCACTAAGATTGGGAGCATCGAAACAAATAAAAAAAAATGTTTAGCTAGAACCCAAGCTTAGATAAGCTTTTAAATCTTTGCCAAATCCAATTGTAAAGATTGTAGATCTGTAAAGCACTCACAAGTGAGTATTTTTAAATGATTTAGCCAAGATTTTGAGTGTTTTGACGGAGGTAGTTTCTATTTAAAAAAAAAATTTCAAAAATGAGTTTTTGGCCGGTGGTGGTTTTACTGAAATATCACAAGTTTTTGGTGATATTTTGACTGAAATTGTCCCTTTATGTGCAATTTTGTTGAAATCTTGCGAGTGGCACTTGGCATGTTCAAGATTTTCTTGGGTACTAGCTGGGATGGGGGAGGGAGTGGGAGGAAGGCGAAATTTTGGCAGCATATCACCGAAATTGCATATGCTGTTGATAAGTTAATATATTTCATGTAATTATAGTAACAATGAGAGATAACTTTAAGTTGCAATATCATGTATTAATAAAAGGCGAAATCTCATCAGCATATCATCAAATCTGGATAACGCTAAGTTGTTATATCATGTATTAATAAACTAGCATTGAAGTCTTAGTATTTCTGTTAATAAGAGTTCATATAAATTTATAATTATATTTGCAATAGGTTAAATATATAACTTGTAATGTGTGTTAATAAACTGTAAATAAAATCTGAAAAATATAAGATGCTGTTTGGTAGCATCTTTTTTAAAAATAATTTGAGAACCAAAAGCTTTTCTTATTATTTTTATGATTTTAGTAACAAGTTAAGAGAAAGCCCATTTGGTAAATTTTAGTTAAAATCAAATATGATTTTAAAAATTAGTAAAAATGCATTTAGTAAGTCATAATGATATTGATTTAAGACCAGTTTCTCTGATAATATTAGTGGTGTTAGCAATGGTTGTTATAGTAGTGATGGTGGTATTAATAACAACGGTGGTGGTGATGGTGGGGGTGGTTGTGGCAGTAGTGGTGGAGGTAATTATGGTGGTAATAGTAGTGATGGTGGTGCCGTAGTGGTGGCAGAGGTGATGGTGGTTGTTGTTGTTGTGGCAATGGTGATTATAGTGGTGGGCTTGTGATGCTGGTGGTAATTGTAGCCTTAAATGATTTGATTAATCAAATAAAAAGTACAAAAATGCAATCAAAAAGTTAGAAACTGATTTTCTGTTTTTTGAAAGCTGAAATTTTCAGCTTCTAAATGAGGCTGTTTTTGAATTTTTTTAGAATTAATTTGAAAAGTGTCCTTACCAAATACAATTTTGGGGTTTCTATTGTCAAAGAAAAAAAAAAGGTGTTTTAAAAAACGTTAGCAAACTGCCTCTAGGCTTGCAGTGGGTCCAAAGTGAACCCATGTGACTAGGCAGTGCCTTTTCACCTGGGTTGCCAATTAAAGCCAACTACCTGTTGCTAGACTATACTTCCTGGCCCTTAATTTGCTGCTTCGACACTTGTTGGGTTTTTTTATGTGTCCAGATGAGTATCTTTACCAACATTGCTTGTAGCTTGGACCCTCTTGAGAATTCCTTGTCTACCCATATTTGGAGAATACACACTCCCTTTTAACTGTGTCCTTGTTTTCAGCTTGTTTTCCTTGAGTACTTAAACTTTCTAGAAGGTCCCATTATTCCATCAAGTGGTATCAATTCACCCATGGCGCATGGGAAGTTATTAAATTTGCTTTTATATTTTTTTCAACATTCTTTATTTGAATCCAGGTCGTCAAAGTCAGTTTCGAATGCAAAGGCCTCAAAAAGTGCTTCAAAATCCATCTTGTCGGAAAATAATAGTCGAGGGAGGATTACAAGAAAGTCTGTTCTCTTTTTGCTATTTGGCTTATTTATTTGGTTTACTACTTTGTGGCTTCCCTTTCCAGGCATGTGACTGAATCTTCTTGTTGCAGGTCATCCAAGTCAGTGGCAATCACAAAGGCCTCTGGAAGTGCTTCAAAATCCATCTTGTCTCAAAATATGAGTCATGGGAGGATTACAAGAAAGTTGGTACCCTTTTCATTACTTGGCTTACTTATTTTGTTTACTTTGGCTTTTATATCTCTTACTTCTCCTGGCATGGAAAATTTATGTTTCTGCTTTTTGTTTCCTTTAAAGAGATTCGAGACTGCATAAGTTGGTGTTTGAGGAAGATGGGCTTCCCGAAGGAACAGAAGTTGCATATTATGCACGAGGACAGGTTGTTGCTGTGAATGTGATTCAATCTAATCTCCTTCTCTGTATTTTACCTTTTTCTTCTGATAAATAAATATCCCTTGTTGTATAGAAATTGTTGGAGGGTTATAAGAAAGGATTTGAAATATATTGTCGCTGCTGCAACAGTGAGGTACTTATGTAGCTGCTTGAATTGCCAGTTTTGTGGATATTTATTTAACGATAGTGATATTATATATTTATGAGCAGGTCAGCCCCTCATTGTTTGAATGTCATGCTGGTTGGGCTTCCCGCCGTAAGCCGTGAGTCTTTTGCTCTGAATGTTTGTTGGGTTTATCTCCTGATTAGTTTATTAGTTTTATCTTTTATTTTAACTTTGTGTGTGTTTTGTCAGTTACCAGAACATTTACACTTCCAATGGGGTATCTCTGCACGAATTAGCCATATCCCTATCAAAGGGTCGGAAATTTTGTGAAAGTGATAATGATGACCTCTGCACCATCTGTGCTGAAGCAGGGAAGCTTTTGCTTTGTGATGGATGCCCCAGGGCTTTTCATAGAGGTGAACTTTTGGTTTCATAATTTTTTACATTACTGACCAAAAAAAAGCCTGGGCTTTTGAGTGATAAATGGAAGCTGGAAGCTGGATCTTACTTGCAGGACTCTTTTTAAGCATTAGACATGTAAATTTATTGATATTGACAGGGTAATTTTGTCATTGTTATGATACTGCTATCTCTATATATTGTGGAGAGGCTGTTTTATTACTTCTCCTTTTTATACATTACCCTAAAGGAATCTCACAGCAAATAAAATCCCAGAAAGAAAATCTATTTTTTGATGTGAATGGTGAAAGCTCACTCTCTCTCTCCCCTCCTAATCTTGTTCTCCCTTTTTCTTTTTCTTTTTCTTTTCTTTCTTTGATTATTTATAAGTCCCATGTCTCCTAAATTTATCAAAACCTCTTTTCATTTTGAATTTGTCATTTTCCTCAAGTTCATGATACTTTATGGCTGTGCATGGACCATGATTTTAAGTTGCAGAGGTTTTTTACACTTGTTATATAGGGTTGCAATGTATATTGTGGAATACATTGGTGCTCTTTTCTCAAAATTTTTTTTAACACATCATCAGTATCTATTTATAATTCTTTGCCATGGTTGTTTACTTCATTTTATTAATATTTGTTTTCATTTTAAACATGATGAACAAGAAAAGAAAAAAATATATATAAAAATAATAAATGCTAAACAGATGATCTGATATAAATTATACTTTTATAAGAAATTCATTTTCTCGTTTCAATTAAAAATTATACCCCTTGTATTTGCTTTAAGCCTTTTCGTTTTTTGGCTTTTGTTCTTTCTTATTTCTTTGAAAATAAAAAAATATGTCTTGAATATGATATACAAGGGACATCAATGTTGATGCTCCTTTGACATAGTAATTCACATTAAGAAGGTGCATTCTAATCATGTAAACTATCATGGCATTAGAGGGGGCATTGCAGTGGTAAAAAAACAAAGGAATTATTAGAAAAGAGGGCGGACAGGGGGTTTGAATGGAAAGCCTTTTATACTAGCCCTTTATGTGAGGCACTTGGATCTTAGACTTGATTATTCAAAGCTTATTTTAAGCATGATGCGTGTTGTAAAAGACATTCAACATCTGGCTCTTTGATGAAACCTTTTTAGATTATACAGTGGCTGCCTACCGAGAGTAGTTTTGGGAACATATTGTGATGTGCTTGGCTGTTCTTTATCTTGGGCAGTCTTTTTCCTTTCACATTCTAACCTACCCTCTAATTGATTGTACGGTTCTGCTTGTTTAATGTCTAAAGAGATAAAGAGGGGCAGGAAATATAGTCTAGTTTAAATGTTGGGCTCAAAGAAGGGTAGAAAGAACCTAATAAAATGGTTGCATAGTATACTTGATTTAATAATTTAATTGTAATAGTGTAGGCCTGAAAAGTGATGTAAAAAAATCTTCTGAGATTAACGCTGTTATTTTGAATTTATAGTATCAAATGTCTCAGTCTTCAAATATAACAGATAATAAGTTGACATATTACAAAATTCATCATATTATGATAGTACTGCGGGTGCTAAATTGAAAATTAGAATGGAATACCTAGTCAAAGCAAATGAAGTTGTAAAGAAGAAACATAACACGTCTTTAGAACTCTTCTTTTGTGGTACCTAAATTTAACCTGAACTCTCAAATTTAGTGCCATAATTAATTGTTAAAACTGTGTGAGTTATATTATAATTGAGTTAAAGTAGAAAATATCAATCCTTTATTGTGAATGGAAATTTTTAAAAAGAGACCATATCTTGGTGTAGATATGAAGCGCTTACAAGGATGTATGGATTAGCAAGGGGCCTAACACTTGGAATTTTTGGGCAAGGTGGAAAACTCGAACCTGCTTTGTCACACTGGCAAGATTTTATCATCAACACCTAGTGATGGTCCCTAAACCCTTAATTATTTACAAGATTTTTTTTCTTTTACAATAACACCAAGTATAAAAGCTTTTCATTTTTATTTATAAATTTTGTCTATCTTTTTTCCTAGTTTAAGAAAATGGAATAAACATGTGTCAATATTTTCTTAAAGAACTCTTTTTAATAATTTAATTGGTGTTTTAAATGAAGTTTAAAACACTTACATGTAGTTTGGAATTCATTTTGGGAATGAATGCCAAGTGGTAGAAATCATTCAAGTTGGTTGAACGAGTTATCATGGGTAGAAGATCATTTGATTAGTAAAGGGAGATTGAGTTTTGACAGAATGAGAATATGAAAAAAGCTTTGTCACTGAATCATCCCTAATCCTGTTTCTGGAGGTAATATATATTTGTACATTTGTATACACGTGTGTGTGTATTTTGCAGGGATAAAGCCAATCTTTTCCTTATTTTTTTAGAAAAACTTGTAAGCAAGGCAACACTTTTTTTTCTTTATGGGTAAAACTTGTAAACATATAAAGTTTAATCAATATCCATATTGTTTTCATGTTAACCAAAGATCTCCTTGAGGTTGTAACTCATTGCTATGTGTTGGCAAAACATGACCAAAAGAGCTTCTAAACTATGTCCCTGAATGAGTTTTAAATAATGGTTCCTAGAAAGAGGTCCTGATCCTGCAGAATGCTAAGCATGGTCTGGCGGCACAAAATAGGGCAATACAAACCCTCCCTGTTTTTTTCTTTGGCATGCCGGTGAAATTTGGGAAATATTTCCCCAGATTGGGAAAATTTTTAGGGAAATTTAGCAGCATGTCGGCGAAATCTGGCGAAATTTCCCCAGATTTCCCAAGATAAGGAAATTGTGGGGAGCTCATTTTTCCTAGATTTCTCGGTATGCTGGCGGCATGCACAGCAAAATTTTGGCGAAATCCGAAATTTCCAACCTTGATGCTAAGGGCTTATTAGGCATCATAATATTTCTCTATTTGTTTTTGGGATTTTGTGTTTTCTTTGTCAAAAGCAGTTTAAACAGACTTCTGTTAAAAATGGTTAAAACTTAATTGGAATGTCTATATCTGGTGCTTCATAATTCATATAAGGGCACTTTAAGAGTTAACTACTCCATTATTTGACATGCAGCAAGTTTGTTAAAGATCTAAAACAGCCATTGAAGGGGTTTGAGTCAAGGTTTTAAGAGCACAGTATCATTCATATTTCATAGTACCGGTTTATGACTGGTAGCAAGTCATACTGGCCAGTACTGATCGGTATACACTGTACTTGGTGGTATTGGTACAGACCGGTACAACTTGGAACCGGCTGAGTTATAAGCATCCAATTGACTTTAATAGTTTCACAGAGCTGTTACAGATAGTTTCTTAGTATATTTCTGTAGTCCAAAAATAAGTAGTTCAATCAAATTGCTAAACAGATATGATTAAGCTGAGATTTGTCTTGTTTGATCCTTTCAGTTGAACCCAACAAAATGTTGTCTTGAATAATCTTTGGAAGAAATTAATCTTTATTTCAAGTGACTTAAGACTCTTGGGGATATGTGAGTCCCAGATCCTTGAATTTCCAATATGAATTTGCACGTTTGCATATCTGCATGATGAAATTTGACTTTTTTCTAGTTTCTTTTTTTTGCTTCGTTTTTTTCCATGTTTGTTTATATTGATACATTATACTATATCAACTTTACCTATTCAGTAAAAGATTCATGTGTATGAGGAATAAGAGTCATGCATCAAGTACCTGGTCCTTGGAAAGTGGATGGATATCCCCTTCAGCTGAAGGAATGGACCTGTAATCTCATGCTTCCTAGATTGAGGTTTTTATCTACAAAAGGGCTTGAAGCGATTTCCTTATTGAGTAGTATGGCATTGCTTAGAAGGACATTTGGATCCTCATTTTTCCTCTCTGAACAATCCTTGTGTGCAAACTTCTTTAGTTGTGTAAAATGCTTTCAAGCCTTAAATTTTGAAAGAATTAATGATGAGTATTATGGTAACCTGAATACTGGAGCTGACTATGGTTCCATTATTTATTCATTGTTTGCTCAGTTTAGCCATTAATTCTGTTTTGTCTTTTGTTTTTCTAGAAGAAATATAAGTAGCATAGGGGACACAATTACTTTCCTTGAGTGTGGCTGTAGACGCTATCTGATTTGTAAATTTCGAGGGAATTGCCATCTCTGGGTAGATTTCCCTCTTTTAATAAATTCTCAGTGGAAGCTATGTCCAAGTGGTTGATTTGTTGTTTATTCTCATTTTTTTGTTGCAGATTGTTTATCTCTATCAAGAATTCCTGATGGTGATTGGTACTGTCAATATTGCCAGAATTTGTTTCAAAAAGAAAAATTTGTTGAGTGCAATGCCAATGCTGTTGCAGCTGGAAGGGTTGCAGGTGTTGATCCCATAGAACAAATTTCCAAGCGATGTATTCGTATCGTGAAAGATCCAGAGGCTGAAGTTGGCAGATGCTCATTGTGCAGGTTGTTTCAAGAGTGAGTGTGTTACTAAGAAATTTATATGCTATATAAGTTTGGCATTTTTTTTCCTTTAGTTGTATGTTTTATGCTGTACATTGGGATATGTTTCTGTATAGTTCTCTCTCTAGTATCTTGGTTCTCATGGGCTTAATGTTTCATGTAGACAGCACAGTTGTAGGAAGTCAGGATTTGGTCCACACACAATTATTCTTTGTGATCAGGTATCATTTATTTTTTATTTTTTATTTTTTAAACAGATTTGGTGGTTAGGATGCCATGTTGATAGTTGGATACATCATTTCGATGATTGATTTTATTCTGTTTACCTCTTTTTTCTGCAACTTTTATTCTCTATATGATGTCTTCTTCTCTCCATACTAAGTGCCTTTTTTGATCAGGAATTCATATTTTCTTTTCTCTTTTCTTTTGTTCTCTCTTTTTCTTTTTTTTAACCAGTGTGAGAAAGAATATCATGTTGGCTGTTTGAAGGATCACAAAATGGCAGACCTAAAGGTTTGCTCAGAAATTATTTGTTTATTAATCTAACGCATTCTTAGCATCAACATTATTTTCACATTATCTTCCCTTCATTCATTTATCAAATTTTGTTTTATCTGGTGTTCCTGAAATCATTTTTTCTGAATTAAAATGGTGATGCAACTTCTATCACAGGAATTGCCAGAAGGGAATTGGTTCTGTTGCATTGATTGCGAAAGTATCCATTCAAGTTTGCAGAAGTTGCTAGTACGTGTTCCAGAGAAGCTTCCAGACTCACTTTTGAACTCTATAAAGAGAAAGCTTGAGGACAAAGGTTTAGAGAGTGGTATTGATCTTGATGTAAGATGGAGGGTTCTTAGTGGAAAGTTTGCTTCTCATGAGACTAGATTGTTACTTTCTAAAGCTGTTGCCATCTTCCATGTAAGTTTTTCCATGCTGCTCCTAGATATTATATCTCCTGTATGGTTCGCCTCTATTTTAAGTTTTTTCTATAAATAACTTTTTGTGGTTAAATAGATGGTCTCTGCCTGCAAATACTGATCCTACTTTAATATTTAATGTTTTCTATTCTTAGCAGAATTTGTCTATTTTCTAGTTAGCTTCTTTCAGTACTGGACTTTTCTTTCAGTTTTGATCATATTAATTTGACAATGCCCATCAATGATTTGTCTCAAATTGGAAGGAGATTACATGTTTTTGAGATGAGAATGAAATGAATTTATTTGTGAGTATTGTCTATGTCACCCATGTAAAATTCTCCTAGAATCCCTTTTGATTATATCATTTATCAAAATATGTTCATCAATATCATACCACATTGTCACTATCCTAAAGAAACCTAGTCTCAAATATATGTTCTAAATAAATGTCTCTAAAATTTGAAAAGAGAATAGGAGTCTATTTCAAAATAGGCAATGAGATACGTGGGGAAGAAGCATAATGAGGGATGAGGAACTTGAAGGATCCATATTTGAAGTTTGACTGCAGTTTATGTGTGATGAGGTGACTTGATAACTAAAAGAGTCATTTTTCTTCTTTTTCTTTTCTCATTTTTATATGGTCTGACTCCCATTAGAGTTGGAAATTCTTGTCCTGACAACCTGCCCAAAATTTATTGATTTTGTGTTTGGGTTGAGTTATTTCGACTGACTGATAAACAGGTCAGGTTGGGGTTACTGGTATATACGCAATGTTAATATGCCCAAAAGATTGTATGGCAACAATATATATGCATAATAGTACAACCTGGCCAAAATTTATTGATTTTGTGTTTGGGTTGAGTTATTTCAACTGACAGATAAACAGTTCAGGTTGGGGTTACTGGTATATACACAATGTTAATATGCCCAAAAGATTGTATGGCAACAATATATATGCATAATAGTAAATTTTTTTGTGCCTCACATACAACTTTTTCCTTCTTTCTCACTATGCCAATGCACAATTATTGGAGATTTCTTCAGTCCTTGGCATCTCACTTGATGCCAGTTGTCAGCCATACAGTATATTATACTTTCTTCAATCTTGCTTGATGCCCATTGTCAGCCATACAATATATTATACTTTCTTCAACATGTAAGATAAATTTCATAAATCTTGAATTCGATAGCTTGCAATATTGACAAATAATGGAATTTTCTATTACTACTTTTTGTTTTATGTATTTTTGTTTCTAATTTCTAATAAGCATGAAACAAGCAAAAGAATAGTATTTTTAATTATTAATTTTAAAAAAAAAATCTTTTGTAAGAATGGAACAAACTAAGGCATGATGTAATTTAAGTTATATTGCATTGTTGTTGTTCATGTGAGATTAAATACTATTGAGGAGAAAGATAATGAGTGTTTAAGCACTATTTCATTGCAAACTCATAATTGAGTTTTTATAAAAGATATTAAAGGAGTTCTTTCTTTTATGCGTTGTTTGTCCCAAGCAAGGTTTGTCGTTTCAGCGCCGCTTGGTGTTTCACTAAGCAGTTGAAACCAAAAGGGGAAAGGTCATATTTTGGCAAAATCTAGCGAAATTTAGTGAGATGTTGGCAAAATGCCACATTGTGCAAGTGAAAAATTGACGAAATACTGTGAAACAACCAAAAATAGGTGATTTCAACTTAAAATGCTCAAATTGTGTGAAATTTATCCCAATTTAGGCGAAATTTCATACAAATAACTCTATTCCTATTTGGGTGAAAATTTTAAACATTTATTGCTTAAAAATACCCATTTGTTTGGCGATACATAAGTGATTTACACAACAAATGTTAAAAATTTTCACCCAAATAGGGGAAGAATAGAGCTTTTCGTATGAAATTTCATCCAAATTGGATTAAATCTCACACAATTTGAGCATTTTAAGTCAAAATTACCCTTTTTTTAGTGTGCTTCGCAGTGATAAATGTGCATGGTTCTTGCATCAAGTTGGATGAATGCGAGTAAAGAAGCTAGCCCAAGAGAGTAGGTTTCACTTAGGTACCTGAAATATAGGAACTTTAACAAATAACAAACTGGAGTTAGTAGATACTATGAAGGGAAGGCGGATATAATATATTTACAATAAATTAAATGGAAAGAGAATAAGGTTGAGGAGTTTAATGAGTATAAACTGTTTATAAAGGGAAAGGTAATAATAGGAATGGGGTAGCAATAATGAGTTAGAAATATGAAAAATAATGTTGTTAATGTTGGAAGAATTAATGATAGAATAATGTTGATTAAGTTGCTTAGAAGCCAACTAGTTTTAAACATTATTAGTGCCTATGCATCCTAAGTAGGTTTAGATGAAAGCATTAATAATCCTTTTGGGGAAAAAATGAATGGGTTAATATAAGGCAGTTGTAATTATTACTTGTTTTAATATCTGTTGAATGGATTAGATAATCAGGACATGATTGTAATTCTGAGTATTCATGTTTTGAAAAATTTCAATTCCTTCATAATGAAAAATGTTAATATAAATATTGAAAATGTGATAAGAGTGAACAAGATGATGAAGGATATTAAGCTTTTAAACCCATTTTGAGGTTATTTGCATGTAATGAGGTACCAAGTGGCGTTGGTGGCATAAACTTTTAGTTTAAGTGTGTTTGCATATAGCAAGAGAGAAATTATGAACGAATAGTTTCTTATTTCACATATCAGTTACACATTTTACGTGTTACTATGTTGACTAAGAATTAAAAAAGTTTACACGTAACTTTCAATCCCCATTTTGTAAGAGAAATTGCTTTCAGTTCATAAATCTGTGCGTGGAGCACCAGAGTGACATATCTATTAGGAGGATTTGATTTGCAAGTGTTAAAAAAGAAGTTTGTTTTTCTCCACTCACCTAAAATTCCTTATTTTACTGAAATGGAATGGGCTAATGCTTGAAAAGTTTTAAAATCTTCATGTGTCTTTTAAGACGTGTGCTTCTATTGCAGTAATTTCCCTGTAATGCATGAAAGTAAATGTCTATTTCTGTAATTTCTGATTGTTCTCTCTCTTCTATGTGCTTCAGGACCGCTTTGACCCTATTGTTGATTCAACAACAGGACGTGACCTTATCCCGTCCATGGTTTATGGGTGAGGAATGGATTTTTATCCCTCTTACTATATATGGTTATTGTTTATGTTCTTTTGCTTATTCATTTTATGTTGTCACCTTTTCACCTTGTGTGGTTCCATGTTAAATGTTCTTGCAGAAGGAATTTACGGGGTCAAGAATTTGGAGGGATGTATTGTGCAGTACTTACAGTCAAGTAAGATTATAATATGTGAACATGTGAGACAGGCATTAGTTCACTGTAAAGTTATATGATGGTTCTATTTGTAACGCTGCAGTTCATCTGTCATATCAGCTGGACTTTTCAGAATTTTTGGACAGGAGTTTGTAGAACTTCCTTTGGTTGCAACGAGGATTGATAACCAAGGACAGGTCTGTTACACTGTTGCTCAAACATATCTTTTGTCTTCTTCTGTATTTCTTTCATCTAATCTTATAAACCTTTTCAGTAAAAGATTACTGGTTATGTTAATGATAGTCTGGATTCATTCCCATCCCCCCCCCCCCCCTTTTTTTTTTTGGAAACCGATGTAAAATTTTAAGTAAGTTTTCTTTCACAATCTCATCCTGGGTTCTGTATTTGCATGCTCGCAAAATTGTGTGCATTTCATGTTGTGTGCCTTGAACTGTGATGCAAAGAAATTAATGCCTGAATTTACATTAATACTAGAAATTATTATTATTATTTTTTCATTCCAATTTTATGTGTAGTCCTTATTGTCTTTATGTGCAGTGTCTATTTTTGACTTTACTAAACTGCTTGTTTTTTATAGGGTTACTTCCAGTTATTGTTCTCGTGCATTGAGAAACTGCTAGGGTTTTTAAATGTTAGAAATATTGTTCTCCCAGCTACTGCGGAAGCAGAATCCATTTGGACAGATAGATTTGGTTTCAGTAGAATAATCGAAGATCAGGTTTGTGGATAACAGTTTCTATTTCAGTACATGCAGTTCTTTCATGGCTACAAACTTTGTGAGCATGTGTTTCTCACTGCAAGAGTAAAGTTCATTCTTGTTTTGCAGCTAAGCATGTATGTAAAAGACTTCCCGATGTTGAGCTTCAAGGGGACATCTGTGCTACAGAAGCAGGTTCCAAAGTGTCGGATTTTTGGTCAATCAACAGAGGACAGTTGATTGGCGTTTTCTTGAGAGAACTTTAAATTATGGAAGACCATTTTTTGAATCCCTAACCTCAAGGTTTGTTGCCAAACCATAATCCACTTGAATGTCTAGGCAAGGATGTGTATTTTGGTGATGTACAGGATAGAGATTGGTTCTATAGCAACACAAATATTTAGTGAGATGAAATACAAAAGCATCAGAAAGGATCCTCATACCAAGAAACGAAAATTTCAGAAAGGATACAACCATTGACTTCCATTCAATCGAGTTTTATATTATGGTGATTTTGGGGCAGGATCCTATTTATGTAGTTCTTTTCCTTCTTTTTTTGGTGACTTTGCTCTTTTAGAATATCTAGCTTCTTAATTATATGTTAGTATTCTTTCTCCAGAATGTTTTCAGCCCTTACAATGGGTGGAAATTTCGTGATGTCTGCAACTCAACTTGTTTGTAAAATTTTATGAAGTTCATGCAATTTTCTGGTTTTGATATGTTCGTCTACAGGTTTGACTTGAGGAACTCCAAAGGCAGACTGCCCATTTGGACAATGCAATCCAGGATTTTGCTACTGTATTGAAAAAGGCTTTTTCGTTGTCATACCGAAAAATGCCATTTACCTAAATTTTGTGTATGTAGGCCATTTAAGTATTTTGCTCATTTATTTGGTTTTTTGTTTCTCTTTCTCAGAGTTGTTAGCTAAATAGCCTAAGGCTGCATTTGGGATTTTTTAATTAAGCACTTAATTTCAACTTATGACTTATTAAATCATTTTTTAATAGTAAAAAAAATGCTTCAATAAACCATAAGTTGAAATTAAGTGCTTAAGTAATACCAAACGCAGCCTCAGTGTTCGTGATTTAGTAAAATTGTACTATCTTAAACACAAACAAGCAAGTCTAGCATGTAAATTAGTACATTCAAAATTGCCTATTAAGTCCGTCAAAGCAATTAATTAACGTTGCCCTGAAAGGACAAAAAATCCAATCACCTATTATATATATTTAAATTTTATGTGCTTTAATATAAAGAAATTAATTGTTCTATCCATGCTGTATATAATGGGAAGTGATCCTTGTAGAATGATCCCAATATATATCTCTTTTTTCCCACAACAACCTTATATCCTTATTATAATATATTTATATGGGGTAACTTGGTTTTTTTTATCACTTTCCAGAAAAAAAAAAAATACCCTTCAATGAATTTTAAACCCTTAAATTTCCACACAATTACTCATATTCCCTTTTTAATTGTATACGTGCAGTAATGTATCTGAACATAGAGGAGGCACGTGCACTATACAATAGCTACGGGATATATAACGGTTAAGTGGGTAGTTTCCGATTGGATAAAGGATTGTTTGTGACAATAAAAATGGAAAAAAAAAATGGACCAAAATCCTAAGGAATATTCCTTGGAGTTCACTTAAATCTATACTATATATAACCCGAGAATACCTCTTGGGAAGTGTGCCAAATGCAATTTGCAGCTTCCCAAAAAAAAACTGTTCCTCACATTGTTATGATTCTTAATAAAATGGGTGTGATTGTTATAACAACTCAATTCCCTTCATTTAAAAGAAAAGCAGTTTTGTAATTGTTACCTCTGCATTGCTTCTCACGTGCAGTACTGTGTGTGCAACCTTGCAGCTTGCACGTACCGATTCATTAACAAATCTTTTCAGTGAGCTACTATCGACCCAATATGTCAATACAGGGCCCAGACTTCCTTCTGTGCTTTGGTCGAGTCCCCCAACTTACGAGCTCCGTATGAAGGGCCAAGGGGCCTGCACTCGAAACACGCAGCGCACTTTACCGTTAAGAACTTTCCATAGCTGGCATTTTTTAAATCTTAGATCCAGTCAATCACAAGTGAGGGAAATTTAAATTTTGAAAATCGAAAGAGCCGACGCACTCCGTTCTTTTCAAGAAAAAAAAATTATGATTTTGAGAATTACGTGATCAACGGATTATAGAACGCCACGTGGTGGCCGTTATAGAAACGGTAATATAATCGCCTCTCTCCCCTCTCTCTTACTTCACAACACAATTTCTGCTCTCCTCCTCTCCCGTTAGTTCTCTTGCTCATTTCTTCTCTGTCTCTTCTGAGTATTCTTTTCATTTTGTCTTCTTTGGGTTCTAAGATTACGTCTTTGGTTTCTTCTTCGCAGTTGCAGTGAAATCAGAGATAATCTTTTAGTCTCATTCTCGTGGTTGTAATCATTATCGTTTGGATTGAAGTAGAATATTATCAAGAACAGTGAAATGGGTCAGATCCAGTACTCCGAGAAGTACTTCGACGACACTTACGAGTACAGGTAAAGTCGTCCCTTCTTCGTCCCCGATCTTAAATTCTGTCATCTGGTTCCGAAAGTTTCTTGAATGCCCTTCCTCCTCTGTGTTTGCAGGCATGTTGTTCTCCCTCCTGAAGTCGCTAAGATGCTTCCAAAGAATCGCCTGCTTGCCGAAGTAAGAATCACATTTTCAAATTTAGGGTTCCATAGACTATCTTTATCAGCGTCTCTCTTCAATTTATGTTTGGGGTTTCAATGTTCTCTAATTTTGATGGATTTATGAATTCAAAGACAATTAAGCGTCTCGCCATGTGTTTGATTAAATTGCAGAGTGAGTGGCGAGCGATTGGGGTTCGGCAGAGCCGTGGATGGGTTCACTACGCGATCCATCGCCCGGAGCCACACATCATGCTGTTCAGAAGGCCTCTGAACTATCAGCAGCAGCAGGAGGAGAACTAGGCTCAGCAACAGATTCTCGCCAAATGAAGATTTACTTGGCTACTTTCCCTTGATTTCTTCTATTATCTTTTCATCTAGAAAAGTATGAAAACAAATTAGGGTTTTTCTTATCTGTGGTATGTCTTGATGTGCTCGACACTTGCTGCCTGTAACTTTCCTCCTCAATGGGGGATTTGGTGTTGGGTTTTCTTGCTTTTATTAACTGGGTTGTTGATGATAGTGATGTATAATGTTCTTCAGCGTTCTTGCTTTGGGAAGAATTAGGGCTTTATCAACTCCCCTTTTCTTCTATGGGGTGCTGTTCTAAAATTGATGGTCTGAATTTGCAAGATCATTTTTCCACTCGGCATATTATTTTCTCTAGCAACAGCAAACTAGAATTCCTGAATTTCCTTCGCTGTTTAAGTACCAGATGACAAGTAAGAAGATCAAAAATAATTTAAATAGTAACTTTTATTCCGGAGAGAATAATATGAAAAGTCCAAAAGATTACTGCAACTCGAAGAGTTTCGAAACCATGCAGAAGAACGGATCTCCATATTACAGCTAAAACCCAGGATGACAAATCGATCTTTGTGAGCATGAACAAGACTCAAAGACAACCAACCTGTGGTTCCTAAAACTAGACATACAAATGGGGTCATGACCACTAAGGTAAGGAGGAGGGCACACGTTCTGCAAACAACCTCTCATCCAAGACCCATCTATGAGAAAGTGAAAAACAAGACAGAAAATCACAACAAAACCAAAAGAATGTACAAAAAGAATCACATACACACGCGGAAACAATGTTTTATATCCATTATGCAAGAAATACAGTTAGGCAAAGCTTGATGAACAGCTCCACCTCCCTTGCAAATAGTCCTCTAATGAGATGCTTTGCTCGAAGCTACTGACAGAGAGTGAGTCGTCCTCGACGTCAAGCAATGCTAGGTTTAGATATGACTTTATATTAGAAGGCAGACAAGATTCATCATCCATTCAGACTCTTCTAAAGCGGTAACCTGCATTCTCGCCCATTTGGTTACCTCAGGATCACCTTGGAGAAGCTTCAAAACCTGTGCCAGTTTCAAGGTAGCGATTGCTTCTGTCATTAACGAAGTTGAAGTTGTACAAGATGAAGCTATAGCAGCAACGAATCCTCCATGGCAATTTTGAGCAATAAGGGAAGGTAGTTGATGAATGAACAAAAGATAGAAAGATTCTATTGTAGAGTAGAAGTGGACACATACCCATAAGGAAGGTAGTTGAGCAGTCCTTTAATGGCGCTTGCCCAAAAACATGTGCTTATACCGGCCATTAATAAGATCTAAGCTGATTTCAAAGAAGCAGTTGCAAGCATGACCTTCTTGAATTTTCGTCGATTTGCAGAAAGGAAGGAGCAACATCGATTTACAGAGAGGAGGAAGAGGGGAGGATGTTTGGAAGTCATGGGTTCTGCAATTCTGGAAGGGAAGGGAGGAACGTCAAATCAGTACGCGGGTCCGACAGTCGAGGCGCAGGCTTCGACTGCAGCACCAAATAAAAAATTAGTTTTGTTTCAAAAGATCCCCGTAACGTTAACGCCGTATGGTTTCTGCCTTTCGTCATGACATGGCAGTGAAAGCACGATTTGGCTGATGTGGCGTCGCATGAATGGTTACGGGTTGAGGCTTTGTTCCGAGTTCGACCGCAGATGATCCAGGTCCTTGATTAATTGCGGAATGACAACCTGCGTTGCTCTCGGTTCAATTCAGTCGCTTTGATAAAATATCGGCATCTGCAATCTGCTGCAATCGCCATCTTTCGTCCAAACGCTTCAATTCCGATTCGGCCAAGCACTTCAATCCCACCACCAAATTCCCTGGCAATCGAGAATCCCTTCTTCCATAAGAACCGGAACATAGTCCAGAGCCATTTCTGCAACGAAAACTTCAACCACTTTTTGGTGTCCCGCTGCTACCGGATCGTCAGTTATGGTTTCTGAATTCTCTCTGTTTGACACAAACACTTGGTGAACGCTCTTTTGCATATCTGCTTGAACTTCTCTTTTCTTCTTCCGATTCCTCTCCCCAGATCTCCTGACAGATCTGGAACACGTCGCGCTAGTGAGGTCTTCATGCTTGACTTCTTATCAATTTGTCTACTGTACTTCCTTCGCAACCTACGGAGCTTCTCGATCAACAGAGTCTGGCTTGTATCGCAACTGAGAGTTTCGCCGACTCAATCAAACAGCGACGCAGCGGCCGTAAGCGGTGAAGGAGAGGATTTGGCGGTTTTGCTGATCTTGAGGAGCGCATTGAGAAGACGAATCTCGTCTTCCTTGAGAAGACTCGTTGAGATAGATCCTTCCGGTTATCGGAAACTTCATTATTCGGCGATTTCAGAGAGAATCTCCGACGCTTTTCGCCGGAGAATTATTTCTTCGATTTCGAAGAGTTAAGCGATGACATGGAGACGAATGGCAATGCAGAGCAGGAGATCGGTAGAGCGAAGACCAGACGAAAAAATGCTTGAGGCGGGAGGTGCGTTGCGCGCACCATGAGCATAGCAGAGAGCTCGTGTGCCGTATTTGCAAGTGCTATGCACGTGTTCATGTCACGGTACTGATCTGGAACCGTCCAATTAGTAGACTAAGTCAGACTCTGTCTTATTTGGCATAAATCCGTACCGGGCTTCAAGTTAATATGGTGGTTTGCGAACAGGAATCAAATGGGTTAAAAGCTTGGAGTTCGATGCTCTGTTAGGGTTTCTTTTGCAACCTTGGCTTCTCATTAATCAAGGTAAGTTCTTCTTGTTGAATCGATAGAAGGCGGTATATTAATTGCATTGCCATGAATTAGTGATTCTGTTAACGCGAGTGATTGTGGTGAATCTGGTGATTTCGTTGTAATTTTAGATCCGTGTGGCGAGCTGATATGGATTGCAATCTGCTGTTTTGTGTTCGGGCTGTGAAAATTGAGAATTTTCTTGAATTTTAAATTCTTTTCTCTCCAGTAATTCGAGATGATAGTATTTTGATTTTGTTTTCTTTTTTTTTTTTCCGAATTGATTTTCTGGTAGTTTATCTGTTTGGTAGAAAAGTTGGTATTTGGGAGCGGGCAGATTTGAGAAAAATGTTGGGTGTCGCTTGGCTGCTGTGAAGTTTTTGGTTGGTCTATTATGAGATCGATTCATATATGTGAGTTACTGCGATGGTGAAGTTTGATATAGGGAGATATTTGAGGAAATTGCACAACAGGTTCTCCTCCATTCACAGAACTGTGAAATTTAAAAATGAGGACAAGAATTTCTGCCATGGCAATCTTCAGGACTGGAGAAGACACGTACTAGAACAAGAAAGAGCTGCCAACACTCTAGGTTAAGAAATTTGGGTGTTGACATATGATAAGAACCCACTGTTCTTATCAAAGTGAAAGCAGAAAATAAAAGAAAAACAGAGAAAAAGATGATCACTTCAAGGGGATCTGCCTCCAAGATTGCTTAACAGCAATTGTATTATTTCCCATGATTTGCCATACGGCATCTACATGCTTTTATAGAGAGATTTATTTTAAGAAGATACTAATCAGGGAGTGATTCTAGGAGAGATTGGTGGAATCGGGAAGAGAGATTGAGTTAAGAGATTGGGGAAAAAAGATAGAAAGAGATAGGTTTTCTAATAAAGAGAGGTTTCCTAACAACAGATTAGAAGGACTGTGTTGGAGGTTGATTATAGCTTAATGTTATGGTTCTGATTAATGTTTGTCTTGTTTAAGCATGAGAGATGGTGTAATTTTTCTTTAACATAATACTATTCAGCAAACAGAGACCATGTGTTTCTTCAATCCACTCACTTCTAACTGGTTACTTCTTATCAATTATTTTTCTCAATATACTACTATTCCTTCTCATCATACTATTTCTTCCTAATATCTAGACATGCTACTCCGTAAGGTAGCAATAGCTGGTCTTAGTTGTCTTGTAGAATGCCCCTTTAAGATGAATACTTGGGAAGCTCATCTCAACTTTAACTAACAAACTCTAGACCAGCATGCTTCATCATCTTCAATCTTTCAACTTTTCTTTCTTTAGTATACAGCATAAATCCATGATGTGCTCCATGCAACACCATAGTTGGATCGTTGTTTGTGAACTTGGTACCGGTCGAGATTGATTTAATACAACCTTCTGTAGATCTTTTGTGACCTTTGTTGATGTCCCGAATGCGCAATGCTATTGTTGCTACTGGCTTAGTGGCCTTTGCAGCTGCAGGCTTGGCATTTCCTTTCCTCTTCGTGTAAGTTAAAGTGCTTTTGTATTGATTCTTTCGATGTTGTTGTGGTTCAGTTTTCTTTACCTCAAAATTTTATATTGTCATTGTTTTATCCAGGACATCAAGGGCGAAGCCTGTGATTGACTCATCAAAGCCACTTCCTCCTCAAGCTACTTTTCGAGGACCATACATAAACACAGGTTCACGTGACGTTGGTCCGGACAATGGTGATTACCCAAAGAGGTGATTTATGTTGTAAAGAACCTTTTTAACATTATTTATGTGTAACATCCCTTTATTATTTCTAGAATAGAATTAATATCTGTTTTCCCAAAAATTACGAAGCACCAAAATCCAGAAAAGCACATTATCTCTTAACATTTTTGTTGTTGGAAATTTTTTTTGAGCAACAGTGTGGCCTTGAAAAGTTGTAACATTGAAAGCAGTAGATTGGTTGGCTACTGTCCAGAAAGGACTAGATTGGTTGAACCATCAAGATTATAAGATTGAAATAATTTTCGGAAGTCTTGTTTCCATTTTCTTTCATTTTGAATTGAAAGTTTCAACTGGAATGTTACATGATGTCCTGCATCCGGACTGGCATAGTAGTGTGAGACCCATTTGATTCATGAAACTTTTGTTTGTCAGTATAAATGTTAAGCAATCATCCAAAATAACCAAATTGATTGAGGAAGGTCAGACTTGGCATGTTAAAATCTTGGCTCAACTATGTTATTAGTCCCATAGGGCCAAAACCCACTGATCAGAAATTTATAGATCTTGCAAATTTCAAATATTAAACATTTGAACCCAAAATTATAATATTAAAACCTAAATTCGTAAAGTACACACCTAGAAGGTACAAGCCACAAAGATACGGAATGGGAGCATAACTGAAATTTTGCGTCAAAAGGAAATAGATGGTTGGGGGCACTGATTGAATAGATTCATTGATCATCATCTATGGCATGAACCTGGAGCATAATGTCTCGAAGTAATAGCGTCATGTTGAAGTGAGAAGATCCTCTCTCTTCAATTGCTGTCCCTGCCAGATCCCTGAGCTCCTTTGCTCTTTTTCTTCGGTCTTCTCCTTCTTTTCCTTCATCCATCAGCCTGTCGACAGCCTCCTTCACCTCTTCCCTCTTCACCAACACCCCAAACCTCTCTTCCTCACCCCATGATAATGCAGTCTCCACTCCCACTCTAATTCCAATCCTCAATACCTGCACAATAAACTTCTCGTTAAAGAACTGTTCAGCAAACAGAGGCCATGTTATCATCGGCACGCCTGCACACACCCCTTCCATCGTTGAATTCCAACCGCAGTGGGTTAAGAATCCTCCAATTGCTCTGTGTGACAAAATTAGTACTTGTGGTGCCCAACCTTGGATTAGAAGACCTCTCCCTTCTGTCCTCTCCTCAAATCTCTCCTCTGATAACCATTTCTGAAACTCCCATGGCTTATCACCTGCTCCTCTGACCACCCAAATGAATGGTCGTTTCGACGCTTCTAGCCCCAAACCCATCTCTATCAATTGTGAAGGCAATATTCGATTCAGGCTGCCAAGACAGACGTAAACTACTGAGTTAGGCTCCTTTGAATCCAGCCATTTCAGGCAGTAAATTTGATCAATTGAGCTCTTATTGCCTCTCTCAACCTTATCTAACCTCTCTTTGTTGCATTGAGACACTGGTCCAATGCACCACACCTTTTTTCCCTCAGCCTTCTTGTATCCTTCGATATATTCTGGCTCTAACTCCTCGAAAGTATTCACCACCACACCATATGCTTTTGATTCAGACTCTCTTATTGAATTGACGATGTCTTTAATGAACGACGAGGCTTGATTGAGGCTTTCTGGAAGCTGTGCTACAGTCAGCTCTATTTGATCAGGCATGCCTGGCACCACAAAGGCCTTCGACTTTGATGGGACATTTTCATGAACCTTGGACAGTAATATATTGTTGGAGCACAACAAAGAGAAACAAGATGTAGCATGGAAGATGAGCCTTGGAATCTTGAATTTGATTGCTGTGTCTGATGTCCATGGAAAATTCTTATCAGAAATTATGCAGCTCGGGCGGGGTTGCAGTCTTTCCAGCAATTCTTCCAGTGGTTGCTGTAGCATGCCACATGCGGCAAAGAAATTCTTCACCAAATCTCGTGAAGGGATGGTATCAAAATTCTCACATCCTTCTGGCAGCCCGGCTTCTGTGGATGGAAAAGGGAGTTGGAGAAGTTGAATTGAGAGGTTGGATTCTATGGCACGGTCGATGATCGCCTTGATTCGTGAGGCATTGAGTGGTGTGGTGACTAAGGTGACGATCACGCCGTGCTGTGCAAATAGCTTGGCGATGTCTGTCATGGGGATCATGCGTCCTGGAGCCATGAAAGGCAACAGGAGAAAGTGAAGCTTCTTCTGTTGTGAAGCCATGGAGTTTGGGTTTGATGGTGAACTGTTCATGAGCAAGCAGGTATCATGTGGGTTCCTGACTTAAATAAAGGCAATAGTTGACCCTAAGTTCATGTTTGAATGCTATATTTTATCTTTTCCTTTCTTGGGTAGCAAGTTTCTTAATTCTATATGTTCTCTCAAATAGCATAAGGAGTTGGTAAAGATTCTGTTTAGCATATATCGTCATCTCCAGTCAAATCTTTCAGATATTCTGCACTGGTAATTTAATGGCACGGCAAATTTCTTATCTTCATTTTCCATGTTTCCATCAAGAAACATGTTGGAAGAAAAATAGATAAAACTTTTGCCACATAGAAATGAGGTGTTTTGGGGTTTGAGAGTCTGAAAAACATTTTTTCTGCTCTTTCATTCAATCAAAGAGCATGAATGTGTTCATAATTTAAAAGGTTCCCAGCCATCTCTCCTGACTCGATTGGGGAACAAAGCAAGTATGATTTTCTTTGGAAACACAGTCAAGGGGGTTCTAGCTGCAGATTATGTTTTCTTTGTAAGTGTTGCTATTGAGAAGTGTTAATGATTCAATGAGAACGTAACTACAGCAAAGATTAAACCATCATCTTTAAGCCAAGAAATCTGTAAGGATTATTTTGTTTTGGCTTTATTCCGTGTCAAAAAGGTCTTAAAAATATGGTCAAAGTATTTGGGATAGGTTATAGGTATTGCGGTTCAAACGGGGTTATGATCGGAGTAAATTTGATAAAGTTACGACCAACGTTCGCTGAACGTTCGACCGTTGGTGACATACAGAGAAACCCGAGAGCAGTGTGAGTTGAACGTTCGACCGGTGGTGACACACAGAGAAACCCGAGAGCAGCGTGGGCTGAACGTTTGCTGAACGTTCGACCGTTGGTGATACTCAGAGAAACCAGAGAGCAGCGTTCGCTGAACGTTAGCTGACCGTTCGACCGATGGAGTTCCACAGAGAAACCCGAGAGCAGCGTTCGCCTCTCGTTTTCTGACCGTTCGAATGAGAAGAAGAAAAGTGAGTTTTTGTCTTGAATGTTCGAGCTGCGTTCGAACGTTCGTTAACAAACTTCAGTTTTAGAAGTCGGATCTTTTCTAATTTGTTTCCTTTTCTTCTTCTACCTTTTCTCAATCTATTTAAGGAGTGTTTAGGTTATTGTGAGGGTTACCCAAGACGTTTTAGAGAACCCTAAAAACGTGTGTGAGAGCAAGAGATCTTCTTCCTCTTCCTTCTCCTTCTTTGAGCCATCAAAACCTTTCTTAATCTTTCTTTTCTACCTTAGAGTTCCGGGTTGGAGAGTTTGCTCGTGGGAGTTCCTACGGTTGCTGAGCGAGTTCGTTTGGCGCTTCACTAAGAAGATATTCAGAGTTCTGGATCGTTGCAAGGATGCAAATCTGAAGAGTTCTTCAGATATTTATATTGTGAGTCAGAGTCAGTATTGGGTCGTCTGAATCACTATTGTAAGTCTTCTTCTTATAGTGATTTTCAGAGATGGCACCTTATCGCCCGGAGGGTTTTTCTCTTTGAGAGTTCTCTTAGAGTTTTCCCTTCGTCACCAAAATTGCTTGTGTTGTCTCTTCTTTATTTTGCAATTTTGTGTGATGGATTGTTAAGTGCTTAAACTTGTGCATGCCTATTAATTAAGAACTTGTTTTTAATTGATAGAAATTTTATTCCGCAATCGGTTTCACTTATTCACCCTCCTCTAGGTGATTTAGAGTCTAGACTGTGTTTTTCAAAATCATTCAGAAGTATTTTTTATTATCACTTCATCAGATCTGATTATTTGCTTTTCAACTCTCACTCGGGTTAATACAGATAATTCCATTAGAATAATTTTGTTGAAGGAAAACTATATTAGATCATTAATTTTGTAAAGGAAAACTATATTAGATCATCCTAAAATTGAAAAATTCCTCAGACTTTATAGCAAGGAAATCTATGAATCAATTTGCATTTCAACTATCTTGTGATTGAAAACCATTGAAAAAACAGACTCCTTATCAATATAAATGAAATATCAAATGTTTAAGTCAATGTTAATTACGAAAACATTTTCCAATAATATAATTGCTTAAATTTAAGGCTAATAGATGCAACCTGATAAGTCCTTGGCTTGAAAAAGTACTAATGTAATAGCATGGTTTTAACTTTTAATATAATTACTTAAATTTTGGGACATGTAAGGCATAAGATATTTTGGAGGATCTCTTTTGGAAGTTGAAAAATGAGAAAGACAAAGCTATCTATATAAATATATAAGCCAAAATATCATTAGAAGGTCATTTTAGGGAAAAAAAATTCAATTAGTTTGGCACATTTCCCAATGGGGTGCCTTACTTTATTTATAGTATAGATTACAAACTGAAACTAAACCAAAATGATTACTACAAACCCAAAATTGAACCTAATGTATTTCGTTTGGTTCGGTTTGTTAGTTTTAATCGAGAAATTGAACTATCCATAGTTGGTAATATAACTTAACATGTATACATAAGTAATGGATTCGATTCGACTCAACTTGACTATAAAATCAAAACAAAATCGATTTTATATAACATAAAATCGATATCAAACTGAAAATGGTTATTAATAGCTCAAAACCGACTCTAATAGGTTTTGTTTGGTTTGGTTCATTGGTTTTAACCATGGTTTGATATTTTGAGATATTTTAGTAAAATTTCGTTTTTGCAAGGTTAATGACACGAAATGTCTAGGGAAAATGAGATTTCCCTAGTTTTTTTTTGATTTCGATGAAATGTTGGCAAAATCTCCCAAAATGTCACCAAAATTTCCCAGATTTTCTCGTATTTCCTCATTTATGCATTTATTATGAATGTATTAAATAAAAAAAATAAAAGAAAAAATGAAAAAGCCTAGAAAACACATATTTCTCTGATTTAGGTAAAATATTTATGAAATGCGAAATTTCTATGGTTGGGTTTAACCTAACATTTGCCATCCTTAGCGAGCGAAATCCAGATTTTAAACCTCTTTGCATAGTGTTCTAATAGCCTTTTGCATGCGAGTGGCAGTTTGGCTCCGTTCAGTGTCAGAGAGGGAGGGAGCAATTGTTTGCTTACACGCAACGACTTCTAGAGTTTAAACCTGTCTCTCCCTTCTCCGTCTTCAACACGTGTCGCTACCATGGCCAATTGAACGAACAAAATAACAAAACTTCGACGTCGCCATGGCCGTTCTTCCTCTGATTCAATGGAAGTGCTTTGGGATTCAGACCGACTCTTGAAATTTTTCTTCTTTCAACAGGTTTCAGAGAATTAGCTACAAAAAGCCCTCGAATCAGATCGATTCAGTCCAGAAAAGCTAGAGAGAACAAAAAATGGGAGTTCTACTTCTCTCCTCCGCTTTTGCTGCTTCAACCGCAATCAGCGTTACAGCAGCAACGCAGAGTAGTAGCGGCAGCATTCAAAACCATATTTTTCTGAACCCCATTTCTTCTCTTACTTATCCCTGTAAGAACCTAGACTTTCCCATCAGAACAAGTCCTGCCAGGAGAAGAAATGTTTCTGCATCTCCTTTAAGAGTTGCTGCGCCTCCGACCTCTTCGCCATCAACTTCATCGGCCTTCGAAGAAGAAGCGGAGGAGCCATCGGGGTCAGAGTAGGAAGTAGAAGACGAGAACTCGTCCTCCAGATTATTATGGAGAGATCACTGGTACCCGGTTTCCCTAATCGAAGACCTCGACCCTAATCTTCCAACTCCGTTTCAGCTTCTTGGACGGGATATTGTTCTTTGGAAAGACAGATCTACCGGAGACTGGATCGCTTTCGATGATAAATGCCCACATCGCCTCGCTCCACTCTCTGTAAATCATCATAAATTTTTTTTTTCTTCTTGGAACGAAATTTCGCAGCTTTTTTGAGTGAAGGGACTGATTTGAATGAAGAACGGGTATCGGATTCTTAGTTTTTCCTTTGTTTTGTGCAGGAAGGTCGGATCGATGAGGATGGTAACTTGCAGTGTTCGTATCATGGGTGCTCTTTCGATCGATGTGGATCTTGTGCTCGAATCCCTCAGGCTTCCCCTGAAGGTCCTGAGGCTCGTGCCGTTCGCTCACCGAGAGCTTGTGCCACGAGGTTTCCGACGCTTGTTTCTCAGGATCTGCTCTTCGTTTGGCCGGACGAGAATGGATGGGAGTAGAGGTGTAAGTAGGGCGGGTTGGGCTGGGTTTTGATGAGTTCGGGCTTACCTCAATCTAAAATCAATTGGCCCAAACTCACCTTGGCCCACCCTAAACCCAAACTGCTTGAACCCAAACCTAACCCTAAAATTATTTCTCGAGTTCGGGCTGGGTTCGGGTTGGCCCAAATTAATGGGATCTATCAAGGATCTAATGAAATATAATATCAAAGGCAACAAGTCTATAATGTTTTTAGTATAGGAAAGCAAAAAATTGAGTTTTTAAATTATAGTATTTCTAAGATTTATTGACCAAATTATAAGACAACACATTCAACATTATGAAAGAAATACTTACTGAAAATGTGGTCCTTTGTAAATCTCAGGTCATTATCCATACAAAGGTCAACATTATCAACTTTCCTAAATCTTAAAAAGGTTCTAGATTTGAAGCTTTATACTCAATTCTATAGAACCTTATCTATTGGGGAATTAATTGGAAAAATAGAGAGGAAGGGCTTGGAGTTTGAAAGAACTTAGGAAGAAGATGAGGTTTGCGGTAAGTCATTAAACCTTGGCTTTATATACTTTGGGCTTTTCGGGTTTTTCGGGCTATGAGGTGCAAACCCAAGCCCAACCCAAACTCAAGTTCGGGCCTAAAATCAAGCCCAACCCAAACCCAAACCCAAAATAAAACCTTAGATCGGGCTATTATTCAGGTTGGGTTGGGCGGGCTTAGGGCGGGCCGGGCAAAACTTACAGCTCTAGATGGGAGAGAGCTTCTGCTACTAAGCCTCCCATGTAATTCTTCTTTTCGGTATCTGTTTCTCATCTCTGGTTGCAGTAAAAGTTGCTCTAGTTCTCATTTTATACGCTGAATTTGTAAAGCTGGACGACGACCTTCACAATATAAAAAATGCGCTTAATATCTGTTACTTATATCTTATGTTAATTGATCTTGTCTTGTCTGCATATTTAGATGGAATCTCATTATTTTAATTCTATATCCTAATAAACTGTTGCTGTTATGGATGCGTGCTTAGGCTGCCTGAGGACTTTGTTTAAGCATGAGAGATGGTGTAATTTTTCTTTAACATAATACTATTCAGCAAACAGAGACCATGTGTTTCTTCAATCCACCCACTTCTAACTGGTTACTTCTTATCAATTATTTTTCTCAATATACTACTATTCCTTCTCATCATACTATTTCTTCCTAATATCTAGACATGCTACTCCGTAAGGTAGCAATAGCTGGTCTTAGTTGTCTTGTAGAATGCCCCTTTAAGATGAATACTTGGGAAGCTCATCTCAACTTTAACTAACAAACTCTAGACCAGCATGCTTCATCATCTTCAATCTTTCAACTTTTCTTTCTTTAGTATACAGCATAAATCCATGATGTGCTCCATGCAACACCATAGTTGGATCGTTGTTTGTGAACTTGGTACCGGTCGAGATTGATTTAATACAACCTTCTGTAGATCTTTTGTGACCTTTGTTGATGTCCCGAATGCGCAATGCTATTGTTGCTACTGGCTTAGTGGCCTTTGCAGCTGCAGGCTTGGCATTTCCTTTCCTCTTCGTGTAAGTTAAAGTGCTTTTGTATTGATTCTTTCGATGTTGTTGTGGTTCAGTTTTCTTTACCTCAAAATTTTATATTGTCATTGTTTTATCCAGGACATCAAGGGCGAAGCCTGTGATTGACTCATCAAAGCCACTTCCTCCTCAAGCTACTTTTCGAGGACCATACATAAACACAGGTTCACGTGACGTTGGTCCGGACAATGGTGATTACCCAAAGAGGTGATTTATGTTGTAAAGAACCTTTTTAACATTATTTATGTGTAACATCCCTTTATTATTTCTAGAATAGAATTAATATCTGTTTTCCCAAAAATTACGAAGCACCAAAATCCAGAAAAGCACATTATCTCTTAACATTTTTGTTGTTGGAAATTTTTTTTGAGCAACAGTGTGGCCTTGAAAAGTTGTAACATTGAAAGCAGTAGATTGGTTGGCTACTGTCCAGAAAGGACTAGATTGGTTGAACCATCAAGATTATAAGATTGAAATAATTTTCGGAAGTCTTGTTTCCATTTTCTTTCATTTTGAATTGAAAGTTTCAACTGGAATGTTACATGATGTCCTGCATCCGGACTGGCATAGTAGTGTGAGACCCATTTGATTCATGAAACTTTTGTTTGTCAGTATAAATGTTAAGCAATCATCCAAAATAACCAAATTGATTGAGGAAGGTCAGACTTGGCATGTTAAAATCTTGGCTCAACTATGTTATTAGTCCCATAGGGCCAAAACCCACTGATCAGAAATTTATAGATCTTGCAAATTTCAAATATTAAACATTTGAACCCAAAATTATAATATTAAAACCTAAATTCGTAAAGTACACACCTAGAAGGTACAAGCCACAAAGATACGGAATGGGAGCATAACTGAAATTTTGCGTCAAAAGGAAATAGATGGTTGGGGGCACTGATTGAATAGATTCATTGATCATCATCTATGGCATGAACCTGGAGCATAATGTCTCGAAGTAATAGCGTCATGTTGAAGTGAGAAGATCCTCTCTCTTCAATTGCTGTCCCTGCCAGATCCCTGAGCTCCTTTGCTCTTTTTCTTCGGTCTTCTCCTTCTTTTCCTTCATCCATCAGCCTGTCGACAGCCTCCTTCACCTCTTCCCTCTTCACCAACACCCCAAACCTCTCTTCCTCACCCCATGATAATGCAGTCTCCACTCCCACTCTAATTCCAATCCTCAATACCTGCACAATAAACTTCTCGTTAAAGAACTGTTCAGCAAACAGAGGCCATGTTATCATCGGCACGCCTGCACACACCCCTTCCATCGTTGAATTCCAACCGCAGTGGGTTAAGAATCCTCCAATTGCTCTGTGTGACAAAATTAGTACTTGTGGTGCCCAACCTTGGATTAGAAGACCTCTCCCTTCTGTCCTCTCCTCAAATCTCTCCTCTGATAACCATTTCTGAAACTCCCATGGCTTATCACCTGCTCCTCTGACCACCCAAATGAATGGTCGTTTCGACGCTTCTAGCCCCAAACCCATCTCTATCAATTGTGAAGGCAATATTCGATTCAGGCTGCCAAGACAGACGTAAACTACTGAGTTAGGCTCCTTTGAATCCAGCCATTTCAGGCAGTAAATTTGATCAATTGAGCTCTTATTGCCTCTCTCAACCTTATCTAACCTCTCTTTGTTGCATTGAGACACTGGTCCAATGCACCACACCTTTTTTCCCTCAGCCTTCTTGTATCCTTCGATATATTCTGGCTCTAACTCCTCGAAAGTATTCACCACCACACCATATGCTTTTGATTCAGACTCTCTTATTGAATTGACGATGTCTTTAATGAACGACGAGGCTTGATTGAGGCTTTCTGGAAGCTGTGCTACAGTCAGCTCTATTTGATCAGGCATGCCTGGCACCACAAAGGCCTTCGACTTTGATGGGACATTTTCATGAACCTTGGACAGTAATATATTGTTGGAGCACAACAAAGAGAAACAAGATGTAGCATGGAAGATGAGCCTTGGAATCTTGAATTTGATTGCTGTGTCTGATGTCCAGGGAAAATTCTTATCAGAAATTATGCAGCTCGGGCGGGGTTGCAGTCTTTCCAGCAATTCTTCCAGTGGTTGCTGTAGCATGCCACATGCGGCAAAGAAATTCTTCACCAAATCTCGTGAAGGGATGGTATCAAAATTCTCACATCCTTCTGGCAGCCCGGCTTCTGTGGATGGAAAAGGGAGTTGGAGAAGTTGAATTGAGAGGTTGGATTCTATGGCACGGTCGATGATCGCCTTGATTCGTGAGGCATTGAGTGGTGTGGTGACTAAGGTGACGATCACGCCGTGCTGTGCAAATAGCTTGGCGATGTCTGTCATGGGGATCATGCGTCCTGGAGCCATGAAAGGCAACAGGAGAAAGTGAAGCTTCTTCTGTTGTGAAGCCATGGAGTTTGGGTTTGATGGTGAACTGTTCATGAGCAAGCAGGTATCATGTGGGTTCCTGACTTAAATAAAGGCAATAGTTGACCCTAAGTTCATGTTTGAATGCTATATTTTATCTTTTCCTTTCTTGGGTAGCAAGTTTCTTAATTTTATATGTTCTCTCAAATAGCATAAGGATTTGGTAAAGATTCTGTTTAGCATATATCGTCATCTCCAGTCAAATCTTACAGATATTCTGCAATGGTAATTTAATGGCACGGCAAATTTCTTATCTTCATTTTCCATGTTTCCATCAAGAAACATGTTGGAAGCAAAACAGATAAAACTTTTGCCACATAGAAATGAGGTGTTTTGGGGTTTGGGAGTCTGAAAAACATTTTTTCTGCTCTTTCATTCAATCAAAGAGCATGAATGTGTTCATAATTTAAAAGGTTCCTAGCCATCTCTCGTGACTCGATCGGGGAACAAAGCAAGTATGATTTTCTTTGGAAACACAGTCAAGGGGGTTCTAGCTGCAGATTATGCTTTCTTTGTAAGTGTTGCTATTGAGAAGTGTTAATGATTCAATGAGAACGTAACTACAGCAAAGATTAAACCATCATCTTTAAGCCAAGAAATCATTCAGACGTATTTTTTATTATCACTTCATCAGATCTGATTATTTGCTTTTCGACTCTCACTCGGGTTAATACAGATAATTCCAATAGAATAATTTTGTTGAAGGAAAACTATATTAGATCATTAATTTTGTAAAGGAAAACTATATTAGATCACCCTAAAATTGAAAATTTCCTCAGACTTTATAGCAAGGAAATCTATGAAACAATTTGCATTTCAACTATCTTGTGATTGAAAACCATTGAAAAAACAGACTCCTTATCAATATAAATGAAATATCAAATGTTTAAGTCAATGTTAATTACGAAAACATTTTCCAATAATATAATTGCTTAAATTTAAGGCTAATAGATGCAACCTGATAAGTCCTTGGCTTGAAAAAGTACTAATGTAATAGCATGGTTTTAACTTTTAATATAATTACTTAAATTTTGGGACATGTAAGGCATAAGATATTTTGGAGGATCTCTTTTGGAAGTTGAAAAATGAGAAAGACAAAGCTATCTATATAAATATATAAGTCAAAATATCATTAGAAGGTCATTTTAGGGAAAAAAATTCAATTAGTTTGGCACATTTCCCAATGGGGTGCCTCGCGTTGTTTATAGTATAGATTACAAACTGAAACTAAACCAAAATGATTACTACAAACCCAAAATTCAACCTAATGTATTTCGTTTGGTTCAGTTTGTTAGTTTTAATCGAGAAATTGAACTATCCATAGTTGGTAATCTAACTTAACATGTATACATAAGTAATCGATTCGATTCGACTCAACTTGACTCTAAAATCAAAACTAAAGCGATTTTATATAACATAAAATCGATATCAAACTGAAAATGGTTACTAATAGCTCAAAACCGACTCTAATAGGTTTTGTTTGGTTTGGTTCATTGGTTTAGCAAAATTTTGTTTTTGCAAGGTTAATGACGCGAAATGTCTAGGGAAAATGAGATTTCCCCAATTTTTTTGATTTCGATGAAATGTTGGCAAAATCTCCACAGATGTCACCAAAATTTCCCATATTTTCTCGTATTTCCCCATTTATGCATTTATTATGAATGTATTAAATAAAAAAAAAAGAATAAATGAAAAAGCCTATAAAACACATATTTCTCTGATTTAGGTAAAATATTTATGAAATGCGAAATTTCTATGGTTGGGTTTAACCTAACATTTGCCATCCTTAGCGAGCGAAATCCAGATTTTAAACCTCTTTGCATACTGTTCTAAGAGCCTTTTGCATGCGAGTGGCAGTTTGGCTCCGTTCAGTGTCAGAGATGGAGGGAGCAATTGTTTGCTTACACGCAACGACTTCTAGAGTCTAAACCTGTCTCTCTCCCTTCTCCGTCTTCAACACGTGTCGCTACCATGGCCAATTGAACGAACAAAAGAACAAAACTTCGACGTCGCCATGGCCGTTCTTCCTCTGATTCAATGGAAGTGCTGTGGGATTCAGACCGACTCTTGAAATTTTTCTTCTTTCAACAGGTTTCAGAGAATTAGCTACAAAAAGCCCTCGAATCAGATCGATTCAGTCCAGGAAAGCTAGAGAGAACAAAAAATGGGTGTTCTACTTCTCTCCTCCGCTTTTGCTGCTTCAACCGCAATCAGCGTTACAGCAGCAACGCAGAGTAGTAGCAGCAGCATTCAAAACCATAGTTTTCTGAACCCCATTTCTTCTCTTACTTATCCCTGTAAGAACCTAGACTTTCCCATCAGAACAAGTCCTGCCAGGAGAAGAAATGTTTCTGCATCTCCCTTAAGAGTTGCTGCGCCTCCGACCTCTTCGCCATCAACTTCATCGGCCTTTGAAGAAGAAGCGGAGGAGCCATCGGGGTCAGAGGAGGAAGTAGAAGATGAGAACGCGTCCTCCAGATTCTTATGGAGAGATCACTGGTACCCGGTTTCCCTAATCGAAGACCTCGACCCTAATCTTCCAACTCCGTTTCAGCTTCTTGGACGGGATATTGTTCTTTGGAAAGACAGATCTACCGGAGACTGGATCGCTTTCGATGATAAATGCCCACATCGCCTCGCTCCACTCTCTGTAAATCATCATAAATTTTTTTTTTCTTCTTGGAACGAAATTTCGCAGCTTTTTTGAGTGAAGGGACTGATTTGAATGAAGAACGGGTATCGGATTCTTAGTTTTTCCTTTGTTTTGTGCAGGAAGGTCGGATCGATGAGCATGGTAACTTGCAGTGTTCGTATCATGGGTGGTCTTTCGATCGATGTGGATCTTGTGCTCGAATCCCTCAGGCTTCCTCTGAAGGTCCTGAGGCTCGTGCCGTTCGGTCACCGAGAGCTTGTGCCACGAGGTTTCCGACGCTTGTCTCTCAGGGTCTGCTCTTCGTTTGGCCGGACGAGAATGGATGGGAGAGAGCTTCTGCTACTAAGCCTCCCATGTAATTCTTCTTTTCGGTATCTGTTTCTCATCTCTGGTTGCAGTAAAAGTTGCTCTAGTTCTCATTTTATACGCTGAATTTGTAAAGCTGGACGACGACCTTCACAATATAAAAAATGCGCTTAATTTCTGTTACTTATATCTTATGTTAATTGATCTTGTCTTGTCTGCATATTTAGATGGAATCTCATTATTTTAATTCTATATCCTAATAAACTATTGCTGTTATGGATGCGTGCTTAGGCTGCCTGAGGACTTTGATAAACCCGAATTTTCAACCGTAACCATACAGCGAGATCTATTCTACGGCTATGATACATTGATGGAAAATGTCTCAGATCCTTCCCACATTGATTTTGCACATCACAAGGTAAATAAATGCTTGTTTGGAGGCTGTAATTGAATATTTTTGTTGCTTTTCTTGCTTAGTACCAATATTGCATTATTGGGCCTGCAGATCGCTAGTTAAATTGATTTGCTGAAAAATGGTTGGTTCATTGTGTTTACACTTGGCTGGTTAAGGAATTATTTTCTAGAATATAATGATTGATGGTATATTTCAAATTTCATGATTATTATTTCACTGTTAATAAGGCATTGCACTTCAGAAGGCTATAAAATTTTACCATCATCTGGGCTTATCATCTTTCAATAGAGGTTGGGTTTATGTCCTGTGGTGATGTTTGTTCTTTGATTTGGAAACATGGAATACTACGGCATTTTTATTTATAAAAAACAAAAAAAAAGAAAAAAGAAAAAAAAATCACAGAGAGAATGCAAACTGAATTGTCCTTGGATACAGGATACTTCATAGATAGCCATGAGAAGCAGGAGTCCTTGCCACACCGATTATAGCACAGTAGAAATGCATTCATGATTACTATATTTGTGGGAATTTTTCTGTACTTATTTCTCATATTAATATAAACCATTATCATTATTCATCAAAATATATATCTATATATATATATATATATATATATTTGTGGGAATTTAGGAGTGATTTCTATAGATGACGTTTTCATCCTGGAGGAAACTGGAAGATGCTTTCTCCTCTCCACCCCTACCAGAATGCTCTTAACAAGAAACCGTGCACAAAGTTGATAAGAAAATTTGCACTAAGATAATGTGGAAATTGTGTTCTTTGGTATTTATTTTCCTGAAACTGAACATATTTATGCTTTCCATGGAGCCAAAATATTGCATGATAATTCAAATTGTTAAACTTACTGTTTATGTGTGACTTCCTGGGTGAGCAGTCAATATATCACTTTTGTAATCAATCTCATGTGTTTTCTCGTGGCAGTCTTTTGGTTCCTTTTTGTTTGGTGGTTTTAGCTGTGCAAGGTTTGCTGATAACTTGGTGTTGATTGGCATGATATCAGAAGAGATGTTTAAGTTTGCTTAACATGCAAAATTATTACACAGGTTACAGGGAGGAGAGATAGAGCTAAACCCTTGCCCTTTAAGTTGGATTCAAGTGGTGTTTGGGGCTTTGCTGGATCAAATGATGGGAACCCAAGCATAAGTGCTAAATTTATTGCTCCTTGCTATTATATGAATAAGTGAGTATTGCCCCGTGTTATTATATGAATAATTGAGTAATATGTGCTTATATGTTGGATGTGGCTTATTGTTTTCCAGCTTTTAAATATTAGTGTATAAGAAGTGTGGGAAAAATTCTAATAACCAGGACTGACAAAAAATACTGCACAAACTCAATGGATATCGATTTGGTGACAGTATGGGATTGTGATTTTTTGAATATGGGAAAAGAGTAATAATCATTATAATTATTGTTATTGTAATAATTAACTATAGAATTCATTAGAAGAAAAGGATGACACAAAAGCAGCTCCAAATAGGGATTTATTAGAGGAAAAAAGCAAAATGATATATAGAAGTCCCACATAGGAAAATCAGAATGCTGTAGAAATCCATTCCTGTACTGTCACTTCTGTCTAATCCACATATCAATATCGGAGATTGTTGGTCTTGGAACCCTTGTCCATAAATCTATAATATCATGCATTTCTTTTGCGCAAATTTGCTTGCTTCTATGGGACCCTGGCCATATTTTTTCCTCACATTCAATTGCATTAAACAAGTCACGTGCAATGATCCAAATTCAAAATTCGAAACTTTTAGGTTCTATAATAGGAAATTATAGAGTTACTTATCAAAAAAAATAATATGAAATTATAGAGTTGTTGCGAGATTGAAATTGTAATAAATTTTTTTATGTTTTTCTGCTCCTGCATCCTGAGTTTTTGTTGATCAGGCAATTGAATATGTCAAATCAAATTCATCCTCATTTAAATGTCAACCCTTTGTGTAACAGGGGAAGGAGGAGCCTTTTTTTGTCATAACCTGTTGCATATCTAGCTTGGGATAAAACATTAATTGTCCTTACTTTCAAATATTTTCTATTATCTTATTTTCTAATGCATGGTGTTCTTGTATTAGTCTATGAGTTTCACCATTGACCTTTTAATATTTACTTTAGAACAATGTGCAGAGGTTAAGGTACAATTTCAGGATTAAATGACATCTTTTATCCTATTTTGTGGATGCTTAAGTGAATCTTCATGAGAATGGATAAGTTGTATATCCCTCCGCCTCCTCATTCTCCTCCTCTTCTTCACATTCTATACACTCCCACATTTATCTTTTGCGCATGGCCTTGACGCACCATGTCAACTGATTGAGCTACAAGCTTGATGTCAGACCATATGCCTGCCGTTTTGGCCTTGGATGACTATGGAGGCCTTGATGCACCATGTCAACTGATTGAGCTACAAGCTTGATGTCAGACCATATGCCTGCCCTTTTGGCCTTGGATGATTATGGAGGCACCCTGTTTTTCATATTGTTCATTATGTTTCATCCATGATTCTTGTATTTGATACTTACATTTTTTTTTAAATAAAAATAACTCTGTTGTCCTGTATCTTTGGTTATTGTGATTGATATCTTAGAATTTATTCAATAGTTTCGTGGTGCTCTTGTCATTTTTTTTCTCAATCTGATATCTGATGTCATTAATTTCTTTAGTAACCAGGATGTATTTTTCCTTAGATTTTGTGGCTTTGGGTTTCTCTATTTTATATTTTCTTTACCCTTTAATATCATTAATTTGGTGAGTTGGTAATACCTATTTTTCCTCTACAAACTCAGACCTGTTATATAATGTGATTTATTTTATTTATTTACCTTTTTCCCAGGATAGAGCTAGACACAAAGCTTCCTATTTTTGGTGATCAGAAGTGGAAAATATGGATTTGTTCCTTCAACATACCTATGGCACCTGGGAAGACACGTTCAATTGTTTGCAGTGCTCGAAACTTTTTCCAATTTACAATGCCTGGGCCTGCCTGGTGGCAGGTAAGGACTCCCAGTTTTCTTCTCATGCTTTTTCATTCAGTTATGATTTTATAGAGACTGCAGATGATGAATTCAATTGCTTTATCTCATGTCATAATTATATGACATTTATCTGAACTGTTTCATAGATAGTTGTCGTCCTGTAAAGTTGAGCAACCTTTTTTTATTGTATCTTTCTCACATTAGTTTGTACGAATAATTCCTTTTGTCCATAATGTTTGCCAGGTTTTGAACATCATTTGCTATACAATTAGATCTAATATTCTTTTTTTTGGCCGTTCATTACATGGTCTGTCTTTTAAGCATACTCTGCGGTATTCCTGTTTATCTTTTTCATTGTTTGCTTTAGATATTTGTAGCAAAATTACATAAATCACATTAGAAAAATGTGTGGGTGGCATACCGATGAGAACTAATTTTGAACCTTTGGGTGCCATTTATAATTTAGAAGATGAAGAATGGGTGACATCAATCTTTTGGTTTCTTGAGGTCCATAAAACTTTTCTTTTGTGATCTGGGTCCAATTTTCTAGTTTATTTGGAAAGTCAATTTGATTTGGAGGTCAGATGGGCCTTGATCATTTATTCATAGAAGTTCTGTCCCATGTAAAACCAAAGAATTAATGCCTGTGAACGTATAAGAAATGTTTTATATCTGTGTCCCCCTTGCCCAAACGGAATCAAACAGTGGGTTTTATATGGGGTGTACCAAAAAATTTCTTAAGTGATGAGAGAGTGTTGAAAGTATTACTTATGATTTGTTTTCCTTCTTTACCTTACACTAAGTAGTTGGGGTCAGCCAGAATCATTTTCTGCCATTCCAGCCAAAGGACAATTTTTTGTGTCAGAAATGATTTTAGTCATCATATCTTCTGCTGCGGCAATTTATAGGCCTTTTTTGGACTTTGTCATGTGTAACCTTAAAATTTTTCAATGAATTGCTCTAATTGGCATTGAATAGGCAAAAACATCCTTTGACTCGTAGCTATCTTTGCATTTTCCACAGTTTTTTGCTACCAAAACTAATTGAATATCAATATGAGATCTTGTTTTGCTGCTGATCTCTTTATATTTATATATTTGTGAGCTTTATATTTTCTTCTTCTATTTTTTTTTCTCATTTTTCAGGTGGTTCCGAGATGGCATGAACACTGGACTTCAAATAAGGTCTATGATGGTGATATGATCGTTCTTCAGGGTCAAGAGAAGGTCTTTCTCTCTAAATCCATGGAAGATTCTGCTGATGTTAACAAGCAGTATACAAAAATCACATTCACACCCACGCAATCGGACCGCTTTGTATTGGCATTTCGTAATTGGCTACGGCGACACGGCAACAGCCAACCAGAGTGGTTTGGCTTTAACAGCCAGCAACCACCGCCATCGACTGTTTTATCCAAGCGTCAGGTTTGTAAGCTATTTCTTTTAATATGTTTTCTAATTTTTTTTTTTTTTTGATGCAAATATGTTTTCTACTATATAATAGTAGAGATGATACTACATTAGGAATTGAGAATCAAGTGATTCCTATAATATCCAGTTATCCAAAAGGCGATGGATATTGATGAGGTCTTTGCACGAAGGATCAGAGCTGAACAGAGAGGTGCTGTTGGAAGTTATGTGTTACTTAAAAGAAAATTTTGCAAGAGTCATTAATCCTATTATGACGTGTGGATTAAAATAATACAAAAAAAAGAAGCAACATATGCATAGGATGGAAGTTGTTAGAATACAGATGTTGAAATGAATGTGGGAAGACTAAGGAAATATAGGCAAAGTGAAGACCTAGGAAGGTGGCGTGTGAAGATAAGAGGATTATTTGGTTTGAAGATTTAAGGTACTAGGGGAGGACCAAGAAAGGACTTGGATGGAGTCAAGCAGAAATGATTTAGATACTCATTAGTCTGATTAAAGATGTGGTTTTCGATAGATTGGGATGGAGAAATGAGATTTATGCTGCCAACCCAAATAATTTAAATAATACATTGTGTTAATAATTATTAGTTTATTACTGATCATACCATGTTGTCTCTGAATATTTTTTTTTCCTTACTGTGTGTAGATGTTGGATAGATTTGAGCAGCATACTCTCAAGTGCTCATCATGTAGAGGAGCTTTTAACATGTTTGAGATGTTACAAAAAATTTTGATCGGTGCAGCTGTTGTCTGTTGTGCGACAGCAGGGATTCCTTCAGAAATGCAGCTTCGGTTTATTTTGGGGGCCATTGCAATTTTGATTGCTGGCTTGGCTTACAGTTTGCACGAACTGAAAAAGAATTTTGTATTTGTTGACTATGTACATGCAGAAATTGATTAACTCCACAATGAGGAATATACACACACATACGTAACTGTTGTACCCTATGCAATATGAATCAGGTGTTTTACATCTCATTCCGAGTTTTGTGATTTTCTGTATGTATGATAGTAGAAAGTATGAAAGGGACTTGCAGTTATATCTTCTCAACTCCAATAGGTACGAGTAATTTGCGAATTACCATTTATGTTTGCCTTCAAGAGTCTTATGATGAGTGTATCGCCGCGTCTAGGGACTGACGAACATTGAACTCTAATAAGAAAATCTACAGTCACTATGCGCTTCCTCCCTCCATTTTTTTTTTCCACTTGTGTCAAATAGGGATGGCAAAGCTTACTTTTAACTTCCTATTTCTGAGCTTAATGAAGTTTCATTATCCATTAAGAAAAAATAGGGATGGCAATGACCTGCCCAGCCCCTAATGGTTAGTGTTTGGTAAATCTGATTAGGGGCCCCAGCCCCTAATTGTTAAGGTTTGGTATTGCATAAATCTGATTAGGGGCAGGTTAGGGTTTAACCCAAAACCTGATATTAATATGTTAGATAATATTATTATGTGTTTAACTGAATAAAGATTGATTAATAAAACTAGTCGTAGTAACTTCTCTTTTTGCCTGGACTTTTTGCTAAATAATTTGTCCTTGATCCGATCCACTCAATATATTCAATGTTCCACCTACCAAATTTAGCTCTACTGACCTTGATCCGACCTGCACACCTCCCCCACCGACCCTGCACGCCGCCCCTACATACCCACAACCAAAATCCTTAATCGCCTCGACATGCTCGTACTGTTTCCATTAGTATTAAATTTGGTCCATTCTTCTTTAAGGGGGTTCTCATTTGATATGTTATATTTTCTTGCAAAAATTTGTGCCTAGGTTTGAATTTACTTCCACAAATTCTTTAGTTTTCTTCAATATATTATGTAGACTAATATGTAAAGAAGTTTTGTTTTCTTGAAACCATATTCATTTTGATTATGATAAAATTGACCCCATTGAGGAAATGTGTAGCATACTCTATGGTCTTCCGAAGAAATCATGTATATTAGTGCTTTTAGCATTGTCCTCCCAACCAATAATTCAAAGGTAACGTAAAAAATTCTGTTTCATATTATATTCCACCATGTTATTCTAGATATCCTTCAAAAATAATTAATCCCTTTACACATGACTTAAAATTTTATTTTCTTGTTGGCATACATTATATATAGCAATATGGATGATATTTCTCCTACATAAATAATATTTTTTGTACTCAATTTACTATGAAGCCATAGCTAAACAAAATAAGTTAATGTCACAATATTCACAAGAACCTTGTAATAAAACTGGTCAAATAAGTTAAAAGAACCATAGCATAAAACACCTTCAATTATGAACCACGAGATCAATATCTTGCATACATTGGAGAAGCAATCTTCCAGTGTGCCAATATAATACAACAAACCTAAAAAACCTTGCATTTATTTGAAGCACTTCGACAAATAAACCAGCAAATTTACAACATGACAGTTACAAAGTTGACATTATTTACAAATGATTTACAAACATTGGCAAACTACATAAATTACAGACGAATTTGAAGAGACTCCGAATCCAACCCCTGAATGGGTTCAACCCAATGGGCCTTGGTTTATCATACAAGTCAGGAGTGGCTATGCTTGGAAGGCTAGGCTCTTATTTACAGTTCTTTTTTCTCCTTCCTTTTCCTTCGGCCTATAAGACAAGTTACCTTGTAGGAGACTCGGAATCTTGGCCCCTTCGCTTGGAATCCACTCGATCAAGTCGTGATGCTCTCCATGATTGCAGATTGGTGGATTTTAGCAACAATCCAAGAGCTGAAGAACAAGTTGCTCGAACAATGGCGTCTGGTGACCCCATTTTACCTACGAGGATTGAAAACACCTGCAAAGATAGAATTTATAAGTCAATGTCAGGGCTAAGGTTGGCTTATCCACAACAGAATCACTTTTGTTGACCTGTGGAAAGTAAGGAGCTAGGCTGCGATGATCATCTGAAAGAGAGAGCATGCTACTGGAGAAGTAAATAGCATTTGCCTGAATTATTGGCCAAGGAGCATCAAAAGCCTGCAACAAAAGCATGGAACCACTTCAGATCCATGTTAGCTAGAACATTAAATAAACTGCAAGCAACATTACTTGAATGTTCATATAGTTTCATTGTGGAGCTAAAAATATACTTTCATGTGGTGGACCGTAATCTTGAGAGCATTGGAAAATGGAAGAAATGAGACTAATATGGCTGTTTTTTTGTTGCTTTTCAGCTAAGTAGTTCATAATCATAAATCCTTAAAAGGAATCATCAAGATAAAGACCTGTAATGCAGATGCCATGTAAGTATCAGCTCTTGAGGCAAAGTTTTGACATAGTTGCCTCGTAACATCCCTTAAGAAGTCCTCGTAATCACTTCTGATAAGAGAAAAGGATTTTTCAATATACTCTTCCAGATTAAGGCACCAATGATAATCTAACTACTGGTCGAAAGTAACTTTGAGACAACTTTTTTTTTATTTTTAAATCAGCAATGATAAGAAAAATGATAATAAAGACAGATACAGATAGAGCACCTAACAGACCAGGTGCATATCCCCCCCAAGGGCAGACAACATACCAGCCATAATCACAGCTATAACTACCCAGAGTACCCACGACAACCAGAATCATAACTTGAGACTGAGATTCATTAATACATACCGGTGGTTAGAATTAAAACAATTTGTGCTGAACAGAGCAGACAAGCCTCCAACTTCAATTAAGAGAACGATTTGTCTGAGGGTATTCTATTGATACAAAAAGATAAAAGTTGAATGCTTTGAATGTGATTCATTTCAAGAAAGTAGTGATTGAAGAATGCAGTGTTTTACCCGGCAAGCTTGTCGAACACTAAGATCTTCATCATGGACATGTAGAATAAGGCGTGGAAGTGTTCCATGCACCTGAGGAATGTAATTACTATGAAGTTACCATTGTTAGATAACAACTCAGGGAGATTTTTGTTAAGGACCTTGAAGTGGTTCACACGAAAATGTCAGGGCACCAAAACATTAATGCATAAGAACATGTACTTTTATGCATGTAACAAATATAATTTCTATTTGTTTATTTTCAAATTTCATTTGCCCAGATTACCTTATTAAAAGTGCATGTGACAAATATTGTGTATTACACACCAAGAAAAAGTATCAACCCGCAAACATAGTATTATTTCTATCTGTTTGTTTTCAAATTTCATTTGCCCAGATTAACCCTTAAGAGCTTTGGATAAAGTAGTAGTTATTTCCTTGCCTTACAACCTGAAATTACATCTATAAGTGTATGGGCATAAATGATTTTCTTCTTCAATTCATTGATTATGAAATGAAAGAGAATACAGGTTTTAGTGTGAAAACCGCCACTTTACATTAAGATGTCAAAGGTTAGGTCTACTACCAGTCCACCCTTCTTGCCGGATTCCTTTAGCAGGACCCACATTGAGTTATGGACCTTATTGTTTCATTGAAACATGGACTTTGATCATGCAGCTTTCGCATGGATTGGGTTCTGATGACAAGATCTTTTATTTGTGTTCCAGCTTTGCGGAAAGCATACTTCCCGAAATCCTTTCCTGTAACTGATTGGAATTAAGACTCAAACTTCTTCCACAATTTTCCCTTTTGACTACGTAGCTGAAAAGACAATTTTTATTTATGTCTTAAACTCAACCACCACATCACACCCCCCCAAACAAAATAAAATAAAATAAAATAAATTTCTTGTCTTGAACCCAATGCCTGGAAATCTGTTTCCAGGCATTGGGTTCAAGTAATAGTTTGTTTCAAATCATAGTTTTAAATTTTAATTTCTAGAAAAATATCAAAATATTTTATACAACTATTATTAAAAGAATTCAAGGTAATAGAAACACTGATACACTGAAAATTTAAGTGCCCTTTGAAAAGAGATATTTTGGAGGAACTTTCAATGTTTTGAAATCTAAACCCTTGCTTCAAATAATATAAACTCTAACAACATTGAATAATGTTGTCAACCTTACTTTAGTAAAACTGATCCTCTTCATGTGGAATATAAACTGTTGCAATGAACATAAAAAAGAATAGGAAGATTAAAAAATTGCACACAGATTTTACGTGGTTTGGCAATGTGCCTCCATCCATGGGACAGAAGAAGATTTTCTGCTACCTTCAAAGTGTATGGGGTTATAATTTATATCACCAGTTCATAGTTGAAATCCAGGCCCAGTACATATAGAGAAAATTCCCAACATACCCATCGGACCCAACGGGTCCAACTTTTTGCTACCTTTCTACAACTACACTTCTGTATCTTTCTGATCTATTTCCTTCTAGCAATTACATTTACGTGGATTCTGTTTGGCATTATGGGCCTAAATTTTTTGGCATCACCAGTTAAACACGACTATGGAAGAATTTAAATAGCACATATCAATACTCTTCAAAATCATGAGTCTTAAACTTATAATTCTGTCTCTGGATTGTCTCAGTGAGGAAGATCAAATGTTTCAAATGCATTCTATAGCAGATTGAAATCCAAAATACTTTTAGCATGCCTTTGTTATAAAATTGTTTCTGAAGACACTGCAAATCTGAGCTACACAGCCCAAAAAAAGAACAACTCAAAAGGTAACAAATCAGGACAATACTTTATTTATAAAAATTCGGAAAACAATGCAATCCAAACTACCGTGAGAAGGGAAAAATAAGGAAAACCAAATCAGAAGATTGAAAGCCAAATGCATGTGGCTACTGAAAAGAAATAAAACATGCTGGGAAAGGGAACCTAGACTCAAATCCCATAAGACAGTCATTTTTTAGAAGGAAATTAATTCTGCTCTCCATATTAACTTGAGTATCCTTGGTTTGAATTTTGAGAGCTACTTTTAGCCTTTATTACTACAGATACTCCTCTTCTTATCCTTCCACCTTCAAAACAGTATTACGAGTAATATTCCCTTCCTAAAGTAGTACTTCAGCTGGAGTGAAGGATGTTATACCATCTTAGCTCTTAAGTATGCATTTATGGTTCTGTTTTCACATAAAAGAGAAATGATAGAATGGAAATTTTTATTTAGAAACTTAACAAAAAATTCTCCTAGTTCAACATTGACAATCTCCTTTTGTATCTTCAACTGAAGAGAAATAAGACAAAAAAATTAAAAACAAAATTCACTCCATCCAGTGTAATGGTTCGAGATGAAATTTCATAACTCGTTAAGGAATGGTGAGTTCTTCAGTTTGATCAAACATTCCTAAGCTTGTCTCTGAAATATTACAGAAAGAACTTGGTCTTAATAGTTCGATTCCTTGAGTGAGGGAAATGAAATCTACTGATAATCAATGAAACCAACAGTTTCAAAATATCAGGAGAAAATGCATCATCAATAGTTTTGGTTGTCAAATCAAGGTCAATATCATACTCTTTTTCAATGAATAGGGTCAATATCATACCTGCTCAAGGAAACCCTCCTGTTGTGCTCCAAGTCCAAATTTACATAGTGCACCAACTGCTGCAAAAGCGTTGGCCCTCATCCTTGGATTCATGCAGATCTGTTTCCAAGTAAATGTAACCAGTTATCTAGCAGTCAGTTTGTCCGACAAGAACTGCTTACCACTAATCTTCCAACAGTCAAAAAAAGAAAAAAAAATGTTCTTGTTCTTTCATTGGGCATCAATCCTTCCAGATTTCAAGAATGGTTTGATTTCTCATCTTGTAAACTACTGGACAACCATGTGGGGACTGTGACTAATAATTAACCCTTATTACTCTGTTACATAAATACAAAACCTTTATTAATAAAAAAATAAAAAAAGAAACGGAAAATAAGGAATTAAAAAATTAACTCAAACAGGTTCAAGCAATGAGAGTAACATGAATCAAATACTGATTTTTAAATTCATCAAAAAAAAAATTCAATTACTTACTTGGAGATTGCGTAGCCGCAAGGAAAGGGTAATTAAAATGGGTTCCACAGCATCTTTCGGTGACGATTCAAGAACCTATAAAGAGAAATAAATAAATAAGTACAGACAACTGCTGCGCCATTGAGCTTCCAAAATATTATAATAAGAAAAATAAATCAGTAGTCTGCATAAAGAAAGAAGGACAAATAAAATATTAAGGACTGGCAGAAACTTACTGTCAACAAGCATAATACAGCCACTAATTGAACTGATTCATCATCATCCTCAAGCAAAGCAACTATTACCCCAAGAATTTGTGTAGTATATTGAAGTGTATGAATGGATGGTGCCTGCAAGCCAAGGGCATGACAAGGATCATCCGTTAAAAGAGAAATATGAGAAGAGGAGCCAAGAAGCCGTGATGCAAATGGTAGTTATGAAAATTCAGTAATATTAAAAACAAGACACAAGAAAACATATAATAAATGCAACCCAGTTTAGAATAGTGAATAGATTATGCATGTCAGTTATTAATGATGAAATACCTAGAATGATCAGAAACTTTTAATGCATGGTCCAAAAAGATCTCCATAAATAATTTTGTCCAACCCAGTTAATTGAATAACGTGGAAACTGTTAAGCAAGTTGAAGTGCCATCTGGGAAGTTCTCATATCTTATACTTGTTCTTATCCACATAATTATAACAACTTGATTTTATTCCATCAGAGTCTAATTGCTAAACCATTAAAGGACCGAGGTTCTAAAACGTTGATAAATTTTTATTGTGAAACTGATCTATTGTTTTAAATAGGCTGGAATAGTGAAAGAGGATTAATGCCAATGGACCTAAAAGTTTGGAAAGGGAACTGCTTATTGATTAATTGATCTGATTTCATTATAAATGAGGTGTTATATTCCAAAGCTCTAGCTCATTCTTGGACATTTCAAATATAATTATCTGCCAAATAAACATTACAGGCAGTAACATTCTAATTTGAGGCCTTCCCCTTCTTATTTTTCTCCATACCCTCCTTTCTCTTTGGATAGTCCCTCTTCATATGTCCCTTTCCATGCCACTTCGAGGACTTTATATCCTTCATCTTTGCCCTTGATTTTGTTGTGAAATTCCCCTTCTTAGACCTATCATTCTCATCCTCTCTTCCATATTCCTGATCACCCTTGCTACAAGCCCGTTACCATGAGAACCTCAACTACTTTTGGCTTCCTCTAATTGTATGCCATGGGAACTGCAGTTGACCTCCTCTGTTTCTAGAGCCTCCTTTCCCCAAAGTAAGGTTGTAACCAGATGTTCTTAAGGATGAGACAAAGATGTTAGAAGCATTAGCACCTTATCCTCTTCGTCGAACTTTAAATCAATCTCAAGAGATCACTGGTTGTCTAATTAAATATATTGATGTACTGCAACAGGTCTGTACCTTCTACCATGTTAAACCCGTACAACTTCTGCTTAAGATAATAACTTATTTGTCGAAGACACATATACCGACTATACAACAGAAGGCATTATTGATATTATTGTTGTAAATACACACAAACACTAGAAGCAGGCATAATGCGCATGGCATTACTGGTAAATACTATCTACATTATCGTGGTAAATGTTAAGTGGTGAGAAGAAAAAGAATCTTGTTTGAAATGCTTCCATATGGCAAACTGATGGATACCTTGTATGGAAAAAGACAAAAACGCATATATGTGATGCACCTTAGGAAATAAATAGGAGAAAGAAATAATCCAGAGTTCTTTCCATCTCTTGAGGACTAGAGTGAAGAGAGTTGAAGAAACAATAAGTAAAAGAGAATAATGTATATAAAGCACTGAAGATCTTAGGAAAAATAAGGAAAAAAAAAAAAAAAAAAAAACATTACAAAAGTCTAACTACCTCTCTAAGCCTAAATTGCAGAGGCATGTTAGGTGTATAAGTAGGTTTGTGGTTTAGAATTCATGACTTCTCACAGTTGCATTAACAATTTTTTTCCTTTTTGAAGATATACATTTAAAGTAGCTAAGAGTGGGTTTCAGTGATACAAATCACCTTTTAGACATTATATCCATGATTGAAGACTTGGAAGTGTTCGATATGTGGTTCAGTGAAAGGGATAAAATAACATCAAATATTCACTAAATTTTTCTCTATCATCCTAGGTAAGTGGGCAAAAAATAACCAAAATGAAAACAACCTAAAAACATGAGTGTTCACATTAATTGGTCAAGTTAGAACAAAAACACATATGACTTGGACTCTGTACAGAACTTAAAGGTGGTAATACACAATACATAATAAAAACACAAATATGACCTGGTTTCTCTACAGAACTTAAAGGGAGTATTCCACAATAAATAAAGAAACACCAGGAATTGGAAAAAAAGGCAAGTATAAATAATTATATATAAGGAAAGTAACTGGAATAATCTGGATAGGGAATGACAGATGTAAAGGCTGTAGAAAAGTAAAGACCTGCACCAATCCTTTCAGACAAAGACGCCTCACTACAGGTGACTCATCTGAAACATGATGACACAGAACTTCAACAATCCGTTCCAACAAGGAAGATACTCCATCACTGCAAATTTAGGATTAGCCGTCAATAAGAACTGAAATTCAGTTGTAAAACATATCAAAACTGAAGGGAACAAAGACTAAACCAACCAAACCAGCTTTAAGTGATTAGGTAGAGCATAATCAATAGAATCAATCAATACACTCTCCTCGAAGGCAAAGTCCTGAGTTGATGTGTTAGGACCTCCAAGATGCATGACACATGGGCCTCAGCACATGAAAGGTCCCAAGTTTTGTTATACTATATAAATATTGGTATCAATACATGCAACAATATAGAAAGGATTCAGACACAATAAAAGAGGTGAATCTTCAAGGATGAAAGAGCTTTGAGACTGTCGTGGGAACCATTTGGGGGCTGATTCAGCTGGTGGAGCCATGATTCTGCCCAAAAGAAGAACTAAACGTTTCTCTCAATCAAATTCTGTCCAAAGAAAAAATGACAAATACGTGGAATCAATTGATAAAAGTTCTCCGATTGTTGTATATAATGACAATCAGCTGTTTATAGAGATGGGGAATTCACGTCCTTGAGAGGCCTTTCTTCTTGCAAGAAGATGAAGGCTTATGATACAAGAAGGAAGCGACATGTTCACATACGTCTGATTTCTATAGAATACACTCTTCTACATTCTGAGGTTCTTAAACAAGATGTGGAGGTGGGGAAGAAGAGAACAATGTTCTTTTTAGGACGTGAGAAACATGCCAAAGAATTTTTCAGGAGACTCGAATTGAGGATTGGGTGGTTGATTAAGTCCTAGGGAGTGAGAAGAAAGACGAACATGGTGGTCAGTAGGAGTCATACAGGTTGGCTTTTAGGGGAAGAGGGGCTGGCAGTGGTGAAGCGAGCTGCGAGGAGAATGGGAGGGGGTTTCTAACAGTTCTTTAAGTGGATACTTTCTCAGAGTGTGACCAAGTTATGGGTGTGTAGCTATAGTTCTTCACAAAAATATTGCTCCATAGCAAAATTCCTTGGCACTAGGCCAAATTGATTTTTAGACACTTCTGTTATTTTTTGAACCTTTGCTCCATTTCTATTTATTTCATGATATGACGTATAAGCATAATTCTAGGGTAGTTGTGAAAATTTTCTTTATCATTCTAGTTCTACCATGCTCTTCCTTCAAGAATTTGGTATATTTTTCTAGTCTTGAAAATTTCATCAAATAATTTGGTCAACTATAGTACCCTAAGTTCCTCATCCCTTCCATGAACTTCCATACTTCAATTGGTTTCTCCAAAAGCCTTTATTAATTTCATTTTGGTTAAAGCTACCTTCAATCCAAAAACATTATCCAGGAGCATGGTAACATTCTCCTATTACCCTAGTAACCACATCTACACTTTTAAACAAAGCTCTCAATGTCTTCACCCCCTAATAATTTTTGGAAATACTCTCTCCAGATATCTTTGATCTCTTAATAATTTCTTATCTTTTCTCTCAATCTCGAAAGTTTTTCGATGCATTTTACATATTTTTTTCATATTTAGCTTATTATATAGTCCTATTTCTGGTTTTTGGAGTCATTATCTTTGTGTTTTTTTTTTCAACACTTACATTTTTTCTAAGCTTTTTTATTTCTTATTTCCTTGCAAGTATTAAAATAGTCATCTATATTTAACAACCACTTAAAAATTACTACTTGAATAACAATTTTTTTTTAGATTGAATTTTATTTCTAGATTCTCATAAGATGTTTCTTCCAATTTTTTAAATGCAATTGACAATAACATTCCATATTTGTATAAGTTCGCTATTAGAGTACATGCTACCTCTCTTATTTAGTTTATCTTTAAAAGCACTAATTTTCTCCTCCTGGTTCCATAATTACGTTTCTAGATCAATTTTTCACGAAATTTTCTTCTTCAACTCCTATATGAACATCAATCACTATCAATCTATGCTGTGAAGCAAGAATTTCTTTTGGAAGGCCTTTGAAATCTTTGCAACTTTGTCACTGTAAGAAGCGAAAAGCCAATTCCATTGCAGTTTGTTCCATTACTAAAGATTACTAGATGTTTTAAGAAAACATTTGCTGATACAAGACTGTAAGCCATTACAATTTCATCACAAGGCTTGAAGCTCTATCCCTCATCTAATTATATTATATCCACCACTCTCCACTTCAACATGACAATTTAGATACCCGCATATAATATCTCCATCAAATTTGGAATTTCTTGAATTAAATGACTCATGTCTTCAGAAAATTATTTTTTCATGTTTTGCTCTAGTTCTGTTCTGATTGAGGTGCATAGACAGTAATGATTTTAAGAATATCTTGTATAGTTGTTTTAAAACTAATTTTAACTAACATTAATTAGGGATTTTAGTTGGTGTGATAGAAGAAATCTTGAGCTGCCAAATGAAAAAAGGGGTTCAATTGTAAGTGCAGACACTCTGCACAAAAAGACCAATGGTTAAGTCTGTTACTAGTCCACTCCTCTAGGGACCCTGCTTAGGCAAGACCTATAGTGAGTTAAGACTTAAGAGTCCTTATTAAACTATCACCGATTCTTCTAACACCTACGAAATTATCCTACATGTCTTTATTTACCACAACTCCTATATCATTTCCTTGTAGATTGGAGTTTCTACTCACAACCCTCTTTAGCCTTATCCTCTTTCATTAGTATCAATTAAACACATTAGATTCATTTTCCTTCTTTTTATCACATCTACTAATTCTAATCTTCCTTATCAAGGTCCCTACATTTCCAAAATATAGCAGTGAGTGATATTAGATATAGTCAGAATACCAAGGCATACCTGTGGCGCACGAACTCTGACAATGCTGCAGCTGCAGCTTCTCTTTGAAATTGTTGATGTCGACTCAAGGCATCACTTAGATTAATGCATATTGTGGGAACCTGAAAAATTAAATCTCCCCAAAAAGAGAGAGAGATAAGAAAAAAAAAATGCACAACACAACATTCATAAGAATACAAAGCTATCAAAAAATGAAAAGATAATTTACAAGTGGCAGCAAAGATATTATTCCAGAGGTCTATCATGAGCATTTAAAATGGCTGCCCAGAGTTAAAAGTGATGTTAAATTCCTTTCCCTATTGTTGAAAAGAAAACACACACACACACACACACAAAAAAAAAAAAAGAAAAAAAAGAAAAGAAAAAAAGAAAAAAGAAGAAGGTATATGTATATATATATAGTCACAAATCAAATTGCAAAGATCTAGACTATCTTATTCTCAAAATTTTTTTGCAAATGGTACCATCCATTTGATTCTACAAGGCTGTTAGTGGATCTGGAAAATTGATCATCACAACCTACCTATCTAATCAACTACAAATGGCCTCCATGTACATGTTAGACCATGTAAATTTTGCACCACACAAGACAATATCCACCAAATTATGTCTGTTAATGAACTAAGAAAAAAACCTTCATTCCTTTAGGCACTCTCTGGTACCATGTCTTTTCTTTCGTAGTCCTAATCGCATTGAAATTTCTTAGGATAAACCAAGGGAGATTTTATTAATGAGTTGTCATATTTCCTGGGTTGTCATATTGCCTTATTTGTATTGATTGATTTTAATTGTTACAATCCTTATTTAGAGTGGAATATTTCCACATTGTACTCGTTACTCTTATAAATAAGCAAGTAGTATGGTAGGATCGCTACAGTTTCTAGGTCCACTTTCACATCTCTTCCACTACGTTTTTTTTTCTAAATATTCAACTTAGTATTAGAGCAGGTACTTTTTCTATTTGGGTTGCGAAATAGTGAAGTAGATTTGTTAACTCCGCCATACAAACGGTGGAGTTAGCATGGTGGGATGCTATCCTCCCTCCTTTAGAAGAAAACACTTCATTCCATTTAAAAAAATAAGGGACGATAGGACTTGATTCGTGAGGTCAAAGTTCTTTATAGACTTTATAGGCAATCAGCTCACGAATAGAAGCCCATTTATCAGATAACCAAGCTAGGGATTGAGAACAGCCCAAGATGTCTGATCGATTCAACATGGAACTGTTGCGGAGTGCAAGGACCTCATCCACCCCAATATTTGCTGAGAGAGCTGACGCGACCTGCCCAAAAGCTAGGTGGGGTCTACCACCCCTTTGGTTTGCCAATATATGGTTACAGGATGAATCATTTAAATCGTTGTTTGAGAGTTGGTGGAAGCAGTTAGCAGTTATATAATAACCTAGAACAATTACGGCTGAAATAGTCATTTAAACTAAAATTAAAATTGAAGGTTAAAACAACCCTTGAAGTTAGAATTAATTTGAAGGTTAAAGTATAATCTTTTAAGTTAGCATTAAGTGACGGGCTATAATAACCTTTCACCTAGAATGCCTCTATCATTAGTAATTATATAATGTTGTGTCTTGATAAGTGACTTTTTGGAAACTTAGGTATTTGATAGTGCAAGCCACTTTGTTATTTGATCTCATTTTTCTACTCTAGACCTGATGACAGGGGAGCTGTTGACTGAAGCTTTGATAAAAAGCGCCCATAACTACGATGGTCCTAAGATAGCGAAATAACTTGTCGAGTAAGTTCCAAGCCTATGAATGGCGTGTTTTTTATATGGTGTCAATTTAACTTGTTTATTATTCTGTTGGAAGGATCGAAGTCTACAAATTAAAGACTAAAACATGGCAAAAAATAAAAATGTGGGATTCACAACCAAGGACTTCGATAATCTAAAAATTTTGATAATCTATAAAGCTAAAATATCCTAAGGCAGCCTGTTGATACCAATCATCTGAAAAAGCAGTTTAGCCATTCTATACTATCTGATACACTGTCCAAGCCACATGACAAAAATACTGCCATGTCCAAGGCCAGTTTATGCAACAATTGTTGCTGCACATGCCAAGGGTTCATACACAGTTCTCATGGACGATCCATGTGTAAAGTTCATCAGTTTATTTTGTACTTACTGAACAAGATACGAACAAGCACAAGAGATAAATAATTAACACAGTGCTGATGTTTCCTACCATTTTTTAACTGGAAATTACCAGTGTGCATTAGCAATTATGTGCCATATTAACTTTGTTCAATGCCGAGCCTACCTAGTTGAAATAAGGCATTTTGTTGTGGTATCAACTTTGTTCAATCTATGATCAAGATCTCAAATCATTCTTTGTTGTCCTTTGTTTGTGCACATTTATGACATTTATCATGGTTGTGGTGAACAATAATTCTGAGCTAGATATAGGCTGAAATGATATGAATTTGAAAATATTTCTCTTCTCATATTTTGAGGGGAATTCAAAAGACAGGGAGACAGAGTAGCATACACATTCAGAGACAGGAGATGGAGTAATTAATTAAATTTTTTGGGCTTTTCTATGGTCAATATGTTCCAATACATATGTTGGTATTTATCATCTCAGCACAAAGCACGGAGGAAAGAATGAAAAACAATGAGCAGAAGAAAAAGAAAATTTTGAGACTATCATTTACCTCTTTAGGTCTTTTTATAGAAATACAACTAGCCAAATCACCAATAAGATTGATCCACTTCTCATTTTCGTTTTTTTCTCCATCTCTAGCCAGAATCTATAAATAAATTTTGACACCATTAATCTTCTAGCTAATACTACAAAAATCTTCTATTCAAGATGTCCATTGATGCAGATGAATATTTGTTGAGTATCTATAAATTCTGATACCTTTCCCATTTCAAGATCCCCAACACAGTCACAGAATGCCTGAAGTGCAGTTAGAATGGTTCTGCAAAGCAGATAAAGGATACAGCAATCAAAGGGAATTCTCCAACGGTTTTTAGACGGTAGTTGACAACAAAAATAATTGATTGCATGGAAAATCATTTGAAGGCTATATATACCTTAAAGGTTCTTGCTGCCCGTAATATTTAGCTCGGCCATAACAACTACCCAACTGCAGTGTAAGTGCAGAAAGAACAGCTGCATAACTTTGTTCGACAGCTTTCCTCCCAATTTTACCACCGCCTCTGCTTTCAGATGAAACAAAGCAAAGTTGTGACATAATGCATAGGAAAGATGATTCCTGGTAACTAAATTTTTGAGACCTGAATAAAGCAGTGAGAGCAAGAACAGCAGCTTGAAGAATGTCTTCCTCGATGCGGCCATCAAAAAAATTATTAGAAGTGTCTCCTTTCTCCGAAACACCCTTAGGGATCGGTGTTTGATTAAGGACAGATATCAGATGGTCGAGGAACAAAACAGAGAGTACTGTATGCTGGGAAAATGCCTATACCATATAATGAATAACCATTAACAAAAAGGTTTTAAAAAAAAAAAACCACAGATAATAAAAATATTAATGTCCAACAGTAATGCATGCATCAAATAGGTGTGTATGCAAATGCAGGAATGCAATCACCAAGCCATAAAGTAAGCATTATATAGTTTGAAAAAACTCTCTTCCTCATCATAGAATGGATGAGATGGTTTCTAAGGCTTCTGTAGAATTAAGTGTGTTTCTCATCCATGTTCCACAGATGGCACAGACAAGATACATATTTCACCATTATTTATGATATCTGTTTCGAAATACGGAGCTTCAATCTTCAACATATAATAGTATGTATAAAATCATATTGAAGGTGTTGGCGATAAGGATTAAGGATGTAATGGAGCCAATTATATCAGCGAACCAAAGTGCTTTTGTAAAGGGCCTACAAATCCCAGATTGTTCATTGGTGGCCAATGAGTGTGTTGCTGAGCAGAAAAGATTGAAGAGTCATGGTGTGGTTTGCAAGGTGGACTTGGAGAAAGCAAATGACAGAGTGGAATGGGGTTTCTTGGACGAGGTGATGAGATGGAAGGGTTTTGGAGATAAGTGGTGTGGGTCGATTAAGGTTGCTTGATGAATATATCATACTCTTTCATCCTTAATGGTAGAGTGGCTGGCCAATTTTCCTCATCCAAAGGTTTGAGACAAGGTGATCCTTTATCCCCATTCTTATTTACCTTGGTAAGTGATGTCTTTCTTAGGATGATGGACATGGGTGAAAAGAAGAAGCTGATTAAAGGATTCAAGGTGGGCAAGGATGGTATCTCCATATCTCACTTACAATTCACGGATGATACCATTCTCTTTCTAGAGAATTGTTGTGATTCATTTTTTTGGACAAAATGTATTCTCAAAACCTTTGAGATGATTTCATGTCTTAAAGTGAACCTTGGTAAAAGCAGCATTTCAGGAATTAATATGAAGGGAGAGGAATTGAAGTTGATTGCAGAATTTCTTGGATGCAAGCAAGTAAATTGGCCAATTTCATATCTTGGAATCCCCTTAGGTGGTAGACTCAAGTCGGTAGAAGCACGGAACCCAGTCATTGAAAGAATGAGGAAGAATCTATCCATGTGGAAGAAGCAATACCTTTCTATAGGGTGACGAGTTACTTTGATTAAAGCAGCGTTAGCTAATCTCCCAATATACTTCATGTCTTTGTTCAGAGCTCCAGCGAAGGTGGTGCATTCCATTGAGAAATTGCAGAAGGAATTTTTATGGGAGGGAAGTGGAAGGAAGAAAAAGGATCATCTTGGGAGATGGGATCAGGTTTCTAAAGACCTTAAGCATGGGGGTCTAGCTCTTGGTAATGTGCAGATGAAGAATTCTGCTCTTCTTAGTAAATGGCTGAGGCGTTTTGGGCAGTAACAGGGGACCTTGTGGCATAAGGTTATAGTGAGTAAGTACGGCATTCATAGTACTGGAAAGGAAATTAATCAGAATGCAAAAGTTTTCTCTAATTGTCCTAGGAAATCCATTCTGAACCTAACTTCCACATTTTTGCCTCATGTATCCACCAAGCTTCACAAAGGTGATTCCATAAAATTTTGGTCTGACGTTTGGTGGGGTGATTCTTCTTTAGCCATTTCATTCCCTTGTTTCCATCGTATCTATATTCCTAAAGACCCTTTTTCGTGTGACATTCTTTTATGGTCAACTCAACGTTACAATGGAACCTCCATTTTGGTAGAGATCTTCGTGAGTCTGAGGTTGTTGAGTTAGGGGCCATAATTGAAAATCTAAAAGGGGTGATTATTCACCCATCCTTGTCGGACTTTAGACTGTGGTCTATTGATCCTAACGGGCGGTTCTCTTGTAAATCTTGGTTCTCATATTTCCGGAATTTGACCTCATCTCCCTCTCCTAGCTTCTCCACTTCAATTCTTTGGAAAGCCAAAATCCCCCTTAAGGTCAAGATATTCTGTTGGACAGCATTTCTAAATAAGATTAATACTCTTGATAACCTCCAGCATCGTAGGAAGTCTTGGGCTTTATCTCCGCATACTTGCACTCTTTGCTTGAGGGATGAGGAGTCTGTGGATCATTTGCTGGTTTGGTGTGAGTTTGCGGGCTATATTTGGAGAAGGTTGTTGTTCTTGGCCGGAATACAATGGGCTTTACCTAGTTCTCTTAGAGAGTTGGCTGCCCAACGGCGCTTCCCCCACTTGTCTAAAAGAGGGAGAAGTATATATTCAGTAGTATTCTTTGCTACCATTTGGGAAGTGTGGGCCGTGTGGCTGAACAGAAATAGTAAGATCTTTGAAGACATTTCTAGAGGTCGAGAGCTAATTCTCGACGAAGTTATGAGCATTGCAGCGGGTTGGATTTCGAATTCAGCCGATTGGTTGGATTACGGAGTGGAAGATATCGTTAGGAATTTGGAGGCTTTGATAAACTAGGAAGTCAAGCATCTGTTGTAAGGTAGTATAGTTGGCTGATGTGATGTTTCTCTAGTTGAGTGTTTTTGTTTGCTTTAGTGGATGCTTCCCATTTCTCATGGAAAGCGTCCCATTTCTGTACTCTCCTCCATTCTTCCCCTCTCTTCTTTATTTCTAATATACCATTCTCATTAACGATAAAAAAAAATCTTCAACATATAATAGTATGCCATTTTCCAGTCACCAGAGCTACTTATAGAAGGCATTTAATGCGCATGATGGTTAAGCAACAGGTTTGCCTTAGTTCCAGGTAAGTGCAATAAATATTCTCTGCAGGTTAAAAGTCAGTTCAGAAAGTATAATTAACCCACTACCATGTATGATGTATCTTAGTCCTGCCTGAGAACAGGCAGCATCAATTGAGCAAACTAAACATAAGTTTCCTATCCACTGTCCATTTGGTTGGCTATTGTTAAAGTTCTTGAATCCATGCATATAACTGCATTGTAACTAATCATGCATATACTATGTATTAGCATTGCATGAAAAAAAGATTTCACATTAACATATACTATTAATAAAGACGTTCACACTTTAAAGGATAATAAATGTTGCCTGATCCATTATTAGCTGAATATCAAATTCTCTTTCGACTATTCCAAAATCCAATATGGAAATATTCAATCATCTAACATAAATATCATTTACTGAAAATTAATTATAATAGACTCACACAAAATGCATCTTGCATTGGCCAGCCACCACGTAACCTAGATATATCCTTTGTGAATATATCCCTTCCTGCAGCACTCAATACTTCATTGAAGACGATTTTAGAACTGGTGCACTCAGCTAGGCAAGATAACTTTGAATGGTTAAGGAAATATTTGAACTTAAAGAAAATTAATTATTGAAGCAATAAGGCAATTTTGCAAGAGCTAATAACTGCTAGAAAGCCAAAGAGAACTTTACATGATAAAAAAAAAAAGAACTAATCAGTAAATTAGCTTAATAAGAAAGATACAGCACCAAGAATTTCTTGACGTAAATATTTCTCTGTGACAAGTACTGTAGCTGAGAGCAAAGACTGGGTTATCCTGATGGCAAAGACATTTTGTCCAAGAATTTTTAGCAGGAAATAATTGTCAAAATAATTCACAAGACATTTTTAGCTAGCAAAACAACCTTGAAACATCAGTTTCATTCAACTCTTCCCCCCTCTTGGTGACAAATTCAATGACTGCTTGAATTGCACCTTCAGCTGATTGCTTGACCTTATCACATATGGCAGAAGTGGAACCATGAAGGGAGGCTACAAGCTGTTCAAAAAGTTACTTAGAATTGTGGAAACATAATTACACGCTTGTTTATAATGAAAAGTCTATGCTCTTTATGTTAAGGACCTATAGAAGATCCTGAAGCCCTAATAACTGGTCGACTGATGGGAATTCAATGGATCAAGAATCACCAGTTAAAGGGAGCCACTGATTTTGAGTTGAAATGTGAAACAATTAGTGCGTGTGCACCAATTTTCAATGCTGTCAAAATAATTTTATGCTGCCAAAAAAAATTTGATGAAATCAAAAAGCCAAAAAACATTTGATCAAGTCGGTTTTGGTATACTTGATGTCCAGTGGGAAGCCATCAATTAGTTGGTGCCAAACTGTTTATACAGCAATCCACATACTAAATGTGGCGCTTAATGGCATCTAGCACAAGACCTAGATATATCATATATGCCTATCTATAAAAATAAACTGGCAAATTAACTGTGTACTTGCCTCATCCTTCGTTAACAAAATACAAACAGAGCATACAACTCTACTGAACACCTCTGATTGATCAATAGATGCATCCTAAATATACAAATGGAGAAATAATAGTTAAAGACGATCCCAAACGCCAAATTCAGTAATCAACTGTTTCTGGAGATCAAATTTAAGGAAACAAAAATGAAGAGCAATGAAGAGTTGTGGATGTACTCACACTTCTTAAAATGGCAATGACATCCTCAAGAGAGGACAAAGCACTGTAAGACATCTCTATATCTACACCAGAAGTAAAACCTACTGGCCTTGGAAGGGAAAGTGATGTGCTGAAGAACAGATCAAGAATCTACACAAATCACAGGTGACTAAAATTGTTATGCAACAAGAAATGGCATATGTTAGCACAAACCACTGACAACAAATAACCAACCTGGGCTGCAATCTTTCTAACTTCAGAGCTGGTATCTGCACAACGTGGAAGATAAACTATGACCCTTTCCCCAAGACATAAGGACTCCCGACTTGGCAACACAAATGCAGCTGTTTTAAACAAAATAAAGGTAATAAGTTTAATAAGTAAATAGATAATGATCAAAAGTTAAATCTCAGGATGCAGTGTTACATGGTAGATTTGAAAATTTTCCATGTATCTTTCTGTCAATTTGCTTGCTGTGTATGCAATTTCCATGACAACCAAGAGCACAATATCCACTAGAACAAAGAGCACGGAACTTCACTAGCATCTCGTGGGCCGCGACACAACCTCTCCTTCTTTGATGCTCTATGGAAGACGAAACATATTGATCAATATGTCGAAGAATATGCAATAATTGCTCTGCTCGACTTCTTCCATCTTCTCCACTAATTAGGCAAGTAGCTAGTTAGGTATTAGAGAAAGGATTTATGAAGTCACAATAGATAAAAATGTGATCTTTACTCAGGCATTCAAATGTTACACAACAAAGTTATACTAAGTAATATTGATTACTCTTTAGCCACTGCAGATAATAGCAAGAAAACAAGTATAAAATAATGATAGAATCACAATTTCATGAAAGGAAGGTCAAATGTTTCTTTTCTGTTTCCGCAACTTGACAAGATTGTGCTCGTATTTAAGAGATGAAATATTGGTAGTTTTTAAGTTCACAAACTCAGATCCCTTTAAGTATGGACTCTAGTAATTTCTATGACAGGGCATTTAGTAGTGGAACACAAAAGGAAGCATGTCGGATAAAATTAGCATTTCATGATCACAATGATAATTATTTGGGAATCAATGGCATATAGCTATTAGTGGACCTAATCTATACTCTATATAGAGTAAGAGCGAATATACAGCTGCATTTCGGAGAGATTATAAAAAATAATACTTTCTTTCCAAAACAACCTCACAACACCCCACTGAAACATATTCTTATCGGTACAAGCTGGTCTGTCAAAACTTTTAGAACATTATGAGGTTGTGAACTTGCAGCCATTCCCCCTAATTTCAATCTTTATTTATTATTATTATTATTATTTTTTGCTTTCAATTACTACTCAAACTCTACCATAAGAGTCCCATGAAAAGCAAAGAATTGCAGTGGTTCCTACTAAATTACATTTCCTAATTTTTATGGTTTCAAATACTACTAAAACCCTAATCTTCTACAACTCTCCTACTCTATTCAGATCCTAAAATATGACATGACATGACAAAATAAAATTGAAAACATATTATACAACACACTCGCTTCTAGTTTCTTTTAACATAGCTTTCAAATAAATATAATCCTATTATTATCTTTTTTATGCAATTTTTTTGTGCAGGTGTCACCATCTAACACCACATAAGTTGTTTTCACCTTGCACTTGTATGCCAGATCAATCATTTACTCTGGATGGGTCTCTATAAGTTGAATAAAGAACATTGAGAAGAACTTCATGAGCCACCTATTACAAGGGTTTCCGATGTTTGGGAAAAACCCAAAAAAAAAAATTTTTTTTTTTTGATTAACTCCATACTACTGATCAAGATTTCAAGACTTCAGCTATCATCAACATGTATATAAGACGCATTTAAATGTTGAACATTTTGGACACAAAGAAACAAAATTCCTTATCCAAAACTGTTTGTTCTCCAACATGAACCATGTTCTCCTCCATCCAATTTGCCAAAGCCCATATCTTTAGTTTGATCATTTTTGGACCGACTCCATCAAGGTTTTTTTGGTCTTTACCCTCTTAAATCATTCAACGTGTAATCCGTTGTACCTTCTTACAACTGCCTCTGTAGGTCTTTGCATTATATGCACAAAAAGTCGACCTAAGGATACTTGTATAAGTTCATCCTTATGGTTCGTATTCTGCCCACACATATATCTCAACAATCTAAGCTCAAAAACACTCATGCTATGCATATGTTACTTGTTGCCCAACATTCTAGTCCATCAATCATAGCAAGGGTAATAGTTATGTTTTAAAATTTTCTCTCAACTTGGTGGCACACATAGGTAACATAATAATCTAGATATACCTCTTTACTTGAACCATCTGTGTCAAATTCTATGATCAACATCCCCATCAATATACTTTTTTATGGATAATTTTCCATGACAACAAAATCAATTGCTTTACGAATCTCTTAATTCTTAATTTTTATGATTTCCTCACCTCTAATATCATTTAAATTAAATTTATATCCCATATACGCAATCAAAGTCTATTTCTTTTAAAACATCTGGATTCCAAGGTATCCTTCTATAATTGTATTTTTGCTCTTATCACCTCTACTATGGTCCACGAAAGCTTCATTACATGCAAATATCATAAACCAAGGCAACACCATGAACATGAGATATTTTAACTGAAGTATGAGGATAAGGTTTCATAACTCATTCTTAATATAAGCATATTGTCACTAGACTCGTTTGTCTTGTTACCCACTACTCCCATCCTAGCTAGTGTTCTCTTCTACATGCCTCTAATGACCTCAACCAAAGTTCTCCATGCCGGTTTCGATGTTGTTTCGCTCTGTGCCATTTTGCTGGCACGCCCCTTATGCCGTTAAATTTTTCATAGCATTGAAAAAATTAAAAAATTATTAATTTTTTATCAAATAATTAACAAAAATATAAATACAAATAAATACATTTATATTGTCTATATATATATAATGCATTTGATTATATAAGAAATTGATTAATTATCTCAACCAATTATTATTCTTCATTGTAGGATTCTTTGATTTATCTTTATGTAAATATGATGAACTCAAAATTATTTTATTATTTTATAATATATAATTAAATTAAACTAATTGACAAATATATATTTTATTATGGTCAACCTTGTAGATGAAAATTTTATTACTTTTAATGAATAACAATAAAAGGAGGTTTTCCCAAAAAAAAAAAAAACAATAAAAGGGATTTTAATAAGTGAAAATAAAAGGGTTTCTTATTATTTTTAAGTAAACAAGGAGCGTTTTTTTTATAAACATATAATGTTATTGAGTTTATCATTCTCACGGGATTGGATCTACAGCGATGATTGCTGGGTGATCGAATGTTGTCAAAGGTAACCCCTCTTTCTCTCTTTCCCTCTTTCTCCCTTTCTAATCTCTTCACATCTCTCTCTCTTTCCCTCTATCCGTTTCTCTCTATCTTTTTCTAGCTTTTTTTTTCTTTTGCAATGATTAATGCCATCAATATTGTTCATAGCACAAAGTTGCATACCACTTGTGTCAAAAGAAACAAGGGTGTTTTTTTCAACCCCCACAGAATCTAGTGGATTTTGTTTCAGAATCCACTGCTGACCATGCATGTAATACACTAACCTCAACATATTGGAATTGTTTTTCCTTTCTTTTCCTCTACTCCCAAGGTTTGCTATTTCAGTTTTGCTAGGCTTTTCCCTCAGTGACCAAAACCGCAAATTTGTGAAATCTCTTGATTTGGATGAAATTTGGAGACATTCTGCTTGATTTAGGCAAAATGTCGGTTGACTTGGGCAAGATTTCAAGTATCTAACCTACTTAAAAGGTGAAAAAACGTTTGTTTTTAAAAAGAAAAAAATCATTTAGATCAAATTGAGCATAATTTTGCCCTATCTCACTACCTTTCGATCACTATCTCGCTTGATTTGCAATCAAGCAAGATATTGCCCACAAAACGACTCATGGGGGAATTTGGAGCAAACAGTGTGACACCAAAACTACAAACACTGCTCTACTCCAAGACCCTAATATTTTATCTGTATATGTATTACATAATTTTTTTCTCTAAATCAATAAAAAAACATTACGCGACAGTCCACAGTTATATTAGCCACAGACTCATCAAAAACACCTTTTTTAAGTATAACTTATCTTAGATAACAGAAGTAGTCACTTAAAAGATATTTCAATCCTTACCATTGAAAACATTTGTTTCCATAGAATACCTCTATAGTTACAGTTTTTCATTTATTGCATTTCTAGTTGATCCACCACCACCAAATCAATCAGAATCAGAAATAATATACACAAATGAACCTTACCTTATACAAAAATTGGAGACTTGTCTAAAAATAAAGCAAATTATTATTATTTTTTATCGGTAATGATAATTTTATATATTTACAAACAGCAGAAAAAAAAAACATTAGGCACACTAGTCCACGAGAAGTGGGATGCACCTAATAAATAAATAAAAACTGATTCCCCAACCTTAACATTCCCAAACATTTAGACAATTGGCACCTCCCAATTTCTTACAATATCCCCTATCCCATAATCCCGAAACTCTGGGGTAACCGAAGACCAAAAAGCTGCAAACCAACATTGAATCAAAAAGTACCTCTCGACTCATGAGACTATCATAAAAAATTCATCGGTTCCGGCTCAGCCACACCCTCCAAATTATAGCAAAAAACACTCCTAAATAGAGCCTTCTTCCTCTTCTAGACAAATGTGGGAATCTCCACTATTCCGCCAACTCACAAAGGGATCTTGGCATTACCCACTTCACTCCAGCACAATGTATTAATCTCCCCCATATGTAGCCAGCACAACTGCATTGCACTAGTAAGTGGTCCACTGACTCCCCAATCCTCATGCAAAGGTTGCAAATAATGGTGACAACGCCCAAGTTTTCCTTCACCGCTATAAATTATCTTGCGTGTTGATCCTATTCAAGAATGACATCCATGCAAAAATCTTCACCTTAAGAGGTACTTTGGCCTTCCTAAGGAATAAAGTGGGAGATATATACACATACTCATTATTCACCAAAAAAAAAAAAAAGGAATAAAGTGGGAAAAGTATGAGAGTGACAAGAACCCACCTTCGAAAATGTGACATCCAAGATTTACAAAAAAACTGACTATGAGACTCAAGAGACCAACACCTAACATCTAGAATCTTATCATGAATGACCACCCCCTTAAGATGTTCAACTAAAGCACCCAAATCATCTACTTCAAAATCCCGTAGGTCCCTTCTAAATTGAACGTACCTCTCTAACCCATTATCCAACCAGGACAAGATATTAAAAACAAAAGGATCCCTGGGAAAATGAATCCAAAAAAGACGAGGAAAGAGTGATGCAATAGCTGAATCCCCCCACCAAACATCAAACCAGAATTTGAAGGTATCTCCCATACGAAGCTTGAAAGACACCAAGGGCAAAAAAATATGACATAACAACAAAAAAGTGGATTTCCAGGGACATTCATAAGGTATTCTAGCACTTTGGTTAATCTCCCATCCATTTGTGGTGAATTCCAAACTTACTCATGATCACCTCACGCCACAACGCCCCCTTTCCTGACCAAACCTCCAAAGCCATTTACCAAGTAGAGCAGAATAAAAATAAAGCAGATTATTAATGCCTTGGTAGTAGAGGGACATCCGAGATCATTGGTGTATGGCCTTCTACGGTGACGAGGACCTTGGGAATGATAATTCCAAGCAAAAGGAGATAAAAATATGCAATAAACCACGGAAGGTGAAGGACATCATACAGAGGTTTATTAATAAGTTCTCATCTTATATAACATACCAACCAATAAAATATCCACCCATCATTATAGGGACATAGTATATGGAATCCAACTAATTGGTGGAGGCTGTTAACATAATGAAGTACACTAGATGAACAAATGATGAAGATGAAAAGATTACACTCGAGTCCCTAATTCCTCCATAAAATATTTACAAATGTATTGTTACATACATGTGATGTTTGAACTAGGTTCACCAGACACATAACATATTCATGGTGTATGTCACAGACTCATGCCCCAAATTTAATATTATAAAATATAATAAATACTGTAATTATCATGGATTTGAAGTGTATGACTGAAATTCCCACCTCATGCGAGAATTAAGCAAGCATACGAACGTACATTACCATAATAAATTTAAATTGTAATGACCAAGACTCGGCATATAAAAAATTCAATTAAAGTCTGATAATATTTAAACCAAACTTGTGGAAGCCAACCAATAAATAGAGTAATTAAATTCCATGAAATTTCCTACCAAAAAATTTTTTTTTCTTTTAAATTCAACTTTAAATAATAAAATCCAACATACTCCTCTCATTTAAAAGTAAACCCTATCTACTCTAAATAGACATGTCATGATGTCTCAGTATGTCAATCTTGGTGTAGTATACTATCCCAAATCCTAATCCTTATTTGTACATACAATTATTAAAAGCAGGAGTGAGAAAAGCTTAGAAGGGAATACTCTACAGATTTAGTGCCTATTGGAAACCTTTAATGGCTGGGTTGCACACCTCGATATTTGGATCCAACCTAGGCCCAACTTAAGTCCAATTAGGTTCTTAAGCCCAAGATGGTTAATTAATTAATTAATTAGTCAATTAAAATTAGCGAAAGACAGAATTAAGCCTAGTGTTAGTTCTAGTTGATTACAGTGTATTGCTGAAGGTATTAGTCTTCCTTAAGTTGGATAATAATTAGAAGGATTAGACAAAGACATTATCCACTTCTGTTGATATTGATAAGGTAAGTATGAATAATGTGGTGCAACTAGTGAGACATAACAGCTGTGTATTCTTGAAGGCAAGGAGGATGTTTCAAGCTAACTATAGCATGTATAACACTCTATATGCTGCACATGACATCAATATTATCTTAAAAAGAATTAGGGACAGATGTGCAATGAGTATGATTGATGATTACCAACTTCCTGTTAAACAACAACTAGATCTTAGCAAAGGTAAAAGCAGTTGATGGAAGGGATGTTATGTAACCTAGGCCCATAAACTTTGACACAAGTTACATGTTGTCGAACCTCCAAAAGCACCATTATTTAAACTACCTTTCACTGTGGATGATTAGAATGACATGCAGTTAAAGAATACAATGATTTGGAGGATCGCCAACAATTTATTCTACAGGGTGCAATATATTTTGCCCGTTACAGAATTGTTCTGAAGTTTGCTGAAGGTGGTGGCCAACTTATGGCCTTACGGAATCTATATAAAATTCAATAAATTAGCCACCAAAAGTACCTCTCCTTAGTCTAAATGGTTATCAGAAATCAGCAAGAAGAGGTGGATTAAGTCCCTGAAATCCTCCATACAACTGGTATGGTATCCATTTGTTGCTATGTTGCTTCATATTTGCGTTGATTTATTGATCATCATAAGTCAACTAATGTATAATGAAATCTTTCAATTTAACTTCTCATTACCAAGTACCATGTTTCTAAAGAATCTTAATATCAAATAGAGGGATTTGATGCATGAAGTGTGTGAAAGTTAGATGCTAAGTTGAAGCTGACTGATACATTTGTAAATGAAGAATTGTTCGCCTTCTCATTACCAAGTACCATGTTTCTAAAAATTTTTAATATCAAATAGAGGGATGTGATGCATGAAGTGTGTGAAAGTTAGATGCTAAGTTGAAGCTGACTGATACATTTGTAAATGAATTTTTCGCTTTCCTTTTTTCCTTTAGTATATAAGAACTTTTGCAATTAGGTTTCAATATACATCGCAATAGATATTACACAAAACACTTACATGTCTCAATTGACAGTTAGAGTTGGTCTGTGATTACTTGAAAGCCATAACCCTTTCGTGCTTGGCTGTTTGCATGCATTCACAGACAAGCTCCTCAAGCATATAAAATAAAATGTGTCATATTTGCACTTATCAACATGAAATCACAGAAACTCACCTATCAAAAACTGAAAAAGATTATCTTTCATTACTAGAAGATGAAGCTACAATAAAGGTTTATTGAGAACTAAAGTTGAGGAAAGTTAAAGCTTAAAAGGTTTAACACTTGGACATCATAAATATTCCAAGAGATGAGAGATGATGAATCATTTTTTTCCTACATGATGTAAACGCAACTCAAAATCCATTATATAAAGCACTTCACAAGAGTTTGGTATTGATATGTATGAAGTTTTCTCCATTGACGTGCGGTTGCCTGGTTGGTTCTAGCCATGTGTGTAGTAACCTGAATTTTTTCCAGATTTATTATTAAATTTAAATCTGAGATTATTAAGATTGGTTTGCTAATCCATGATTTAATTTAAATAGGTGGTTATATGAAGGAAGTAAATCCAGAATTTGAGGAAAATCCAACGGTTAGATCTTGAGTTTCAAGGTATGCAAGTTATTAAGTAATTAACTTTAATTCTATTGGTTGAGTGCATGAGGCATGATAGATTGGCATGTATGAGATCATGATTAGTTAAATAAAGAAAATATATTGATGCTTGGACGTGTGCATGAGGATTAGAGAAGGTTTCCTGGGAGAGTTTCATTTAATTGGGAAACTTCTAAAAAGGAGTTAGGTTTGGGCGTGTGGTTTTGTTATTGGAAAAAATTCATAAAAACTCTTGTTATTTCTTTGGACAGCTGAAACAGAGAAAAAAGGGAGAAGGAACATGCTCGTGCAGCTCTTTAAAGGGATAATTTCATGGTGTTTTGCTGCTGTGTTGGGGAAGAACTCATTGCTTGAAGGTTTTACTTGGATTGTTTGTGAGAAGAGGTAAGTAGCAACCCTTACTTGGAGAAAATAGCATGTTTTTATGTTTAGTCGATAAACCATGGCGTTCCTAAGATTTATTTGATTGAGAAATCATTGATGTAATGCTTTGATGATCTTCCATGAGATTTTAAAGCATTGGAAAGCAATAGTTGTTCATGTTGTTCAGATTCTTGTTTTGGGATGATTTTGATGAGAAAACTTGTTTAGTATTTATTTAGAATGTTTTGGCATGTTTAGAAAATGATTTTAGATATATTAAAGTTGATTTTGAATAATGGAAACAAGTTTCAGAAGAAGAATTCGAAAAATCAAAACATTGCAGAAATTCCTAGATTTCACGAACTATAACTATCGCCCGAGGTGCGCTTGAGTGCTATCTCAGGCGCTACGTGTTAATTTACAGCCGCCCAATGTCGCTCGAGCGACCTTTCGAGCCACCAAGTCTAAGTTTTAAATCAAAACCCGAGAACTATTTTATGCCGCTCGATGTGCATTTGAACGCCACAATGGGCAACAAAACCCTAGAAACCTTGAGCTCAAGCACGATATTGAGCGCTAGATTGAGCGTTAGTGTAGAGTTGAAATAATAGTTGGACACCCGATATCTCAGATTTCCATATTTTGAGGTTTTGACCTACTTTTCAACTATAAAATGATTTTTGTACAAATCCAATACATGTACAAATAAGATTTGGGTATTTATGAGTGGTTTTCTATGGATAAATAATTTTATAAAAATTAGAGAAGATTTTGGGTACATTCTACTGAAATAGGTCATGTTTTGGTTCTAAAGAGAGAAATGACTTTTGTATTTGTTTGTTTTTGAATTGGGTGGTTTCCACACTTGTGAAAGATGATTTTGAACATGTTTTAAGTCCTAGAACTCTATAAAAATGTTTTCCTACAGATTTGGGTAGTTTGAGTCTATTTCTGGGATTTTGATAGTTTTGAGAAATCTTAGTTTTCCTCCATGAGGGAGGGGATTTAACTGATTATTTATTTTCCATGATGGAGTTATGTTGCCATGAGGGCAATGAATACAAATTTACCTCCATGAGGAAGTGGTATTGCCAAGAGGGCACTATTGACATTGATTTGGCCATGAGGGTCATGGTTCTTGATTACTTTGCCATGAGGGCACTATACTACACTATACTTATGATTTGGTCATGAAGACTTTATAGTAATATATGATTTGGTTTTATTTGTATCTAGTGGGCTTAGCTTTTTATGGATCCATAGTTGTAGGTAGATAAGCTAAGTGTAATTGTCGTTGTTTGGCTTAAGCTTAGTTTCCATTATACGTTTTCTCCATGAAGGAGAGGCTATTCCATGAGGGAATATGCTGTAGCGATCCGCTTCCACCATAAGGGTGAGGTCTTCTTATTGGATATGTTGCAATGTTATTCTTGACTAGATTGTAATCGCCAACTCATTCCATGAGGGGATTGGGTTCTTGCACAATAAGTCGATGTCTGAAACCCAGAGTAGGCCAGCTTCGCACATAAGCCGCGAGGTGGCGATTGGGACTAGGATTACCTTAAAAAGTGGTTATATTTCACGAGTCCTGTGAAGTCACACAGTTGTATTTGATTTTTCTTCTCATAAAGAGATTACTATTGTTTATTTTGGAAATTACTTGTAGAATGATTTATTGCTTATGGATTGTGATTTATCGGATTGAATTGCTGAAACTCTGATACCTCATGAAATGTATTTTGAGTTAGCAACATGTGGATTGTTTTTATTCATGCATGTTGCCACTTACTGAGATGTTTATCTCACTCCTTGTTTTTATGTTTTGTTTTCAAATCCTATTGGTAAGGATGTGACTGACGGGGCAGAGCAACTGGGGATTGAGCAAGACGATTACTTTTGTCTTATGTAGGAATCTTTATTGAGTAAATGAATTGTAGTAGGATTTTATTTCAGTTGTTATCAGCAGGATATTATTTCTTTTGATTAAGGTTATTATCATTGTCTAGTGAGTTTGAGTGTTAATTGACATTTCTTTATCCAGACTTAACATTATTAAAGTTTTGATTTAGTTGATCATGTTTTCGCATTTATTTGAAGGTTATTAATGAAACCTGAATTTTGATAACATACTCCGATGTCTTAATTAAATTGAATATTAATTAATTGTTACGATATTAGTTGCTTTGGGCCCACAAAGCTAGCACTTCAGGTTTGGATTATTCATGAGGAATAGATCCGGATTCGGGGCGCTACAATGTGTGAGGCTCATTTAGTACATGATGACATCCATGATGCAAAGAGGGAATGATACAAGCACCTATGTTCCATGAAGATGAGGGAAAAGAGATGGAAAGGACAAGAAATAGGAGCAAAGAAGGTTCTATTGGAGGAGATCAAGGTGGGGATCATGGAGGCATAGTATTTAATGTCATGCTATACCAATCACTATAATCAATACTTATAACAGATATTGACTGTATCTGAATGATTTGGGACAGCTATTGAAGACATGGTCGAAACTCAACCCTATCAATTGATGCATTATCGAGAAGGTCCATATTTTATCAATACGGCCGATACCATTTGGATACACACAATTCCATGAAAAAAAAAATCCTAAAAAAGGAAATAAAGAATACAAAAAAATAATAAAATAAATACTTCCAATCACTATCCTAATCTTAGGAGAAAAAATGAAAAAAGATATTTGACGATCTATCTTAGTTTATAGACTAATGCCTTTAAGTTTCAACTTGAATGTTTTTACTTTCAATTCTTGTTAAAATTAATATTTATGACAAATTTATTAATTATTCTACATAATAATAAGCATATATTTTTATTATTTCAAATAATGTATAATGTTGACTGAACTTTTCTTAAGAAAAATATATTTCTTTAATATTTGCAAAAACAAATTTTAAATAAATATAGAGGTATAACCAAAATTTATAAGAATGTGAAATATATAACATATACTTGAAGTACCAAATAACATCACTTGTTGACATTTTTGGCCATAAAAGAAAATTAAGTGGTTGATACTTATTTCGCACATAAAATATTAAAAAATTAGTAAAAGATCATGGAAGCTTATGAAAGTCATTTACTAAACTATCCAAATTATAATCTTATATTAAAAATACAAAAACTAAGAAAAAAAATTTAAGTTTTCTAAAAATTAGAAAAGGTCAAAGGAATTTGCAAGGTCGTTTACTTGTGCAAGTATGTCTTATAAAATTGATTATTTAAATAATCATTTATCATTAAAATCTACAAAAAAAAAAAATAGGAAAACATGATAGAGGTTTGTAAAGATCTTCATATATTGAGTTCTTTACTTCTTTTAGTGCAGTTCAATATAATATTATTTTTCTAATTTTTATGAGCATTTTGGTTTTTTTTAATAATTTTTTGTATTTTTCTCATGCTTTTGATTTTTAAAAGATTTTAAAGAATGTCACAGCATAGTGGTACAAAAAATCCACCCACCCGAGCAGCATGTTCACAAAATTTTGGCAAAATGGCATGACACACCTTGGGTGAAACAACATCAAAACCGGTATAGAAAACATACAATATAATATGTGTGTGAGTGTGTGTATTTATTTATTTATGTATATATAATAACTCAAAATAAAATATTATTCAAAAAATTTATTTTATTGTAAATATATATATGTTCTATATTTACATAGATCTGTTCATTAGAATGTAGCTGTTTTTCTAAATTATTGTTTTTTCAACCCCTCCCATGCATCACAAAATAAAGAAAAACCTGGCTGCTTGATTTTCAATGTTTAAATACAGAAGGGCCAGAAAAATGAAAGCATCTCATGTAAGCTACTAGTCAAAATACATGATACAGCATATGAGCTACAAGCCTACAAGAACATTAGTAACCATTGAACAAAAAATGCAACCAAATTAGACTAAGAGAATATGACACCAATGCTTTCAAATTATCAGTAAAATGATGAAATAATAATGAACAATACCTTGTGAGTAGGATGGCACATAAAAGAGCGACGAGCTTGCTTATAAGGGGATCAACAATGTCCGAAGGATCATTTGGTAATGCAAAGAATCTTAAGGTGGCCTGTTAAAACCATCATACACTATCCACAATCACAGAAATCTTGTAGCTAGTTATGCATCATTAGAGGTTCTGAAATTTATACCTTCATTACATGATTTCTTGTTTCAATTGTCAGCTTTGGTTCCACAGAAATTAAAGTAGTACAAGCACTTAAAGCAAGGGTCTGCATAATAATCAAAAAGGGGCAAAACAAAAAATGTAAAAGATGGTGCAGCAGAAAAACTTATTCAAATTTCATCAATTCACACCAAGAATGGGCTACAAAAGCTTGATTGGTTTAACAAATATTATCAGTTTAGCACTAAAATACGACCATATACAAACCTGAGTATGGAGAAGTTCAAGATTGGAATCCATATAGTAATCATTATCATCATGACCCATCAAAGTTAAGATATAATCAAGCAATTGGTCTCTTCTTTTTAAGGGGAATGATGTTCCACTTTCTGCAGCATTGATGACAGCACAGCCTGCAATAGTCATATCAAATGTTAGAACATGATCCTCATAGTTGTGTCTTTAGCGTATTTCTTGTGTTCTCAAAAATCTCATCAGCTTTTGATTTAAATTGCTGAAGCAAGAAAAATCAAATCCAATAAGATGAAAGATAATGAATATGATTTCTCTAATTTAATGAGAAGGGTAAAGCAACTATGAGGTTGTAAGGCAGTTAAGAAATGGCATTGTTAGTGAAATAATACAAAAATAAGAAAAACAGGACCAGGGAATTTCAATCCAGAGCTAACATTAGAACTTTTTGGGACTATTTGTAAGGATGCTGCCCACACCATAGAAGACATATCTTCCCCCCACAAACACAATGAAGAGGTAGCAGTTTCACAGTCAAAAGGAATTAAATTGATGGGTTAACAACGGATGCTGCTAAATAGAAAGATGGTAGAAAATGAGGAGTCATCAGTCCATATTTCTACGGAATTGGGACACTTAATATTGAAAAAAAATCAGCTTACAGTATATGGTTCCAAGTCCCAACATCATTTACTATAGAACTACCAGCTAGATAAATTCAACCACTCGAAAATTAATTTATATATTATTCTAAAAGTAAATATAAATCAGTGGACATTTTTAACTTGTACTCATAAGGAAAAGAAATAGAAGACTGAATCCAACATTTATAGATTCTTGCTTTGCAACAAGTACAACCACCAAGCCTTACCCCAATTAAATGAGTTTGTCACCACGGATTTTGTTCTTACATCCCAACCTGTCCAAAACCGTGTCTTCAATTAGATCATGTTTATCCAATCATTGTGGATAGACTATATCCAGGTTCCCTTTTGTCTTCCTCTCGCTATCTTAGATTCCTCAACTACTACCTTTTTGCACCTTCTCAAAATTGCCTCCATAGGTCATCACTTCACACACACTAAACTATCTTCACCGACTTTAATTTATCTCCAATTGGGCATCACCTAAACACTTATGTTAATTCATTAGCTTATTTTTTCTAGTCTTCCCAGTTCCTACACATCCATGTCTTATCTAAGAAATGCTTATCCTCTACACTTAATTCTTTTTTGTTTGCCAACATTTTGATCCATATGTATTAGAAGACCTTCTGGCTGTATTATATAATTTTCCTTTTAGTTTTAGTGGAACATGTGGATCATGTGCAGTCAAGAAGCAGAATTCCAGTTACGGCATTTACCTCAAACTTTATCTGTGACATCCACATAAATGCCCCCTTTATGTACAGTTGACCTAAGGTAGTGAAATTGATTGCCTTTGGAATCTCTTAATTCTAAATATTTATTGTTGCTTCACCTCTAATATATATTTTTTTCTTATGAATAATGAGAGTATGAGTATATATATATAGAGAAGATGGAATGTCCAACAGACCTCTACAAACACTGCCCAATATATGGGCAGGCCATCACAAAGAACTACTCCACGAAACACACCCTGACCCAAACAAGATACAAATTCAATCCTTATAACTCCCACCCGAAGCTCTAAAGAAAGCAACTACTATGAAGCGGACTTGGAAACGAAGCTAAATAAGGCATTAAACTCCAAGATCCAATAGTCACCCTCCCCTAGTATAATGTGCCCTCCTCCGATAATTCACCTGTAATGTAATCATCCTCACAACCTACAATCCAACAGAGACGAGGAAGAAAAACACCACCTATGCCACTCTCTCACTATGTCCACTGCAAGGGTGCCCCAAAACTCTGGCAGAACTGCCACCTCTAATATCATTTATGTTAAAGTTAGATTCCATAATTTCAATGCCTGAATTCACTTACTTCCAAAACTTTTGATTCCAGGGTATCTCTCTAAACTTCTAAATTAACGTTTACTCCATCACTGGTTAGTCTGCCAAAACCATATGATATGCAAAAGCATATAACAAGGTACCTCTTGAGTATGGTGGGTAATTAGCGCATCTATAAGTAAAGCAAACATATAGGGATCAATCGCTAACTCTTGATGTAAAACTATTGTTATCAAAAACTCTATTGTCTCCCTATGCATTGGTCTGACCATATACTATCAATGCTTCCACATGCATAATTTCATTGATAATATGATACATTTCTTCCCAAAAGACACCAAACAGATTCTCCAAGTACTCTATCATATGTTCCTTTAAGATCGATAAAAACCATTTGAATATCACTCTTCTTCTTTCATAACTTCTGAATTAACTACCTAACCAAAATAAAAATTAAAAAATAGACTTGCCTATCGACAACCCTAGCATAAAGGCGAACAAAGTTTCTAATACTCAAGTTATTATTCTCAACCTTTGCTCAGTAACTCTTCTTCTTAATTCCATGGTGTTGACATAAGCTTAATCCAATAAAAACGGTATGAGCATCCCCAAAATTCTTACATAAGGATACTACTGAGATTTTCCTTTCATGCTTGCTCACAGTAATTTTCCCTTGTATCAAGATAAAAGTCAACATATATAAATTTTTATGATATCAATACAAAAACTGTTGTGTAGGTGATCTTGTATCTTGCTCAATCTAGTATCCAAAGTCCTTTTTAGGTGTATTGTATTAGAAAACTTCCTATATCATAACTTTCCCAAATATTTTGGTGCTGTCAGAGACATTACTTGTTTTGGGGATTTGGCAGTTTTTTGTCTTCATGTGAAAGTTAAGATTTTCCATTACTTGTCAAAGAGAACTCTACAATTCTTCTACTCTTTAGTAGAATCTTGTTATCATCTTCTCCCATGGACATATGCCTTAAAGCCGAACCACGTAAATATTGTCTGTCTATGTTAATTTGCTCATTTTTTCTATTGTTTGGTCATCTTGTTTGTAATTTCCACAACAAACTGGTATCAAAGCCTTAGGGTTTTGTGAGATTGCAATAGCTCAAGACAGGACTGAAAATTTTGATGGGCAGAGACAACTTCATTTTGTGGAAATTGAAGATGCATTCTCTATTAACAAAATGGAGCCTACATAAAGCTTTGAAACATAAGGAGAAATTGCCTGATTCAATATCAGAAGATGAAAAGGAAGAGCTTGATGCCAAGGCTCTTAGTATGATTGAACTGTGGTTGGCACTTGGCAGATGATGTCTTGTGAGAGGTTGCAGATGAACAGTCAGCAATAGGTTTGTGGCTCAAGTTGGAGAGCCCGTACATGACAGTAATAGTTTGTATTTGAAGCAAAGGCTTTACAGCTAATAAATGATAGGGTTTCACACCTTCAGTTTGCTGATGAACTCAGCTGAAGCAAGGCTCTTTCCCTCTTTTTGTTCACTTTAGTGGCTGAGGTATTGCATGAGTTCATTGAGTGTGCAGTGGAGAGGGGCTTGATGCAAGGGATTGCAATGGGGAGAGGGTCCATTAGGGTTTCACTCCTTCAGTTTGCTGATGACACTTTGTTTGGTCTATCGGAAGCAAAAAAAAGTGGTTTTCACATTGCATTATTGAAGGAGATTCAGTCACGATCATGAGATGGATGCGAAAGGATGATTTAGGGTCATGGAGGTTATCACATGTCATTAGTTACGCAAGATTCTTGGCACGTAAACGGAATGCCTCGTTCAGTCATGTACCTAGAGAGGCAAATGGAATAGCGGATCAACTAGCAAAGCATGGAGTACAAAGATCGAATTTCTATTCTGGCCCAGTTTCAGATGAGTTCTTTGGGATGTGTTCAGTTTAGGATGATGGTCTTTTTTGTTGTCATCTTTGTACATGGGTTGCATTTTAAGCTTTTTGGTTTTGGGTTTGTGTTTGGGTTGTGGATAGCTCACATGGATAGGTTATAGTTCAAAGCCCTTTTCGATGTTTTTTTTGTTTTTGAAAAGGGAACCTCATGCTCACTTGTATTTTCATACTTGTAGGTACTATGTACTTCTCCTCTTTTAATCAAATATCATTACATATCAACAAAAAAGAAAGCGGAGAGAGACCAAATCCTCTAGCTAAAAGAGCATCCTTCACACATTCCATATGGTATTAGGACTGAAAGTTAATTGGAGCAAGAGCACTTTAGTGGGCATGAATGTTAGGGAGGAGGAGTCCCAGGCTCTTAGTTTGTTTATTAGGGTGTCAAGCTGGTCACTACCCTTTATCCTACTAGGTCTTCCTTTGGGTGCGTCCCCTAGGTCCGTCACCTTTTGGGAACCCATGATTGCAAGAGTGGAAAAAAGGTTGGCTTTGTGGAAGAGAAACTAATTGTCTTTTGGGGGAAGAGGATTACCTTAATAAAACCGGTTCTTGCCAACCTCCCAGTTTACTTCATGTCTCTTTTTCGCATGCCTAAGAGAGTTGTTGATATTATTGAAAAGGCACAACGAGACTTTTTGTGGGAGGGAGGGAGGAGGGGTAAAGAAATCACATCTTGTTGGGTAGAAACAAGTTTGTAAGGCTAAGGAGAAAGGGGGCATTGGCATTGGCAATTTAGCTATGTGTAACTCATCACTTCTAGCAAAGTGGCTTTGGCGATTCAGCAATGACCAAGCTAGTCTTTGGCACCAAGTAGTTTTTAGCAAGTATGGATTGGGAGATAATGGATGGACCAAGGTTTACAATTCTGAAATTTTAGTTTTTGGACCCCCGGTGATGCGTTTCGCCAGGGCAAATCGCTGGGGGCGCATCGTTGGTGACTTGACCGAAATTTCGACGATTTGTCACTGAAATGGGGCGGCGTGCCGAGTGAAACGGGCGAAACGGAAAAAAATGTATTTTTTATTGGCGAATCGGACCGGCGTGCCAACGAAATTTCCCTAAAATCAGAAAAAACCAATTTTTGCCCATTTTTTGCTTATTTTTTGTTTTTTTTTATTTTTCAGCCGTTTCGGCGGCACGCCGTTCGTTTTGGCCAATGGGCGGCATGCCCATCGGCACCGAAATTGCAAACCTTGGGATGGACCATTAATATGAGGGCTCACCCATTGGAATGTAGTCCTTGGAAAGCTGTTGTTACTTTGGCACCTTCTTTTTATCCTCATATTCGCTTGGTAATGGGCTCTGGCTTTTCTATCCAATTTTGGCACGACCCCTGGCAGGGAAGCGAGGCCTTATCACTTGCTTACCCTCACATTTTTTCCTTTGCACATCGCCCTCAAGCCTTTGTTTCTAATGTCCTCTCCTGTTCTTCATCCGGGCTTTCTTAGAATCATCATCTCCGTAGGGATCTTCGACCGGTTGAAGCCGAGGAACTTGCCTCTCTTCTTGATCGCCTTAAGGATGTTTTCATTGATCACTCTAGTCCTGATAAAGTTGTGTGGTCGGCTTCCTTGTCGGGGTCTTTCTCTTCTAAGTCTTTCTTTAACATTCTTCATCCTGGAGGGATCGGATCCTTCTCTTCTCTTCTCTGTATCTCGATTATGGAAACCTAAAGTTCCTCCTAGGATTAAGGCATTTCTATGGACCGTACTTCTTTACAGGATTAACACAGCCACTATTATTTTTGCGTTATGTGTATGGAGTCTGGAGAGAGCATAGATGATCTATTTGTCCATTGTTGTTTTGCCACTATTATTTGGACGCGGTTGTTTGAGATGATAGGGGTCTCTTGGGTGATACCAGATACTTTTAAGGCTTGGTTCAATCAGTGGCGAGTTAAGGGCTTGGGGAAGAGGGGCAAATTGCTGTATGATACGTTATTCTAGGCAGTCACTTGGTTCATATGGTTGGAACGAAACAATAGGATTTTTAAGGACACACGGTTATCGGTTGACCAAGTGTTTGATTCCATAGTGATTGCTATAGCATCATGGGCTTCGGTTCTTCCTGAATTTTGGGGGTTATGGCCTATAGAAATTGTGAAAGACTGGAAAAATTGGTGTTTCTTGCCTATTATTTTTGAGGATGGCATGATGAGAGGAGAGGCCCCACACATGATTTAGGAGACTGGAAGTGAGTTATGCTTATGATCCGAAGTTGAATGGCTTATTCAGCTTTGGATTAAGGTCTCTTGGGGGGGGGGGGGGGGGGGGGGGGGGGGGGGGGGGGGGCGCACATGTGGATATCCGTTGTACTGTGGAGTGTCATAGTATTTGTTGTTGTTTTTTGTGTCTTTAGGGCTGATGGGGATTGTGAGGTTTTTGTAGAGAGCTTTTTGTGCTTCTGATTGTATACTTGTTACTATTCACTTTTTCATACACACACACACACATATATATACACACATCTACATTATTCATCAATAAAAAAAACACAGCCAACCGGATTTAGAGGAGGTGCAGGATGATGGCATTATCCCCTCACATCTGTGTTTTATGCATGAAGGATGGGGAAAGCACTGACCACATTTTCTTGGAGTGCCAATTTGCATGGTCCATATGGTTGAGCCTTCTCAACATCACTGGGACATCATGGGTTATTCCCAGATTTATCATACAGTTGATTGACCAATGGCGTTTTAGAGGCCTTGAATGAAAAGGGCAAATCTTGTACAGTGTAGCTTTCCACTCTGTGGTGTGGAACATATGGTTAGAGAGAAACCGCAGGATTTTCCAGGATCAGAAGTAGAGTGTTGAGCATGTAGTGGAGGGTATTTTGGCAATTATAGCTGCATGGGTGTCAGTTAGACCTGAGTTTAGCGGTTTGTACCAAGGGAAGGGCCAACGACCAGCACTTTGAGCGCTTGTTCTTACAGATTAAGTAGAGGCTAAAGATAAATATTTTTCAAGAATTTGTTGTATAATTTAATGACATGTTCTTACACACACACACACACACACTTACTTTAAATATCATTCAGATTCATCTACAGAGCCTGTAATAGCTTCAATAACCGAAAGATGTTCACATGTTACATGACCTTAAAGATGTTTTGTACAGTATTTTTGCATGCATATCTGTCTAGTATATGTGACTTAGAAATGGCTTCACTTAGTAAAAGGGTTTAACTTATATCTCCCATAGTGGTATTGTCCCATTGAGAAAACCAATTTTTGCCACAGCAGCACAAAATTAATATGATTTAGGTATGTCAAATGAAGACCCAGCATAGCTGTCAGAAGATCTGAGTTACTTAATATGGAAGGATACCAAAAAGAACCAGGACATATCTGTTTAAAAATGATTTGTAAGGATATTTTCAACAAATTAGGTGTGCAAAATAGGGTCATGCTGCCAACCGGATAAGGCATTTTGTTGCTGTTATAGCTGTAGGTGTAGGTTTTGTCAGCATTCTCATTTGCATGAAATTTGAGCACAAACCTGTTTGATGCAAATTACCTAGGATGAGGAAAACAAGCTGTCAATTAAGAATTTTATACACACCTAATAAATCAATGGCAGTGATTACAGCTTGCTTTGCTGTAGGATGGTGCACGTGAAGAAGCCGTGAAAGCATATTTGTTCCCTGAAAGCACAAAATAAAACCAAGTAAGAAGTATAATCCAAGAACATTGACCACCAGATGTGAATATTTGCACATAATTAGCAACACAATGAAACCATCCTTAGGCAGTAATAAATTGCTGAAATTCTCCACAGACAGAATAGTCAAAGATAATTTTCTTTAATAATCTGACCAGACAGCTGTCCTTCATATGCAAATAACTTCATTTCCTGATCTATTAAAGAACGAAATATAATGGAACTATTAAAAAGTGAAACTATGCTGTAGTTGCATGAGACTAGATTTGATTCAAACCGGGATCCAATCTTCGATTATAAGATTCGAATGTATGGCATTAGAAAAACGTACACAAAAGGCAAGTTTAGGAAACATAAACAACATTAAATGTTCTTATTTAGAAAAAGAGGATCCCGAAGTCTTCCAATATCTATTGTACATCAACATTTTTCATCTTTAAACCAATTCAAACAAATAAAACTAACAACTATCCTTGACATTAACAACTTATCTTGAAGAAAAATATTCTTATACTTGAAATTAACAACTTATCAATCAAATCAACAAAATATTTTATAATAACCTTTGTAATTTCAGAGAATTTTAACAAGAAGGAAAATTAATTTGAAAAATCAAACTCCCAAATTCTTAACCAATTGAAACTAATTTTAAACAAGATCAATCAAACATTTATAATTATTATTACTCTTATATTAGTTTTTCAAAGTTTTCGTTCATTGCGCATGCACCGATTTGTTTTCATACCAATATATATTCTTTTTGTAGGCCTATGATGATAGAAACATATTTATTTATCATATTTTTAGTTTATCTTTCTATCCAAATAGGTTTTGTTTTATGTATCCACCATTTTTCATACGTATTCACCATTTTATAGCTATCCGTACATATCCGATACGTATCAATTTATAGATTGGTCGATATGGCACATCAGCACGATATTTTGAACCATGATTATAGATAGATGTCTAATGTGAAAGCAACACAAGAATACATTCGTCAAATTCTTCACTGATTGTACTTTAGCAATGGACATCTAGATTTTATTAAACATTTTGTTTATTGTGGCTCATCATTGCCATATTAGTCTTGGAGATGTGTCTCGTAGATGGCTTAAAGAAATGGTAACTTTTTGGAGCTTCATCCCCTATATGTTCAGTTGGGGCATGTCAATGGAGAGGATAAAAGAATTTCTATAGTAAAAAAAACTGCTTTTTGAAGATTTTAGTCAATTAGTTGGTTAGTTGGAGTGGAATAGTTTCAAAGCTTTCAATTGCAAGAAAAAAGGAACCTTTTGGAATAAATTAGTTGGTTAGTGGAGAGGCTTATGCTGTATCTACTGAAGGCGATCCCTCATTCCATTTTATTTGCAATCATTTTCATCACTAATACACTATATGAGACATTCTCACCAGATATAAATCTCACAAAGAAACATGCTATCATTTCCTTATTCCCAAACTACAACATTTCCTCAAATATTAGAGATCTTCAAAGATACGACAGAAAAGAAGGAGACAGAAAATTCTTCAAGAAAGCAAGGAGAATAAAGAAGCAAGGGTAAACTACATAATGTTGCAAATAATAAATAGATCTCAAGCATAGAATGTCATACCACGAGAGCATCTATTCTGGCTTCAATAACAGTTGAGGGAGCATATCTAGCAGCATATCCATACATTAGAGCTAATGCAGCATGTATATCATCAGCATCTTCTCTTTGGCCTCTTTCATAGAAAAAGGACAGAAATCTACAACGTTAAAAGAAAAAAACAAAGAAATCAAAAACCCATCCTGCTCACAGTAACAAGCTGTATGCATGGTAACTCACCAAATTTAGTTGGTCTTTTCCTACAAGTGCAACTATGCAAGCACCATGTATGAGTAATAAGGGATCTTTTTTTTTTCTCTCCCTTTTTATTCTATCAAAGGGGAAGGGTTGTGCAAATAAATAGGAGCTACCTTCAGCTTACAAGAGAAAGACAAGAAGTAGTCAATCATATATCTATGGAAGGCATACATAAAAGATTTCATTCCAATTATAGTGAAAACCTCCTGGGTTAACTCCATGAAATTCATTCTGAACCAAAGGCAAAAATATTATTAAGACCTTATATCAGTCTACATTATTGTCTAGTGGAAGAACCTCAGAACATTCTAAATCCGTTCTTCCAATTTGTAATATCTAGAAACAAATGAAAGTAGACCAAAAAAAGCAACATCCCAATTTTCATAAAATCTAACATCCTCCATTGCAAAATTATCTCATTTTCCTTGAAAGTAGAAACTTGTGATCATGATAGGTTGATCTTTCTATACAATCCATGAGGTGTAGATAGTGATATGATCGACAAATTAATTAGCTTCTTTAAATAAAGAACACTTACTAGGTACACGAGTTTGTCTTAAGAAGAAAGCCATGTAATTCTATCAACATTGACAAAGACATACCTAACTAGGTTTACAATTTCCCCAAACCAGTGAAACCACTCTCCTAGTATAATAAAGGCACATCTAATTCCAATATAAAAGAATCAATTATAGATCTTCCTCTAGGATCCAACCTTCAAATAAGTTTGTTATAACTTCTCACTAGGCTGATTACGCTCCCGCAATGAATTGATACATTTGCGAATCATTTACAAGCCTGCTAGATTTACTGTCCAAAATCAACTACATATATTGCTACATTTAGCACCTACACATAAAAGCCCTTTGTCTTTAACCATTCAAGTGTCACAATCAAGGTTGTAAATTTCGATGTTGCAAACCAATGTCACTGGGCATGGTTGGCTAATTTTGTGTGACATGGGGAAAATTAATCATGAAGGAAAAGGGCGGTAGTTATTCCTAAATTCTTAGATTCAAAGTTGAAACACTTTTTATGGATAATCAAGTGATAGATAAATGTAAAAATGCTAGAACATTGTACACAAATTGATCAAATATGCCCTCATGGATAATTTTGCATGCATGCTATCAAAATAAAGTATAGAACAATTGCAATGTCTTGAAGTTTTGGAAAATTATAATATAATGATTTAAATGTGAATGTCGGGAGTAAAATTTAAATGAACTTGAGAATATTGAGGAATAAAAATCAAATTTGAATATTTGAAGAATTAATATGATAATCTGAAATATTCGGAGCTTTAAATATATAAATAACAATAAATTTGAATAGTTGGAGAGTTAATGAGTTGTTTTGAAATAAATTGGGAGATTTCACTAAAATCTGGAAGTTTGGAGAGGAATACATTAATTCGAGTGCAAAACTTAATCAAGAATAAGAAAAATGACTAAATCTGGAAATACTGGGAGAAACCCAACGGTTGGATGTTATATGATGAAGGAGAGAGGTATTTAATGACTCAACTTAAATCTCATTGGCTAGATGATGAGATATGGTGGAGTGGTGATGCATGGGAGCATAAAGTTGCTAAAATCCCCATACGTACAAAATATAAGGGGTGGTTGAGAGATTAGGAATTTTTATGAGTGGGGTTTGGGGGGGGGGGGGGGGGGGGGGGGGGGGGGGAGTTTTCTAATGCAACTAGGATTCTAAATTGGTTGTGCTTGAGGTATTAAACTAAGGAATTAGATGGAGTTGGGTTTCTTTTTAGCAACTGCTGATTTTTTTTTTATTTTTTATGAGTAATGCATAGTTATTAAAGGCGGTCGCCTAGGCGCCTAGGCGACCGGGCGTGGTGTCGCCTAGGCAACCTGTGCCTAGGTGACCTAGGCGATCGCCTGTTCGCCTGGGTGAGCAAACTTGAAGATAAAAAAAAAAGTGTTTCTCTCAACGCATGTCTTCGTCGAGCTTCATCAACACGCAAGAGACAGGCTTCGTCGAGCTTCTCCTCCATCGTCTTCATCAAGCTTCATCAACGCAAGCCGCAAGCAAGTTATATCTTCTGACAAGTTCTCCTCTTCTTCTTCATCGAGCTTCGTCAGTGTCGTTTTTTTTTTCTCTTCTTCTTCTCCAATGAAACTTTCTTGCTCTCGCTCTCTCTTTCTCCTCTATCTCTGTTTCTTGCTCTCGCTCTCTCTTTCTCCTTTGTCTCTCTCTCTCCTCTCCTCTCCTCTGTCTCTCTGTTTCTCTGTTGCTCTCTCTCTCTCTCTCGCTCTCTCTTTCTCTTCTTCTTCTCCAGTCGCTCACTCTTTTTTTTTCTCTTCTTCGTCGAGCTTCAGTCCAGTCGCTCAGTTCTTCTCCAACGAACTGAGCGACTTGACCGACTCTCCTCTCTCGATCTCTCATTCTTTCTCTGTCCTAGCAAATTTGAGTGGTTACGTGAGTACAAGGAAACAGAGCCTGTATTTTTATTAGTTGTTATTGTTCTTTTTTTAAATGCACAATATTTAGGTCTTTTTGATACTTCCATCTACAATGGACGATGAACATATTTTGTTTATTTTAAAATGAAAAAATTGTCGCATAGGCGACCGCCTAATCGCCTAGGTGGTCGCCTAGGCTACAGGCAGGTCTATCGCCTGGCATCGCCTAGGCGTTTTCACAACTATGGAGTAATGATAATATGAGTGTGTGTATATATAATGAAGAAAAAGTACAACGAATCCAAATATGCACAACACACATCATGAACGTATGAACACAGCAACTGCCCTAACCCACTCCCTAACCATCATAATAACAAAAACTAACATAACCACCTTGAGAGTGACCCGTCCATAAAAAAATACAGACCCTGGAATTGATGTTGAATAAGACATTCAACATCAAAGCCAACTCACACCTCTCCTAATCCAATAATGCCTCCTGTATGACCTGAAATAAGCCCTCCACCCGACTCTACAACGTCCGCAACAAGAGACGAAAAACACCACTGATGCCACTCTCTGACAATCAGTGTTTGCCGAAATTTCGTTTTTTCAGAGGTAGCGATGCGTTTCTGAGGAGGAAAATCGCTTAATTGCATTGCTGGCGATTTTTGGCGACGTGCTGGCGATTTTTTGTGGCGTGCCGGTGAAACGGGGCAGCGTGCCGAGCGAAACGGAGAAAAACGAGCGAAACAGGGGAGGGAAATGAAAATTTGTTCATTTTTTATTGGCGAAATGGAGCGGCGTGCCGGCGAAATTTCCTCGAAATCCAAAAAATCCAGTTTTTGTCCTTTTTGCCCTTTTATTTTTTTGCCATTTTGGCGGCATGCCGCGACGAAATTTCATTTTGGGTGATGCTTGGCACACCCATCGGCACCAAAACGGTAAACCTTTCTAACAATATCCACAACCTATATGCCATAAAACTCTGGTAGCACTGTCACCCATGATACTGCAGCCACTAGAATAGAGTCAATCACTTGCTCCACCTAACTCCAAGATTCCTGAAAAATCCTTCTATTACGCTCTATCCAAATATGCCACACAACCGCATGAAAGAGAAGACTATTGAAACCAGAAAAAAGAGAGCGGTGAACATTGGATTTGGAGAAGTCTTGAAGAGGTGATTGGCTGAAGCAATTGGAGAGTGGGAGCGCAATAGCAGGATTTTCAGGGATGTCAGGCGATCGGTGGATCAAGTGTTTGATTCCATGTTGATTACTGTGGCATCGTAGGCATCAGTTCTTCCGGTGTTCCGGGGGTTATGGCCTTTTGAGATTGTGAATGATTGGAAGAAGTGGTGTTTTTCGGAGCTTATAGCGGAGGAGGATTCGACAGGAGGGGTGAGAAGGATATCTCTTGACATTAGGTAGGAGTGGTAGATGACCCAGAGTGGGAGGTGGACATGGTCAGATATTGAATGGCTTGTTCAGGTCTGACTAAGGAGTCCTGAGAGTGTTTGTCTATGTCTTCTGATGTGTATAGTGGATCGTTAGTGGTATTGGTCTTGTTTTGTGGGGTATACTTGGGGTTTGCGAGTTTTGTTTGAGTTTTTGTGTTACAATTGTACACTCCATACTTTATACTTTTTCCCATATAATATATACACTCATCTTCATTATTCATAAAAAAAAAAAAAAAAAGCAATTGGAGATTTTTGCACTTTTCAGGTAAGTAGCTGTAGTCATCAAAACTTGCAAGGCCCAAAACCCATGTTTATAAATGGGCTTGTCAAAGAATAGCTCATTAAGCCCAAATTGTGAGCCCATATACCATATTTATAAATATGGGATATTTTAATTTAAAATTCTGTTATTTATCCTTTGAGGGGTAAATTTGTCAATTCCTTGTAATTTTAACTCTATAAATAGGAGGGCTTGGTTACAAGGAAAGGGGACACAGATCAAATCAAGAAGAACTGAAAAAGGCTGAAGCTCTGGAGAAATTCCCTTGAAGAGAAAACCCTCCATATAAAAAGAAGCAGATCAAAGAAGTCTTGGAGAAATTCTCTTGAAGAGAAAACCCTCCACCAAAAGTAGAAACAACTCAAAGGCAAGAGTAGATCCTCCACCCAAAGAAGAAAGGAGCCCTTCTCTTGAAGAGAAAACCTCCGCCCACAGAAGAAAGGGGAACTTCTCTATAAAGAGAAAATCCTCTTTCAAGTCAACATACTAGTAGAAGCAAGTGCAAATCCCGAAGTGAAGAACACATACAACCACTCCAAAACTGAAGAACGCCACCTGGCATTCATCTACATCAAATCACTCGTTAATCAGCGGACGCTCACGTGATCGAGCACCAAAGAGAGTAAAATCCCTCTTTTTATCAAATTCATATTATTTGTAATCACTTTATTTTGTGTTAAAGGAAATACACGAAATTTGTGTTTACAGTAGCAACCCTTCGAAATCTGGAAAATTGAATGTTTCTTATGTTTAATCGACAAACATGGGTTTCAATGGTTCTGGTGGATGAGTTTTGATCAGTTTTGATAGGTCGATATAATCTGGAATTGGTTATTATGATTTGGTTTAAATATGAGTATGTTTTGGGTGATTTATTCTTTTTTTTTTATTAAGATCATGAGTAGATTCGATTGTCTTTGTGATAATTTGAGTTTGGTGGTTCAGGAATAGCTTAGAGGATGTTTTCAAAGTGATTGGTATGTTAAAAATTGATCTGAGATAGGTTGGGAATGAAGAAACTCAAAAAAATTGCAGAACCCAGAAAAAGTTACAAAGTTTGGCCTTGACACACGAGCCGTACTCAAGCACCAAGACAAAATTCCCTGATGCCAACCTCGAGTTCGAGTGACTGAGAATTAAATCTGGAACCCAAGAGCCAAAATTGGCGCACAACCCACGCTCGAGGCACACTCTAGCGCCAAAACATAACAATTTGTCTTGACACCTGACTTTGTGAGCCACGCTCGAGCGTGACCATGTGCAATCGACTTCCTCCCTCGAGAGCCTATCAAGTACCAAGCCCAGATTAATACTATAGAATTGTCAGCCAATACCTACTTGCGCTCGAGAGCAGGCTTAGAATTTGCAGATTTTCATAAAATTAATCTACTTTCAATTATAAATTAATTTTTATGAAATTTCAACTCAACACCCAATAAGATTAAAGTGTTTTGAAGAGGCTTTGACTAAAAAAAATGATTTTACAAATTATACAAAAGATTTTGGGTACGTTTTGGTGAAAAATGATATTTTGGTTCTTCAAATGTTTTGGAAAAGAAAAACTAGTGTTTGGTTTGATTTATTGATGGAACATAAATAATTTTGGTTTCCACATATATCTTGTGGGTTGTTTTCTCTTCTATGTATCTTCAAATGAATTTGGCTCTTCTCAATGTATCTTGGATTGAGGATTTGATTCTCCCATGCATCTTGAGATGGACTTTTGGCTTTCTCCATGTATCTGGGAGTGATTTCCATGTTGTGATGGCACTGTTGGATGGTTTTGAAAATATTTTGAAAATTGGTTTTTTTTTTTATCTTATGTCTAGCGGGCTTAGCTCATTATGGATTCATAGTTTAGCTAGATAGAGAAATAGGTCGTTCTTTGTTTGGTTAACATTGTTCCATTTATGCATTCCACTGTGTATCTCAGTGAGGCCTTTATGTATCTAGTTGAGCTGCAGTGCTATGTATCTCAGTCGGGATCTCTCTTGTAATTGTTGTAGTTTGAGCGAGTTGTACTTACCAACCCAATTCTATATCTAGTTGGCTGCTCCGCTATATTGATGTCTGTGTACTGTACCTGGCCAGCTCACATACAGCGTGAAGTGGCAATGGGAGTGGGTCTTAACTTCTCAAAAATGTCTTATTTAACGAGTCATGTGATGTCACATTTGTTTAGCTTGTTGTGAACTGTTTTGGAAATCAAAATTGGTTTTATATTGGAAACTTGTGGATTGGGATTTCATGCTTTGTTTCTGGGTTAATGGTATTTTGATTTTCGTTTGGCACCTCATGAAAAGATTTTTTGGAAAACTTATTGGACTGGTTTTCTTCATGCGTGTTACTACTTACTAAGATTTTGTATCTCATTCAACGTTTTTAAATGTTTTGTTTTCAGATACTCTAGGAGAGGACATACCAGCTGGGGTAGACTGTACTAAGGGTTCAGTAGAGGATTTGGAAGAGCATGTATAGATCATTAGGTTATTTTCTTTATATTTTCTATAGATGTTGTTTAAGCGTCTTTAATTTTATTTGAGGATTATTATGAAAATTGAGAGTAGTTAGTTTCCTTTTTGAAATCCAGACATGATGTAAAAAAGTTTGGTTAATTGAAGACTTCCGCACTTTTATTTGAAGAAATAAAGTTTGAGATGATTTACATTTTGGTGCACTCTGATATAAATAATTAGTTAAGTCTGGATATTTGGTGCTTTGAGCCCACAAAACTAGCACTTCGGGTTTGGATTTATTTTAATTAAAAAATTCGGATCCAGGTCGCTACAACAACATCATAATAGAACTATAGAAGTAAACAAACTTAAAAAGATATTGAATGTCATAAAATTTAAGAAAAATCAAGATAAATTTCCTAATTCATGCAATAAAGTATATCGAGTCCACAAAAATGTCAAGAGGTGAAAAATCACTACCATCATCCCCAGTCGGCTTATTATATCCTCACCATATAGTTAGAACAATAAACCCAACTTGTAAGTTGATACTACTACTTCATATAACAAAACAAATATGGAGAAATAATAAAATTGTAGCATAGCATCTATAATTTCTGAGTAAATTTTATTTTGAACTATTTTAATAATGTTATTTAATATTAATAAGAAGTCTATAAAATCATGTTCCACCTAGCTATGCACTAGAAATAAATATTCAAAATGTTTTCTAAATTTTATCATATCTTAATATTTTATACTTCTTTTTTGATCGGTAAACATATTTCATTAATTAAATTAGAGTATCAAGAACAAAGTAAACAAATTGTGTACCCAAAACTAAAACCTGAATCTAGCAGATAAATTTGGAAGAAATGGACGATTAGGAGAACACTAGCTCCTAATAACCTCCTAAATCTGAGAACCTAGTGCATTCCAAGAAGTTTTCTAGGAGGATATTCGCCATTACAGGACTCTCTACCATACATCTATACATTAATCTCAATACCGTCCATGCCAAATATGTGCATTTCCTCTCTGATTCCCTTAAATATTCAGTGGTTCCTTTCAATCCAAATCATCCAAGAGACAGCTACCGGTGTTATATTCCATATCATATCCCTAACTGAGTTACCATCCTTCCACCCCCATGCTTCCCATACCAATCTAAAGTCTCTTGACTGCACCCAAGAAATTCAATCCAAAAAAGTATTGCCCGCAAATTTGACCAATTCACTCACAAATCGCCTACACCAAAAAGCCTGCACAACCCCACACCAGCATTGTGATTAGTGTATTCAACTTAAAACAATCACTTCATGGGAGAGAAATGATTTATGTTTGCAAAGTTAAATGCACCATTCACACTGCATGGTGCAAGGCAGTGAAAGCTTTTTAGGTGCAGACAATTTCCACCCATCCAATTCACCTACTTTTGCATATATGAGGCTGAGCATCCAATTACTTTCAATAACTTCAAGATAATAATTCAAATCATGACTGTTATGAACTTAAATGCTTACCTTTTTTTTTTTTAAACAAAATTTCATCCACTAGCTTTTCTCTTAAGGACAGGGCCCATCTCCTAAAATTGTGCAAGCATGCATGACATTGGGGGTGTATGTGTGTGTTCACGCGGGCGCATATGTGCGCATGTGCCCTAGCTTTTGTGTGAGGACATGGCCCACCTCCTAAAATTGTGTGTGCATGCATCATGTGTATGTATACACACACATTTCATGTTATTAATAGAATATTTGATTAAAAATAACCTTGTAACATACAATATGAGAAAAAGTAAATTCAATTTTATGACCGATACATACCTTTGAAAGAAATTTGTCTCAACATTGTCAAGAATATCTTTCAACTTTTCTAATACCATATCCAAATGTGATGCTGCAACCTACAAGGAAAAATAAAAAGTTTGAATAATAAAGAGGTAGAATTTATAAGTAGTTAATGGGCTCCAATATTGGCATACCAATCCCATGCCTTTTGCCAAACCAAGCCTATTTATTGGAACCGTGATATTAGACTGTTTGTACATCAAATCAATTTTCTCACGAACATAAGCTTGATCATTGACTTTTTGAAGCAACAAACCCAGGCACCTGTGCAAGAAAAGATGAAATTGAACATCACATAGGCTTTCAACCATTTGCTTTTTTTGACAAAAGAATCTACATTTCATGCTTTCCCATAAAAGGATTTTATTACAACACTTCAACCAGAAAATCCAATATCAACCTATGAATTTCTCCTAATATTATAAGGTGGATTACGCACTATCAAGTACCTGTGCTACACTAGTATCTATTTTTCTCCTACATTTAATAGCTAGATGTAATCTACTTCATTGGAGTAGATTGAGATCGAAATGACAGTTTAGGAGTCATGTCACAAGAGTTCTAGCAAAAGTTTTTAAGTTCGTTGCAAACCTGATGCTGTTTTCCTTTACTAGAAGATGTAATGACAACGAAAAAAATTAATATAATATATGTAAATAGGTAAATAAATATGAAAATAGACAAGGGTGAACAGGTTGATGTGTATAACATTGATTTTCAGAAAAATACAACCAAAGAAATGGGGTATAGTGGTCGTCAAGGATACTGTGGTAGCTATTTGAAGAATTAGCAATAGAGAAAGACATGGGTAATGAGAAATCACATGGGTAAGACTAATAATGATTGCAAAAATGAAACAGAAATAAAATGACAAGACCTAGAAGGAGAAAAATTAGTCATTCCTAAAGATAAACAAATGAATAGATAACATAGGACCTAGACAGAGATCACATACAAATACAGAATGAAATGGCCAATTGATTTTATGAATAAAGGAAAACATCTTATAAAATCTAGAAGTAATATTCACAACCCATATAAAAAATTGGTTGTAAAAAGGCTGTCAAAGATAAAGGCTCTATTTGACAAAGAAATAATAACTAGGAAAACCATGAAAATAAAAATAGAAGTCGTAGAAAAAGAACTCAAATGGGATAGCAACTCACAACACCTAGAGATAAAATGGCAAGAAATATTTGAGGAAAAAAAATTATTAGATGCATTAATAGTGACAACTTGAGTCCTACAATGGAAGAAAAGACTAAAGAAATATGGAGAAAATATTTTTGAAAATATAAAGAAGATATGGAGAGGTTTGATTTAGGTGAAAACATGAAGATTGGAGACTCAAGATAATACAATCATGTTTGCAGAATAGGGATTCTTGAAATGGAAAGGAGCTTTAGAGAAGATAAAATAGGAAAGACAAGGACCATATGGTATTCCTAATTTCCTATCAAAGTGTCGAACTGTATGAGTAAGACTGGTATATTGTCAAGATTGAAAAGAAATATTTCCATTCTTAGAGAATCAGTGGATAAGTCTAAAGTAAATAAGAAAGACCTCCAAATGGTTTTCATAATCTAAAGAAATAATATAATAGAATACTTAGAATGTTAATATGGCAGATTCAAGACTAAAAAGTGTACCAATCAGATAATTAACCTTACTCAAAAGATGAACAACTGATAACAAGGATAAGAGTGGTCAGTAGTGCTTTTCCAATGACAACAGGTTTACAAAAAGGATCAAATATGATGCTACATCCTTTGACTTTAATAATGGATGAAGCGACAACTCTTATTCAAAAAATAATTTCATTGGCAAATGCTATTCCCAAAGAGTGCAGTATTGATGAACCAAACTGAAGAAGAAAATGTATAACTACAAATCATAAGTTTCTAGGATAAGATAAGATTTGAGTCTATTGAACATAAATTTTTCACAAGCATTAATAAAGTAACAGAAACAATTAAGAATCCTTTGCACAATTGAAGTTATAATAAAGGTAGAATGGTAAGAACTAAGAATTAAGAGATTCCAACAAGCAACGTATTTCTTCATCTTGGATTAGCCACCCAACTCATCCACAAAGAGGAAAATATCAATGCGGATGCTGCATATAGAACCAAAGCTGGAGGGCTAGTGCATTTAAGTGTTTTGTGATATATTTATTCTAATTAAGCTAAAAAGAAAATTTTTTTGACAACTACCAGCTTTCCATGATGTCTAAACTGGAATATTGGGCCACCAAAAAATAACATATGCATAGGATGGGCGTAGATGAGATGAAGTAGAGATACATGTGTGAGAAGACTAAGAAAGATAAGAAATGACCATATCATAGAGTGCCTACATGTTCCTTGCATAAGGGATATGATAAATTAAGTTAAGATGATTTTTGCATGTAAAGACCCATAGAATTGGTTATTAGAAGGTGCAAGCAGATACACATTTGAGGAATTATGGAGATGAATGGAAGGCTAAAAGGAACAGGGTGGAGTCAGTTCAAGTAGGTTTAGAGAAGCATAACATGACCAAAAATATGGTTTTTAACAAACTGGTAATGAGGAAAAAGATTTGTATTGCTAATCCCAATTAGTTTAGATAAGGCATTTGCCGTTGCTGTTGATTGGTATACAGGAATTCTAGTTGACGTGTTAGCAAGAAAAAGGAAATTTTGGACAAAAGTTATTTATGTTGATTAATTGGTGAAAGATTAATTACACATACAGGCATATATATATACTATAAATAAAGAGAAGAGGGGGGAATATTCCCTCAAGATTCTGGCCTCCTTTTAGTTTTCCAAACATTGCCCTCCTCAAACAAAACAATCCCCCATTATTTTAAACATGTTGTAACTATCTCGGACTGTTTATCTAAGTGGGCCCACGTTTTCTACGCACGTAACGCGTGCAGCCCCCTAGTATAGATATATGTATCGAATAACTTTACCACAAAACTGAGTCCAATATAATCAACCATTTTACCAAACAAATACTAGCATATTGTGTGTTAAAAACTCAATTTGTACTTACAATTCAAAATAAAAAAATGAAAAACACAGAAAAACTTGAAAATATAAATTAAACACAAAAAAAATTGAAAATTAAACACAGAAAAACTTGAAAATAGAAAATTTTGTAATAGCAAATAGTTAGATAATTATTAGCAAACAAATATTTATGAATGTTGTAACATTAATGTAGATTAAGCAAAACAACTTTCATAGAAAATTTAAAATAGCTTAGCAGAAAAAAAAAAAGAATTTATGGTTTCAATATATGAGTATTTCATAATTTATATACTCATTGAATATTATTTTCTAACTTTATAATTTTCCATATATGTCTCTCATGGCATTTGAATGACTGACTAGGCATGACATTGCATGCTATTGAATTTTTTATGCATTACTTGGTTAATATTATTGTTTCCTGTATTGTTTGAGTTAAATCAGTATAAACATGTCCTAATAAGCATCTCACAAAATTTCATTCCCAATTTTTTCACTTTTTTTCAATGTTTCCTCCAACTCTTTAGGCAAAATTGATAGTTCCTTTCACCTAACAAGATTTATTTTTAACAAGGTCATAGCAACCCTTGTGAAAAATTTTGTGGAATAACAAACCAGACTGAAAGCTTTTGTTGAGTTAGATAGCTCTGATATCTTATATTGTCTCATCCTTTTTCTAGTGGCATCTCATCATGATACCAACGCTTCATCAAGGTTGACAAAATCGGCAACCACTAATATAGGGCTTAAGAAGTTTTCAATCAAGTAGAATTTCTCATAGCATATTAAAATGGCCTTTCTCCGATCCCATCCTCCACGAACGGCAAACATTATAGAATACCATAGGCATTACACAAATATGAAATCCTCAACTTATTATATTGCCAAGTTCAATGAAATATTTTCTCTGTATTCATAAACAATAAATAAAAAATTTACATCTAAGAACAACAAGCTACTGAAGCAACACAAGGAACAAATATACCAATCATGAGATTGCAATTCCAACTTCCAAGGTGATCGCATAGCGGCTCACAAAACAAATATCTCAGTGATTTCATTGAAAACATAAAGATGACAAGGCTTGGATAAGCTGAGAATCAACCAAAATATAAAGGTAAGACACCAGAAAGAACACCATTTCTTGACACTAACAACCACAACAAATGACGTGTTAAAAACATATTCTGGGCATGCTATAGATGACAACCAGGGAAACAAAATACAGAGGTACAAAAGTCCAAATTCAGTATAAATTTACACCAAAAGGACCACCAAATAGCAGCATGAGCCAGATGCATTATGATAGCAAAAACTATACAAAAAAAAATTTTAAATAGAGAAGATTATGAAATATCATCTAAATAGTACAGTAATACCTATGAAGTAATGCTGAGTGTTCATCATCAGATGTATAAAGTTCATATTGTTCGGAAAAAGCAACTCCTAAGGAAATCACCCATTCAGTGTCCTCAATCACATCCAATGACTCTCCAAGAAACTGCCACCACAAGAAGTCACAAAAATTATATAAAAAAAAAAAACATGGATGATAAACACAAGATATCAAAAAATAAAATCGGCAACTTTGCATTCTGATATACAGTGTTTTGTTGCAAGGTGACATTAGGTCACATATTTCTAGCACTTCATAATTCATATCATACTCAGCTAAATACAAAATGATATATCAGCTCAGTATGAAATTACACAATGGCAATCAAAATACTGTTCAGAAACCAACAATTACTTCTCAAAACAAAGAAAGAGTACTGACAGAAAGAAAGAAGCTAATCCAAGCTCACAAGAAATGGAGTAAATGCACAGTTTTTGTTCACCAATAACAAAATAGTCACTTTAATAAGTGTGAAAAGATGCTATTCAGGCATTTATAAGTGATCATTGACAAAGTAATTGCACAACTCTTTAAATTTTTAATGAATAATATAGTATATATAAGAAAACAATGGATGCAAAAGTAGAAAACCAATCAACCATATCAGGAGAAACCAAGCAGGACCAAAATAAGGAAAAATATTATTAAAAAGGCAAAAAGGAAAAAAACAAAAGGTAAAACAATGACATTCAGCAGCTATCTTCACAATTACACAAATTAAGAACCAACTCCCTTATTAATGATATGCACATTTCTTATTCACCAGTAATGAAGTAATTGCTCAGTTGAGATCTAAAATGTACTGTTCCTGCTTTTCTTTAAACAAACTTTCAAGAGTGTGGTTCAGATTTTATGGAATCCAAAGGAGATTCTTTAATTCTATGGCATAAGCCGTAAAGTTTGCATCCAATTGTTTTTTATCTTTCTGATATTTTCATTTTCTCATTGCAACAGTTCATAATCAACACAAACTGAGACGAAGATCAGATGCCACCTCCAAACAACAAACGTAGCTCTAAGATTTGCCAAATCTCAAGCAAAAGAGCCAGAAAGATGAAGATATCAACAGCATAACAGAATTTTGAAACCACACAACTGCCCTCTTGTATTGCCATTATCCAAGCACATCTATCCCATGTGGGAAGGAAAAAAGAAAACGGGAAAAAAAAAACAAAAAAGGAAAGGACACCACTAATAGTTTCTAAAGAAACCTCTCATTGGTAATTTCACATAAATGGAAAATGACAAGCTCAATATAGAATAGAAGAACCCAAAATATACATGACATATGACTGATTTTCTAAGTTTTGTATTAGTTAATAAAATATATTGTAGCTTTCCTTGACATCCAATCAGGGTTTTTTAATTTTTCATGACACTCAACACATACCAATTTGTTTCAATGCTAGTATATATTATCTATGTGGGTGTATGATACGAAATTCATGTCAATGTATCAAATTTTTACATAATCCCCCGTTTAAGTATCCATGATTTTCTCTGTGTGTATACCATATCCAAGACTTCTACAAGGTTCCCGTGCACATTTGGTACGCATGTCAGTACATATCAGTTTTTGTACAGAACAATATCCTACCTCAATATGATTCAGCTAAAAGAAGATCCTCTTTAGTTTCTCCATCATAAATCATGTATATAGGGCTTGTAGGTCACCCTCCAAGCAAATATAAAAATGCCTTAGTTATCAAACAAGCATATACACACACACAAACATACATAGATGATAAAGTATGCTTGGATAAGGAGATGGGAGGAATTGGGGTGGGTATGATAGCCCATAGAAACTCCTCTCTTCTCACCAAATGGTTGTGGCGTTTCAGTACAGAAAAAGAAAGTCTGTGGCATCAAGTGATTACAAGCAAATATGGAAGTGACGATAATGGATGGTTCATAAACTTGAGGGTACGACCGCCAGGAAACTGCCCGTGGAAGGCCATTATGAAACTTGCCCCACTGTTTTACCCTCATATTAGATTGAGCATTGAATCTGGATCATCGATTCGTTTTTGGCATGATCTATGGTGGGGTAATTAGCCTTTATCAACCCAGTTCCCTCATTTATTCTCCCTTGCCCTCCTTCCTAATGCTTTTGTCGCTGATACTTTGCATTGGTCCTTTTCTAAGTCCTCCTGGAATCTTCCACTTCGGAGAAATCTTCGGCCTTCTGAAATGGAAGATATTTCTTTGCTCATTGATGGATTAAAGGATGTGATTCTTAATCCCCTAGGGTCTGATAACGTATCTTGGTCCCTTTCATCCAATAGACTGTTTTCTTGCAAATCTTTCTTCAATTCTGTTTCACATGATTCATCACATCCTTTGGTATCATTCCCAGTACGCCAACTATGGAAGCCTAAGGTCCCTTTTAAGATTAAGGCCTTTTTATGAACTGCCATTTTATACAGGATAAACACGGCCGATCTAATTCAAAGAAGATGGAAATGGATCGCTTTATCCCCGCAGGTTTGCTTCATGTGTATGGAATCTGGAGAGAGTATAGATCATCTCTTTGTTCATTGTCATTTTGCTGGTATTATCTGGAGGCGGGTGTTTGAGATGATTGGAGTTTCCTAGGTGTTACCAGATACTTTTTGGGCATGTTTTATTCAGTGGCATGTAAGGGGCCTGGGTAGGAGGGGCAAATTGTTGTATGGTATGTTATTCCATGTAGTGGTATGGTTCATATGGTTGGAGCGTAACAGTAGGATTTTCAAGGATATCAGATTATCGGTGGACCAGGTGTTTGATTCCATCTTGATTGCTGTGGCATCATGGGCTTCGGTTCTCCCAGAATTCCGGGGGTTATGGCCTACAAAGATTGTGAAGGATTGGAAAAAGTGGTGATTTTTGGATCTAATAATGGAGGATGGTACGACAAGAGGAACGAGAGGGATAATCCCAGACATAACTTAGGAGTAGAGGAGGTCCGAAGTGAGACATGGTATTGGTCTGAAGATGAATGGCTTGTTCAGATTCAGATCAAGGAGGCATGGAAAGGTGCTAAATATGGTTATGACTTGTACAGTGGAGTGACAGTGTTTTTTGTCTTTTGGGGTATACTTGGGGGATTTTGTAGAGTGTTTTTTGCGGTTACGATTGTATACTCCATACTCTATACTCTTACACCTTCATTATTCATCAAAAAAAAACATACATAGATAACACACACATATAGATAGTGCAAATGTTTTGCCACCCACTGGTACTAATTATAGGATCCTATGCCTTTAACTGCACATTGAATATGGTAAGATATCTTAACAAATGCAAACCTGTAATTATCGTCCAACCTCTACTTCCATTACTATGGAAAGCATTATCCACAGTTTGTCAAGCTACTCCATAAACTACAGCTTTGTAGTACAACTGACTCGCAATTCTCAATAGACAAACATAAAGGTCCCACCCACCATGTACTCAAGAAATTTAACTAATCCACAAACAATATCCAAATTCATCCACCTTATTTTAAATAAAGGCCATCTTTTAGTTGCCCAACCATATAAATATGGAACCCAAACCAAGAAGTGAGACTTGGGATATCATACTAGTGCTTCATATGAGAGCCTATCTACTTTCCCTACTGAAAAGAAGCAAGTTTGTCCTTGAGCCATTCAACAACATCATCTCGAACAGCTGTGCGACAATAACCAACTCCTAGAGTAAGACAAATGTAGGGGGAAATCGAGCCACTTGATATTCATGAAGCTTAACTAATTGCATCATATGGTAATTACACAGATACTATAATGCTTCATTGAACACTCATTTAACTTACTAAGAATTAAACAAATTTTGTTTAGTATATGATATATCATGATGCTGGGTACTCCTAAATTATTCAATATAGCAGCGTAGAAAAAAAAAAAGTAATAAAGGGCCTCACCTAGTCAGTAACATAAATCAGTTTTCTACCACTCATCCCATCAAAACCATGTAGTATGTGCCTACAAAAAATTCCAAAGCTAGCACCTCGGCCTCCACACAAGTGCCTCCATAGGTCCTTGTTTCAAGTGTCTCGTCCAAACTAACTTTTCGTTGTTTTACCACTTATTAATACCACCTCCATACTCTCTCAGACATTCTTTGACTTCTGAAAAGTACTTATCACATCATCCTGGCTTTTGCTACACTCAAAATGGAACTAGAGGAAGATGGAAAAGAAACACCTCTTCAAAAGGCATCTTCTTGCCTTACTCAATTTGGACTTCACAATTTGATGTTTAAAGCTGATATTCAAAAGACACTCAAAAGAAGAATAAAAAGGGCTACCATCAGTCAATGCTAAGCTACATAAATTCAGTGGTTTTGATACCATATGAATTATCCCTGAAAAAATCATTTCTTGGCTAATGGCTCCATTCACCCCTTTAATTGGTGTATTTCAAGAGTATGTTTTATGCTTGAATGTTTCAAGAGCATAAGAACAAAATGGTGGCTTCCAGCCAAAAGACAATCAATGTACATAAAACATAAAATTCAGGGGCTTTTCACCAGAGCATATTAAAATATCAATACATTTCAGACAAAACACTCCAGAACATATCAATATTTTAAACCACGTTGAATGGTTATAAGTATGGTGAGTATTACATTGATAATCATGTCATCCCAAGTATCTTGATAAGAAGGGTCCTGCTTTAAGTCATCCGTGTCACTGACATATGCCTTCATTTTTGGAATCTAGAGCTTACCAAAACAAGAACATGATTAGATTTCTGAAACATGAGCAACCTGCAATTTCTGCAAACAAAAAGTAAAGGCATGCTAGAGCAACATCAAAGAAGAAATTGAAAAGAAATTTCTTAATTCAGAATAGTCCAATCATTAAAATTTGAATGCTCGCCACAGCCAGCACAAATAGGAACCATGGTACTACAATTATATCTGATCAAGAGCTTCCAAGTCGGAACTGACAAGTGATACAAGAAAAAAGAAGAATAAGAAAATCAGCAATTTTGATCTTATCTTTACAAAAAAAAAATGTGATAAGAATGAAAGAATGAAGATACACAAGTATGCAACTACACATTTCTTTCACTAGTCAACTTGGGAAATACCCTTGTTACAGCGAAAAAATTCAAGCCATGTTTTTTTGTTTTCATCGGTAAAAATTCAAGCCCTGTTTCTTAACAAGGAATGGGTCTGTCCGAGCTATTATAACCTCATTTTTTTTTTGAAGATTCCAACACTACTCATCTACAGTTGAACTGAAAGAAGTAGGTAAGACATTAAAATCAAGACCATCCCTATCCCATAGAAAGGTGCCAAGACATTTAGCTCAGAAATATCTCCAATTGACAAGTACTCTCCAGGCCCTTCCCACTTTTTTAAGCTTCATATTGGTATTCAGAAGAGGAAAGTAATACAACACACCCATAACACATGAAGGATGCCAAGAAATCAAGGATAAAAGAAGACAGCCTAAAAATAGCAATAAAGTCACGAAATTCTAAAAAAACAAAAACAGCACATGATGCCAACTCAGGCTAGAATGATCTCATCCTCCATCCAAAAGGGAATTATTGTGGAAGAGAAACAGCTAAGTACCCCCACACATTAACCCCCTTTCATGGCCAGTCAAAGAATAAATTGTTGTATCCCCTTTTAAACATCTTCTGTTGTTCACATCGCCATAGAAAAATAAATTTGCTACTTAAAGGGTTTCAGCCATATTTCAAGGCTGATTCTCTCAACATAGCACTAGTAATCAAGGTGCACTCAGACCCATTGTGTTATTTTGCCAAATTTTCACCAACACACCACTCGTACTACAGCAAATTCCATCCCGTAGTGCCTTAAAATTCCAAAAAAGTATAAAAAATAAAAATATATATATAAAAAAGCCAAAATAAAAAATTCAGAAAAATAGAAAAACCAAATAATGCTTTAATAGCTTTCAATGGCCTTTTTTGAATTTTTGAATTTTTTAATAATCATTTTAATTTTATAAATTTTTTAATAGTAAATTATTATTTATTTTTTACTAAATTATTGATAATTCTTTTAATTTTATAATTCTTTCAAAATCACATTTGGACAACTAAACTCATACTATAAGCCTCCATGTCCTTTTCCTAATTTTTCTAGATTCTTAATTTTCATTTTTATTTTTCTAGTTTTTCAATATTAAAATATTTTTTAAACCACTACACATCCGTCATATATTTCTACGGGCAAATAGCTCTCTATAGATTTCCATTATCTTTTCCTAATCTCTAATGATTTTTATAGTTTTTTCTAATGAAATTATTGATTATTTATACCACTTTTGGGGATGAAATAGCCTATTTAAACGTCTAATTATTTTTTAACAACATTTCGTAATTTTTCAGAGATATCCATATTTTTGTCAATTTCTTATAAATTTTTTATATTTCTCAAAATTTATCAACTAGTGAAATGTTGATCAAGGTGTGCCTAAGAAGGAGCCTAGGGGGTTTAGGGTTGGGGAACATCTACTTTAGGAAGTCGTCCCACTTAGGAAAGTAGTATCACATTTTGGGGAGGAACAAGGTTCTCTATTGCATAATATTATCGTGAGCAAGTACAAAATTCATAGAAATGAACCATTAGATATCCCAAACCTTTTCCTATTAGATTACTATTTGGACACCTTTGTGTCAAAAATTTTCTCTTGGAACTCCACGGGCCTTAATTAGAATCTTAAGTTTCACAGTGATCTTCGCTCAATAGAAATTAAGGAGTTGGGTTCTATGTTAACGGATATTAATTCTATAATTCTTGATCTTGACCTTCCAAATCCCCGTATTTGGACCCTTCCATCCAATGCGTCTTTCTTATCTAGTTCCTTTACATCCCATCAAGCCCTACATCTCCTACCTTTTCCCCTATTTTTTCATGGAACTCCCCAGACCCCCAAAGTTAAAGCCTTTCTTTGGACTTCGTTCCATAAAAGTATCAACATTCTTGATAAACTTCAAAGGCAAAGGAAGTTCTTAGTTATTTCACCAACCTATATGCGTTGTACCTCAAAGATGGGGAATCAGTGGACCACATAATTCTGCATTGTGAAATGGCTAGATACCTATGGCCTTCTTTTTTGAGGGTTTACCATTTAGGACTTCTTCGGAAAAAAGGGGAAGCAGTTCTTCTACGCCCTTTTTTTTTTCGTGCTATCATATGGTGAATCTGGCTAGCTCATAACCGATGTATCATTGATGGTGTATTGACCTATAATGATAGAATTTTAGAAGATATCTTGGCTTCAATTGTGGCATGGGTGCGCCTTCAGGATGAGTTTAGATTCATCTCTAACACTAATGTGTTTTACCATTGATCAACTCTGGTGGCCATGGATTAACCTTGCGTCTTACTTAGTACGTTGTTCTATTGTTCCAAGGGGTGATCCATGACTGGTATTTCGTTTTCCATCTTTTGCCCATATCTCATGGGAGTTTTATACTTTATCTTTTGACTTTAAATAGAATCTTCCATTAATAAAAAAATAATGCAAAATTTTCTCCAATCTAGATCATAATTATGAGTAACGCTTAAATGCATTTTTCACAACCAATATATAATATATTAGTTTTGTTATAGAATGTCAGAGAGTTGGAAGGTTTCACGTATTAGGAAAGGGTTGAAGATAATAGAATGTTTCCAATTATGTATGTTATCATATTTATATGAATAAAAATCACAAAGAAGGAGATAGCTTTTTCCCTCTCCATGAGAGACTCTCTCTTCTCTCCTCTCTCTTCTCTCTTCTTCTCTTTCTTCTTCATGGTATCAGAGTGGTTGATTGAAGGATCCTGAGCAAAGTTGACCACATCTTCTTCTCTTTTATTGGTTGAAGACATCATCTTCATTGGTTGCAGCAGACGTCATCTTCCTTCTCTCCCTTGGTTGAAGACGTCATTTTCATTGGTTTCAGTTTCTTTGGTTGAAGACATCATCTCCCTCCCAAGGGTGGCAATCGATCGAATACGGATCGAATCTACCTTGATTTGTATTCGAACCGATAAACAATCAGTCGAATTATATCCGACGGATCATCAGCCGATTTAATCCATTTTTGAATTCAAAACTTTGAATTCGAATCGAATTTGAATTCAGATATTCAATAAGGATTAAAAGAATATTTTTATTCAATTTTCAAATCTATTTTTGACGGTTAAACCAAATGGTCTAACTCGGTCTAATGTGGTTCAACCGCACCATTAACAAACAAAGACCACGACGATCCCTTATATAGCGGAAATCAGCTGGGAACTTTGGTTCCCAACCGATGTGGGACTAATGGGAAAAGACGCCTTTCCCAATAGTCCCACATCGGCTGAGAACCAAAGGTTCTCAACCAATCATCACTATAAAAAAAGGGAGGCCTAATGCCTCTCCCTCACACGTTCACACTCTCACTAGCATGTGTGAAACTCATTTGAAGAGACTTTTAAAAAGCCTTTTTAATTTTTAATAAAAATAAAATATTAATATATGTATATAAATATATATTCGGATCTTATTGAATATTTAGTCGAATATAGTGAAATTCATATTCGAATTCGAATAACTTCGAATACTTAAATCAAAAACCATATTCGGTCCGACGGTCAAGGATTTGTATTCAAATTCGACTAATCGGATCGGATTCGGGTGGAATTCAAATCTAGAATTCGACCCATTGATAGCCCTACCCCCTCCTCTTCCTTTTTCGTCACTTCTTATTGAAGCCGTAGAGGCTTTGCCTCGTTAAAATGTGAAGGTTCTAATCGTTGATGTTGTTTGATTGCTACAAGTTAGTTCATGTTCTCGTCATTCACAAGTGACGTTCCACTTTTGATGTTGTTTGATTGCTACAATCAGTTTGTGTGATGTTGTTCACTTGCCGCAATCAGATCGTATAGGTATTCGATTACTGTTGATTGCTACAATCAAGTATTCTTTTGACGTTGATCAACTATCGTTGATGGAAGTTCTGCTCAACTATCGTTCGATTGCTGTCGTTGATGGGTGTTTGCTCGCAATGTGTTCTGTTCGTTGATGGGTATTTGTTGATTTTTGTGGCTGCACAGTAAGGCTCGTGTTGGTTATTTTCTAGTGTTGTTCTCATGTTGTCAGCTTCTAAAGTAACTTCTCCTTCTCGACCATCGAGTTCGGTGACTTCCATCACGACTATGATACCACCGCTTACTAGAGTTCTATTTGATGGGAAGAATTATTCCTATTGGTCTTGCGCAGTCGAAATCCAACTTTGTGGAAGAGGCATGTTTGACAGTCACATTATAAATGGTGATCCGGATAAAAGCAACCTCGTTCAATGGACCAATGAGGATCATTAGATCCAGGATCTTCTGCTTGATTCTATTGAACCCACTCTTGGTGAGACGCTTCTTCATTTGACGAGTGCAAAGGCCACCTGGGATCGGCTAGTAGAGATCTATGGTAGTAAGACCAATGTGACTTGTCTTTATGATGTGTGTCATTAGATTAACACACTTGAGTGAGGGACTCAGCCTGCGACAGATCTATATACTCAGTTGATGGGACTGATTGAAGAACGTAACTTATACTATACCAACCTCTCACTACTAATATGGATAAAATAACTAAGCAACAAAGTGACCTTAATGTTATTCGGTTTCTCACACTACTTGGCCCAGAGTATGAGGCTATCAAGGACCAGTTTCTATGCAGTACTACTCTTTCGTCTCTCCATGAGGTTTATTCTCGCATTATTTGACATACTCAGTCTACTGCTATTACTAGTGTCCATGATGGGAACCTTGGAGATTGTTCTGCACTTGTTGTATCTCACCCTGATTCAAGAGGACGAAGTGGAGGTCATAGTAGTATAGATGTTCGTGGCTTTAAAGGAGGTCGAGAGGCTCCTGGTGGTCGATCTGGATGCCATGACGGACGCAAGTGAACTCATTGTGGTCACACCAATCACACTGTTGATTTTTGTTGATATCTTCATGGTCGTCCCTCCGGAGCTGCCTATCAGGTTACTACTTTAGAAGATACTACAGCTTTCAATCAAAGCGCTCATCAAAATTCTGAGTCAGAGTTTATTTCCATTTCTTGGAGTATGCTCAGTTCAAGCAAGCCACTGCACCTACTTCTATTGCTACTTTGGCTCAAACAAGTAACGCCTCTCATTGTCTTTTGTCCTCCACATCCAAGTCCAACCCATGGATCATCGATTCTAGTGCAAATGAGCACATGACTGGTGAGTCCACTCGTCTTTCTAACTATACCGCTGTTTGTACCCCTATAAGTGTTACTCTTGCTAATGGGTCTTTAGCCAGTGTCAGTGGTACTAGTTCTTCTCATCTTACTCCTGATATTGATCTTCTTTCTATGTTACATATTCCTGGTTTTCCCTTTAGTTTACTGTCCATTAGTAAAATTACCAAAACCATGGGATGTTCTGTAACCTTTTATCCTTCTCTTTGCATTTTTTAGGATTTGAAGACACAGAGGATTATTGGTATGGGGCATGAGGCCGGTGGTCTTTATTATCTTGATTTCAATCCAGCTCCAGTCAAAGCTCTTCAGACATCCCTTTCTTCGTACGATTGGCATTGTAGCTTGGGATATCCCTCCTTATCTATTCTTAGGCGTCAATTATCCAATCTCACGTATGTGTCATGTTCTCCTTTTCAATGTGATGCTTGTTAGTATAGCAAGCATAGTCGTGTTTCTTTTCCTTCTCGTGTTGACAAACATTTTTTGAGTCCTTTTGAACTTGTTCATTCTAATAAATGGGGTCCTGTCCAAATTTCAGTTAATAAATTCCACTATTTTGTGACATTTGTGGATGATTATTCTCGTATGACTTGGTTCTTTTTAATGACAAATCGTCATGAGTTATTTGACATTCTTCAACTTTTTTGTAAACAGATCAAAATTAAAATTTTCCACCACTATTAAAACGATCAGATCTGATAACTGCATGCCATCATCTGTCTTAGGGGGTCTCCCCTCACTCTCTCTTGTTTCCTACCTCTTCACTTTTCTCTCTAACTCCTCGTGTGTTTGGGTGTACATATTTTATTCATCTTCATGGTCCACGTATTGGTAACTTTGCTGCTCGTTCCACCAAGTGTATCTTCCTTGGCTACTCTCGCACTTAGCAGGGTTATCGTTGTTATAGTCCTAAACTTCAATGTTACTTTGTGAATGCCGATGTCACTTTCTTCGAGTCTCAACCATTTTATCCTCATTCAGTCCCTTCTTCCACTCCATCACCTCCTAACGAGTTTGTTACGATATCTGTTGAGTCTCCTGTTTTTGTTACTCCAGTCTCGTCTAGGGTATTGCCTACCTCTCCTCCTATTGAGTCTCATGAGTCTCTTCTTCCCTCTCCTGTGCCTGTATCCACGTCATCACCTCCCTTGCAGGTTTACACATGACGTACTCATCCCATCGACCCTGTGTCACCACCAACCACCCCAATGTTTTCAGATCTTGCTCCGGCCGTTGACCCAACGTCACTCCCTATTGCTCTTCGGAAAGGTACTCGTTCTTGTATCACTCGTCATCCACTTAGTCATTTTGTGTCCTATGATTCTCTATCACCTTCTTTTTCCACCTTTTTGTCTCATATTTCTAGTGTTTCAATCCCAAAGACAATGAGAGATGCATTATCTAATCTGAGTTGGAGGACAGCTATGGAAGCATAAATGGAAGCTCTTCATAGAATGGGACTTGGGAGTTGGTTCCGCTTCCTCATGGGAAGCAAATTTTTGGATGTAGATGGGTCTATACTATTAAGTATAACCCTGATGGTACTAAAGCTCAAAAGAAGGCTCGATTAGTGGCCAAAGGATATACTCAAGCTTATGGTGTTGAATATGATGAAACCTTCTCTCTGGTTGCCAAGATTAGGGCTGGCAATGGGTCGGATATATATCCGAATTCGACCCGAATCCGATCCGAAAATCCCGAATTCGGATATGAGATATAGATCCACGGTTCGAATACGGATATCGGATTTCAGATCCGACTGAATTCGGATCCGAATTCGAATCTGTCCATATCAGATCCGAATAGGATCCGAACCGAAATCAACATATACTTTTCATTAAACTATTGGTAAACTCTGTACAAACCATGGTTGAACTATCCTTACTCATGTCTTGCTTTAATATTTATATGGCTCATTAGTTTTGATAATTAAAATTTACCATGATAGTTAAACTTAACTTTTAAGTTTTAAGTTCAAATCGGATCTAATTCAGATCGAATTCGGATTTCGGTTATTTATTCGGTCGAATTTCGAATTCGGATACAGTATATAAATTCGATTTCGAATTCGGATTCACATATAAAAGATCCGTCAGATTTCGGATCAAATTCGGATATCGGATTTTTATTTTCGGATTTGGATTCGAATCATGGCAGATCCATACTGTATTCGACCCGTTGCCAGCCCTAGCCAAGATTGCTTCTATTCGTGTCATATCCCCTTCCATTAATTAAAGTTAATCAAGGATACAACAGTCACCACGCTATCTTGATAGGTACTGACTTTCCCACATCGAGACAACTGGCCATCGGAGTACATAGAAATATAATACAGCGAAACATAAAGACTAGTTGTGCACCAAAGACAAAGTAACATGTAATATTCTCACAATATTTACAATACAAGAAAAGACTCTTATACACAAATTTACAAGGTTTTCCTCTTGTCCTCACTCTCTCTCTTCCCAACTATACTAGTGAAGGCCAGCCAATCTTTAACCTAAAATGTTAAAATGGGATCATAAGCTCATAGCCCAGTAAGGAAATCCCACTAAATCACAATCATACAACTACTACAATCAAGTATAATGATTATGTAATGCAATCAAGATATCTCATCACATTTCACCAAATCATGCTAAGTATCTTGAATAACAGTTATAACTAGATACACATCTCAATCAGATATGCAATGCATGTATGACATACTTCCCACGCACACACTGTCCATGTCTGACATGATGGAACAAGTGGAGGTCTTCCCTCTACCCCTCGTGTACAGTCCATGCTCCTTCCGACTAGGCGGTGGTGTAAGACCTCACAGAGAAGCCAGTCACCTTACCCTCTGTTAACAGTGATCTGGGACTGATTATACAACCAAATTGACTATGGCCAGCTGGAGGTTGTGGGAGCACTCATCAACCACATCCTGTGTGGCCACTCACAGGGTTTAGGGGACTTTCAACCCCACGGGTACTTTTTCTCTTCCCCTACTATTTTCCAGAGCAACACGAGTTACTACCCATTAGGAGTCACATCCTAACACCCTAGACAGTGCCATGCACTCTATCAAGTCACTCCGAAAATCCCATTACGTCAGGTGATGCAATATCATGCATCACCACTAGGCAGTTATCATTCTAATTAATCATCAACATAATTATCATTTGACAATTCATAAAGCACAACAGATACTATAGAATTATATCACAGTTACATGCTTTACATCATTATCTCATGCTCAAGGAATAATCAAATAACAAAGTACTTATGCACCATTAAAGTCATGACAATTATATACACAAAGTGGTCTAACAATTAATTGTCCACCACGATTTCCTTTCCAGAGCACTGTTTTGCTCTCAGGATTAATTATATGTCATCCATGATTAATCGACAAGACACAATTAGTTATCATGATTAATCTTACAATCATAATTAGATTTACAAAGTTCATTTCAATCGTACAAACAAAGAATCAAACATGAATTCCGCATTCAACAACCATATACAATTTTATTTTCATATTTCTCAACTAATACCGACAAGCATTCAAAACTAAAAATTCTACACAACCACTTAAGACACTTATCATCTAACTTTTTTACTAATTATCAAGCACTTCTAAGGAAATATAATTCATCACACAGAGATGAAATATCAACAATAGACACGCCGAACAGTTCACTACACAATTACAATTTAGTAAGACTCCCTTACCTCTTTTTCCCTTCTTTTTCTTTCTCTCTTCCGGAGGCTCTCTTTCTTTTCTCTTCAACTAGCTTTACACGAGCATATAAACCCTCACCTGCTTGCTTGGGTTTATATAAACTTTTCTTAATTCGGTGTGGCATCACACCACCGAACCCAAATACACCACTAATTAAATCTCACCAACACACACACTAATTCAAACTGAAATAAAACACGCTATTAGTCACAATTAAACACACAATTAAAATATACAAAGACCATAATACCCTTGTACTTAACACTAAATTACAAAGTCAAAATTACAGGATATTACAATTCGTGTCTTGATCTCTCTTGCTATTAATCTACCTTGGCCTCTATTTCAGTTGAATGTAAAAAATGTTTTATTACATGGAGATCTTTCTGAGGAAGTGTATATGGAGCAACCACCTGGGTTTGTTGCTCAAGGGGAGTATTCGGGTTGTGTTTGTAAATTGAAGAAACTTTTTATGGTCTCAAGCAATCCCCTCATGCATGGTTTCGTAAGTTCTCAGAAGTAGTTATGGAATTCGGTCTTCAGAGATGTGAGACAGACCACTCAGTGTTCTATCAATATTGTGAAGCTGGTATATTCTCTTAGTGGTCTATGTTGACGATATCGTGGTTACTGGAGATGATTCAAAAGGAATTGAGAAAACAATTTTTACAACAAAAGTTTCACACTAAGGACCTAGGGAAGTTGCGGTACTTCCTAGGCATTGAAGTGGCTAGAACACAAATAAGTATTAATCTGTCTTAAAGAAAGTAAACTCTTGACTTGTTAGATGAGACTAAATTATCGGGTTCTTGACCAGTAGATACACCAATGGACCCGAATCAAAAGCTTGTAAAGGACGGTGGAGAAGTGCTTGATGATCCTGGAAGATATAGGAGACTAGTTGGTAAGTTGAATTACTTGACCATCACCAGACCAGACATCTCATATGCTGTTAGTGTGGTAAGTCAGTTCATGGAGAAACCCTTGGTCCCACATTGGGTGGTTGTCTTTCGTATTATTCGGTATTTAAAAAAATCACCTGGAAAGGGTATATTGTACAAGAAAGGAACCATTTAAAAGTACAAGGTTTCACAAATGCAGATTGGGCAAGATCTTCCTCTGATAGGAGATCAACTACCGAAAATTGTACATTCTTAGGAGGAAACTTGGTTACTTGGAAGAGCAAGAAGCAAACAGAAGTAGCCCAATTTAGTGCTGAAGCAGAGTACAGAGCCGTGGCACATACGACTAGTGAGTTGACTTAGTTTCAACATTTTTTGCAAGAAATTGGCTTTCAAGTTCCCACTCCTATTCCTTTGTTTTGTGATAATCAAGCGGCATTGTATATTGCATCCAACCTAGTAGTCCACAAACGTAGGAAACACATTGAGGTTGATTGTCACTTTGTTCGGGAAAAGATACAAGGAAGTGATATTGCTAATCAATATGTGAAGACCAAAGAACAACTTGCAAATATTTTTACTAAGGCTCTACATGGGCCTCAGTTAGTGTACATTTGTAACAAGCTGGGAATGTATGATATATATAGTCCAGCTTGAGGGGGAGTGTTATAGAATGTTAGAGAGTTGGAAGGTTTCACATATTAAGAAAGGGTTGAGAATAATAGAATGTTTCCAATTATGTATGTTATCATATTTATATGAATGAAAATCAAGAAGGAGATTGCTTTTTCCCTCTCCATGAGAGACTCTCTCTTCTTCTTTTTTTTGATAATTAATGATGTGTGTATATATATATTAAGAAGGTAAAAGGTAAGTACAAGAGTACATGTGTGTATGATTCCCTCCTTCCCACAAAGTACCTTAAGTATTCCTATACAACTGTACCACACAATTCCATGAACAAAAAATTCCAAAAAAACCTCCCTAAAAATTATGACCCCCCAATGAATATAGAACTAGTCAACACATAAGCCATAGAACTCCTCCGTGACAAGGCCAAAATATGAATATGATCTCGAAGCTCCCAACTTGGCCAAAAGGTCAGCAATCCCATTAGCCTCTATACACACATGGTTGAATGAGACATTCAACTCACGTGCCATGGCTCTAGCTCTGCTAATTAGGTGTGAAAGCCTCCATGATCCAAAAGAAATGCTGTCCATCCATCTCATGACTGTAATAGAATCGCCCTCCACCACAAAATTCCTCAGACCCATCTTCTGAGCTTTGGATAAGGCAGCAAGAAGAGCCATCATCTTCGCACAAGTGGAGTCACCAATGCCCATGGAAGCACAAAAGATACGGGAACTAGTCCCCGTCCAAGCTCTAAAAACTCCTCCAATACCAGAGGGACTCGGATTGCCCAAAGAACTACCATCCACGTTAATTTTCACAACACCAATCTCAGACACCCTCCAAATAGCCATGCCCCTACCTGAAGTGCCCACTGAGGAGAAGCAACATTCCATCCAATCTCGTACTACCTGGGATGTGCTCCACCCTCTAAATTCTGGCCTAGACGAAGCCCAAAAGGCTACGTCCAAAATTACCTTATCAAAGACCTAACCTCTCGGTAGTGACTCATCGCGAAAGATACGACGATTTCTCTCCAACCAAATATGCCAAGCCACGGCATGGAAAACCATCCCGTATAAGATACGACCTCTACTCCCAAGGCCCGGCAACCGCTACTGCTCAAAACATGCCCCAAAGGATGCTGGTAGGACCCAAGGTAAATCAATCATCGGGAACAGGCGTGTCCATAGCTCCCAAGAGTAGTGACAATGAAGGAATAGATGGTCTATAGTCTCACAGTCCTCCTTACACAGCAGGCATATAGAAGGTGATAAGGCATACCTCTTCCTTCTTCTCTGGATAAGATCTGCAGTATTAATCCTGTACAAAAGGGTGGTCCAGAGAAAAGCCTTTATCTTAGGGGGAATCTTAGGCTTCCAAAGAGAGACTCTCTCTTCTCTCCCCTCTCTTCTCTCTTCTTCTCTTTCTTCTTCAAGTTTCAATTGAAAAAAAACCTTATACGTGTCCCATATGAAGCGTTCAATTGTAAAGTAACAAATGCACAACAAAACGCACCACTCTATGCTATTCCTTGCCCAATATCATTGTTCTCTGTAACGTTTTGAGTTACTCGACAACAATAATTTACAAATGAGCAACACAAAAATACTCCTACCATTTTCCCAATGCGTCTCTCATTTATGTAACTTTTCTAGACTGTGTTCGGTTATCCAAAATCTACAAGGAAGGAAATGAAATGAACACTTCAACAAATTTTTTGTTCAGTACATGTAAAACAAACCTTTAAACCTTGGCTCTATCTTTCTAGAATTTCCTTTTAAAATTTTCTAATTCCACAATAAAAATCACCTAAAAACTTAAAGAAAAAAATTCTAAAACCCAAAAAGACAAGTCATATTAACTAGTAGTCTTATATAATCAGTTATTCAAATTGACCAGCCTAGCCGTGTGGCTACTAATATTGACCAAATGATCTCTTGACGTCAACAATCAAGCTAAGCTTTTCCATCTTAGTCCCGTTTCCCTTGGATCTTTGATTATGCTCTGATACCAAATTTTAAGCATTGGTTTGCTGAGATAGAAATGAAGATATCAGATTCCAAATAACAAGTTCCAACCAACAAGAATCCTAGTGAATATTCAAAGGAAAAACACAGAAGAAGAAGAAAGAGATGAGAAATAAGAGTGAGAGTGCAATCTTAAGCTCTAGCTAACTTCCTCTTGTGTACCTAAATATAAAAACTAAGAAAATGATAATAGAAAAGGGACTTCCTTCAAAATACGAAATACAAACCCACAATTAGAGCCTAAACAAGTAGATTCCTCCCAGGCCGCAAGCCGGGAACTATTTAAAACATCAATCCCGTGTCTAAGTTTAAGAAGCTCGGAATATAGAGCCAGCCCCATGAATACCCATGGTATCGACCTCTTATCGACTGTATCGAGCGATACAGTCGGTACAATACACTGTATCGACTGTACATCTATACCACTCAATACAATCGATAAGAGGGAAAAAACGTGAAAACAGAAAGTTAGAAGATTGAAGATAACTCTTTACTGAGAAACCCATTCCAAAATCCGTGAGACCCCATTATTATCTACATATTTTCGACCTAATTAGTACTACAATTTCTACAAAACAACTTCAAAGAACGAATCAAGTAACAAAAATCAAAATCGTCTACAGTTTTGAAAGGTATTGTAGATTTTCAATTTTTTTCAATCTAAATCATTATTTTTTCATATTTAAGCATGGTTTGACAATGTTTTGTATGAATCTATCAATTTCAAGTGAAATCCATATATCAAAATAGCCTTTTTTAGTAAAAAAAATCAAATTTTTTTGCAATATGAAAAAAAGTTACGAAAATCCCTTTTTTTTTTTTGGAAAAAATTATATAAAACTTAACGGTTTGTCTTCAATTTTTTATATGAAATACACATGGGGCTGATCTATCACCCCTATGATTCTTGCATTTTTTCATCAATAAAATTATTTTTAATAATTGTTTTTGCAGAATATTAAATAAAAATATGGGGAAAAAATATTATATTTTTATTAAATTTGAAATTTGGGTTCCACTTTTTTTCCTAAGAGAGGATGAGATGTTTTGGGTGATGCCATTTACATGCTTGTTCATATATTTTCAATTATTTTATAGATATGGCACCTAAAATGCAACAACAGAAAGGGGTCGACATCAGTTGGCAACACAGAGACATTATTGAAGGAAATAGATTGCATACAAAATGCAAATATTGTCAGAAGGAGCTTAGAGGGGGTGGAGTTACTAGATTGAAGCATCATCTTGCTGGTGGGAATCCTAATGTAGAGAAGTGCTACAACTGTCCTGTAGAAGATTCTATGGCTATGAGTGAGCATCTTAGAGCTATAAGGAAGGAAAAAGAGAATGAGGCATGGTATCAAAATTATATGGATTGAGCTTCTTATTGTCAGTATGTTCAGCGCATGCATAACATGCCATTGGCCGATTATGAAGAAGCTGAAGATGAACCTGCACGTCACTCCTTCTGGCATTGAAGATGAAGACCATGGGGTAGCTTTTCATGTTTGGATTTTGGAACCAGATATTTGTATGTAATGAATTATGGAGAAATTGGTGGTTGGTTCAGATTCTTCTATTCGTTTTTGGTATGACATTTGGTGGGGTAGGACAGCCCTGTCCAATCAGTTTCCACGTTGTTCTCTTTGGTTCCTAATCCTAACGTTTCACTAGCAGACACTCTCCTCCCTTCATCAAATGGTAATTCATGGAATATACCATTTAGTAGAGCCCTTAGTCCAGCGGAACTGGAAGAAATATCTTCTCTCTTTGAATATCTTAAAGATGTCTCTCTTGATCCACTAGGTGTCGATAGGGTCAGTTGGTCCACCACTCCTTCTAGGTCATTCTCTTGTAAATCATTTTTCAGCAAGGTATGTCAAAACCCCTTGTGCCCTAGGGCGCCTTTCTCAGTAGCAAGGGTATGGAAGCCTTCCTCCTAAGGTTAAGGCCTTTCTGTGGACAGCCCTCTTGTACAAAATCAATACGACTAATAGACTCCAAAGAGGATGGAAATCGATGTCATTATCACCGCAGGTGTGAATTATGTACATGAGGGCAGGAGAGAGCATTGATCACCTATTTGTACAATGTCCGTTTGTTGTTGATATTTGGATGCGATTATTCCGGATGATAGGGGTATCATGGCTGCTTCCTGAGTCACTAGGAGCATATTTTGCTCAGTGGAGGATTAGGGGACTAGGAAGGGGTGGTGTCATCATCTATGGCCTCCTCTTTCACGCAGTAGTATGGCATATATGGTTGGAGCGGAATTCCAGGATCTTTCAGGATGTGTGCAGATCGGTGGATTAGATCTTCGATACCATTGTGGCGACAGTCGCATCATGGGCTTCGGTTATTCCTGAGTTCCATGGGATTACCGCATCAGAGATACTGGGTATATGGCGTTGGTGGGGCCAGATGCATCCTGTGTCTAGGGGTCTTTTGACAGGCCGTTTTGTTTCTATTTAGGAGGGATATGGGATTGTTACTCCATTCCTTTTCTTTTTGTAAGTAGTGGTTTTGGTGGTGGCGGAATTGTTTGTTCCGTCACTTTCTTGTATCATCATAGACGAGGAATTGGATTCACAGTGGGTTTGTATAGTAGTGAGGTATCACATTTTGTTCATAGGCATACTTGTATATTTTCACTCATTATCAATATATAGCATATACCTTTAATTATCAAAAAAAAAATAATGGAGAATGTTATGTTATGACAGTTATGTATTATTGATTTTGATGTTTTAAGTCATGACTTAGTGTGTTGCTTACATTACATGAATGAATTTTCTAACCTTATTTATTGGTTTATCTAGCCTTTTTATAGCTTTTATTATAATTATCATTCATTTTCGAATATGCCTATTTGCTTCTATAAGGCATAGATACTCTTTGTGTAGCCCTATAATGCTAGAAACATGTTTATTTGATATATTTTTAACTTATCTTTCTATCTAGATAGGTTTTGTTCTATGTATCCACCATTTTAATGCATATCCTCGATAAGTTTCCATTTTTAGATCGTCCGATACAGCACGTCGATACGATACTTTGAACCATGTGAATATCCAATGCCAATTGTCTATTCTTTTTGTTTTACCTTTCTCCACTTTCTTTTTTCCTTCTTCCATCGAAAATTCTACATGCTAAAGGCCCAAAAAGTTGCCAAAAACTAGAAGATATATCATTTGCTTTGTACATAGAACTGCTTTCTAATTCACAAGATTTACAAAAACAAGTTTGTAATATTGCACATAAAAACAGCATTTTGTCCAGGGGAAAAAAACATGTGGGCTGTTTTGTTGGACATCATATCATAACCTGGAAAGTGAAAAGACCTGGTGAATGTACATTGGTAATGATAATATGGAGCAGTGCAGTAAAGTAACTGTGATCAACACGCAGAAACAAAGCCTTTTCGGGCTAGAGTTTTGAAAGAAAATTTGTCAAATTATTCAGTTTCTTCAACATAAATATACAGTTTAGTACCTCATCTTGCCAAAATAAATTGATATTCTTTGGAAAAAGAGGTGCCAAGTAACAAAGGACCTGCAAAGGAACCAAAAATAATAATAATAAGAGAAATAACAGTGATCATTCAATAAAATCAACCCATCCCCTAACAATACATTAGTGGTTCTCAATAGCGAAAATCAAATTAAATAGCAAATGGTACATTCTGCAACAATATTCCACAACAAAATGTACGACTGCAAATTATACTCATAGTCCAGCCATTCCTCCAATTTTATTCAAATTTAAGGTACTCTCATTATACTTCGCTTTTCTTTCGCGAACTTTTAAATCAGATATATTAAGGAACACCCATAGTTTAGTGTAACTTGCAATAGGAAACTAGGAAATCTCAATCCCTATGCAGATCCCACATCACCATAGAAAATAAAATATAAATGAAGTACTTTCTAGACCACTAAGAACAGAGTGAAGAGCTCTCACTCAACTATTTGAAAGGACTGAATGAGCCAAAAGATCATGTATGGATGAAACATTTTCTAAGAGCATTCTCATCTTTCTTGTTAATGGAAAATTGACCACTTTCTAAGCCCCATGCTCTCCACGCTATGAATCATGTAAATACTAGGCCTTCTAATAGGAAAATAAAACGTGTCAACTCCATGTATCCAAAAGCAGGCTGTGATGTAAAGAGTAGAGAATAATTAATAATTATCCAATGCATTTGCACATGGATATATTACTAAGGCCATTTTTTTCTCCAAATGATTAGTTATTTATTATAAAAACAGTCAAGTGATGCATTGTAGGGATGAAAACAAGTCCACTACTAAATAAAAAGTGAGGAGAGCCACAAGTGTGACAGGAGAAATCATGTTAAATGATAATTCAACACTGGCTCTTAGAAAATAGATGGGGGACCAAAGTTGAGCCAATGAATTTACAGAGGAAAGCCAGACACCAGATAGTTAAAATAAACTGAAATTTGATCACTATGAAACACAATGGGAATTAGTTAGTAGGCAAATCAAATTTGATCAAGAAAGACTTTATTTTGCTAATATGTCATAACTATTGATTGCTCTAACACACCTTGGTGTTGGTTTAGATACTTCTGGGAAAAGCAATGATCTCACTGAAAAATTGGAGTTTAATCCTCTAGAGGAAATCCGAATAATCTGACGGTTAATGTCACACATAGTCTTCAACATTTAATTTCTTACCTCCAGCTTACTTTTGAGCACTCACCTACCTTTTCATCTGCTCAGCATCTCACATATACACATCTCCTTCCAGCCCCATCGATCCAAGAACATTTGAAAGTGCAATTAGTATGCCTCCTTTAATTTGGTACCACACAGTCCAACTTAACGATGATTCCTTATCTTCTGTTGCTGGAAAAGGAACCATTAATACTGCTCCCCAACTTACTGTCTCATTTTCGTCATGTTCTTAATCTAAAACAATTCATTATATTCTTGTAGCGATATCAAAGATAAAAATTCACAATAGTTCACACGCTTATTTGCAGAAGATAATTGGATTTCCTTAGACACATTTATCATAGTCTTAAATAATCAAAGATAAGGGATAATAACTGTTAAGATCTGTGTTGCCAACTGCTCCCTTGCAAGAGGATCATGCAAAAGCACCAGTAAGCGTGCAAAAAGTTCCTGAGTATGTTACAGAAAACAGATGATTAATATTTACGTGTTCATATTTATATATTCAAAACAAAAATAACAAAATAATACACCATATAAACCAGGATAACACCTACCTCAGGGTTTGGAATATCAGCACGTGCTCTACAATCGGTAAGCATAGAATTGCTATAAGATGATCTGTTCCTACATAACTCTGAGATGCATTTACAAACCTGTAAAAACATCATATTCATATTACAATATGGATGAATATTGAATACCGCAATAGCAAGCAACAACACCACAAATACAAAAGTCTATCCACAGACAGACACAGCATCCCCGTCGACAAAGTCCAGGTATTCACCGATACTGTCATGTACACTAGTAAGAAAATATAAGGTATTCACTAAACGTAAATAATCATTATGACTTCAGGTATTATGTACAAGTTGACCATATAGAAAGAAGGGAAAAAAAAGAGACAAAACAAATATCCTCTTACAGTGGCAGCTGCGCCAGTACATTTCCTCGGAATAATCATTTTCAACAGGAAAGGCCAAAGAATATGCTGTAGAAAAAAAAGGAATATACTGAAGTCATACCAATCCCAAAAAAAAAAAAGAATATGCTGTAGAAAATCAGATTCAAGTATCAGATGTCAGTTGGGGAAAATCTTACCAAATAAACAATACAAATGAGCACAAGAATGAAAGAAAACTAGAGGTACAACATTCTCATTCCAAGCACAGAACTAACAATGACATACCTCCATTTCAGGGATGGTGATGGTTAACAAAAGAAGACCCTTCTCACAAATTTCTCTCAACTCTGTCAGAGAAATAGTACCAATCTTCACCTGATAAGAGCAACGACTAGTTATTAAATAATAATCAGTGCAATAGAAATGACTAGCTATCTGTAATTGTTAACTGTATATAAAAGTAAGCTAACCTCTGATTTCTTGTAGTGCAGAGGATAAAGAATGCCACTAGACCTGACAACTTCATTGGAACGCTCAAAATCATTTAGCTCCCGATCTGATATGGCACAATGGTGTACAAGGTATTCAACAAACAACTCTCCAGAAGGACCAACCAAGTAACAGTGTGAAGCCATAACAACAATCAACTGACAAAGAGAAGTAATACAATCACATATTAGTAAGAAGCACAGAGCCTTCTAAAAGGTTCAAGTGAAGATAGAATCATCAATTCATGACATTCTACAAAGATTTAAATTCATAAATAAAAGGTAGAACCCAGAATTCATGGAAGCTTCAATCATCCAAACAGGACAACTGGAAAGAGATATGTCAAACATTTGTATCTGATACATCTGAATGAGGAACTAATTGTTTTTTATCCATACTTTCAAAAAAAAAAAAATTGGTTATTAATTGTATCATAAGATATAGTATTGCAAGTGACAACTAGTTGTAATAAGGCATTTTGTAGTAATACTGTAATAGTTGGTGTTGTTGCCGTCGTTATCATTGTTCCACCATAAATTTACAATATATCACGTGACCAATTATATGATAGAATATAGCTACTTCTTCTATTGGCAAACTAAAAGGCAATATGTTTATGCAATGTCTATAGTGGATATTAGGACGTTGAGATGATTACATATACTGTAAAAGAAGAGATATCAATCAAAGCATCCAAGAGAAACTGTTATTTCTAAAATAGTCGAGAAATGGAGCCCAATGATGGGCCAGAAAGAATTTCCAATTCTGTCCAATAACAACTATGGCACCAGCGTGGGTGAGCAGAAGCTAACAGGACACAGATGCAATTGGTGAGTAACGATTTACATGTTTCATAAAGCATGGAATGATAATAGAATTCTGCTGCTAGTTCCAGATCCCAACAACATAGGAACAAGGCACTGTTGAGTGTTGACTGACTGATTGACATAACAAGAGACACCTATATTGGATTAAAGAAGAAAAAATATCGGGCAAACGAAGAGCAAAAAAGGCAAATGCATTGGCAGTCACTTATATCAGAACAGTGTACCTCAGAAAGTGCTTTCTGGACACCTAAACTTTGCTCATCTAGCAGCATCTTCACAGCATCAACAAGTAGAGACCTTTTACCATGCCAAGCTTCAGACAACCTCCAAAGCAACGAAAAAGAATTCAGGTCATATAAATAACAAAATATAGCAAATTTAAAATATGAAAAAAGAAAAAAAATGAAACCTGGGTAAGAGATGCTTTAAAACGCACAGCGCCCCAAATGTAATTTTTTCTTCCTTTAACCTGCATTTCTGTCAACAATGACAAACAAATATTAAAGTAAGAGAATAACAGGAAGCTTACTGATCTTTCTAAGACATCAAACCAAAAAATAGCTAATTATTTAAATGATGCAACAGTAAAAGTAATAATCTAAATAAAAGGTTTTATGGACAGTCAATGACATTAAATGGAGAAATTACTCACATTAAGAAGGAACACAAAAAGATCCTCTGGATATACAAACCCCACAGTGAAAAAGCAACGCTGAATTTCATTATATGTCTGTCACATGAAAAATAGTTGACGATTACAATTATATAAAAGAACTAAATGACTATTACAGAAATAAAGAACAGCCATAAATTGTTGAATTGCAATGTCTAGATAGTATTGAAGGTAAACATATATTTTCTGTTTTGAAAGAAACAAATTGGTAAGGATAATAAAATCACCAAGGGCTGTAAACAAACAAATGAATATAAAAGTAGGTAAACCCCCAGCCCAAAAGTGAAAAAGAAAAAGGCCTGAACAATTTGCAAGAATCCAGCCAGTAGTGAATAGAGTTCCAATTTGTTCGCAAACCATTTTTACAAATCTCACCTGTTGTTTTTCCTTGCAGGCCTTCTTTCTTGCATTTCATGCACATGGAATTTACTCATTACTGATTACCCATTGATAGAAATTTTTATTCCTTATTAGAGAGAGAGAAAAGAAAGCTTACCATATCTTGAAGCTTTTTTGTTAGAAAGAAAATTTCATATAAGAGATCAGAAAAAATGCTAGAGGAAAGACCTCCAATGTTACAAACATTCAGGGGAGAAATACAGAATTATGAACACCAATCAACTTCCAAAGAGAGTCAAAATATGAGCGGAACTAACCACGTAAAACAGAAAGGACAGGCAGATATCATGAGAAAAATAACCTTTAGTCCCACTGAAAAGTCAGAATGCTCTTTGTTGTCAGAATTGATGCAGACCACTGGGAGAATTGTAGACAAAACAAGTGTGAGTTCCTGTTAGCCATCCAAAAGGTCAATGAGTAACAAGAAGCTAATCTAAACTTGCAAAAGCAAATGAATTATGATGTTCATTTTCCATAAGTATAAGAATAGTTGTTCTTAAGAAAGGATAACAGGATCCATGCTTATTCCAATCCTTAATGATCCTTGCAGATTATCCCAGAAATGTGCTTGTTAGTGAAATTGCTGCACTTATATCCCCGTTATCCGGAAAACAAATGATTTCAGTGAATGTTTGATACATGGAGAAGTTCCTTTCCTTCTTTGTGGTAGGATAACCTTCATCAAAAATTCAAATTTTCAGAGCCAGCATTACTGTTTACAATCATTCAAGATTCAGACATCATTAGTGTGTTTGGCTAAAAAAGAATGACAGCATTTTCACATGGAATAGAAAAGGTACCACGGAGAAGCAACACCTTAGAGCTGTGTTTAAATCGAAGTCTCTTTAGTGTGTATTTTCAAGGTAATCATCCTTACAAACAGGATTTTAAATAACATTATTGCTAGGTATATCACCATCTAGGGAAAGGAGATATATCACTTGATATATCAAGGGAAATAAGCAAAATTACATTAATGGGTTCATATCACCGAGGGAAAGGGGATATATCACTGGATATATTGAGGGATAAATTTATATTTAAAACCATGCTTACAGATGAAATAAAGTATGTGATACTCAAAGGTTTTGAATGTCAATTTCATAGGATATATCACACCTTCATATAGGAAACTTACAGAGAGCATCTCAGGGAAATTTTGCACCTTCCCACCATAAATGTTAAGAAGGAAATAAGATTGTTTCATTATCCCCTATAAAATTTAAATGAAATATTTTCAGGGCTTGGAGAACAATATTCTAAAGATTACAGGACTATAATGTCTCTTGAAGGTCTCTAGAAGAGGAATAAGGAAAATAATTCTATAAAGGGTATCGACTTAGGTAATTGCATTGCACCGAACAAGTTCTCAAAGTTGGGAGTTTCACCATCCCAAATTGATGTCTCAAAGAATTAAATGAAATGTAATCTATAATTTGGTTGATTGTATGGAGATTTGTCCCAACCTTGTGTGATTCTATTGAGTTTTGTGAACAAGTTTGACGATTTCTTGGACTACACAAATAGAATTTTTAGACACCAACGAAAACTGTTATAAAAGATATTCCAGCCACTCTTTTCAGGGGAATAAACAAGGCAAGGGATTTTTGGAAGGTAAAATTTGCTCAGCTTGTGCAATATTTTCAAAGATTTCAGGTGGAATATGTCCTAATTATTAAACAGCTTTGACCTTTTCAGGATGAACTATCTCCAATTAAATTGGGAGAATATCAGTTCATAACAGTAAATTGAAGATGAAATAATGGAGAAGCTAACTTTGACCATTCCAATATGCCACATATAGAGAATCTTGGATTATCTTTACTTTCCAAAATAAGGATAAAATCCAGATTTGGTTGTTTTCAAAAAATGGTTGCTTGCTGTAATATCTGTTTGATTGATTGTAATTGATAGCTGTAAGATGGTTTGAATCACCTTGATTCTCTCCATTTAGTTTTTTATTTCTTTCCTAGAATAAGGGGCTGTGGTCACAGAACCTAGCCTATAAAAACATTGTATATCTTTTGTTTCAAGGAAAGAAAAAGTAGTCTCAGTTTCCTCTTTCTCTGCAGTGTTTTTGTCTTTCGTTTCCTGCCAGGTTTCACCACATATCCAATTAAAATGGAAGAATACCAGTTCATAGCAGCAAATAGAGGATGAAATCACGGAAAAGCTTGACACCTAAGGTTTAAATTCAACAAAGTGGTTTTTGGTCAATTCATATGCCCCAATATCTAGAATTTTTGGATTTAGAAAAAAAAAAAAAAAAGAGAGAGAGAAAGAGAAATCCTGAAGATTTTGAATTTCAATCGATGTAGCATTCTATAGACATGCTCTGAAAGGCCTTAAATGGTTCCAGTTGATGTTGCCTAGTGCATTTTCCTGCCTTCTAATGGGTAAGTTTTATCTGACTGAAAACCTGTAGAAAGCACTTAAACAACACCAAACATTTCCTTCAGGAACATTTCACAGGTTCTTTTGGTGGATGTAGGGGACTCATCTAGTATATTGATGGATAGAAGGCCTGAATCCAGGACCACGACACTATCAAATACTATCAATCAATTTAGGAGAGAGAGAGAGGATGGAGCATTAATTTTTCTACACATGTAAGGCACTATTAAAAAAAATGCATATCCCTACGCCAAAAAGAAGATCTAAATGCATTAAGTAATATTGACGCTCCATAGAAAAGGAAAGATAAATAAGTCTAGTGGTTTTAAAGGACTATCCAAAGAAGATCAATTCCTGGCCTTCCACAGATTTGCTTTTATTCAACAGTTGCCAATTATGTGGAGGAAAACCAACTGTTTAGCTGAGAATGGAGGACTTTTAAGGAATTAACAATTAGCACAATTATAAAAATACCATCATGTATAAACAAAAGATAAACTGAAGAATATCTTCCTCACTAACAAAATTTATTCCCAACTTGAAGATCATTGATCAAAAGATAAGAACTCAATTTGACTGTACATAAAAATTAATAAAATTAAGATGGCATACATGATACCTCAAATTCAAGCAACGGAGGACCAGTTTCTGACAATAAAGAGGCATTAAGGAGATTATGTAGACTACATGTTGCCAAAAAAGCAACATCTTGATCTTTTTTATACCTGCTTAGTCAAAATAAAGGAAATATTTGCAAATGAACATCCAATCTGATTACATTGTGACATCTAGCATTGTACACAACAAAGTGATACTCTTACAATTCCAAAATAGTGGGGACAAGACGTGGTAAAGCTGCCTTTAGTTGTAGCCTAGTTATGAGACCAACCATCTGACCCAATGCTTCCACAGAAGAGACACGTACCTGTTGAAAATGATATAAAACAAACTCAATTATTACTTCAATAATTAGAATAACTGAAAGTAATGGTAAAATAGCACAAAGTTGTTCTTCCAGATACAATATTCAACTTCTTAATTCCTTTTGATCAGAAACCATGTAAAGTTCATTTATTGTAAAGAGAATTTACAAGTAAAGTGCAACACCGAATTGCACTGCCTACACATCAACCCCAAAAGCAACAAAGGAAGGGAACCCTAAAAGCCCCGCATTAGGTTAGACCCCTCGCACATTGTCATCTCAATTGCATAGGAAATAATCACAATCTACATCCTGGAATACTTTCAGCACTAAGCATCCAATAACAGCTTGCATATTGAAAAACAGATCTACAAAACTAGATCATCCTTTTTTTAGTCATCAAAGGAACTATATAAAAATAAAGAGAATGCCTCGGAACATTAATTATGGCTAAGTGAAAGGTTTTCACTCAGAACCCACCATTTAAAGGGCCGTCACTGGGAAAAATATCTATTTCATATATCTTCAGAATAAACATTAGATTTCCACCATATGAAAAAATCCAATGGCCAGAGATATTCAATCATTCTAATATTTAGTAACCTTGATCTATTTAGTAGGATCAATCAGTTGCTTGATCCAGATCATTTCCCACAACTAGATGTGCTTAGGTGCAGTGCACATAAATGTCTATAACATAAACCCATAGATTTCCCCAAGAGTAAAATGATTATGAACCAATATATCACATCTTCTAAGATACAGAGGGGAAAAAATCAAGAAGAGTCAATTGAACACCTGATTCATCACACAAAATTCCGGGTGCGTATAATAGCAATTGAAACACCATAATGTAAGACATGGAAGGTTTGCATAATTCCTATTCAAAAATGGTGTGAAGAGACCGATATTAAAAAAGAAAAATTACAATTGTCTCAAAAGATTTTAAACTTTTTTTCCTGTGATGCGTTATCTTTTATTTCCTTGGTCGATAAAATAGTATAAGATAGGGAAAAGCTTGATACAAAAAATAATAATAATAATAAGGGAATAATTCATAATGCAATACAACAGTAGGCATTGCTTAATTCATAATCCAAAGCATGGATGCATTACCAGTTACAAAGGAGGTCATCCAAGAGGAGAAGACTGGCACAAAAGAAAGGACTTTATCCACCATCTTCAGAGGCCTTAGTATGGAATCATTCCAAACTGACCTCTTGTGTCAATGAAGCACCTTTGTTCCCAACTATTGACACTAGATCACAAAGTGCTCCACCAAGTGTGAAAAGACAGCAAGTGTGGACTCTGGATAAGATGGTCAACAACTATTCAACCAGCTTCACTAATCACATGAAAGCAAATTTACAACGGACTCTTAACACACAATAAATTTAACTGGGAACTGTTATGCAGCGGGTTCAGATAAGGCCTCATTAAAAGCTCAATGAGAATCTTACAATATCACTCCATAAATATATTTCCAAACATGCTCTCCAAAGTTCCCTAAATAGGAATCACATCTTGAGATTGCATCTCCCATCAATTAGAAATATCCTAAACTTAAAATCTGATACTGCATTGCTATGTTCCCTAGTATTCATAATATTATTTGCCCATAAATCTCTAGCGACTGCCAAAAAGAACAGGCTTCAACTTGGGAAAAGCCTCTGTTTTAGGAAATAACTTGACCAGCACAAGGTGTCTAGGTGAACCATGCAGCCTCCACTAAACAAAGGGGAGGGATTTCTTGGCTCCACCGCTTTCCAGGACAGGAAAGTTGCATAGAGCCTTCCTTCATCTTCTCTAACAGCTAGATGCAGAAGTCAAATAATCCTTGTTCATACATGGGCTTCTCTATACGGAAGGAGCCACTTCAAACAGGTCCATTGCTCCAGCCCAGAAGATGATTAATCGTGAGCCCCAAGTAGTTTATCAATAAAATACATAATTTAGGCACTCTGATCCCACAAAGCGAAACCAGTGGTTTTTTGGTCATGAACCAGCTAAAGCTAAAGGGCGTTTCCATAAGATAGAAGCTCCTAAGGCAATATAAGGTTTACCTGAGACTGATCCTAAGCCACCATCGAAGCACAAATAACTTGGTCTATAAGAGATTTTTTTTAGTATAGAAAGTATCAAATTCAGGATCTTCCATTGTACGATTATATAAATATGTAACCAATGGAAATATCAAGCTCGAATCTTTCAGCCCAAAAGTGTACAGTGACACATTGGTCTCTCCTCAGATGTGAAACCTTTCAATAGCTTTAAGGTCATAGTAAAACCACCTAGGATGGTGTCAATGACTAGAAAACTTCGAAGTGAAAGCAAGTTTGAGATTCACTCAGTCCCCCAGATCTGCCGCCTTCTTGCTTAGGGAATGAATCCTTGCCTCTACATCCGTCACCGGGAAGCTTGGAAATGAGAGACCATGTCCTTTGACTTCATTACCAATTCACCACAACCTTTCAACAAAACTTCAGACCATGGTAAAGCCATCTGTGCAGGTGTCCTTTCTAATGTCCCACCAACTAAGCCAACTGCATTAAAATTAGTGGCCATGATGACCATCTGGACTGATGCCCACTACCTAATCTCTCAACAATTTAGCCAGCTTTTGCCAACTGTGCTGAAAGATTTCAACAGCATTAGCTCCATCCTTCACCCCATGCCTATTACCAACACCACCATCAATATTTCCAGTGGCTTTAAATATTTCTACAAAATTAGCAACCTCGCTCTTTGTACAGTTTTAAACCTAGTTTCAAATGTAAAAACTTCTCGAATGACAGAAATAACTGATAAACAGAATTTTATACCCACTACAGATATAATGTTCAGGAGAAAAGAAGTGGACTTGGATACCTTCAAATCTCTGGAATTTGTCCACACTCTCAATAAAAGTTCAAAAGCAGAATTCAGAAAGGACCTGGACAAGAAAAACAGCTCTGATTCAGAGTGAACGGATTCAAGTAAATTACCAAGCCCCAAGCTATTACTGGCAGAAATCATAGAGACATAGAACTCACATGACACCACTGTCCAGAAGTGGATGAGATGGGAAATCCCCACAATATTGCCAAGCAGCCTGACACCAGCACTTGAATGCTGGAATACAACAAATGTGAAGACATATTTTCTCACTAATGTACAAAAAGAAAGAAGAAGATGAAGATGATGACAGGTAGCAAAATCTGCGGAATGCTTTAATTTAAATCTCTTGATTGCTACCAACATTAATAAAAATAGATCTTCGCAAAAGAAATAGAGCTTAATACAGAAATAACTTTCTTGGACCAGTGAACCAATCGTTACTAACCAATGGATTATATGGATTAAAACATTCAGGAAAAAATGCAATTGTTCTATTTATTTTGTTCATTAGATTTCTTGAAAAAAGAAAGAGAAAAGAAAGTCTCTTGTGTTTTTTATACATGAGATTAGATAGATAGATACATACCATGATTTCCAAGACACCCCTACAATTTTTTGCAGTTCTTCCACCCCTTTAGCTAAAACAAAATCTTTTTTCTCCAGTGCACCTCAGAACTTTATTCACATGGCTTAAGTTTATAGTTAACTAGAAGCTCACATGCTTAATTTTATAGTTCACTAGAAGCTCACGTTCAAGCCATCTGCTTTATTTCATATGACACAGAAAGTATCCAACCAAATAGTGTGGCATAGAATGACAGAAACTCAAAACAGTTCTAGCTGGTTCTAATTTCTGAACAGGTACGATCAGCTTCAAACAATTGGGGGAAACGCCAAATGGAAGAGCCAAAAATCAAGCTCAAATGTGAAACAGTCTGATTTCAGATTAAAATATTGTTCAACAAAAAATCGTCATAAGCATGAAGAAAATTAAAATAAACATGAAGATCCATACAAACAACAATAAAATAAGATGATTCAAAAATCATTATATTATACCATTTGCAAAAATGGGCCGGTGAGGATCTCTAACATTTCCAAGAGTAGGCAAAACTCGCGAAAGAACACCTTTTAATCGTGGAATAAACTGCAAAACTTCAGTTGGAAGAACAATTAATTCAGATACTTTATCTTAAGATTGTGTATTACCATATCAAGTAAACATCTAGATCTGATCATAAAGAGAGAGAGGAAATATCCTAAACCTTCAGCTGAAGCAAAATCTGCAAGTATTTGAACCATCGCTGGTAAAGCTGAATTAGGCCCAGACAAGTGAAGAAAAATTTCTTCCATCATCTACCATAGCGAAAGGTTAAAAACGTTCAAAAAAGTGTTAATGGAAAATTCGATGAAAAAAATTACTGAAAAATAAAGGCAAATAGGTTGAGGGAAGAAGGAAGAAGAAGAAGAGAGAATATTAATATTATCTACAGTATCTACAGTAAAAAATATATTCCATTTTGTCAGGGACAGAAAGAAAGAAATGACAAACAAAATAATGGAAGTCGTAAACTTATTGGCAACACATTCCAAATAAACCAATCAATACGCACTAAAATGATGAGTATCTACCAAATAAGGTGTCATTTGATCTTAACTTTGGGAACTCATTCCAAGGCTTGGAATGAGTTCCAGGGTTATAATGAATTTGAGGGGTTAAATGACTGTTTGGTTCCATTTGGGGAATGAGTTACCCCCCAAAAAAAATACACTACAATCCAGAATCGCCCCAAGACCCGTTTCTTGATTTCAGTATGTGTTTTGTAAAAGTGCGGTGGAATTCCTCCATGCCGACTTCAACTCCGTTTTGCCAAGGGCTTCTCATGCCATTTCGCTGGAATTTCGCCGGCACACCACTCATGTCACCGTATTTTTCATGCCACTGAGCCCAAAATTCCCTAAAAATCTAAAAAAATAAAAATTAATAGAAACAAAGCATTTGCAAAGATCTTATATATATATATATATACTATTTTATTGGCGAATAGAGATCGTTTCTCCCTCCTCAAGCCTCCACTCTTCAACGGAGAAAGCCCAACCGATCTCTCTCTTTCCTGATTCTTTCTATCTACGTCGACGGGAACACGACGCCGGTAGAACGGTCGTTGAATGCTTCCCCTTTTATGTTTTTCGTTCTTCCCTTGATTTTGTAACTGGAGAACTCTTCTGGGGTTTGCTGAAATTGGTTACCCATTTTTGCTTTCGAGTGGAGATTGGCTTGTATGGTAAAATACAATAATCGAAAGCCTTGCCGGAAGGATTGCTGTCGCCTTCAATCGTGTGATCAAATAAGATAAAGCTGAGATCGCCAATCAGAAAACGAACTCAATCCAGCTGTTTTAAATATCTCATAAATGGCGACTTCAATGGTGACTTCAATGGCGACTTTAATGGCGAGTTGAATAGATAATCAGTTCGTTCTCTTCAAATGGCGTCAAAATTTACGTTTCGGAAAAATAATAGCTCGTTAGGGGAGAAACTGGTCAAACATCAACAGGAAGAAAGTCAATCCTCGGATCCCCTGTTACCGTGTTCAGACCTTCGACTGCTGTGTAAGGATCTTCTGTCCGCAGGATACAGTGTGAAAGAAATACTAGAGGTAGTTCAGGCTAGTTCTATTGACGCTGCTCTTCCAAAGCCGATTACGATTTCTTCCGGGAAAGAAATACCATCCGAAAAAGTTCGTCGAACTTATGCTGAGGTTGTTTCCCGCCAGAAACCAGTGCCTGTCCATCATAGTAGCAAGGCACAGGGTCTTGGCTCTTTGGAGGTGGCTAGGAAAGTGGTGGCGATTGAAAGAAAATCCTTTATCTTTGAAAGGGCATCCGGTAGAAATGGGGTGACGTTTCGGGTGGTAGAGAGATATGGGAAGTCGTCTTCGTGGGTACAATTCCATGGGAATGACACTAACTGGTTCTTGAATGTGGTGGAGAATGCTCAGAAGTATAATCGACTGGTGTGCCGAACGGAGTCGGGTGTTTCAATTCTTTCTGCAAAAATCATGATCAACAGGAGAGGGAGAATGTTGGTTGTGGCTATTTCTGCTAAAGATAGAAGAAACCGTGGTGGCATGGTAATCTTTCCTATGGTGGATGAGGAAGTCAAGTGGAGTTACATTCTCGATTCATGGGCTCAGCTGTCTCTAGATATGAAAGGAAAATCGAAGTTGAAGTATGACGTTGGAAACGAGGGGAATTCTCAGAGTTTATCTCCCTCTCGTGGGGATAGTTTGGTTCAGGAGAGATCAGGAACTGCTAAAAATGATAACCAATCCCCTGGTGTGTCTGCTCTAAATGTTCTATGTAATACGAACAGAACGGACAGTAAATTCATCAGGGAAGGTCGTGAACCAGTGATTGAAATTAAGCAGACAAAACCAGGTGCAGTGGAAGGATGGGACTATCCTTTATTATGTAAATCCACAGTCCCCGTTAATTGGGGGCTGTGCATCGGAGATAATATGAGGAAGAAAGGTGCTGTTCAGTTCTCATGCATTCCAATAAGTCCCTTCGAAGCGGTGGTCATTGTTGAGGATGGTGGAGTTGTCGACAAGATGATGGCTGATAGTCCTCTCAAGTTCAAAGAAGTGTTTATTTCCAGTGATTGGTGGAGTAAAGGATGTATCCACAGTGCAGGGCCTATCAACGAAGGTGGATGGTGGGTAAAGGTGATGGGGATTCCTCCGCATTTGCTGTCTCAGCAAACGTTTAAGGCTATAGGTGATTGCATGGGTGGATTCCTCAAGATGGGTAGTTTGGCAAGTGGTGCGATAATAAACTTCAAAGTTGGGGAAGTTTTAGCTAGGAGAATTCCCAGATGTGTCGTTATATGGGATGGAGATGAGTGGTTTGAAATATTTGTGGAATTAGAAGAGTTGGGTATGCAGTACCCTCAAAGTGGGCTGGTAGGAAATCCGTATCATGAGGAAGACGAACACGTCGGGGAAGAAAGGGAGTTAGAGGATATTTCAGCGATAAGAGAATGGCAGAATGGGGAAAGTTTGATTTTTAAGTCTGCTCAATTTACAAACATGGGATTTCGTAGAGAAGAAGCTTCCTTCCCTGTTCTGTCAGATAAGAAAGCAGAGGTGAGGGGCGCAGCAGGTGGCGGCGCAAATAAATGTTTCACTGGAAATCTGGCTGGGTCCTCAAATTTGAATTCCATTCAAATATCGGAAGGACGAGTGAAGGCTACAGGATTAAAAGATAATTCGTTGGGCCTATACCAGGGCCCTATGAAGGAGATACTTAAGGGAGATGGGTGTTTGAAGAAGTGGGAAAAGAAGGAAGCCTCATGCTCGGCCCAGTCGCCCATTTTGAAGGGGGCTCAATCCCATTCGTGTCCCCTGGATATGGGGCTCGGGTCGTGCGAGTTTGGCTTTCAGGCAAATGAAGTTGTCCAAGATGAAGGATCCTCTGCCCTGAAATTTGCGGCACTTTGCGAAAAGGTCGAAGAAGCAATTACCAAGTTTGAAGCTAGATTATCCGACGTTGAAGGTTGGGCGACGAGGCCACTCTCACGAAGGATTACAGGGTGCGACTTAGACCAGAGGGAAAGAAACAAGGAGGCAGGGGAGATACGAGCGCCTGGGGACCAGCTTCTGTCCGAGATGGCTGGCGATATTGCTAAGACCTCGAAATCAGAAGAAGCAAGTCGTTACTCCCCTAATGTGCTTCGTTACTCAAGACGTGGACAAAACCAAATGGTTGGTGAAGAAGGAAGGGGCTATCAGAGTCAGCAGCGTCTGGCGACACTGGTGGAGTCACTCCCTGTCAATTCACCTGGGGTCAGATGTTTAGGCAATGCAGGTACTCTTCAGCCTATGGCGGAGGTGAAATGCGGTGAGTGGAAAGCCAATGGTAGCAAAAGTGAAGTTGCGATCTTAGAAAATCTTGTCGCGGGTTGCTCATTCAAACAGTTTCTTTCTCCATCCTTTGCGTCTAGGTCGTGTTTTCATCCAGGTACGATTGCTAGTGCCATGTCTCCTTTTTCTTCCTCTCCATTATTTGTAGACTGTTCTTGGTTTGATCACGAGGTCCCTGTGGATTCTCCACTTATTGCTGAAACACCAGAAGCCTTGATGAGCAATTTTATGGGGGGATGTATTCTGAGCAAGGAGTTAGAAGGGCTGGTAAGGGAATCGTCACAGAAGGGGGTAAAAAACCGAGAAGAAGAGGCTATGTGGGAAAGGGTTGAGAATTTTGCGAATTTAGTGGTTGATAGAGTGGAGACAGTTAAAGGTGAAAGTGTCTCTCTGCGGGGAGTGATGCAAAGAAGTAGGGAGAAGTCTGAGGTAAAGAGTTTGGTTTCCCAATGAAGATAGCATCCTGGAATATTAGGGGTTTGGGCGGTGTCAGCAAAAGAAAAGCAATAAAAGATATATGCCTTGGAGTTAAGCCTGATATCTTTGTTGTGCAAGAAACTAAAAAGGAGTCTATTGAGAGGCAACTTGTGAGAGATTTGTGGGAGGATAGGGATAAGGACTAGGAGTTCCTCCCGTCAGTGGGGTCTGCGGGTGGAATTCTGGTCATGTGGAATACTTTCAGTGTTAGGAAAGAGGAGAGAAAAGTGGGGGTGTATACTCTCTCTATTAAATTCACATCATTGAGTGATCATTTTGAGTGGTGGTTCACAAGGGTTTATGGTCCTTCCCGTGCTAGAGGTAGGGAGCTGTTTTGGAATGAGTTAGAAGGGGTATATCCTAGGGCAGATGTACCGTGGCTTATTATGGGGGACTTCAATGTTTTTCATTATTCTCACGAAAAATGCAATGGGAGAATGAGGGTTACTAGGAGTATGCGGAATTTTTCGAATTGGATTCAGAATAATGATCTTATTGATTACCCATTAAATGGAGGTCATTTCACGTGGTCTAATTTTCAGGTCCCCCCTTTATGTTCTAGAATCGATAGAGCTTTATCATCCAATGCATGGGATACCCATTTTCAGACTATGGTTCAGTCCACTTTGCCTAGACCTGTTTCAGACCATCATCCTCTGTTGTTGGCCACTGAGGAGGGATCAAGAGGGCCAGTCCCTTTTAGATTTGAAAATATGTGACTTCAGTATCCTAATTTTGCTCAGTTAATAAAGGATTGGTGGTTGGAAGCTGTTGTGGGAAGTCAGGGATGGGCGGGTTTTCGATTCATGAGAAGTCTTCGAGGAGTCAAAACAAAGCTAAAACAATGGAATAAGGAATGTTTTGGTAGTTTGGTGGAGAGGAAGAGAATGCGTTTAGAAGTGTTGGGAGAGTTGGATAGGAAGGAAGAAGAGGGGTCTTTTTATGAAGTGGATAGAGGTAGGAGGCAAGAGGTAAAATCTAAGTACATGGAGGTACTTAAGATGGAGGAAATATCATGGAGACAGAAATCGAGAATGACATGGATCAAGGAGGGGGATGAAAATACTAAGTTCTTTCATAAAATTGCGTCAGGTCGTAGAGTGAAAAATAACATATCAAAATTGGTGATTGATGGTAGGGAAACTGAGGAAGAGGGGGAGATCCTTCTTGGCCTTATGGATTTTTATTCCAATCTTTATAAGGCAGATCAAGAGTTCAAATTTTTCTTGAAGGAGGAGAGGGAATATAGATTGGATAGAGAGACAGCGTTATGGTTGGAAAGATCGTTTGATGAAGAGGAGGTGGAAAGGGCAGTAAAGGAGATGGATGGAAATAAGTCCCCTGGCCCCGATGGTTTTTCTTTGGCTTTCTTCCAAAAGAACTGGGATATTATTAAAGGCCTTTTGATGCAAGTGTTTCATGAATTTTTTTCATCTGGTATCATTAATAAAGGCACAAATGCGACATTCTTAGCTCTGATCCCAAAGAGGGCAGGGGTTTTGGAGATTAAAGATTATAGACCAATCAGTTTGACCACTAGTCTATATAAGATTATTGCTAAGGTCCTATCGAATCGCATTAAGAAAGTTATTCCGGGTTTGGTGGCCCCTAACCAATGTGCTTTTGTTCAAGGTCGGCAAATATTGGATTGTGTGATGATAGCTAATGAGTGCATTGACTCTCAGAGGCGATCTAGGGAGGGCGGTTTGATTTATAAGTTGGATTTAGAAAAGACTTATGATAGGGTAGATTGGGGTTTCCTTGATTCGGTACTACAATGGAAAGGTTTTGGGAATAGATGGAGGAAATGGATAAAGGGCTATGTGAGTAAAGTTCATTTCTCCTTCCTGTTAAATGGTTCAGTGGCAGGGCTTTTTCCCTCCTCTAGAGGTCTTCGTCAGGGTGATCCCCTTTCCCCTTTTCTTTTTACCTTGATTGGAGATGTTTTGAGTTGGTTCTTTAGAGTGGCGCATGATAGAGGGCTGATTAATGGGTTCCGGGTAGGAGCAGCAAGTGTTCATGTTTCCCACCTTCAATTTGCAGATGATATTATAGTTTTCCTTGAGGGGAATTCAGATCAGGTGGATGCTTTGAGGAGTATCTTAAAAACTTTTGAGTTGATCTCCGGTCTAAGAATTAATATGCAAAAAAGTCAGGTGATAGGCTTGAACATGAATGATCAAGTAATAGGTGAGCTAGCAAGTAGATTTGGCTTTTCGGTTGGGTCACTGCCTTTATCATATTTAGGGTTGCCCCTAGGGGGTGTCGCTAGATCTGTTTCTTTTTGGGAGCCTGTTATTGAGAGGGTGGAAAAGCGTTTGGCCAATTGGAAAAGAAATTATTTATCCCTTGGGGGGAGGATAACCCTTATTAAGTCGGCCCTCTCAAATTTGCCGGTGTATTTTATGTCTATGTTTAGGATGCCCATGAGGGTGGTGAGTATCATTGAGAAGCTTCAAAGAGACTTTTTATGGGAAGGTGGGGGTGTAAAGAAGGATCACCTGGTCAAGTGGAAGGTGGTGTGCATGAGTAAGGAAAATGGAGGGCTTGACTTAGGAAATCTCCACGCTCGGAATTCCTCTCTACTTGCTAACTGGCTTTGGCGTTTCAACAATGAGAGGACAAGTCTATGGCGCCAAGTTATTGGGTCAAAGTATGGTCTTGCACATAATGGGTGGGATGTTAGAGGTGTGTCTCGCACTTCTGCTCTCAGTATCTGGAAGAATATTGTCCCTTTATATTCTATTTTTCAAGCTCATACTCGTTTTTCGGTGGGCTCGGGTTCCTCTATTTTGTTTTGGCATGACATTTGGTGGGGCTCCGCGGCCCTTTCCTTTCAGTTCCCTAGTCTTTTCCGTCTTGTTTCTGTCCCGGATGCTGTTGTTTGTGATGTCATTGCCCTGTCTTCCACGGGTATTGATTGGCATCTCCCTTCAGAAGGGAGTTGCGGGATTCTGAATTATTAGAATTGTCATTGCTGTTGGAATCCCTTAAGGATGTTATTATTGAGTTGGGTGTCCAGGATTCTCGTATTTGGTGTCCTGGGGCTTCTAGTTCTTTCTCCTGTAGGTCCTTCTTTCATTTGTGTAGGAACGATGCCCCATTATCTCCTTGCTCGTTCCCTTCCTCCCCTCTTTGGAAGCCTCTTATTCCGCCTAAGATCAAAGCTTTTGTGTGGACCACTCTTCTATATAAAATAAATACTGCTGAACACCTCCAAAATAGACGGAAATGGGTATCTTTATCGCCTAATGTTTGTGTCTTATGTATGAGGCAGGGAGAGTCTATAGATCATCTTTTTATTCACTGCCCCTTTGCTGGAGCGATATGGTGTTGTTTTATCAGGGACATTGGAGTTAGTTGGGCTATGCCAAAGAAGGCTATTGATTTGATCAATCAATGGAGTTTCCCAAGTATCCGGAAAAGGGGTAAAATCCTATATAGAATGGTGTTTCTTGCAGTATTTTGGTTTATATGGAAGGAGAGAAACAGTAGAATATTTGAAGATAAGAAATCCTCGTTAAACTCGGTGATTGAAGCTATCAAGATTTCGATTGGGTTGTGGACTTCTAGATACCCGCAATTTCAAGGCTTTTCTAGTATTGATATTGTGAGGAGTTGGGCTACAGTGTGTTTTTCTTCACCATTTGTGGTACGACCTCATTGTGTTTGGATTCCTCCTTCAGAAGGGAGTATCAAGTTAAATTTTGATGGGTGTTCATTGGGCAATCCTGGAGCAGCAGGTGTTGGAGGGGTTTTCAGGGATCATCATGGTAATGTCATTGCGGCTTACCGTGGACCTATTGGAGTAGCGGATTCCACGAGGGCGGAGTTACTTGCACTTATTACGGGCATTCGTTACATTCATACCATGGGTCTACGGGACGTGGTCATTGAAGGGGATGCTGCCAACGTAGTGGGATGGATGACTAGAGAGAGTTCGGGACCGTGGAGATACTTGGATCAGATTAGACTTGCTCGTTTCTTGGTACGGTGTTTGAACGTCTCATTCAAACATGTATTAAGGGCACCTAATGACGTTGCAGATAGTCTAGCTAAGATTGGGGCATCTTGCGCCTCTCTAGTTTTTGGCGACCTCTCTTCCTGTATGGATACTTAGAGGGTGTTTGTGTCTGTGTTGGTGCTTGGACTAGGGCATTGTTGTCCTCAGTTTAGGCTTTCTTTTGGCTTATTTTCTTTATCTATGTACTTTCTTCTCCCCTCTTTTTAATGAAATTTCATCACTTATCCAAAAAAAAAATATATATATATATATATATATATATATATACTATTTTATATTATTAGTATCTGTGTGTGTATATATATCGGTGTTTTCAATTTCGGTGGCACACCAATTTGAATAGACTAGCGACACATTTCGCTAGCCGAATGCTGTTAGCATGTTTATCTCAAGAGGTGTTGCAGCGTTACGACAAAACGCATCGAAATTGTCGAAACGCTTTTTTTTTAATTTTTCAGTCACATGCACGTGCAAATCGCATGTGCGCACGAAACCAACAACATAAGTTGTCGATTTGAGCGACAATTTCGCCCAAATCGACGAGTTTTTGACAGAAACGAAGGAGGAAGGGGATTTTGATGATTTCTTCCTCAAATCTTCACCATTTCTTGTGAAATCTAACCCAAACTTCATCTTTTCTCAAGATCTTCATTCTAGAAGCAGGCTAGGCATGATTTGGAGTTGGATTGAAAGTTCTACAACATTCATACTCAATCCTAAAGAAGGTAAGCATGTTTTTCTTCTACTTTATGTGTGCGACGACGAGCCCTCTATAGCTCAGAGTTTTGGATCACTGGACGTTGGATCCAGTTCATCTTATGGGGACCACTATCCAAATCAGGGCTATGGACATTATAGCTCATATTATTATCCTTAGCAGACTGGCCCAGCAAAGTCGTCAAACACCAGTAGCTATGGGTCCTATGGATATCCTGACTTACAGTATATGCAGACCACTGACCTTTTAGGATATTTCCAGTGAACCCATATCCATATGGATACTACGTCGCACCGGGTGGAGTGATGCCGGTTGGATACGGTGTTGTTGCTTATCCTCCACCACCACCGGCACCGCTTCAGCCCAGGCCAGAGTCAAATACAGAGGCAGATAGCTTGTACAGTTATTATCCTGACTTCCCTCCTGTTGGTATTATTAGACATATGTCTCAGGAGCAGTATGAATACCATGTTAGGTTGTTCAAGAAAGAATACATGTATCAGATATCATGGAAGCGCTTTTGCCACTACATCGGGGAGCAGGCAGGGTTTGAGCCTCCCATGTTCCAGTCAGGACGTCACTCCTTCCATTCTTGATGGTATAATTATTGTATGAATTGAATGCTATGTTTGTTATTGTTTGCATCATTATTAGTTGTCAACTTGTCAGTTGTCACTTGCCCTTTAGTTTTATTATATTATTAATGAGTATGCATGATATTAGTATACTATTAAGTATTACCATTAATTTACTGATTATTTGCACATGTGCTTATTATTCATGTATTATAAACTTCTAATCATCTTATTTATTAATAATATTTGATTTTAAGTAGAAAAACAAAAAAAAAATTCATTTCAGTCAAAATGATGCATACGCTGTTTTTTCAGCATGCCGCCGGCGTGTCGATTTTTTCAGGCACCGAAACTCAAAACCTTGATATATATATATAGCCCCACAAAATACATGGAGAGCCTAACCCAAGCTAAGTATACAACACATAGTCGCATTCCCTTTCTCTCTCTCGAACTCTATTCTACATTCTTTCTTTTTCTTTTTTGGTTCCCACTGATTTACAGACTCACAATCTCACCATTCCCATTATTTTACCTCAACTCTCCCATATCTCTATCTCTCCCACCTCTCTCATCCTTTTTTTTTCACTCTCTACTGATGCAATCGCTCTTTCCTTCCTTGCCACTGAAAAGAGGAAGCACATGCCTGTTATCAAAGAGGAGAAGAGGATTGAAACTAAAAGTTCAAAAGAGATCCAAATGCCTTTCTGAGCCATCCATATCCATGTGTGATCCAAATACCCCGTAACTAAGAGTTCAAAAGAGATGATTGAAACTGCAGGGCATGAGGGAAGTTTCTGTGTTCATCAAGCAACAAACCCTACCACCAATATCCATTATACTATTTAATAAAAAAAATGGTACGAATAGAAATTCTAACATACAAGTGCCACTATTTTCAAACCCCAATTTAAGTGATAGATTCTACTAGATAAAAAAATTTGTAACAAGAAAGCCTCAATGCATGCGGAGGCCTTTGTCAAAACAATTAGGAAATCCTTTCCTGAACAGAGACATAATAGATCATGCCTGGATCATACAGAAGACACTCACTTCTAATATGACAAATATTGTTCACGAAAGCAGCAATCACATTAAGCAATGAACTTCCATATGAACATTTACCAACTCTGAAAGAAAATGGCACCACATACTTTCAGATTCCTCCTTAATGAAGTGAACAGACATAACACTCAAATGTTAATTTTGTTTCTACGGCTCAAAGGAATTTACTCTCAACAGTGGCCGCAAGCTGTAGCCTATTGAGTGAGGAAGTACAAGAACCTCCACCAATGGTAGGAGTTGCTGCTGAGATTTCCCCAAGGTTGTATCATTCTAAGTCCTGATGATTAATTGATAATTCATAATTTTTAATGATTCTTCACAATTCAAAGATTTAATGACCAGCGCTAATCTCATCCACACTTTGTGCGTGACATTTACAGGTAGTTTTTTCTAGTTCTTTAGCTGCGTTATTAAATTCTATATTTACAAGTATGCATCACTTACTAGAGTCCTTTTTTTTTTTTTTTTTTTTGTGTGATGAATAATGAAAAATATTATATATAAAACTTAGAGAAAACAATACAGGTAAGTGGACCCATGAGATATGCGGACCACATATGAACCTACAACTCAGAAAATACACCACATATACAAAGAGCCCCCACCCTGATCATCATAGCAAAACACCTAACAGATGCCCCAGAAACTAGCCAATAGAAATAGTGGAATGGAGGGATCACAAACAACACTGGTGTCAACCCCTGGTAATCTCTGATACACCCAACCCACTGAACTCTGATCGTAATGACACCCATGACGCAACCGCCGCCAGAATGGACCCCACCATATGCTCAATGCTTCTCTTACCAGTGTCCTTCATTTGTTTACTTCACATACTTTGTGTCTCTTTTAACTGGTCTACTGCATTGTACCCACACAAAGGCTGACTTATACAGCTGTTTTGCATCAAAGAGTATGTCAAGGCCCTAAGGCAAGAAAACATGACACACAAAGATGTCTCTGTGAAATTTTAGGCTGTTTAAGTACGAAACTAATATCATTCAAAAACATTCTCACTTTTGAGGTATCAAAAAGAAAGGCGATAAGTGTCACTGAAGATAACAAATGCTTAAGAAGGGAAGCGAACATCACCGCAAAGAATTATTTATCATTTGACTCCTCAATCTTGAAAGTGCTCAAAGAGATAAAATGGGTGGGCTCTTCCATCAATTAGGCGTCCATTTCTGGTAGCCCATATTTGGATTGCCATGGGCGTTAATGCAACTTTGATTATGTTACCACGTATGGTATGAATTGTTTTTACTAACAGAAGTGGAACAGCAAAACCACCACCTTTTATAACCCGATAGATTTTCATTGACTACCAAAAAAAAGGTAGAACATTTCATTACATATTAAATTATTGCAAGCTAATATAAAGGAGAAAATAATAAGAACACCAGAGTTCTAGGATTCTTGGATTCAGACAATTTGCAACATCATTCGTATGGTTCCCTACTAACAGAACATTTCATTTCTCAAACAAGCAACTAAGTCAAAAACTTTTCAAGCAATAAATTCAATCATATAATAATAGCTTACCAAGTCAGGTAAATGAGAGCCTATAGAAACAAGTAGGCTAGCAGCAGCCTTTTGCCAATCAACATTGAGTTCCTACAAAAATTAATTTAGAATTTAGATCACAAAGACTAATTTAGAATTTAGATCACAAAATTAATAACTGCATATGCATTAACAAAGCATAAGAAAAAAATGATTTCTAGTACCAAAAGTGAATAAGAAAAATAAATTTCACCATAACACACAATGAGATGTGCATCTAACTTTTAAATAGTGTTTCTTCCCAGTTATTTACCATCCACAACAGATCCTAACAGGAACAATTCTCTTCGCACTGAACATAACCATACATTTCTGATGGGGGGTTGGGTGGAAGAAAAGATCTAAGAGCAACAGTACAAATAGTTTCACTTCAAGAGTACAGATAGTTCCAACTTTCCCCAAAATTTTATTAAATCTCCCATGAACTTCCTGTGTCAAAGTGCACAAGAATTTCCATTATAATATATCTCATTTAGTACTGTTTATTTCAATGGAAAAACCAGAAAAATATACTTCCAGGATATCAAGATTTTCATGTTCATTTCATGAAAAATCTAGAAATACCAGGAAATAATTTCTTGAAAGCAGAGAAAATTATAAAAATAACATCCTAAACTAAATGAAGGAATTTGTTTTCCAACACCAATGGAACTTTTAACAGGTTCTTATTTATCTATTTTTCATCTCAAGCTCCCTTAAACATCTAATTCTGACAATCACCCTAACCTCACTCACCAGAAAATAATAATTTGAAAGTGGGTAAAATTTTTTCTGCCATTTCACTGATATTTCTCTAAAATTTCGCCAGGCAATCTTCGAAAATGGTTAGCAAAGCATTGGAATTGGTTATGGAGCACATACTGGAATTGGTCACATGTATACTCCACTAGGATGAAAGATAACGCTAAACAGGAAACCATTTTATATTATATGAATGTCAAACACAATTTGTGCTCTGATTCCTTATTTCATTATCCCTCCACAACGATAAACTGCCTCTTTCAAATAGCTATCTCTGTCCCCTAAGAGCACGACATATAAGCCAAATAAACAAGAAATAAAGGGCAAGCCCAGATGCTCGCAGGGTTTGGGGAGGGTCTAATATACGCAGCTTTACATCCATAAATGGAGAGGCTGTTTCCTGTTGACTCGGAACCCACAACCTTTAGGCCACAACGGAGCAACCTTACATTGTGCCAAGGCTCGCCCTCAAAGAAATAAGAAATGCAAGTTAAAATTAATAAGTATATAAGACTAAGACCCAGATAACTAGTGCAACAAGAACATAAAAATTCTTTAGTAGGATTAAGGTAAACAAAACAAATGTAGCCTCAACCAAGATTGAATACAATATGCTTGAGGATCAGATGGTATTCAAGCGTAAGTATGGAAATGCATGGGCCAAACTGGTATGTCATGACCATACTTTTATCAGAAAAAGATTTGGGTATACAGGTTAACCAAATTATTTGATAGGATATTGAGAATTACAAAGATGATGCTCTTAGAATAAGAGCACAAAAGCAAAGTTGTACTCATTTATTATGAATTAACCTTACAAGTCACAGAATGAAATCATTGGGGTAAAACAAAGAGTGATGTCACAAAGATTTTGAAGCTATGAGAAAAATAATACAGGCAATAGAAATTAATCTGGTCTTATTCACAGTAGAACCATCATCAAGGTAATCTTTTTGCTTAGCAATAAACAGGGATGCTTAGAGAGAAGGAGAAACCCACACATCACTTATACCCATCATGAAAAATATGACACAGGTGCCTACAAAGTCATCTAATTGCTTTAAGACAAGTAACCAGCAAAGAAAATACACTGATATCATTAAAGACATGAATGATGGAATGCCAAGGGTAGAACCAAAAAATACACAATGAGGGTTCAGCATAAGCTCAACATTCAAAGGTTGTGTTCAAGAAAACCATCAGCAACTACACAAAACAGAATGTTTTGGAAAACAATCGAGCTGGTTAACTTTTGAAGATGATGAAGTAAACTGCCTTTTACAAACCTTAGCTCGCCTGACCCGCAGGATTAAGCAAGCAGATCTTGTGGGTTCTTTCAGGTGGAAGGAAAAAATCAATCGTCTCCAAGCACCAAAACCAGTGGGGCAAGTTCGTGCGCATGTCAAGCTCCTCTAGGAATCTTATGGCTTAATAAAGATAGTGAATGACAATAGAACAGTTGGGTCCATACAAAATATGAGATGGTCCCCTGCAATTGCTATTTGCCCAAAGGAAACTCTCTGGAGCTTGGTGTTTCTTTGCCAACAATCATATTTTTTTGATGAATAATGAAGATGAGTGTATATATTATATGGGACAAAAGTATAAAGTATGGAGTATACAATCGTAACACAAAAAACTCAAAAAATCTCACAAACCCCAAGTATACCCCACAAAACAAAAGCAAGTAACACTAACAATCCACTGTACACGTCAAAAAAATAGACAACCACTCTCAAGACTCCTTAATCAGAACTAAACAAACCATTCAATATCTGACCACGTCCACATCTCACTCCAGAGTGTCTGAAACTCCTACCTCATGTCTGGAAATATCCCCATCATCCCTCTTGTCAAAACTTCCTCCGCTATATGATCCGAAAAGCACCACTTCTTCCAATCCTTCACAATCTCAATAGGCCGTAACCCCCAAAACTCCAGAATAACCGAAGCCCACGATACCACAGCAATCAACATGAAATCAAACACCTGATCCACCGATTGCCTGATATCCCTGAAAATCCTACTATTACGCTCCAACCAAATGAACCAAACCACTGCATGGAATAATATATCATACAACAGTTTGCCCCTCCTACTAAGACCCCTCACCCGCCACTGATCAAACCATGCATTAAACGTATCTGGAAACACCCAAGACACTCCAATGGTCTCAAACAACCGCCTCCATAGGATACTGGCGAACTGACAATGAACAAAAAGATGATCAATACTCTCTCTAGATTCCATACACATGAAGCAAATCTGCGGGGACAGAGCAATCCCTTTTCTTTGAAGTAGATCCGCTGTGTTTATCCTGTGTAGAAGGGCAGTCCATAGAAAGGCTTTAATCTTTAGAGGGACTTTAGGCTTCCAAAGCTTATGGACCGGGAAGGGAACCGAAGGATATGATGAATCATGTGTCACCGAATTGAAGAAAGATTTACAGGAAAACAGTCTATTGGATGAAAGGGTCCACGATACCTTATCAAATCCTAGGGGATTTAGAACTACATCCTTTAACCCATCAATAAGAGAGGAAATCTCTTCCATTTCAGGGGGACGAAGGTCGATCCGAAAAGGAAGATTCCAAGAGGAACCAAAGGGAGACCAATGAAGAGTATCAGTGACATAAGCATTAGGAAGGAGGGCCAGAGAGAATAAACGAGGAAATTGAATAGATAACGGCTGATTACCCCACCAGAGATCATGCCAGAAACGAACCGATGATCCAGATTCAACAGAAAATCTAATATGAGGCTAAAACACTGAAGCAAGTTTCATAATAGCCTTCTATGGGCAATTTCCTATAGGTCGAGAATGGGAAAAACATTAACGAAGAATTGCTATGTACCTGCCATATTAAGGATCGTTTCCTAGTGATTTGATAACCGAAAATCATTACGCTATGCTAGATCAGAGCAAATGTTCGAAAAATTGCAGCCATGGGTGTCATTAAAATAAGAAATTGAGACTTACTTTTCACCAGTTATCTTTGGATGGTGGTACATTGGCAGGCTCCTTCTGCCCTCGAAGTTGTTGGATAACAGTGGAAGGGATCCCATTACATCTTATGGATGACAACACCTTCAAATTGATCAGAGACATATTTGGCAGCTTATCGAAAACTAAAGATCTATCATTGATGAAGAACTTTCTGGGGAGAATCCACCTCCAGGTAAGAGAAAAGTGGTGAGGAAAATCCCATTGATGATATTTTTATATAATGGCTTGTGTTCGTTTGAAACATGCATTAAAATCAGACAAGAACAAGGAAATGGCAAAATGCAGGCGGAACAGAGACATACAAAGAAGATGATGATGAGCTAAGCCTCTCATCAATTTGGGGATGTTTGGGTGAAAAGTATCTCTGCAGGGGGCAATGGGACAGATGAGGGTTAGAACAAATGTTCTTCATCAATTGGTAGAGATTCCAATCCATCCAGGCCTAGCTATCCACTGCTTATAAATTCCAATCCCACTACCCAAAAAACAAGATGCAGTTCGTGTAATGGGCTTCAAACCTGTCTCATTCTAAGCCTGAAGTAAGGGGCTCGTCTAGGCCACTGTTGTCATCGAAGGCGGCTTCGCTCAAGGCAGTCTCGCTGCAGATCAAGACTGAAGACTCTAATAGCCAACTAGTTCAAAAGATCCTGCAAGCCTTGAGTACCAGCTAGATTCTTCCAATCTTCTCCTCAACAAAAACGAAGGTCCTATCCAAGATTCAACTAGATAAGAAAGCCTCCGACATAACAACTCTTTTCTTCTAAAGATGGTCGCTCAGCTTCCCCCATCAGTGCAACCAAAGAATCCGGCAGAACAATTGACGACGAAGATGCTCCAGCTCACATCCGTTTGCTGTCAGTATCCAATGCCAAGAACAATTTATGTTCTTCCATAGCTGATGATGTCTCAGACGACGGCGTCTTCCATAGCTGATGATGTCTCAGATGACGGTGAGCTTATTGGTCATATTTTTTTTATGAATATTGAGATATATTAAAAAGAGAAGGATAAAGGTACTTAGGCAGTCTAGGTATGTGGGATAATCCACCCATAAGCAAAAACTAACAATCAAGTTACTAATCGTGACCATCATAGAGCACTATATACATGAGATATATTAAAAAGCTAGCATATTGGTCTTGGGGCCCTACAGAAGTTACAAGAGAGTTGTGAGAATCTTCATTTTTATTCTCAGGAGCTCCAACACCACCCACCCCCCAACATAATACCCTGATTTCCAAAAGAGTAGCTGTAAGGTTATATCATGCCCAGATTTGTGCCTTCCTTCTACCTGCATGTCTGAGGGCACAGAGTACCGATTACCAAAACCAGAAACCTCATGCCCCTTACTTTTGTTCGGGACAGACCCCAGAAAGTGAGGATCATCAACCGCCTTTGACTTATTGGATGGCAGGCTTAGATTCAAAATCTGAGTGGTCAGGGATGGAGAAGATGCTATCTTTATTGCAGGTGGAGATCAGGGAAATGTAAGGAAAGTCAAAATCAATCCCCAATTCAACGCAAAACCTATGAGCATAGAAGGGAAAGTTATTTGTCATCCATGATAGTCTTGAGCTGGAATATTAGGGGCATAGGAGTTCCTGAGAAGAAGAGGGCAGAGTACGGGAGCTTTGCAGGGTTGTAAAACCTGGTATAATTTTTCTACAGGAAATCAAGGAGGTTTTGTCAGAAAGGCTGATTACCTATCTATGGGGGAATAAAATAAGTAATTGGGTTTCAAGCCTTCCATCGGCAACTCAAGAGGTATACCCTACTTCTCTCATCAAGTGAGAAATATAATGGATTAGTTTTCAATTTCCGTCCCTGTTTCAATGTAAAGAAACAAATTTAGAATAGTTGCTTTCTGGAGTGTATGGCCCTCAAAGTCGTAGCACTCATGGGTTGTTTCAAGAAGAATTGGATGGGGTTAGAACCTAGGAGAGATTGGCCATTTCCTTGGCGCATAATTGGAGATTTTAATTTGATTATTTTTGGTTATGAAAAGTGGGGTGGGGTTAGGTTGACAAGAATCATGAAGGTTTTTATGGATGTTATCGTTAGAAATGAGCTGGTGGATATCAATCTTACGGGAGCCAGATTCACTTGGTCTAATATGGAAAATAACCCTACTTCTTGTTGTTTGGTAGGGCTTTTGTGTCTTTAAGTTTGGGAGGATCACTATCATAATATGTCTCTCTCAACCATTACTCGTCTTGTGTTTGACCATTTCCCAATCATGCTTTCCACAGAATCTCTGTCTAGAATTGGCTTTCCTCCTTTCCGCCTTGCCAGTATGCAGTTATGACACAAATCATTCAAAGCCTCAGTTAAGGAATGGTGGTTAACTTCATCTGATCATAAGAGCAAATGGAGAGGCTTCTCTTTTATACAAAGCCTTGAAATCTTAAGAGCAAAAATTAAGTGTTGCAGGAGGAGTTTGAATGTATCATTGACGAAAACAAGACCATATCAGAAACAATAGATAATCTGGATCATCTTAAGGAAAGTAGAGGTTTAGATGAGGGCAAGTTAAGTCTGAGGAAAACTTCTAAGAGTGATTTGGAGAAGGTGATTAGATTGCAAAACTTAATTGGAGACAAAAGTCTCGAGCTCTATGTCTCAAGGAGAAAGATTGTAACATAAAATTTTTACATAGGATGGCAAATGGAAGGAAGAGAAAAAAATGAAATCAACAGAATTGAAGTGGATTGGAAGGTGGTGGAAGATGATCAAGAGACTATAAATTGCTTTACCTCATCTGTTCCAGTCTGTATAAATCATAGGAACAATTTAACTTCCAGTTGGAGGAGCTGGAGGGTCCAAAGTTGGATGAGAGAAATAGAGAATGGTTAGAGCATGATTTTAAGTTGGAAGAGATCAGAAAAGCCATTAGGCTTTTATGGGTTCTTGAGTTTTCTAATTTTTATCCCATCTTTTTTCCCATTGCCCTTTGCTGCTGTATTGTCGCCTTTCATTGATGTCTAGGCAAGCTTAGATATGGTGGCCTCTAGCTTCTTTTTCATCTTAAGGAAGATTGAATTGAAAGGCTTCAAAGCTCAAACACAGTAAGAAGTATGAGCTTATAAGTTTCTTTTTCTTTCCTACTTTTTGGTTTCTTCAATCTTGACCCCTTTTTCCCTCTTTTTTGGGGTTTGTTCATAATTTTTTTTTGTGCCACCAAAATCTTCATTTTACAAAGAAAGTTGCTTAAGCAGACTTTTGGGTTCAAGATCAACAACATTTCTTAAGAAGAAAGTTGGATTCTTGTTAGCTAAGATGATGTTTGCTCTGAAGAGCTTCGAACCAGAGTAAACCTCCAAGGACTTAAGTCCTGAAACTTTTCTAAAGCACAATATCTATGAAATGGACATAAGAATTTTATTTTTTATTTCTGTTGGTTCAGAGATTGACATGTATTTTCTTTTCTTTTTTTACTGGTTTATAATTTGACATGAGGGTTGTACATTTGAAGTTAGTAGAATATCCTCAACCACCACCACCACCCCCCCCCCCCCCCCCCCCAAAATGCAAAACAAGTTTAGCGACCACCCCTTTCTCTCTCTACACTTGCTAACTTTGTAAACCTGTGATCTCCAACCACTGGAGATTGTACTACTTTATCGCATCCCACAATTTGTTCTGAATTGAACTAAACTGACTCGAACCAAATTGAATTTTTAATTTGGGTTGATTTGATTTGAGTTTATGGTTTTTCATTCAAGCTAGGTTCAGTTTTTTGGATTGAATTTGTTGATTTAAATTCGGTTCTGTTCGGTTTGGGTTGACGCTCCATAACCTTAGTTTGGTTTTGGGTTGATGTTAGCCTGGACCAAACCAAGCCCTAACATGAGTTGTCCAGCATCCGATGTCTATATCAGCAACTACTTTGCAAGTTGCAACTCCAGAGCAGGAAATGATACACTCCATTTGGTGGAGGGGTAAGGGTATGAGAAACTAAGATAGAGAGATAGAGAGAGAGAGATATGTTTCCATAATCTATCTACTGTTTGGCTGACTACTTAGGAGTTAGTTAATCTATATCATCAAAAGAACGTTAATTATCAAAAAAGGAATACAAAGCCGGTATCTCACTTAATAACCTATTACCAGAGGACTACTTGATGCGTATAAGGTTATACATAATATAACCATTTGATTGGACAACGACCATGGCAATGAAAAGCAGACTTTACCGCAGTTGTACATTAGATGTTACTCAACACAAACACTTACCCTGTGCCGATATAGAGCAAATATAAGTAAAAATTTAGTTATTAATAATGAATTTCAACAGCCAAAGCCAATAAAACGATGGGTTCTGATAAATTACCTTAGATGAGACAATTTCAGTAGTTGCAACCTTAGCGACCTTTGACATGAAAGTAGGATCAACGTCTCTCTTGTCCAAGTAACGCACTGCAAGTGCCATAACTTGAAAAATTCCAGCTATGTTTTCAAACCTCTGAAATATAAACCCCTTATTTACATTAAATGGCGAGAGGGGGAAGGGAACAGTGAGATAGAGAGAGAGAGAGAGAGAGAGTGTGCAATTCAAGTAAAAAAGAGGAAAAAATTACCCGCCGTCCACCACGGGAAGAGGCATAGCAACAATCAAGCACCAAAAGTGGGCTCCTGAAATCGCGAATTCATCACCAGAAAATTCAGATATTTCATATAAACCAAATGAAAACGGAGATGACATATTTAAGACTTGGATCATTACAGAGCAGCGATATCCTTAAGAGCAGCCATGGAAGCTTCCCTGACCATGGAAGATTCATCAGCAAGCAACGAAACAAGCACCTGAACCGCATCTGAAACAAAATAGAGAGATGAGATCAAAAGAAGAAGAAATGGAAACGCTAAACACTCTCGTCTTTATGAGAAAATTGGAATTACCAGGCGCAGGGAGAGAGCTTCCGGAACTCGAAGAAGCCATGAAAACGGAGAAGAAAAATTTTCAGATCTCGAAAAAGAAGTAGAAAAGATCGAAGATGACGAACAAATAAAAGAAGAGGAGAGAAAAGAAAAGACCGAGCAGAAAGGGCAAAAAACATGAAAAGTGAAAGAAACGACGCCGGAGGTGGAGACAGCGAAGGGTCCAGGTGTTGTCGCAAGCAATAATTAGTAACGGGTATTCACGTCTAACGTTCAAATTTGTGCTTAATTAAATTTTTTTTTTTTTTTTTTTTGGTGTAGATTATTTATTTTTTAAATCGATCAGGAAAAAAGCGTCTTGTTTTGATTACAATACAATGTTAAGGGCCTGTTTGCCTTGTAGATTGTTTTACGTTTTTGGAACAAACAGAAACTGATTACATCCAGTCAAGAGTTGGAAGTAGGGCACAACTTTGATTATCAATCACATTTCCAGTTTTTTTTTTTTTTTTTTGGTGATTAAAATTTTCAGTTGATTGTAGAAATCTGATGTAAGAAAATCTGGGATTAGAGTGGGAATTATATTTTAGGATAATTTTAATTATAACCCTAAGATTTGTTACTCATGCACATAGACCTCTTGATGATTGGAAAACACAAACAACCTCCTTCCATATACATGCAAACAATCATAAAACCCCTTTTTGTTACTTCAAGAATGTTGAAAAAACTGAAATTATATTTTGTGATAACTAAACTTGCACTCCTTAGGTTTGTCGCTTGAGCACATAGACATCCTAATATTTGGAAAATACCAAAAACCTCCCTTTTATATATACATGTGATTACAAAACACTTTTTGTCATGAATATTGAAAAAACTAGATAAAATGCAATCAAAAAGCTAATATAACCCAAGAAATACCTAACCTCAAATTGAAGAGTTGATGCAACTACCCAAGTTTTAACAAAAATAGACTTTCAACTTCTTCCGTTAAGACATTCTTTAAATTTCTTTATAGATGAATGGAGAACGGTAATTTTGTCATTTAACACACAGGGTAAAGCATTTTGCTAAAACTTAAAAAAGCATTTTAGGTATAAAACCATCTTTTTAGCTGACCTAAGTAACCTTTTATCCATAGAATTGGACTTTATGGCCATTTTTATGCATGTAAAGGCTTTTAGCTTTTCTCAAATGTTTTTCCTTTTTTTGGAACTCCCAATCAATTTTTATACATCAAAACTGCCACATGTGCAATTGAGGAGGCCCAGATCAACTCCATCAAAAGAGCATTTCAGGTTTTTAGCTTTTCTCAAATGTTTTTCCTTTTTTTTTTTTAACCTCTAAAACATTTTCCTTACCTGTGGAAACGTGGAGAATCATGGACAAGAAATTGAGACCACAATTTTTCAATCTTCCAATTCCCATCCATCAATCACTAGATGGCAGAGATCCCAAAACCTTTGATCATGGGGCAAAACTCACTGGCCTTCAATTGGAACAAAGTCTTAAATGAGATACATGTACCAACACATCATAATAGACATGTTTTAGATGCTTACATCCCAATACCAACATACTAAAGGAAACTCAGGGTCCACAAACACCCTACCCAACCCACAAAATCTGCTTTCAGGATACATACAGAATTATTACTCACAAGTTCAATTTGAATTTCTAAAATCACTCTGAAACTAATAGCAGTTGGTAATTCCTTCTACACACAATTGCAAACTTGCAGGAAAATGGAGATTGCTTTATATTATACATTAAAACTAATATTTAATTTTTTTTGCTGAGAGTAAGAAGGCAAAGAGGTAAGAGATAGCCCTCTAGAACAACAGAACAGTTCTCATTGTAAATACCACATTTTAACATTAACATGTAAGGACTTAGCCAAGATATCTATGGATCCAAAAACAAAGCAATATGAGTTTACGGGAAGCAGCCCCCTGCAAGCTCAGATCTCTCCAGTTCCAAGAGGTTGCCGTGAAGTGTCACCAGAAGCCCATGCTTGGTAATCCTTTACAAGCTGAACAATCATTGAACATATACAAGCGAAAATTATCAAAATGCATGGGAGAAGCAACTCCATATGACAAACCTAATAGGCTAATACTGCAGAATATTGCTTCATATTCTAAACGCCTATGATGAACACATCCAGAAAAACAACATTTGCAATTAAAATCATTCAACAGGGAGGTAACCAAGATCTGCCAACTATCAGAACTTATTCTGGGGTCAAAATTTATTAATAGCCGGGCGTAGAAAGCTGAGTTATAAATAGCCATTGCCACATGACATGCATTAATCATTGTAAACAAGAAACACTAGACCGGTTTAACTCTTGTCAACAAAAATATGCAAAAGCCCAAAACCAACAAAAGTAGGAGCATGCAAATGACATTATATGCTACTATTTGACATGCCTATATGACTGCTGCACCAAAATCACGAGCACAAAGAAAGCCATGATACAAGCATACGTATTCATTTTTTGTCTTTAACCACTACAATGGAGTATAAACAGGATAATATTTTTGGTTTTCTTTTTTCTTTTTTGGGCACATGTACAATTGCCACAAGATTTACCTATTTGTCGTGAACTAAAGGTAGTCGAAGCACTGAAGTTCAGTTGCCGACAAAACATACAGTTGACAATGAAGACAACCATTTAGCTTGCAAGTCTTCACAGTTCTTATTTTATTTTATTTTCTCACTTGGTTTCCAATTTGAGAAGAAACTGAAGGAAGTACAGTTATAAAACTTGAGATTTGAAGCTGTATCTTATTTTTCCGCTTTCAATCAAGGATTCCTGGAACTGCTAAAGACAAACAACTTTCATAGAATACATCAATCAACTTATAATTCATCACTTTCTTGCACTTTATTCGTAATCCAACCAAATTGATATAGGCTTTGAAGTCAACTTCTTGTTCCAGATTGCCCACATTATGACAGCATATTGATGAGAATGTTACACAGAATTAAAGATAGTTAGCATAAGTGGCGAGGTGTGTCTGAGATATTATGTGATTGATGTGCACCACTTCAAAGGAAAATTTTATAAGACAGTCACAAAGCCCACTTTGATGTACTTTAGGCAACCAAAGAACAACTTATACATAAGATAAATTTTTTTGAGAGGATGTTGAAATGGATGTGCCAGAGATGATAAGGAATGAATATATTGTATGTCACTCAAATAAGTCACTAAACAAAAAAGAGTAGATTCAAATGGCTTGAGCATGTAAAATGAAGACATAGAAAAACAGCTGTGAGAAGATGCAAGAGAATATTCATTGAAAGATATAAGAAAAGAGGGTAAGGTAAGACCAAAAATAATATAGATGGATTCCATTGGAAAGGATATGTATACCCATAGGCTAACTAAAGATATGGTCTTTGACAGATTTAGATACAGGAAATGGATTCATGTTACAATCCCCAACTACATGGGATTAGGGTTGTCAATGTGTCAAACCTATGCCTGAATTCAAACCGGATCCGATTCAAAAATATCGATATGATTCTAAGTTGAAGCTCCATGGTTCGAATGCAGATATGGATATGCAAATCTAACTAAATTTGAATACAAATATCGATCCACGTGAATCCAATCCCAATATGATCTGAACCAAACAGGTTGTTATAATATTACTTATAGTAAGCTTTACTTTTATCTTTTTAGAATGACGTATGTATTTTCCTCATCATAAACCTAACCCTTAAAAAGAGGAATTGTCATCGTCAGCGGTTCAGCCTTGTTCGTGCTCATCATCTCCAGACTTCCAACTACCTTCGGCTATTTGTGATTGTGTGGTCGTTGGCCCTTCATGTTCGTCCCTTCATGTTTGTGAGAGCATTGGCTGTTCGGACTAGGAATAGGCTTCTCTTGAAAGGAGGAAAAGAAGCAAAATGATCAAATGAAATCTAACACAATGTTTGATCCCAAGACTATGTAATTATTCGAGGAATTCTATGAGTCATAACATTGACTCCTTTTTCTTGTTTTTGTTTGTCATATAAACACTTTATGCATGGTTTACATTTATAGTTAAATACTGCAGCCATTCTAGGTACTGATGGCGAAAAACTTGTTGTACTTGTAACTTCAAGAGAAGAACTTATTGATCTAGTCAAGGTGGGTAATAATCATCGTCAATCATCAATACAAGCCAGATCCTATCAAAGCGGGGTTAGTGTCACAAACCTTGTCTCTCCATCCTATTCTATCAAAAATCATATCTTCAGTTAATTTATGTTTATATAAGCCTTGTTTTATTAACTACATCATGTCCTTTTAGGTCTTCCTATTGGTCTCTTAAGCCCTCCAATATGCAACCTCCCACACCTTCCTACAGGCGCATCTCTATGTCTCCGCTTTATATGTCCAATCCACCTTGATCTACTCTCCTCAATTTTATCTCTAATGCATGCTATGCCTAGTAACTTTTGAATATCTTCATATATTACTTTGCCTATTTTAATTTTGCCACACATCTATCTTAGCATCCACATTTCTTTACCAACATCTTCTAAACATGATGTTCTCTTTGCTAGCCAACATTTTATACCACACAACATAACCGGTCTATTTGTTGTCTTGTGGAACTTACTTTTTAACTGAAGTGGAACACATTGATCACACAATACCCTAGAAGCACCCTCCAATGAAGCCAACCATCTCTAATCATACGGGTTACATCATCAATTTCTGCATCTTTTTGTACTACTAATCCAAAATATCTGAATTTATTGCTTAAAGGGTTATTCTAAATGTCAATTCTAAATAGTTTCATTCATATTGTTATTTGTATGAAAAGGGTATTTCATATATTTAGTCTTCAACTTACTTTAAAACTGTTTGATTATAAGATATCTCTCCAAAATTTTAACTTAGCATTTATTTCTTCCCTAGTTTGACCTACCAAGACTATATAATCTGCAAATAACATACACTAAAGAACCGCATTTTGGATATCACATTTTGAGTCATCCATAACTAAGTGTATAGATAAGGGCTAATAGTGACCCATGGTATTAACCTATCTTAACTGAAAACTCAGTTTTCTCAACTTATTGAAAAATTTTGAAGGTTGTTTTCCAATTTCTCTTCGTTCATGGAATCATTGAGGGCATATCTCTCTCTCTATTGGCATTTCATATTTTTCTTTTTTATTCTGTGTTTCCTCCTTAATAGCCTGTAATCTGTCAGTTCATCAATCAATCTGCAGGTGCGATATAGTCCCTTTTTATTTATGATGATCATCTATTGCTTTATGGCCATATCACTTTTGTTTATAGCACATATGGCATCATACGGTGAAAATCTTTTGACTTTAACTGTAAAATGCTGCACTTTAAAAATGACAAAAATCATTTTGGTCCAATTTTTCCCCTGTATTCTCATTTCTTTTTTTATTTGGTTGCTGAACAAAAAAAAATCGGTCCATATATGAAGTGCTTATTGATTTTAATTGTTCCAATACCAATTGCTCTGCTATGGTATTGGATCATCTGCTTCTTAGGTGCACCATGGCTGACTTCGTTTGGAGGCAACTTTTGGAGTTGGCGGACACAAGATGGGTGTTGCCTTCTTCTATCCGTGATCTAGCATTTCAGTGGAGATTTGTGGGTCTAAGTAGGTTAGGAAGGAAGCTCTACAAGGTCATGTTTTTTGCTACTGTATGGAGCATTTGGTTGGCATGTAACCGAAGGATTTTTTATGACGGAAGGGTCAGTAAGTTTGGTCTTTTGGATCAGGTGATATCATTAGCAGCCACTTGGGCATCAGCCCATAAGGATTTCAGCACTTATCAAGTGACCGACATTGTTAGGAACTGGTCATCCATCGTTCAGTTGTAGCTTTATCGCTTGTTTTTATGATATGTTTTGGGTTTGTGTTTTCCGTTGTACTTTGTGGAACGCCCATTCCTTGTAGGTGTTTCCTTTTCTTTTGATATGAATGAATTTCATCACTTATAAAAAAAATTGCTCTGCGGATGGTTATTTTTTATAGTAGGAAGGTTAATCATAGGCATAGGACGTGCCTTTGTTTGACCTGTGATGGAGACATTCAGAAAAATCAGCAAAGAAGGTGTTCCAATGTACATGAAGTTGATCAGATGCTTAGCGGTATTGTTGTTATTCATCTCAAATTATGATACTTCTTTATGCTAGTTGAAGTGATACTGAAGCATAGATAGGATTTGATTCCTTTCAAATCGTCTCTACAAGATGGTACTTGGATTAATTTTTAGGGGGCCATACACCATTGCACGACTGTAGATTTTTCCCTTTATTCTTACCTTTCAGTGATTGATGGGTTGCTGGAATCAAAAGGGAAGAATCCCATAGATCTCAAGTACAATTCTAAATGAACTTGAATTTCAATTTGTAAGTTTTTATTCTAGTCATACGGAAACATGAGGAAGTTATTTTTGTGTTTGCAAACAATTCAAATTTCTCTCTTCTGTTTCTCTTTATCTAATTGAATATTTATATCTTATAATGATAAAGATTATAGATTTTTAAACTTTTTTAAATCAAAGACTGCTATTTTTATTTACATCTAATCATAGATGCTATTTTTGCTGATTAACAAGAACTAATAGGTTGTATTGGACGTGTATAGTTTAGCATATAATCGTGGGTAGGCTCTAAGTGTTATCAAAAAAAGTGGGTAGGCTCTAATTCTGACCTTTCCTTCTAACAAATCTCAGCTATAAACTTTGTTTGAGCATCATATAGAATTCAAATCGAGTTCGGGTTATAGATAATTGGTCAAATTCGAAATCAGGTCAAGAATATAATGTCGATCGAATTTTGAATTCAAATTGTCAATACATATTTGAATTCGAATTTGTTTTATGGTGTATCAAATCCATTGGATGTTGATTCAAACATGGATAGTCAGATTTTAATTTTGATTGAAATCAGATCATAACGGATATGAACCGTATCGGATCGGTTTGGCAGCCCTAGTTGGGATAAGACATTTGATAATTTTTTTTTTTTTTGTGTTATAAGGCATGTTGATCCTTATAAAGATTAACAGATTCGTATGGCAGCAAAAAGGATCTAACTTCAATTCCTTGTGCCACCTATAATTTTTTCCAAGCACAAAAGATAGTGCGGTAGCAGAATTCACGATTTGAGTTGATATTTCAGATCAATGTGTGAACTTGTATACATTCTTGAGTCTTGCTAAGCTACACTTTTATATTCTTGGCAAGATCTGAAAGATAAGAATACGCGTGGTGCAGGAAAAAAGTAGAAACTAAAATTTCAGAACTGTGGAAAACTCTAAAAGCAACGATTATGAAGATTGAGAGATTAGATGACTAATTAAGGGACTGCCAGAAGAATTATGGTTTAAAAGAGCAGATGACACCAACCATTTCAAGAGTTCCATTGGAAATATATTAGACAAATAAGAAACAAATTGCAGGAGCACAATCAAAGAATAAGGAAAATGTTTAAAAAGTTCAAGATAGCCAATTCCCGAAGACCCATGGCGATAAGATTTAACATAACCCATAATATTGAGTGAAAGAAGACCAGCCACTAGCATTTTCCTTTTTCTTCTCAAATCCATATCCCCCAACCTTTTCTTTCTCCAACCAAACAGGAGAAAGTATACTCCCTAGTATTTTTTTTTCCCAAAATCCAGTGCTCCAAACATAGCCTCAAATCCATGTCACCTTCACCTTCCCCTATCAGAATCTTCCACATTCATAAGATCACACCTTTTCACCTGCTCTGATTACTCTTCATTTATCATGCACACTCTCTCAATTAAACTCCATCATCCATAAAGTCTGCTATCCAACTCTCTATGAAGTTTTTAGTTCTAATCTTAAATTTCCTAGAATACATCCATCCATCTCAACACCTCCATCTCTGATAGACTCATCCGAATAATATTATGCATCTCAATCACCCAATATTTAGTAAAAAGTAGTAACGCATGTAAAGCTGAAAATAGCAGCTATAAAGTCTTACTCGTTGAAACGAATTAAATCGTGAAAGTTTCACCAACCTGTGCCATAAATCGGGGAAGCATCACTCTTAATATCTGTTCAAGGACCTGGGCACCAGTGGATTGTATCACTTCAATGGGAATAGCACGAAATGGAAAAGGGATCTCAATATTAACCTGTATCAAAAATGCAACAAGGTCAAAGAAAATCCAGAAAGTCAATAAAATAATAAACTACATACTAACTAGAAAGACAAAATTAATTTTTAGTCATCACCTCTATAACTGCATCAGAAATGAGTTGCTGCACGGACGAGTTCTGCTGCTCCCTGCCACAAGATATTTGATTCACCATTGAAGCTGCATTTCCCATACCAAATCAGTGTCAAAAGATGCCTGAAAATGCATTACATAATTTAATTTAGAAGAAGGGCTTAAAGTTTGATTATATGGTTCTTGAACTCTAAATCTTTTGAGAATACAAATCCTTATTGTATCCAAGAAATTTATTTTGGTTTTAATCATTAGCCAAAATAATCAAATGATATAATTGATAAACTTAAGCAATTAAACATTTCACAACTAATGAACTAGAATTATTGTCATAACCAAAAATTTCCATAGATTCATAAAGATCGACCTATTTAAACCATGACCCTATCATCCTGTGCAATTATATAAATATACTTGTAAAAGAGAAATGAATCTAGGAAATGTTGTCGCCGAGATCTATATGGTTGTAAATATATCTGTAATTCCTTCATTTGAAATTTTATTTGAACAAAAGGTATGGAATTTATTGAGTCACCAAATAAGCATTGTTGTACAGCCAAAACAAGGTATATATACTATTAAAAATTGAAATCCGTACTTTTTTTGTGCTTGTTATAGGATACTTTTTTTTTATGAATACGCGCCCTTAATCCGTTATAGGATACTGAGATGATTATAAATCCTTTATGTTCGCAATCTGATCACTATTTGATTTTGGAAAAAATGATTTTTATCAATATACCACATCTTCTACACAATCGCCTCCACCCCATGATGGTGAATAATTAATAATTAGGATTCGTTAAGAAATGAATAATCCATTCATGGGAGAACCCTTCAAGGCATTGGCACTAATTTTTTAACTTCTAATTAGATCGAGTGATAATTCAAACTAAGAACAAAAGCTCATTGCTTCTTGCTTCAAACCCTTATCATCTGCAACAAAAGCCTGCAACAGCACCCTGCACCAGTTTTCTGATTGGCTCACAAGATTAAAAAATTTCATAATTCGGGTCCCACATATCTTAACGAATATTTTAATCATCATGGGCCCATCAAAAGCCTATTGCTTGCTTTCGTTGCAGATTGCATTCATTCACTTTTTTCCCTATAATTGGAGCCATGGGGCTCTATCCATTTATTCACTTGACCCAACTGTGAACTACTTTTGTCATGCTCCAAGAATTCAAACAAGATTTTCTATCAATCTAATAAGAATGAAGTCTTCACAGAGTTTTCCATCAATATCACGGTTGTTTTACTATTATAATTGATACTATTATAATGAGAAAAGGGAGATTCTGGTCCAACTTTTGGTTTCTTGAGAATGCTCCTCAGAAAACTGTAAGACTTTAATATCCCTTCAAAACAATATGCTGCTTATACTTATTTCCTTACAGTGCCTCTTAGAATTTTTAAATTGCTTACCCTGAATACCTAACCAAAACTAGCTTCTATGACATTCAGTATGCAACTGCACCCAATAGTAATTAATATATTAGCAACTACTATCGAAACTAACTGAAAAATCCCGTTGGAAACACCATTTTATTGGTGTAAAATGACAATGGCATTAATAACTCAATTATTTCAGCTGGTTTGAGCTTGCACCTAGATAAGAACAAGGGGTTGGACCACAGGCTGAGCCTAAGCCCCCATGAAAGTCAAAGCTCAGCTTGGCTCATTTACACTGTTATATGTATCTAAATCATCAACAGCAACAAATTTGGAAGTAATCTAAGCTGGGAAAAAGCATTGACATTCTATTGAATGATTCCTTGATGAATAACAAGATATTTGTTAGTTTAAGAAAAAAGATGTTGCAAGGCCAGATCGAACCAGTTGGATGGGCCAAACAGAATAAAAAAAAGAAAAAGAGTATATAAAAAATATTAGTAATTCCATAAAAACGGTCTCTCTCGCCACCTTACCCCACTAAAGGACAACCAGTCAACCAAATTTTTGACATACTCTAGAGAAGCTTGTTTTGGATAAGCACAGGCTTCCATTCTGGACTTTCTAATACAGAAAAGAAAAAGATAAATGAATAAGATTTATGACTCACACCAAGGTTGGATCCCATTTAAAGGTCCATTGACTTCTATCAAAACCAGAACAATTTAGGGAAAAAAAGGGGGGAAAACAAACACAAGATTATACACACAGATATAAGGACCAAGTTTGTTATAAGGTGACATAAACTTAATATTAAAGCAGATTCTATAAATCATGTGAAACCTAAGATTCAACAAAACCCACAAGTTAATCAAGCCACTAAAAGCATGAGAAGAAGAGAGTAATCCATGGTAAACGAATGACCCAATGAGTCTTTCTTGCCTTTATTGGCAATTTTAAGACCCAGAACCTCTTTTCCTGCAGTTTTAGAGTTCACACCCTCTGAAGCAACCATGTAAGTCACTAGGAAGAAAACAGGAATTGTTCATGGAGTAAAGGGGAAGACAAAGGCCCAACACTGCAAAGGGCACTATCAGCTTCCAGAATTACTGGATAGCAAAGGGGCTGGAAATTATAATCAGTTATACCCCATTTCCAATCTGAAATTGTTAAAAATATCATCAGCACAAATACATCTCTTTCAGAACACAGGCAGACAGATAATGGGAAAAAAGATAAAATTAGAATGAGATATAAGCTCCTAGTTTACCATTTATTAGGTATATATTATTCCAGGGATGAGGATTTTCCATATACTAAAATAAAACATCTACTTCTTGAATCGAACTACAAATAGCAAATGGCAAAATGTCTTACCGACTTACATGACCAGAACAAACACCTACCCAGCTTCCATTTATTGACAAACGTAGATGCAAAGCAATTTTTTCCCTCAGAATCTGACATTCTCTCATTTTATTAGCTAATGCCCGTCCTATTTTTCACCCTATAATTATCAATTTGTTCACTGCTTTAGCAACCAAGTCATCATCATCATCACATTTAGTTAAATTTCCAAGTGGGGTCTGCAACACAAATTTTGTCTCACCATCCTGCTCTATCAAAAATCATCAAAGAAGAACTAAGGAACTGAAGAAAACAAGTCAAGGATGGCATAAAGCCATGAACAACCTTCAGTTTCATTCTTTTTTAATACCAGAAGTTAGCCATCTACTCCATCTCATGGGGTGTAGTATCAGAAGAAAATCTCCATGATCATACATTTTAACATTTTAGAACAAATTCATTGAAGAAATTATAGACCTAGTTTATTTTGGGAAGCAATCCGAGAGTCTAAATCACAGCAACTAAAATTTTTCCTTTTTCCTTCCCTTTTAACTCTATATTCAAGAGGGTACTTGATAGTAAATAATTTGCTACTATGCTTTGACTGTTATATCTATAATAGCACACAAGACAGACGAGTATCATACCATCAAATTTCTCGTTCTGTGCAACAACGATCGGGGAACCCTCCAGCTGTGCAACCAATCAACACACAAAACATTCAAAAGCATCCTAAGCTTGTATCTCCTCCTTTGTCATGCAAAGCTTTAAAACTAAATAGAAGTAAAATCACCGGAGGCACGAAAGGGAAAACGAAGCATCCTAAGAGACAGATACCTTGCAGGACAAGAGACTAATACAGCAGCCATTTGGTTGCTCGTCCACTCTAACCAGCAGAACTGGGCAAACTTCAAAAGCAAAGAACTTGAACCTATAAACATAACACCGGAAGGTGTTGTCATCAACCCTCTCAATCCGCTCAGCATCCAAAACAGAGTACTGGCTTGCAGGCAAGCTCATGTACTCAACTGCAACCAAGAAAATCAAAACAAGACATCAAGAGCAAAGCATAAAAAGCCATAGCCGTACCAGAACACCCCACTTACTCAGAGGACGGCCCTGTTGTCGAACAGTGACACTTTCCCTGCGCCTCGCAACAAAACGAGCTTTCGGAGCTGCATCTGCCGAAACAAGGATAGGGGATTTCAGGGCATCGTTTTCATCCAGTGCAGATCTCAACATAAACTTTCTACTGCGGTGTGGCCTTCGGCGATCCCTCGAGGGAACAGAGATGGAGATCAGATCAATGGATGCAGAGCTCAACGCCATTTTCTAGTTAGAAAATGTAAAAGAAATGCAGCAAAGATCGAGTTCCTCTGCAATGGGGTAAAGATAAGAACGAGTTTGAGAGAGAGAGAGGGAGACGCCTCGCAGGACACACATTCAGAATTAAGAGCTTGATATCTCTTATGATGTGGGACCGCCTCGTGATAATTAAGGAGAAAAAAAAGAAACTAAGATGACGTCAGAAATGTAGAAAACGAATTACCCGCTTCAACATTGCATACGCGTAACTGGATAAAGCTGATAAATTCGAAGCTTTCAAGTCCAAAGATGAAAATTTACCACTAGAAACGAGATAGTTTCATTCATAAGCATAAAAAATTACAAATTTTTGACGAAAACTAACATAAGATGCGACTAATTACATCCATAAACCCTAATTTTAATACAGAGGCACCGATGATGTACCACCGTCCAAAACGGTTCCTTGGAAACAAGTTACATAAACACCAAATTTAGCTAAAAACGTGATAAAACCCTAAGGACAGAAGCCCTAATCTCTCGAAACCTAAGAACTGGTGAACTTCGTAACCGCTTTGGTCCCTTCAGAGACGGCGTGTTTTGCAAGCTCTCCTGGCAACACCAAACGAACAGCAGTCTGGATCTCCCGAGACGTAATCGTTGGCTTCTTGTTGTACCTCGCAAGCCTCGAAGCCTCCTGGGCAAGCTTCTCGAAGATATCGTTGATGAAGCTGTTCATAATCCCCATGGCCTTGCTCGAAATACCGATATCAGGATGGACCTGCTTCAAGACCTTAAAGATATAGATCTTGTAGGTCTCGACGCTCTTCTTCGATCGCTTCTTCTTCTTGTCTGACGAGGCCGCTTCCTTGGGAAGCTTCTTCTCGGCCTTAGGCTTCTTCTCTGCAACGGGAGCCTTCTCCGCCTTCTTCTCCTCTGCAGCAGCAGATGCTGGCTTCTTCTCTGCGGGCTTCTTCTCTGCCTTCGGCGCCATGAGAGGTTTTGGAAGAAATGAGACGCGAAACGGAGTTTTTGAGACGAACACGAAAGTTAATCGAAGTGATCTTGTTGCGACTTGTGAGCAATGAAGAACAACGAGAGACTTCCGTGTTATATAGAAGTAAGGAACTGGTATGCTATTGGTTGATGCCGTTTGACGCGGATCGAGCATGCGAACCGTCGATGTTCATATCAGGAGATGGACGGATGAGATGGGTTTATGAATTAGCGGGATCGAGGGAGCGAAATTGTTCCGGTACGGGTTTTAAAATCGAATCGTCACTCTCTCTTTCAAAGTGCCAATGTTTTTTTTTTTTTGACTTTTTTTTGAAAAACCTGAAACAAGATTATATTAAGATGTTTGTAACTATACGTACAAAGGACCCTCCAATGCAATGCAGTCAATTTGGAGGGATCTTAACAAAAAGATAGGTGGTTTACCCACCCAAAAACAGGAAAATTGATTGAGAGCAAAATTGGCTAGTGAATCAGTCACAAAATTTACTTATCTGTACACGAAATTCAAAAACAAGACATAAACTCTTCGTTTCCTCAATGATATTTCAAAGTGCCATTGTGACTGCGCTAGCGTGCATCGGTGTTATTAAACACCTCGTGGTTAAAGTAATTCATCCAAAATTAAAAACAAGGTTTAAAAAACCCCTTTTTTTCCTGAAAAATTATGAGAGAGGCTAAGATATTTTTTTTAAACTATAAATCCTACAAGCCTCTTTTAAGAAAATTTTAGTGATAAAATCTCACATGTTGGTTGCAAGCGAATGTAATGAGATAGATACAGGCTACTCCATGGATGAAAACCAGCAGAAATATTGGTGGTTGAAGACTTAAATTGTCGAATTGCAAGCCAAATCAATATTGTTTACTAATATATTGATCATTGGGTTGCAAGCGAAAATAACAATAATTACAAGCTAATCCATCGGTAAATACTAATGGAAATCTATACCATATATAATAAGAAAAGGCCCCTTAGGAATTGTGTCAAACAAAATATGTAACTTTCCAAAACAACCCTTATACATTATTGAAAAGATTTATTAATAAAAGGGTAGAACAATCAAAATTACTTCAATTTTTCCAAAAACTAACAGTCAATTTTGTAACTATTCCTTCTGACATTGTCTCCCTCCATCCCTTCATACACACGTGCATCCCTTCTAGTTACAATGATGGAAGTGATGTCTTCAATGTGTTTAGGGCTGCTTAATTAAGTACTTAATTTTGCTTATCACTTATTAAAAGACTTTTTTAAGTTTAAAAGATACCTGGTTAAGGTAGGTGGGTAAGTTCTTATCCGGAAGCACTAGACGAAGGGACCCGCAAGGATATTCTTCTTTTTTTATTTTTTACGATAAGCCTTCTTTCTGACGAGCTCTTTTTGATCTTCTGGCTCTCTCATGTTACAAAATCATCAAATCTCTCCCCGTTGTTCACCAAAAGACATTACAACGATCAAGGTTACCGTTCTGAAAGAGCTAGGGTTTCTGCAACTTAATTTGGGAAAAAATAAAAACATAAATGGGATATGATTGCTCACAATCATCGCAGAATTAGCCATTCCTACGAATTGGCAAAGACAGTGATGGGGGTAGCCGACGTGGCTTGGACTACTCCTGAGAATCGCCACAATCACCATGCTAACAGTTACAAAATTGTTCTACTTCTCCAACCAATTGTCTAACTACCTTTTCTTTATCTGCATACGTGCAATATTGCACGTGCATTGCGCTAATGAATTATGTAGAAAATTGAACAATTAATTCAAAAAAGTCGAGTTGCTCGTTAAATAGATCTAGAAGAAAGGACTGAGGAAGTTATCTTTGCCCACAAGAATGGTCCACCTCACGGTGTTATAGTGAGGTCCAATTCCCCTGATGAAGGCGGGGTCAATTTGATAGGTATGGCCCAAGCCGAACATTCCATTTAGGCATAGCGCTCAACTTTCCTTTCATTGTTTCTCATCTTCTATTTAAAGCCAACGCTAAAAATCAATGTACCCTTCTTTTTATCACGTGAAACTCAGAAAATACTAGTATTATTTCTATCGAATGAACTCAATTTATTATGCTAATTGCTTTTCTTCAAGATCATATTGCGAACAAAGAACCCCATATTTCTACCAGTTGCCTGATGCGATCTATTTCTAGGTGATTGACCGTACAATCGAATAAACAGCTTTCAAAACAATGCCTAATCTGCCCGTCAAATGCAGCTGATTTTCTTGCTTAAAGGTTTTTCACCGGTCTGCGCTAGGCACAACTTCTAGTTGAACCGAATAAACTAACCCATCTGGTCCAGTTTTTAAAAGACAGCCTCCTTCAGATAGTCATTTTCGTTTCGGATTGACCATGTCAATCTTTCATTAAGGAAAGACAACTTTGAACAGAATCTACAGCCCTGCACTTCAAAATTTATCAACCTAAAACAGTTTTCCTTTCTCTTCATCATCGGGACTTACACCACCCCACCTCCCCAAAAAAGAAAAAAGGAATTTCTTCATCATATATTGAAATACACAACGTCCATAATCCCATCGCATGTAATAATTACAAATTTTGGTAAGGCAAGCAAGTGGTAAAGAAAATCAAAAATTGAGAATTCTGCAAGAGTTGTAAGCGGTTCTTACATGCGAAGTGACTGAGAAAGGTGAACCAACCGGAGCCATAAGACCTAGGTGCCGCATTATCCTGAATCTGCGTACCTTCTTTACTGATTTAACTGGCAAGGTAACCTCCTATGGAGAAATTAAAGAAAAACGAAAGTAAGAGGAGTAATATTAACCACTAATATTGCAGCATGATTCATCCTAATATGATGGCAACTCACGTCGAAATGAACTTTTGGCTTCCGTTTCCTTTTACCCCTCCCTCCTTCTACGGCATCGTTCTCTGTTCTGCTCGAACTTGATGAGTTCCATTTATCTGTTTAAATTATCAAATTAAGTCAACATAGGATTGAAGATAAAAAGCCAAGAAACAGGCAATAACATCTAAGTAGGGCCTAGTGCAGAATCTCAATCATAAATTTAAATCATCTCAGCAAGGTCCTGACCATAAAGGTTGTAAATTTTTACTACTACTTTGCAAGGTGTTTTTACTATATCTGTTATCAGTCTTGGTATATAGAGAATGGCATGCTCTAAGCTAACTAACCAGATCATGGAGAGACAGCAATGGCAAGAGCATGAGTTTTCAAGTTCACTATATAATTTGAGTAGGATTAGCAAACTTCAACAGGAAGTCTGAACAAAGGAATTTAATGTTCCTCAACTTTGTTTCTACCTGTTTAGTACTTTGTGTGAGATTTAAATCAAAATATATAAGCGAGATATAAGAGATATGCAATCCCATCCAAGCAGGAAAAAAAATAGCAAATATAGAAACCACATATAGGACAATGCAGCATATTAGTACTAATTATAAATGTAAATCATGTGATAAAGCCTTCCTATGCTTATTTCATAGCTTGTGCTTATGCTTATGCTTATGCTTTCCTATGCTTATGCTTATGCTTTCCTATGTGATAAAGCCTTCCTATGCTTATGCTTCACCAATCTTATCACCTATGAGAATGAAAATTTCATAGCTTGTAACCAGTGTGGAGCAACAGTGAGAGTAAAACAGCAGTGAGAGCATGGAAGTATGAAGCTTCAAATAAAATCAGAGCAGCAGCACCTTATAGGATGTGAACGATATGTACTACTATTATTTATTATTATTGTCACATGCCTGAAATATAAAACCATGATCATCAAGAGGGCACCAAAAAAAAAACAACAAAACAAAAAAGCAAAGCTATGACACAACCAAACATCACGAAGACAGCAGCAAGCCCCAGAGGGAGAATGATCAACATTTCTCTTGTGAGGATACTTGAAAAGAACAAGATTTTGTACCTAACCATCAACGAAAGGGTTGTTCTTTATCATAAAGTCACTCTGACACTACACATATACCATCATGTTTAGTTATCACTTATCACTACAAATGATATCATTAAAATATTATGAAATACAATAAATATGATATGCCACCTAAACGAAAAAAAAAACACAAACACACAATTGATGGAATGGGCAGGAGACTAACACTGGCAAGAAAGGATACTATCATATGAAAAGAAATGGATGTTTCAGGTAAAAAAAGAAAAAAAAATGGAAGAAATGATATGAATCATATTATATGTTATGCATATAGAAATGTATCATATTTTATTATATGGTCTTTTCAGTACTCTCTCTTTCTCTCTCTCTCTTGCTGTACTTGGTGATGGCATAGCTTCTCGGATTGCGATAGTCACTCATCCTTGATGCTAGGTTTTTTATATTTTTAGCATGCAGATTAAAGCACAACTGTGTATTTTAGGTGTAACTCCGCTTTTGGCTTGCAGATTCATATTTTGAGAGAAAAAATTACAGCATTGTAGAAGGGAGCCATAAAAATGAGTAGCAAAACTGACAAGCAATCTAGATGCCAAATAGTAGAACCAGAGTATTGGCTCTTTTGGAGCCACAATACCGGCCACACTTTCCAACAAACAGTTATTGAAACTGCAGTTCACTTTATTGCTAGATGAAAGCTGTATGGAGAGCTGTAACCCTGATCTCCAATATATTAAAAACTTGCTGAGACTAAATCCACACTTTTTAAATCAACTGTACCTATCTATGATGACATGTGACAAGACATTCTTCTCAAAAACCCATTTCTTCCCTTTCTACTATGTTAGTGTTGTGTCAAAAAACTGCTGCCCAGGACCTATAACATAGAAAGATCCAAGGCACTGGAAGAAAACAACAATCACACCAACTAAAGAAATGAATCTTATCCTAATTGTCAAAATTCAATGAATCTTACCCCACTTTCTTGGTAAGTCTTTATTAAGGGTTAAAAAAATAGCCTAATTCCCAACACCTGCACATCATGCACAGGTGTTAATATTTTTAATTTTAATGAATCCCATATATGTGAAGTTTTTGAACATAAAAAGAGGTACTCAAAATGACAGGCCTAGCCAAAAGCTAAATTAAACAAATAAATAATGATCTTTCCAAACTAGTTAGAATCTGCACCATGAAACATGCTCGGCAATTCAAGCCCATCAAATACCATTCCTTCAGTTGATTATACAATACTGGTAGTCTCTCATGCTTCTCCTCCAAGCATTTGGTATTTTCCATAATTAAAATCCTACCAAATAATTTCCTCTACTAAAATATACTGATTTCATCCACATTCCCACACTACAGTTGGAAAACAATCTGATCCATGACCTTCTCATTTTTATCTTAGCTAAGGCCCCTTCATTTCAATAGCATTAATCCTAAGAACAGAGTAATATTCTCTTGCCTCTCTGATATTCAATTATTCACTTAAATTTCTCCAAAACTTTAACCATTTAATAAGTCATTTAACTCCCCAGTAAAGATGGAAGCCTAGAGCAAGAATTTTTGGAAAGAGAATTTATATTTAGAAGGTATTATCAGTTTGAGGGAGCATCTCCTCACCAGAGATTATTCCATGGACTTAATTCTCCCACTATATGGAACATTCACTCTTACTGAATGAAAAGAGGGAGAAGAAATCTAATAAACTTCCAGGGACGCCTAATATCAACCATATGGTTTCAATTTGAGATCATGCATATGGTATTCTCTCCAATGTTGTGCAGAAAGTCTTAGTAATAGAAGTACCAAAAAAAATCCAGACTTATTACGAACGTTAAAAAAAATCCTGCAACAGCAGGGAGGCAAACAAATACTCAACTTGAAGACGGATTGCAGTCCATACAATAATTAAGGCACCAGGAGAATTAAATATAATTGATTTTTTAAAAAAATTCGAGACTCCTGGATAATTACTTCATAGTTTCCTTTTATGGATATGATCAAGCATGGATCTTGATCCAGAGATATCCAAGGTGTGACTCATCATCATCTCTCTCTCTTTTTTTTTTTTTTTCCATTTTGCATTTCAACAAGAAGAGGGAACATGAAGGACATGATATAACAAGGAATAGAAATTGAAGTGCTTACCAGATGATTGGTCATGTTGACATAAGTTTTTAAATCCATCAGGGGTTTCATCAAAGGGTTTGTATGGACCTATATGTTCTTTTTTGTGCAAGGCCTGCAATGAGACACCGATATAACTAGTAAAAAGAAAAAAAAAGTTTTGACATATATAACAAATGTCAAGTGGAAAGAAAATAAATTTTTTTTGATGAGCTTTATTGTGTACCTGTTTCAGAGCGGCTTGAAATGCTTCCATAGGGTTACAACTCTTTTCTTGAAAGCACTGAAAAGAAAACATATAACCAGACTATTAGTATGGAATATGGATATGGAAATGAGGAATAACTAAGCCATATATGATCCCACAAGAAAAGCCCAATTATTCTAGGACGGGCACTGATATTGTGGATTTCCTGTTGTTCTGGATGGTTTATGCGTACTTCCACGTCGAAGCACAAAATCAGCATATTTATGTGACTGCAATGACTAAAAATGGAACATATTTAGGGATATTGCGGGCCTAGAATATAATCCAGAAGGTTTCTGTACTCACATTCTCAAACCGTGAAAGATCTTCAACTGGATCAACCCAAGCACTGGAAAGAAAAAGATAAATAAAATATCAAAAAAAATCTTTGAATTTTCAGCTTATGTTAGGAAAATCTAGTTTTGCAGTCTTCAAGATAAAAGCATCCATCTAAGGAACACCAGGAAGCTTACAATTTGTGGTTTCCGTAGTATTGTACCAAAATATGTCCATTGACACCTTGGTTACTTGGACTAACAGGAGCTGATCTTTCTCCCATGATCTGAAAGTGTCAAATAAACATTAAGTATCTTTCATATTTTGAAATCATATAAGGAAATACAACAGGTGAAAATTTGACATTTCTTTGCTCTTGATACAAATGCTATTCACGGTAAAGATTATTAGTTCAACTGAACTGATTTGAGACATTATATGTCTAAGATCCCTTGATTTGGCTGCAAGCAGTAGTCATAGATATCATTAAAAAGCATGCCATTTGTTTGTAACAAGAAGTTTTCCGTTTACTTCATATCATTAACTGCATCTACACTGACTTCTCAAATTAAAGCTGCCAAACATATGGGATTATTTGGAGGACATGGCATTGGATTATAGGCTGTTCAAAGAGTATCATATGTTTAGTGGCTAAAAACTAATGACCTTACATGCCATGTGCATTTAATTACATTTCCAAGCTATCATATATTTTATATGTGCAAAAAAATTGCAAAAATAACCATCTCAACCTCAAACTGAAAAACAAGGAAAATACAAATAAAACCTACTTCTGCAGGCCACCACATTTGGCAAGAAGTTTTAGCCCACACTATGCTTCCCGGAGCCACCCAGACGTCATTGCTTTCTGTAGTTTCTGATTTGATGGGAGTACACTCCAGCATAGCAGAAGTATCACTGCTATGTCTTCGAATGTCCCTACATTAAATTAAACATGTAATAAACTGTAAAATCATAGGATTACTACTTATCAGATACAATCAACAAATACATTTTTTAAAAGTAAAATGTTAGAAAACAGCCTCACATATTAGATAGTAAATATACTCAAACATAAAATAATTTATTTGAAACAAGAATAATACTAGTATTGCATGTCACTTTTTATAACTAGGAATCATCAGTGGGATGGTTTCTCATCAACTAGGCATAGAGTGGCTGAATTTTTCAAAGTGTCAAAATGATGGAAGACAAAATCAAGCCAGACCAGGCTCAAAATACAAAAGAGTATCGAATTTGAACATACGAGAAAAATCCTGCATGTACATGGCTGAGCACAAATTGTCCAAATTAAGTAGTAAAAACTACAAGGCAAGGTTTTTTTGGAAAATTGTTTTATATCTTATAATTCTATAACGTGATCATAAAGTTTGTAACTACCACAACTTTAGTGGTCACCAATCCAGATCACTGGCATGATAAGAGTGATTCAAATAGTTCAACTAAAACATACAATTTGTGATTCAAGATTTCAACCACACATTCTCTAATTGTAGCATTAAAACACTTCTTCTGCAACTTCTCAATAAAACTGTATTAGCTTGGTGGAAGGTCCATCTAATGACAGAAATTTAAACTCTAGGTCTAAAATATGGGCAACTCAAAAATGAATATCCTGGTTTGATCACCAAATGGCAAAAGTTAGCATCAGAAAATTTATTTTCCCTTTCCAATTATTTCATAATGCTGGAATAATAAATGGTTTAGTATATAAAAAATTCCTACCATAAGAAAAGGAAGAACAAAATAACATATTGAAATGGAAGGGGAAATTTGATTGGTAACCCAATCCATGCATTCATCAACGTAAGGATATTAAGGCATAAGGCAAACCTATCATCACATGTTTTGGAAAGTTCGTTTTGAGAAATCCATTCAAATTCAGCTATTGGTACTCTTATGGAATCTGAAATGAGTTCTTCTGGTCTTCCATTCGGCGGCGCACTGCACTGAACAAGAGGAAATTTTGGCATGTATGTCTCATGAAATGAAGCCTGACTTCTTTTATCCATGCTAGCAGCTGTGATGCTGGAGAAACCATCTTTGCAGCTTGAGATCTCCAACATCAAACCTGTTGCATAAAATGCAACAAAACAAAAAGTTCAAGTTCTTGCACATTAAATCTGATGGTGAAGAAGGGATCTAAAACTTATAGCATCATTTAGAAAATTCTTGCAAGTTAAATACAGCATCAAGATCTGAATAAAACAATATAATTTTCAGAAACAAAACTCCTCACCCAGCACAAATACCCACATCATGAACCAAAAATTTTAAAAATAATAATAATAATAATAATGAATAAAGGAAAATAAAATTAAATGGATTAGGTGTTCAATATATAGATACTTTACATAAATGGCATAAATATGGAAACAACAAGAAGCTACATTGTCTCTCAATCACTCAACGACACAATGCTTGATTGGGTTCACATTGAAAAGCTTCTGCTGAAGCGCTTGGCTTTCTCTTTCCAGCCAATTGTTGATAGTAACTAATATTTGTTCATTCAATAAAAACAAAGATGTTTCACAATAGCAAATTCAAAATTTTCCTCAAACCACGACAGCACAAAGAAGTACCATCCTCTGCTGCATTTAATTCCCTGTCGAATAAATTCTTAATTTTCCTCTTTCTCAATCTCTCGTCACACGATTAAACAGAAATCAAGGGCTTCAACTGGTTTCTATTTCTTTCGTACATTTTTTTCTTTTTTCCCGGTAACTATGAAACCTAACAGGACGAGGATCATTGCAAGTTTTCTACATTAAGGTACATTAACATGAACAAACAGCTCAATTCTCCCCAAAACTAAGATTTACCGATCAATTAAATCACGGCATTGATTAAAATTCAACGGTACGCGACCAAATTAAGATATTTACAAAAGAAGAAATTTGAAATACTATAGAGATGCAATTACTGATCAAAGAAACAAACCTCGATTAGAAAGACGAATACCAGGAAAGAAAGAAGAAGAAGACGACGAGGACGACGATGTTGATGGAGAGCAGATGAAAAGAGAGAAATCAGTGCGGCGTTTAGGGGCGTAGCTTCGGGGCTGTTGGCAACAGTTTGGTACGAAATTAATCTGTTTCCGAGGTTTCTCTCTCTTCTTTTGATTCGGCTTACCCTTTCTCGCCATTGTTGAGATTTACCAAAGACGTAGAGTTCGCAGAGAAAGAGAGAGAAACCCTAAGCGGGACAACGAGAAGATATTGGCGTTTCGATGGATAGAGGAGGGTTAAGGAAATCGGTCCTTGACAACATGAAAATTGAGTTCGGACCTGCCACGTTTACCCTCTAAATACGTCTTTCTCTCCCGTCCTGATAACTAAAAAGCTTTCGTTAGTTCATTTGTAGAAGTTCAGTGGAGTTTCGGAGTCACGCAGGCCGAAGTTATGTTTTATGACACGTTTTGACACCTGGCGGATGATGTATCGGGGAAGCAGGTCCACCTGTTATGCCACATCATCCTTTCTCTACTCCGGAGAAGGAGATTAAATCTTCTGCTATATTGGTTCATGCGGTCAAGTGCTATCATATGGAGCATCTCATTGTCAATGTTTTGTCTTGTGGATCCCACTTGAAATGTTTACAATAATAAAAAAACATTGACTGTGAGATGTTCTGTGTTCTGTCACGACAGAGACCACTTCAAGCGAACATGCAAAAGTTTCAATTCGAAAGAAGGATGTAATACGCTAATGTTATAGTGCATTGGTTACTCTTGTTGTAGTGGTTGCAACAAGTGCAACATTCCACTTGAAAAAAAAAACACTGAGGGAACCTGCTCCAACAAGTAGTATAACATTGCAGATTTCATCACTGGGAGATGTATCTGTTGGAGCCTGCGTAAGTTCTACTAGTCCAACACTAAAGCATGTATACAAGTTTGTACACATATTCTACTGTCGGTTACAACAAATCAAACAAAGCATGAAAACACTTTTCAACGTAAACAAAAAACATTAGTTGTTAGATATTATACGTGATAGCATCTAATCCAAGCGGTAGGGTCTGTTACAGTTAGCCTAGCTGTAGCAAACAATTTCAACCCGTCATTCGAACATAATGTTTTAGTTCAAAGGATTCCTTACGGTTATTCATCCTTTATGTCAAAGTTTACGTATTTTTGGGTTTGTTCAAAATGGTTCCTAATGCAACAAGACTTAGCATCTTTAAAGCACCGCAAGAGCTCTGAGAAGAACTCTTTCTCTCACCTAAACTTTTTTCTTTTTGGTAAGGAAAGAAAATATATATTATATTTTAACAAGAGCGTACATATGAAAGGCCTCGAGCCTCTTCAAATAACCTATTACACAAAAAGCCCGGAGGCCTAATAATCCAAGTGCATGAATATTTATACAAGGCAAAATTCGCTCAGAGGTCTGCAAGGGAATTAACTTCTCGATAAACTTGAGAAAAGACAAACACTTGCAAAACGCGACATTAAACTTCGAATTTCCAATAAACACGGAAGAACACGCCAAGGAGGGTTTGAATTTGAGGTTCTGAGCATTGTTATCACAGCCAAAGAGTCCCCTTCTATTATGATATGAGATAGCATCAACTTCTATGCAAATTTTAAGCCCTCAAGTACCGCTTGAGATTCAGCTACTATGGCTGAAGTAGCATAGCAGATTGAAGCAGTAGCGCCGACGATGTAGGCTCTTCCATAAATGAAGCTTGATTTTCTGAGGACAATTGAGATGCCAACAAGATAGCCAGTTTTTGGATGAGTAAAAGAATCAATATTACCCAAGAGGCTTCTATAGGCCGAAGCTACTGAAAACTTCCCATCGGCAGTTAAACGCCAAATGATGGTATCCTCAGATAATTCAGCTGATATTGGTGTATTTAAGATGCATTTGACAGTATCTGAGTCCCATAAGTTAGTCAGCAGAGGCAAATTCCATTCACCTGTAGAGGCATCAATGAGCTCACATACCTTAGTCATAGAGGAGGCTACTTGCACAGGTTGTGCAGCAGGTATCTTCTCTCCCGAGAATAACCAGCGATCATGGAAGATATCTACTTTGTCTCCTCGTGCAAGAAGCCAGCCGCTGTCTTTTTCCAACAAAGGAATCAACCTGATTAATTGTTTACAACCAAATGACTGGCCAGATTTAATCTCCATCTTCCTGAATGAAGTATTAGGATAATAAAGGCTTTTCATTAAATCACTCCACAATGACTTCTTACCAGAGTATAATTGCCATGCAGCTTTCATTAATAACGCCTTGTTCATAAGAGTGCTTCTCTTCAAGTTGAGTCCCCCACATCTCCATGGAAGAGTTATTCGATTCCAACAGATGGTAGCTAGCTAGCTCATGTGATGAGTCCCTCTTCTGCCAAAAGAATCTACAAGAACAGTGATCTAATTTATCATGAACACTCTGTGGCAACATATAACTGGACATAAAATATATTGGTTGGGCATTAATAACTGATTGTATAAGGGTAGCACGGCCACTTTGAGTCAATAGGGAGGATTTCCAGCTAGCTAACCTGGCTTTAACCCTCTCAAGTAAGTCACAACAATCACTAGCAGTTGGTTTTTTTGTTAACAGGGGAATTCCCAGATAACTAATCTTACCAACTGATTTTCTCAAGTTAAAGAGTTGTCTAATTGAGATCTGTTGTGACCATGCAGAAGTCCTTACGAAAGAGAATTGAGGATTTATGGAAATTAACTTTTTGACCTGATTCCGCACAATATTTGTGCAATAGCCTTAACAAACAATGAGCCTCCCTATGACTATTGTTGCCATAGATAAAGACATCATCTGCGAACAATAAATGAAATAAAGTTATGCTACCTCTTTTTAATTGTATACCTCTAAATCGACCTTCTGCTTCCAATAGGCTCAGAGCAACAGAAAACACTTGCTGGCAGAGGATGAATAAATAGGGAGATAATGGATCTCCATGTCTTAATCCTCTTTGGGCTTGAATATTCCCAACTGGAGTACCATTTACCAGAATGCTATAAGTCACACTCTGTACACAAGCCATGATTAAAGACACAGTATGTTCCTGGAATCCATACGCTTGCAAGGAGCATCTCAGAAAATTCCAAGAGACCCGATCATATGCCTTAGCAAAATCGAGTTTAAGAGCAAACATACCTCTATTTTTTGGTGTCCTTTTCCGAGAACGGCCTCGTCTACTCTCTCTCTTTCTCACCTAAACTTGGGTTGATAAGTCTATAATGAACCATTAAAAAATTGTCTACGACCTTCAACGTACACTAATCTATACTAATATAAAGAGAACTCGGGATATTACGGCCTGACATTCCATGCCCAAATTATCCTTCACCTTTTCTCCATTTTACATATTTATTATTCTACATCATCATAACTAACCAAGATTGTATTTTTATAATATTTAGAGATTAGATGTTTTGTAATTGGCTACCGTGTAGCGCATGCAATTCCTGAGTCATATTGTATCATAGATAGAGACACACATGCGGAACCACGTTGAGCGTAGGGGGGGCAATTCTCTCCCCTAAACTTTTGGAATTTTAATAAAAAAAATTTTTTTGGTATCAAATATCTTATTGGCCCCCGCTAAAAATTTTTATTTGCCCCCCACCCCACCTAAATTGTAATCTCTCTCGACTCTCACCGCACCCCAACTCTCGCCGTAAGCCCCTATCTCTCTCGCCCTATCTCTCTCGTCTCTGTCGCCCTGTCTCTCGTTTCTCTCGTCTCTTTCACCCTGTCTCTCTCGCGCTCGCCCCAACTCTCCGTCTCTTTCGTCTCTCTCGCCTTGTCTCTCGTCTCTCCGTCTCTCTTGCCCCAATTCTCCGTCTCTCTCGCCCCAACTCTTAGTCTCTCTCTATCGCCCTAACTCTCTCAGTCTCTCACCCTAACTCTCCGTCTCCGTCTCTCTCGTCCTCTATCTCTTGTTGTTCGTTCTACTACAACAACCAAATGGAATTCTAAAATCGAGGATCGCAGGGCTTCCAATTTCACAACTAGAGACTCGGCTTAGCCTCTCAAGAATGTCGATGAGCTCATTGACTCCGTCGAGACTTTCATCTTTGATTGCGATGGTAAGTTACCTTATTTTTTTGGCCAAAAAATCTGCATTTTGTTTTGAGATTGGCAAGTTTCTTTTTCTGGTACTTGCAAATCATCTTTAAGAAGTTTCATATTGTAAAAATCATGACCGTGATGTATGATAATCAGCAATGTGGTAACCTTGTTTTGAAACTATTTTGTGGTAGATATTGAGATTTGAGCTTGCAGTCTATCAATCCCAACACCTTTATTTGAACTATTTTATAACTTCTTATTTTTGTTATGCTATCCTTTTCCTTTTCTTGTGATTGTTATTCCTTTGAATGCATTTCTTTTTAGACGCTTTGTGCTGTTGCTGATTTTTTTTCCCTAATAATGTTTGCCTGAATTTTGTCTTTGTCTTACTTTCTTGTACAGGCTTGCCTCTAATTATCCTTTCTCCTTCTGCAGAAAGGAAATCCTTGCTTAAACATATTAGGATTGTGAAGTGGACGTTTGCAGATGTTGTTTGTGACTATTTACTAGGGCAGAACTCTTGTGCTCTATATCTAAAGGTTTGAAATTTTACAAAATTTATTGTTTTTCTTCGTCCTATGCATATAAATTAAATTCATAAGTTCCTTTTATAGAATTAAAGATTGAAATTTCTATATTTCATGAGAAGTGTTAATTGAAAATTTTTTTTGCCCTCCCCCCCAGATTTGGAGTCCGGGTTCCACCACTGCATATAAGAATAACAATTTTCTCCGATAAACACACAACCCTCCATCTATTGGTAAGCGTATAGATTTTAATCGGAATTACAGTGTGGTCCTCTTCACATCTTATGGTTAATGTTGTAGGAGAGATAGCAAAGCTCACATAGGGTAGACCTTGCGCACAGGAAGATTCTTGATACAGCTAGCCCTCAAGCAAGACATATTCTTATGGGGCCCACCAAGTGAATATTCAATGGGAACAACGTGTCTTGCTTGAGGGCTGTATCAGGTATCTATAATCTAGATGATACAACCGAGCTGCTGTGGACCCAAATTGAGTTTATGTTTATCTGAAGATTTATTTCCCTTTAAGATAAGATATTATAAAAATAACAAGAATGCCCCAAAAATTGGCTGTGCTCATAGGATCTTCCGGGGGGCTATTTGTGGAAGAAAATAGTTTCCGGTGATTTGCTTTATCAAACCCTTTCAGTTCATCAATACCTGAAGTCTAGAGGTATGAACTCTCCGAGGTCTCCGGTTCAAACTCTCTAAGACATAATCTCTTAAAGCTACCTACATAAAATATATGGGCCTTAAACTTATCTAGGTTTTGCATAGACAAAAATGAGTCGATTAAGCCTAAATGGTCTCGGATACCTTGAGTTTATTAAAAAAAAAAACACCTCGCAGCTTTATCATTTTCTCACAAAAGCCCTTACTAGCACGTGCCAAGATTTTGGAGTTTGGCAACCCTCTTCAAGTCTCGACTTCGTTCCTGCCCCAACTCCCTAGGTACGAGTCACCTTGTAATTGCAATGTAAAAGAGAGAGAGAGAACGTGCGGAGAGGTTTTCCGGCGTTGTATCTGTGCTGTCTTCTACTCGAGAAATCGGAGGAATAAGATCGTCAGATCCCGCCGCATTGTATCCCCGAACCACGCAGATCTTATTGCAGGCAAGAAACCTTGATCTATATAGAAAGTTTGAAACTAGAGGTGCTGATTCCCCAATTCATTGCAAATGTGTTTATACAATATTGCTTATGATCTTTCGACTTGTGATTTGAATCTACTGTCATTGAAAGAAATGTAAAATTGATTTCACGGATAGTCTTAGTTTCACTAGCTAATGATCCCGTTTCTGTAAATTTAGGGATGCGAGAAGTATATTTTGGTCTGATAATCTGACTAATTTCGGTGGAAGAATGAGTTTAATTTAAATTACGTAAATGAGAAATCTAGAATCTTAATCGAGATTCGAGAGACAGCAAATGCTCGTAGATCACTCAACCATTTACTTGAACCGGGGTTATTTGCTTTTATCCAGGTCTGTTTTGCTTCCTTCTTAAGATTTCGTCACTTCATGACTCAATTTCGACTCAGTTTCTGAATTTTTAAGATCCGATATGTGTTTATGGTGTATTAGGGATTATTGCATCAATCTGAAAACATTGATGGATTTCTTATTTAAGTTATCACATCCAATTTCCAGTGGTGGTAGTAGTAGAGCATTCTTTAGTTTTTCCCTTTTCATTTTGCTTTTAATTTCATTTATTTGTCTCCCACAAGCTACGGAATCATTCTTAATCTTGTTTCTGGGTCCATCTCTTAACCAGTTTATTGTTCTCTTCTGTTGGGTCAGTACTTGCCAACAAGAAGTTCATCTCTTTTTTGCTTTTTTCATTTATTTAGTTTGCTCACTCTTGTTCTTGCATCCTAGACAATTATTAACTTTCTGATCATTTCAATTGCTCTTAACAGCTGGTATGGGAATGGAAGACATTAACAGGGATTTGGACAACAATGATTGGCGTTCAGTTCTTGGCTATGACCAATGGTTTCCAGTACCTGTATCTGGTTCACGACCATCTGCTCGATACAAGGTTTTTTTTTTTCTTTTCTTTTTGTGCATTCTAATTTAACTTAATAAAGGCTTTTGGACTTAATGATATCCCTTAGTTGCTAAGCATCTGCTCTATTTTTCTAATGTTTACCCCTGAAGTAATTCTTTGGGCATGTATAAAATTGTTTTTTAAAGATTGTTTTGGAATATTCATTGAGCTTAATGTGTTAGTCCAATTTATTGGAAGTTATATGTCTAATTCAGCATTTGTCCTTAAATTTCACAGCATGCAGCAACAGTGGTGAATGAAAAACTTTACATTTCTGGGGGGAGTCGCAATGGTCGATACCTGTCTGATATTCAGGTATAGACATGATATTGATGTTTATGTACTAATGTCTGTACTGATGTACCCCTTAGTATTGAGCAGTTTACTTGTTTTACAGGTTTTTGATCTTAGAAAGTTGATGTGGTCTACAATAAAACTAAATTTGGATCCAAATGCTGACCAATTGGAAGATGGTAGCTCAATGGAAAATTTTCCTCCCACCTCAGGTCATAGTATGGTAAGAGCTGTGGTGCTGTTGATTATTTTCTAAGGACCTTCCAGTCGATTTATATGCTTCTGGCAGGTTAGCTGGGGAAACAAACTTATTATTCTTGGTGGACATTCAAAAGAGTACTCTGAATATGTAGCAGGTTTGCTTCTTTGGGGCTAGTTTTTGCTGTTATAACAGAAACTCTTTTTCTTTTCCTCTGATCTTCATGCAATTTTTCTAAACTTCTTGTAGTTCGGTCGATTGATCTTGATACACACCAGTGTTGTGTTCTAAACGCCTCTGGTAAACTTCCGGTAATTCTGCTGCCTGATATCTTCTGTTTTATGTTATTGCGTGTTAGAGGTCAACTATTTTATACTATGTTTTCTTCTCATCGGCTTTTTATCTTTAGATTGCATAACTAGTTTACTGGTACTTTAGGGCAAATCTCTGTGAGCCTTCATAAGTGATTACAAGGAACAATTTTGAAAAGCGTGGTTGCCAAATGATTAGGTGAATTGATCATTAGTGTTTGACCTTGTCATTTTTTGGATTTAAATCTTTATATACCAGTGTTGACATAAATAACATTTATCCCAGTGCAACAACAAAAAGGCTAAATAATTATACAACTATCTTGTGCATTGAAGAAAGATCAGGTAATTAAGTTACCAGCATCGCACAGTGTAAAGCTTAGTTTAGAATCAGAAACAGCTGCTGTTTTTTTCCTTTTTTCAAATTGAAGATCATTCATAAGGCAGGCAAACCAGACATCCATTTGATGTTAGAGTCATTTAACTGAAAGGCAGCCATAGTCACTAAATAAAAAGGTGCACACTATTTTTGTTTGGTACTCCTTAACTCACATGTTTAGGATTTGAACTCTTATGGATCCAAATAATGTAAATATTGAATTTTATGCTATATTTCAGATAGCTCGTGGTGGACAGTCGGTAACATTAGTTGGTTCTAAACTGATAATGTTTGGCGGAGAAGACATTAGCAAGCAACTATTGAATGACATTTATGTTCTTGATCTGGAGACTATGGCATGGAATGTGGTAGAAACGACGTAAGTATCTAGTTATCTATAGTTTGACTCTTTTTCTTTTCTTTTTCCAGATACCGTGATTACCTTAAGATTTTCTTTGATTTCTTTATTTTTTTTTCACAGTCAAACACCTCCATCACCAAGATTTGATCATACTGCTGCAGTGCATTCAGAGCACTACTTTCTTATTTTTGGTGGTTGTTCTCATTCAACCTGTTTCAGTGATCTTCATGTATTGGACTTGCAGTCTGTAAGTGTTAACTTCTATGGAAATTGGAAAATGTTTTTGTCTTCTGGTTTCTCAATCATGTCGTATTTAAAATATAATCTGGATCCCAAGATGCTTCAGGTGGAGAATGAACTGTGTTTTTTACTCAAAACATAGAACTAAACAAATTGATTCTTTTTTTTTTGAATTTTTTTAATATATAAAATATTACCTGTTACATATTGATGAATGATGATCATGTTGATACTCTTAAATCAGAGCTGGATTGACCTACATAAGTTTTCTTAAGTGGTAACTCCTCTCCCGTTTTGCGAATTTATTTATTTTCAGTCTCAAAACTCTTGGGGTCTATTTTACAAGCTATATCACTCAGTTTATTCTTGTTTTTGATTTTAAAGAAATTACCTTTTTCATTTTCAAGGTCTAGATGTCTCTTTATTTAAAAGTTTCATTATTAGCTCCTATCAAGAAGTTCTTGCTTAACTGGTCCATGCAGAATACTATTTTCCCCCCTTTTTTTTTCTTGCTCTGGTGGTTGAGGATGACTGCTTAATTTGGTAACATATCTTGTATTTCATTAATTAAATTATTCCCTACCATAAATATTTTAAAACGTCTGATTTATTGCCCCTTCTAGCTGCGAAGCTTCTGTTTTTTCTTGCTTCAACAAATCCATACAACTTTACACTGTTTAAATTGTTGGCATACCTAAAATATCCAAATTGAAATGGCATAGAGGTTTCTATCTCTTTTATTTAATTTGTGGAGAAAATCTCAATGGTTGCTTTAGTTAAAAGATTCCAACATAATAGAGATTTAATAGTAGGTTAATCACATAAATTAAGTTTAAGAAATAAGAAATAAACAAAGAACTAACTTCATTGAATATAATAAATAAAGGACCATAAATAGGTGTATGACCTGTCAAAGTAAGGTCTAGGAGGGGCTGACTGGCAGCAGACCTAACCAATGACATTTATCCAAGGAGTCTATGCTCATACTTGAACTCGAGTTCTCATGCGAGCGGTTCAAGGCTTTTACAATCACACACACTGATAGTACCTGGTGAATAGGAAATGGAAAGGAAAAAAAAAAAAGATTCATAGGATTCATATTATGCTGTGTGTCAAACCATGATTCACGTTGAAGCTAATGGTATTACTTGCATAAAAAGATCTAAGCTAATAGTATTAATTGCATAAAAAGATCCACAGTGCTAAAGATACAATCTTATCAAGCATCTGATAAATTTTCTGCAATTAGTGGTTGATAGAATGTATATGATTGTGCATTGATTTGGTGTTAAAAATGTGCTATTAACAATTATCCTTGCATGATCAGAGAAATGAAAATTTTTAAGCAATGCTCTCTGTTTGAGGTGATAATTCTTGATAATGTTCTTTGCCAAAGTTTTGTTTAAAAAAGCAAGAATCACTGAGGGTATTTTGCTATTCTTTGCTCTGGAATTCCTACAAAACCATCAGTTTAATATTTGAAGGGATGTGGCTTTCATGATTATCTTTTCCTCTATGCCAATATAATGGGAAAAAGAAATAATTCCATCAGTGTGATGCCTGTGGGGAAGCATTAAAGCTTTAAATAATTCTGTTTTCTGCTTACAAGTTCAATGAAATTCTGTAAGCTATTTTCTTGTGGTTATAATTGAAACTTATGTGAATTACTGGTTTCAGCTACACTATTCAGTCTGACGATATATTTATATTGCAGATGGAATGGTCCAAGCCACAAGTTCAGGGTGATATAGCAACTCCTAGGGCTGGTCACGCTGGTGTCACTATAAATGATAACTGTTATATAGTTGGTGGTGGAGATAATAAAAATGGTATGCAGAGATCTTCTATCAACTTTTTGTTTAGTCATGTAATGTTGTTTATGCCTATCCTTGCTTTTGTGTGTATATGACAGGATTTTGATTTGCAGGTGCTCCAGAGACCCTGGTGTTGAGTATGTCTAAGCTTGTGTGGTCGTTGTTAGCGATTGTGAAGGAACGAGATCCACTTGCCAGTGAGGTTGTTTCTTTTACTTCATATCGGGATTCTTTGTCAGTTATCTGTGAAAATTGTATTTTTGCAGATTGCAAGATCACTTTCCAATGGAGATAGATTTTTTGCACAAGATTGCACACATAATATCGAATACAAACTTGCTTGTGTGGATCACTAGGGTAATTCAGAAGTTAGTGACTCAGTGTTGACTATCATTACATACTTGGAAACTGCTGAAGGGATTGTTTCATTTCATTTTTTTTAATTAATTCATAATGATGCAGGATCTTTAAAATTCAAAATGTTATATATAAATATAATATCATATTATTAATAGATAAGCATACAAATGATTTGTGGCGACTGTGTGCTGTGAGTATATTTTAAAATTCCACACTTTTATGCCGTCACTCCATGCTTTGGTGACTTGGGATCAGTACTTGACTACTTGTTCTCTATGAGCTTTTTTTTTTTGACTCTGTCAGCATTCACTCAAGTGACACTGTTTCAGAACCTGTAGTGTTAAAAGTCTACAGTACATGCATTGCATTGCCATGTATTTTTTACATTTGAGCTTGTAAGCATAAATGCATATTTTTTGACAAAAGTCATGAATTTTGGGAACAGGGTCTTAGTCTTTGCTCAGCATCAATTGATGGAGAAAAGCATCTAGTTGCCTTTGGTGGTTACAATGGCAAGTATAATAATGAGGTATGCAACTGAATAATGTTCTTCCTAGAAATACATTATAAACTTTCTATTGGATGGAAGCTAATTCTCATCTACTGTAGTATCTGGTATTATTCAAAATGTACTTAGCAAAACAGATACTCTGAAAAATCTTCGCATTTTTGTTAGTGGAAAGTTCGGTATTAAATGCTTACCTCTAATGCAGGTATATTTGGAAAAGCTTTTATGGTAAAGAGAGGCACTTCCTAAATTCTTATTGCTGCCCTCATATTATCATCTTAGTATCTTCAAATCAATTCTCATTTGGCTCAATTACTGCTGATCATTTATAATTTTATGGTTTTATATATATAGAGTTCTCCGTCCTAAAATTTATTTTATGTTGTCTAGAAGAATTCTATTCTTAGACCAGATCAGAAATTCATGCGGCATGGAAAATTAAGATTTTTATGCACAAAAGAAGAAGTTAAACTTCAATTTCTTCCCCCCACCCAAAAAAAAAAAAAAAGGAAAGAAAGAGAGAAAAAAGTAGAAAATAAAACTTCTAATAAAAAAAATTTTTGTGCAAACTAATATGTAGTGAAGATGTTAAATTTTACTATGTGAAATTCTTACTACAAAGATTTGAAGGACACGGACATTGGATTTATACCTATATCAAGAAGAGAAGAAAAGAAAAAGAATGAAAATGTTATGACGAAAGTTGAATCTTTATATAATGACGATTTCCTCTCTTGATGCTGTGATTGGATAGTCACCCTTTTCTTATTAAGATTTTGCATGTCAAATTTGCAAGAGTTATTGAGCCTTCAAAATAGTGATATTTATCTCACTCTCAATGTATTCTACGAACAGGTCCTAAAGGAAACTTTGTAACTAAAGAAATATTGGTATATATGATCACATATTTTTCTGAATTCCTGTAGCCTGTATGATTGCTCTAATTTCAGTGGCATAGAAATTTACAGTACTTCCAGTATGATCCTTACACAGATCTCTAACACTAGACTCCATCTTGGTTCCTAGGAAGACTCAGTTCATTATGTGCACCTATAGTACTTCAAGGGATGATGGTGAAGCAATGGGTGGAACCGAAAACCGAGAGATTCCCAAAAAGATCGGGTTTGCTATCTTGTTACGAATATATAAATATGTTTAGAAAGAAAACAATTTCAATGCAAGGGATAGGGAAATATCAGTGACTCTCAAAAAGGGAGATGCTCTAGTTTTGGTGAAATTATAAACTACGAATAGATGCAGTTTGACTTTGTAATGATATATAAGATTTCTTCTCGCTGGCTAGGCATTAGATTACCTGTTATCCTTCAAGGGATCCCATATAATAGGAAAACCCTCAATTAGAAAAACCATATGTCTAGCATGAAAAGGAATTAATTGTTTGTCATGTATGTTGTTGTGTTTCTTTGAAAGACCAAAACTCTATTTTTCTTAGAAGCTCTTATATCAAATTCACAATTTGCTGGGGCCTTATGGAATTGAGTTTCTATATCCCTACTTAAAATCTTATGGATTTTATTGATGTTATTCTGCATCCACAAGTTGTAGTGTGCTTCTTGTTCATTTTCTACCATTGTCTTGGTTCAGCCATGATTGACAGCCACTCAAGCATTATGAATTTGTACTTATAGTATGTAATCTAGATGTCTTGAAAGCAGTTGGAGCTTCTTTTTTTTAGTTCTTTGAAAGTAGCAATTTGTCTGGTTTAACTCCAGGTTTATGTCTTGAGGCCCAAGCCAAAAGGCTCATCACAACCTAAGATTTTTCAGTCACCAGCAGCTGCTGCTGCTGCGGCTTCTGTTACTGCTGCATATGCCTTAACAGCCAAAGGAGAAAATAAGTTGGATTTCTCCAAAACAGAGAGTTCAAGTTTCAAGGAAGTCAAAACAGAGAGCTCTCAGCAGGATTTCGCAGTAGAAATTGATGCAATTAAAACTGGAAGAAAGATTTTGGAATCATCGCATGCAGAAGTCAGAGCAGAAAATTCTAGGCTGAAGGAAAATATTGATGAAATGAACAACACATATGCTGAGTTGTCCAAGGTACGTAGAGAATGGTAACTGGAATTAAGAAGTGTCCACCTGCCAGTTAATGTTTAAATCTCTCATTTTGTTGCATCAATTTACCTTAGGAACTACATTCAGTCCAAGGTCAACTTGTAGATGAGAGATCAAGATGCTTCAAGTTAGAGGTTTCTTCTTCTTCTTCTTTCTGTCTTTGATTTGTGTTGATTTTTCTTATATTTTGAAATCTCATTTTTTAAATAAGTTGAATCCTAAACTCTATGATCCCAATGCTTCAGTTTTTTAGTTTTGATTTAAATTGGATGTTTGGTTAATTTATTTATTTATTCTTATCTACTCTTGGTTGTTAGGCACAAATTGCAGAACTACAGAAGATGCTGGAATCGTTGCAGTCCATTGAATATGAGGTCCAACTACTACGGAACGAAAAATCTGCCTTCGAACAAAATGTGGAGCTTTCTGCAGCCGGGGCTCCCCAGAGGCAAAGTTCAGGTGGTGTTTGGCAGTGGATTGCTGGTGGTACAAGCTAGACATAATTACTCAAGGTTAGTTCCATCAACAGAAAATGAGTAACATTACATGATTGCGGAAAACATCTTGCATCAGTGAAGAACTTCCAGGAGCCATGCGTATCTCTCAAGTACATGGAGAGCCTAGTTGCAAGTTCAGACAGATTAGTAGAGTCACCTCATCCGGTCAACATGCACTAGCAATGATATAGTGCAGTCTGTATTTCTGGAGGAGTTGAACGCAATGATATAGTGCGTCTTGTACATTTTTCCTGTGGTGGAAATGTTTTTTCTTTAACAACCTCATCTCTTGTAGAGTTGATACTGAGGATATAATTTTTGCTTATAAAGAATTATAGAATGAATTCAAGTGTAGTTATCCCAGCTCACAAACTCCAGATATCTTTTTTGCTTATACAGAATTATACCAGTGGATACAAGTATCAGTACATGAGCTCTTAGATTTTCAAATTTATCGAGCATTTCTCCGTGCAATGTGGATTTTGTTACTGAACATATATCTAACAATGTTTCTGAGCTTGGAATGGTTCAAATAAAATTTCTAAATTTCAGGGCATGATTCATTTCCTAGGCTGTTAATCTTATTTACTTATTTTAACAACAAAGGCTCGTCTAAGAGAAAACAGAAAGCCTAAACTTCGAACCTACTTGTATTAAATTGTTATGAACTGAAAATTTAAGCTGTCCCATGATTTGAGTCATTTCACTGTTTGATAACCTTTTCACTGATAAATGGTCTTTTTTCTCTATAGGAGAAGGCGCAGAGATGTTTGCCGATTGTTAAATCAGAGAAGAATTCTTAAACTGCAATGCCATATGAAATAGGCATCCAACATATTCTATGAATTAGGTAACCATTATCCATTATGCTTAATATAGCCTATACTATATTTAACGAGAATAGGCCCCTTGGGAATCGTGATGAATAAAATGCTCAGCTTTCCAAAACAGCCCTTACATATTATTGAAAAGATTTATTAATAAAAGGGTACAATAGTTAAAACTGTCTCAATTTTTCCAAAAATTAACAATCAGTTTTGCAACTGTTCCCTCTCACATTGCCTTCCTCCGTCCCTTCCTTTCCTACACACGTGCAGTACTGCACGTGCACCCTGCTTGTTTACTATAAAAGAAGATGTACAGAAGTCTTCTCAGCTGCAATGCTATATGAGTTAGGTAGCCAACATATTCCAGGAAGAATTCCTTTCTTTTGAAAAGAAAAAGATAGATTACAATTTGGACTGAGGCTGCCTTTTGGTTTGAGCCACCAGATCTTTCCTGAGGATCTTGCCGGCTGCTGACCTTGGGATGGCATTGATGAAAGCCACCTTCCTAACCTTCTTGTACGGAGCTACCTACAAAGATTCCCCCAAGTCAGAATCCCAATCTTGTAAGATGATTGAGACAGGTGATAGAGAAGAGTAAAAATAGAACCCCACCAACACCAACCTGGCTGGCAACAAATTGAATGACTTGCTCTTCAGTGAGTCCAGAATTAGCTACTCTCACCACATATGCCATTGGTATCTGCCCTGTTTCTTCATCTTCAACCCTGCAAATCTCACAAGTGAGTATCTCAGAGAAGGAGCTGGAAATAGGGAGAGAAGAAGATTGTGTTGAAACGCACGGTATAACCGCTGTGTCGAGTGTATGGGGATGGCTGAGAAGTATTGCTTCCAACTCTGCTGGTGCCACCTGCATGTGCATTTAACAGGTTCAGTTTTAAGTTTGAATTCACAGTAAGCGAAGCTGACATTTTCAAAATCCAACCAGTTTCATAATACCTGGTAACCATTATGCTTAATGAGCTCCTTTATCCGATCAACTATGTAAAGGAATCCATCTTCATCGATATAGCACAGATCCCCGGTGCGTAGCCACCCCTCTGAATTAATTGTTGCAGCAGTAGCTTCTGGGTTACCTAAATACTCTTTCATTATTGTTGGGCTCCTCAGCCATAGCTCTCCTTCCTTGCAGGGTGGCAGCGACAAGCCGGTCTGGACATCCACCACTTTGGCACTGAAGGTCGGAAACACTCCACCGGAGGACTCTGGATGTGCCTTTGCCTGCTCATCTGAAACAAAATAACCACCAGAACCAGTTGTCTCCGTTAGCCCATAGCCTGGCCTCAGTTGCACCCATGGAAACTTCTCTCTGAAGGCCTTAGCCACCTCTCTGCTCAAGGGTGCAGCTCCTGAGCCTACTCTCCTCAGCGAAGATAAATCGCTGTTACTAGCATTCTTCACCATGGCAAGAAGCACTGGTGGGACTGCCGGAATGTTACTAATGCGGTGCGTCTGTATTGCCTCGAGCATAGCTTTGAACTCGAACTTTGGCATTAACACAGTGGTGTTACCAATGCAGAACAATCCAAGTGCAAAGAAGATTAAGCCATAGATGTGGAACATTGGAACAAAGCAAAGGAACACATCGTCGTGAGCTGACGACACATCGATCGTCCATTTGAGGAGGGTGATGCAAGAGATGATGTTTGCATGTGTTAGCACCACTCCCTTGCTAACACCAGTGGTACCGGAGGAGTACAAGATCACAGCAGCATCCGACTGAGAAATCTTGGCCTTGGGCACTTTCACTGCATTGCATCCCTCAATCAACTCCTCTATAGATACTGAATTGCGGTCGGAGGTTCGAGTGGTGACAATAATGGGGACTCCGGTGGGGAGCATCTTGTGTAGCTCATCTGGGGTGGAGATGACTAGTCTTGCACCCGAGTCATGCACTTGCTTAGCGAGTTCCGGCGCCGTGTTGAGTGGGTTGCCGGCACTCAGAATTGCACCAAGACTCAGCACAGCTAGGCTGATGATTGGATACAGGAGGGAGTTTGGTGATACAAGGAACACCACGTCCCCTTTACGTACACCAACTGCGTAGTATAAACCTGCTGCAAGAGAGTTAACTGAACGTTGGAGCAGAGCATAGGTATAAACCTGCTGCAAGAGAGTTAACTGAACGTTGGAGCAGAGCATAGGTGACTCGGCCGTGGGTGGCCGAGTCAATGAGTGCGACTCGGAACTCGGCATGATCTGGGTGTGGGAATTGTGATAGCACAAAGGTGGCTGTGTCGAGATCAGGTTGAGTTGGGATTTGGTTCTGGCCACCGAGTCGAAGAAGCGAGTGGTAAATGCCTGTGAGAGCGCAAAAGCCGCTTCTCTTATCGACTAGGGAACCATTGGATGGCTCTTCATTGTATTCCCATCTGGCCTCGGTCGACATGGTCGAAAGAACTGGTTTGGATTAAGCAGAGTTTAAGAGCTAGAAATACTAAATAGAGAGCTCCAATTGTGCAGTATAGGATGGAGAGGCTCTTCTTTGCTTCAGGTTTTAAGCATTGAAATGCAAACAATATAGGATGCTGGTTTTAAGAACACTGATCTCAAAGCTTTGGCATTGATAAGTCCGTTATGGTTGGGAAGAAATGTTTGGTTCATAGATGCCGCCGAGGAAGAGCTGACCAAGTTGCTTAGAAAGAGATATTTGAGCGTCGCTTTGTATTTTATTTGCCGTCGAGGTTGTGGGCATCCAAGGTTGTGAGGAACAAGACAAGGATATATGGTCAAGGTCATGGGTATCCAAGAAGAAGATACGGGAGGTTCTCTGTTATATTATGAGTTTATGACTTGGTACGTTATAAATTAGGTTAAGTTTTTCTTTTCTTATTCAATTCAATAGGAAAAATCACCCATAGCTGTGTGTATATATATATATACCCGGTTGCACGTGTAATATTGCATCTATACTTACCAGATCACTTCCTGTGGTGGTTTTATCTGCAGGCTTAAGTGAAGCCTCCACAAGATGTAAACACGTGTCATGTAGATGCAAACACGTAACTAACAGTTTTCCGCCACAGGACACGTGTTTGCATCCTGTGGAGGCTTCACTTAATAGCTGCAGATAGAGCCGGAAGTGAATTGTATACTTACTATTTAGTAAAACCAACCCTGGGAATATTCCCTAGGGATTCTGGCCCTCCTTTTTACTCCCCCATAAATACCCTCCACAACACATAAAAGCCCTAAATAAAACTATCATCGAATCCACTTTCCAACTTCAACCGCTACTTTTATGCTGTATAGTTATCACCAATAGAAATACAATTATCTGCAAATAAAACTATTAAAAGTGGTGGACCGATATGCAGTAATGCACATGTCTTCACTGGTATAAACAATTGAAAGACTAGATATAAGTATTCGTTTGGGATATAAGTATTCGTTTGGGACGTCCAAGGGCTTAAAAACTATGGAAGGTATTTTCTAGAAAACAAAGAATAGATAGACCAACTCGCCCATAATATATTATAATTAGGCCTTGTAGGGTTAGTTTGGGAAAAAAAATATCAGCATGCTCTTCATGGGATCGCTTCCTGTTATGGGTAGAAATTGTTAAAACAAGTCTAAGTTTGCATAGATGAATATTAATGCCCTTTGATCAACTGAAACCACCTTACTAGTTTTCAGGTGAGGTGGGGTTATAATTTAACCTGAGGCCGTATCGTCTGTGGCAAAAGAAAGGCTTACAACAAGATTGGTCTATGACAAAAAAAAATAAAATAGTTATTGACTTTTTTTTCAAAATTTTATGGACCACTCACAGACTTACTTCTGGCAATATAGCCCATACAAACCCTGAAGCCCAACCTGTTTTCAAGACTGGGCTTTAGCTCATTCCCTTGTGAATCAACTAGTCATTCAGTTCCAATCCTTCACAAAAGACATAAGAGGCCCATTTGTTGTGGGAGGTGAGGTTGTGATCAGCTTACAAAAATAGGAGACGCGCTTGGCGTCAGTTTCGAACAGGAGAGGCAAAGAGCGCAGGCCTTCCCACACCAAGTGCCCACATTCGCTGACACCCCCTCCTTCAAACCAGGCATAACAAACTGCACACCAAATCTAGTATTATATACTTTGCGCCCACAACAATCTATCTAGAGAGAAACAGAGACAAATTGTAAAAGTCCTGACCCAGCTCAAGTTCCCACCACCACACACCACCACAATGGCGTCGACATCGCCGTTGCGCATCTTCTTGTCGACCTTGCTTCTTTTTGTGCTTCTTCTTCCTGATGTCAATGCCACCTTTGGTCACGGCAAGCACTCTCATCGTAGAGGCAGACACCAACACCATATCCGCCCTTCCGTGCCTCGACACCGTGCGAAAACTCATCGGCCTAAGTTCAAACCAGGCCCATGGAACTCCGCTCATGCCACCTTCTATGGAGGAGGCGATGCTTCAGGAACAATGGGTATATGACTAATTCTTCAAGGGGCCCACAAGCAACTTTCGTAGCTATTTTAGAGAGAAAATTCTATTTATTTTATTTTAAAAAATTTCTTTCATGAGATTTTGCAATGTGGCAATTTTATAATCTCAAAAATTTCTCTTTCTACCAATGTTAATATCAGCCACACTGTATCATGACTTTGTTGTAGGGGGAGCTTGTGGATATGGAGACCTGCAAAGCCAAGGCTACGGTCACCAAACTGCAGCATTGAGCACAGCTTTGTTCAACAATGGTTTGTCATGCGGGGCATGTTTTGAGATCAAGTGTACCAATGACAACCAATGGTGCAAACGAGGACAGCCCTCTTTGTTTGTGACTGCAACCAACCTTTGTCCACCAAACTTCAACCAACCTAGTGACAATGGTGGATGGTGCAACCCTCCCCGCGCCCACTTCGACCTCGCGCAACCCGCGTTTCTTCAGATAGCCGAGTACAAGGCAGGCATTGTGCCCATTCAATACCGAAGGTCAAGCATCATCATCTTCCATTATATGTCTAAATTAAGAAAGAAATGCAGTAGATCAACATGACTAAATTTGAGTACTTGAATATATGTTGTTGTTGCAGGGTTTCATGCCATAAGGTGGGAGGGATCAGGTTCACAATAAGTGGGAATCCTTACTTCAACCTGGTCTTGGTATGGAATGTTGGAGGTGCAGGAGACGTAAAAAGTGTGCTGGTGAAGGGTGACAAATTCAAATGGACTCCAATGAAGCGTAATTGGGGTGAGAAGTGGCAGAGTGATGTGGTGATGGTCGGCCAATCGCTGTCCTTCCGAGTTATGGGGAGCGATGGACGGAAATCGACCTCGTGGCACATCGCCCCACGTAACTGGCAATTTGGCCAGACCTTTGAGGGAAAGAACTTCAAGTAGTTAAAACCAGATCATAGGATGGATCATTGCATCATCATCAGCAGATCTGCTCTCCATCTCATCTTCTCTTTTTTCTTAATTTCCTCAAGCTTAGCCTGCTTTGTCTCATGTTTGTTTTTCTTTCTTTGCTAATGAAATGGACTAATCCTTGTTCCATCGCATGACATGAAATAATGCTTTATATAATGACATGAATGTACACGTACTCCAAGATGTTGCCACCCAGTTTGTGGAAATATATTGAGTTTGACCACCAAAAACAAGTGAAACCCAGTTGAATTTGGGTAAGTTTGAGGTTTGCCTGACCCATTTTGAGTTTGGCCAATTCATCTTGTTCTTTTCTTCAAACAAAAACACGAAATGAGGAAGAACAAAATTGGAACTGAATTCTTACAGCTGATTCTTGGACCTTTGAACTCAGCCTTATCAGAAATTCCAGCTTAAATTCGAGAACCGTGAAGCTCAGAGAAACGGATTGAAGTTCTTGTAAATTCCTTGATCAGCTGTGAGATTACTTCACCTAAAAGATTCTTAAAATAATTTAAGAAAAGTATGAAAGTTTTTTATACTTTTATGATTATTTGAGAATCATAAGAGTATAAAAAATTTAAAATAAATATAAAAGGTTCTTACAATAATTCAAATTTTAAATTTAAATATATAAAATTTAAAATAGTGAAAAAAATAAAAAGTCATCACAGGCCACCACAATTTGAATCCCTTCTCACCTCTTTCCACCGTACCCTCTCCCTCTACCTGTGCCTCCTCTCTCTCTAGATTGCATTCAAGGGAGAAGTAGAGGAAGAGGGGGAGGAGTCAAGATCAAAACTGGATAGGGGCGCACATGTGCCATATGGCTCCGACGAATTGGTCTTAATAGAACCAGGCCTGGCCCAAGCCTATACGGCCTCGCTATTGTTAAAATCCACTGTAACCCAAATCAGATCACCAAACCTACTTGAAGCATTGGTGGGGTGCGCCAGGCCCGTGCAATACTGCAACGCAAGGGCGACGCGCGAGGACCCCAGTAGCAAGCTACTGTGGTGGGCCCTCCCCCAAGAAAAATTAATTTAATATCATGTGGGCCGATGGCCCACGTATCAGATATTAAACTGATAAGAACAGATACTACACTTGATCTTAGCCAAAAGGCCGAGAAAGGTATGCTTTGTTCGGTTTACTCGTTCGGGTTATATATCCGTCTTTGACCACACTTGTTTCTTGCCTAAACGATGTGGGACTACCTGCTCATTTGCTCTAAACCTCATGGGGTCTGGTGACTTGACCCTCTTTTTTTCGTAGTCATTGCACGCTTTTCATGTGTTATATTTGTGGTAAGTTCAATATAGTTTGGGATTCTAGTTTTACTAAAATGACATTTTTTAAGTGTCAAACCATTTTTTGGTTGACATAAGCAACTTTCATAAGTGGCGTCTGTGTGTAGGGATGGTAATGGGACAGGTTTTGATTAACCCGAACTCCAATACCAAACCTTGAGCTAAGGTTGTAAATGTGTTAGATCTGGATCGGAATCCAGTTAAGTTATAGAATATCCAAATTTGATTAAATATCCACTGGATCTTTCATATTTGTTACTAAATCTGAAGTTGAATACAATTATAAAATCTGTATATGAGTCCGATTAAATATTTGAATTTGAAAAATCTAATTAAATAGGCTTTGTTTATTATAATTATATAGAATAACAATTTAAAACTTTTAGAATCTATATCTTAGGGTCGCATTTAAGATTATATACATATATATATATATATATATAAATAAGAATATTAAAATTATTTAATCGTCCTTATACATTTTAAAATTTTACAAATATATGTAATTTAATCGGATTGGGATTTTAATCATATGGTTAAGGCTTGATCCGAATCCGATTATAAATGGATCCAATTTTCATATTTGATTCCAATCCGACGAATATTTAAGCGGTTAAGAATCCAATTTAATCATAAATGGGCGATAACAGTGCAGGTTTGACCCACTTGGAATATTAAGTGTAAAAAAAATTTGTTTTTTAATTAGGATACATACATTGATAACATATTTCTTAGTAAAGTATGAATTTTTTTATATATAATATATATATTAAAAATAATATTTAAAATATAGAAAAATAATAACTTAATATATGAAGGTTGGGTTCGAGTCGGGTTGGGGTCAGGGCGGGTTGGATTAAATCTGAACTCACTCCTAACCTCATTTTAGCCATACCAAACCCTAGCTATTAGCTATTAGGGAACCCGCCTCCGTAGCCATCCCTATCTCTATGTCAAGTGACAAACATTATGGAATGTAAGTGTAATTATTCTAGAAGGTGCCGCTTGGGAAGTCACAGGCAATGGCCTGGGAATGATGTAAAAAAAAAAAATTTGTAATTATTCTAAATTTAAGCTTAGATCAGAAAATATTAGTGGACTGCTGGGCTAGCAAAGAAATATTTGTTTTCATGTATGTACCTATGAGCCCATCGGAGAGAACAGTAGCATGATTAGCTATCTCAGTAATTTTGTACTGTTAGATATCCTTTCCCGGGGTTTAGTCGTTCTTTGCCATTTGAGCGTTTGTGGATAAGAGAGATAGAGAGACAGAGACACAGAGTGGAATTAATGGCTACAACAGCGGCGGCACTGTCATGGGGTTCGTCTAGCTGGTTTCGAAGCTTAGGCGGGAACATGAGTGAGACCACAAATGTTTCAGACCAGGGGAGGATAATGTTGGTGGTAGCTCAGAAGAAAGCCAAGAAGACTCGAAAGGTATGCATTTCTTTCATTTGGGTTTTTTATATTTTTCTAGCAATATTGGTTGTTGGTTCTGTAGGGTTTATAATTGTTGTTGGGGTAGATTATTCTGAAGGAGGATGTTGCAGAGCTCGGAAAGAAAGGGCAACTTCTCGACGTCAAACCTGGATTTTACAGAAATTATCTTCACCCCATGGGCAAAGCCCAGATTGTCACACCCATTCTACTCAAGTAAATTATAATTTGAAACCCTTCAATTATATCTTCCAAATGTTTTGTTGGTTTGCATTATCTTTTACAAATTTCTTGTTATTCATCGATTTGAATTCCTGATTAGCTGGTAAGTTACAGGAAGCTAAGCTGAAACCTTGAGAATTGATTGTGCATAATGTGCACAAATCATAACTAGGGTAAACCTGTTGAAGCAACAGAATGATGTTTCTTCGACTTCAAATGGGGAAAGAAATATATGTTAGGTTGATTTATATATTCAGGTTTAGTTGCCTTGGATAATATCCTGTAACGGTTTTCAAATATGGAAAATTGGGTCGCATGGGAGGGAATTGGAAAATTGAGGAGAAGACCTTCAAGAGTGAAATTTGATAAGCTGTTTGTGAGTCAGCATGAAAAGTGCATCTCAGAGGGCAGCTTCTTAGGGATATTTGGTGTTTTTCACTTGTTGCATACTTTTACTTAGGTCTGTATGACCATCATTGGTTACTGTCTTAAGTTGTGGTGTTTTCTTTTTTCAATGAACGCTATGGATAACATGATGCTGAAGCTTTTACCTTCGGTATGAATGGGAATATGAGGATATTTGTTAGGGAAGATCCTTTGTGTTAAATGCTGTTACATTGATCTAAGATTCCTATTTTCAGGAGAGACCTTAAACAAATGTGTTGTTATGTGGATTGTAACATATATCAGTAGGGAAATCTTAGTAACCACTACATGCACAAGGTTTGCTGCCATAGGTTTCAATTAATAAATTAAACATTTTTGTCAAGTATTATTTTCAAGGACTGAAGAAGACAGTATCTTATTTTCCTTCTCTTATGATGACTGTTCCATTGGAACAATACTTATTTTTTCAGAAGTAACACGCTAAACTTCTGTTATAACATAATTGAATAGATTAATGAGCATGAAATTCCATCATGTTTTGTAAGATTTTTGTTATTAAATTCCATCATGTTTTGTATTTATATTGAAGACTAACAAACAAGGAAGCTTGTGAACTACAGCACTTGGATATTACATATTATTAACCCTTTTTTTCTGTGAGAGATGATATTTATGTCCTGACTTTGGAGCAAATGACAACCTCTAGGGAAATGCGGATGGAAGAGGAAAGAATTGAGGCCGAGAAAAAACGGGTAATGACCCTCTGGAATTTGGTTGAATGCTATGCTATGGTTTAGAAATCCTGTGTTCTGGATGAGCTGATTCTACTAGATTTTTTGCCCAATGTTGCTTTTATCTCCTTAGATGTGGCGTTTCTTGTCTGAGTCAATGTTGTCACTTGATTGTGTGTTTTGAGCAGTTGCAAGAACATTTTTGAAATTCACTGTTCCCAATTGATTTTGGGACTTAACTGGTACTGTTTTTAAATGTAAAATTTGGTGAAAGTTATGGGTATCTCGTTGAATGTTTATAAAATATTTTAATGATATGTGGCAAGTAGGTAGGCCGTGCAACTTTCAAAATTACTATTAGCTCACTTCCTTCTAAAGACTCATTAGTTGAAAAATAGAAGCTGGATTTAAACACATTCATTCAGTTAGCATTTGAATTTGATTGTGTTAAAATCTTATAGCTATTTTTTCAAATTTATTTTCAGAGGTAAAAATATTCTTACTGCTCTTTCTCTATGATCATAAAGGGTAGAAATAGGAAAACCATTCAAAATGAAAAGGATCTGAGAAGGTGTTTTCTGATTTTGCAGAATTTTTTCTCAAAAGACTGTGATAAATTTATAAATACTGGCAAAGCAATGTTTTTAAAGCTGTGTTAATATGGATATTTCTAATGTGGGACATGTTTTGTTTTGATTTAATATATTGAGTTTTAGGAATTATTGAATCTCATTCTATTTCGTGTTGAAATTCCAAGCATTGAAGTTAGTTATTCATTTTTTTTAAGAACAGAATAATGACAGTTTGGCTAATCTAAATGATCCATAATGCACCTATTTATTTAATTTTTTTGGAAGCCTCGTAAGAATGGAAAGTATCAGGAGAAGAGTGCAGGATATACTGGTTATCTAACTTCTGGAAATACTATGAAATCTATATATCTTCCAAACTGTTTAAATTCAAGGCCATAGATTTCTTCAGTTGCAGTTTTTAGTTGAATGAGTGCAAATTTATTATGCTTTTCCCCTGATATTCTTACTAGTTTTACCATAATTATGATAGAGCATTCTGTCATTAATGGATATGGCTTAAATGGTATCATCTTGCTTGCAGGTTAAAGAAGAGGCGCAACAACTTGCTCTAATTTTTGAAACAGTTGGAGCATTCAAGGTGAAGAGAAAAGGTGGAAAAGGAAAACAAATTTTTGGCAGGTGAGTGGATCCGACAAAATTTTGGGCTTTGGTTTTGATATATTTCATTCAATGAATCGTAAAAACCTTTCATCCTTGCAGCGTTACTGCTCAAGATCTTGTGGACATCATCAAGGCACAGCTTCAGAGGTATTATTTTCTTGTCCATGTGGCTTATGATGCATACAGTTGCCAATGTCACTAGGAGTTTTTGAATTAATGATTAAGTGCCATTAAAGATCAATGCGGTTGCAAAAATACAAGCAGACCCATGAGACATGGGTCTGAGAAAGGAAAGAAAGGGTATGAGAAACAGAGAAAGCTGGATGCCAGTGTTACTAGTTTCCCAACACAAGAGTGACAAGACACAAACAAAACACTAACATAACATTTGATAGAGAGTTACATTGATGCTATTTGAAAATGGAAAACTGTGTACATCAGAGTTTCTGGGAAATGATATGGGTGTCACAGAATGATTTGAGAAATAGAAACTAGAAATAGCCCTATATTCCATAAATTTTTTTAGATATGAAATGACAAGAATTGTTGGAATAATAGAGATGAGAAAAACTCTGTGAAATGTCATCAGAGATATAAATGATTTTGACAAGAAAACTGGCAATGCAGACCATTTATATTACATGACCAGATAATGAGTTTATAGCTTTCTTCCTCTGTTGATCCATCTCATTTTTCTCTTTTGGGGTACCCTCTAGGGATGTGGACAAGAGAATTGTTACTCTTCCAGAGATACGGGAAACTGGCGAATATGTTGCAGAGCTAAAGCTTCACCCTGAAGTTACAGCTCGAGTGAGGGTAAATGTATTTGCCAATTGAGGACAATTGTAATTTTAAGCCTCACTAGACATGGAGAAAATGTGAAAGCTGCTATCACCGGATTAAGGTACGCGAACACCTGTCTTCTTGGGATTCATTATTGAGAAAAAAAGAATTTTCTGTTTGGAAAGCAGTCTCGATTATGGGCCATTCATGTATATACGAGGATTGAGAACAGAATTGGGTGGGGATTTGTGCCTATGCCGATAATGTAAAATCATATATTATTCATATCAGATAGGCATTTTTGTTCCCTTGTGGTTAAATTTTATCTGCAAGTTCATGGATTTGTAGAGACTTTACTATTGTTCTTTTGTAGAGGATATTTTAGATGAAAATCGAGTTCAAGATTTTCTGTTACAAGGTATGTAAAATCTGCAATTGTCAATGTTCTGGAATAGGAACATCAAGCTCTGCCATGCTGTTATTTTTTATTTTTGTTATTGTTATTATTATTTATTTACTCTGTTAGCCCTCTTCCATAGAATAGAATGTGCTCAGGAGAATTAGTTATTACAATTTCTTTCTTTGATAGTCATTTTTGGCATTAGCTACATCATCTCCTTAGGCTGTGTTTGGAACCCTAGATTTGGGGAGAAAAGAAAGAAAATTTTGAAAATTTCTTTTTTCTTGTTTGGTTAGAAGGAAGGAAAGTGAGATTTTCTCTCCAAATTTTCTCTTCATCTCTCTCCAATGTATAAAAAATTCTCTCCAAAAAGGTAGAGATTTTGAAAGAAAAGAAAGTTTACCATCGCTACCACCACTATCACCACCCACCATCACCCACCAACCCCACCATTACTACCCACATCACCCACCCACCCCACCACTACCACCACCCACCATCACCACCCAACCACCGCTCACCACCACCACCCCACCAATGGTCACCGGCACCGGCACCAGCACCATCCACTCCACCACCACTATCCCACAACTATCACCACCCACCAATGCCACCATTGCTTTTACCTTGCCATAGTCCACCACCATCCCACCACTGCCTACCATCGCCCACCACCACCATCATTGCTGCTGTTGCTGTCATTCTATCAACCTTACCAACACCCACCCACTCAACCACAACCACCTTAATCCATTATCTTATTAAAATATTTTTTTTTTCTTTCCAGTTCTCATCTCATTCAAACACCAGAAAAGAAAGGAAAATCTCCTCATCTTTTCCTTTTTATGTTTCTTTCTTTTCTCCCCAAATCTAAAGCTCCAAACAAAGCCTTTTAAGAGCCATAGAAAAGACTGAATGAGTTGAACTTATAATAAGACCGTAAGCTTTCTTTGTAAAGTAGAGGCACAACTACTTTCTAGACTAGAGGCACAACTAGGCAAGTATTACAAGATTCCCATGATCATAGAAAGGTAATATAGGGCTCACAATGGATGGCTATGGATCACACCAAAAAATTTGGATTCATCCCCAACGTCAGATCTAAACTTCCGGTGAAAAAAGAAAAAAACTATTAAGTAATTTAATTTCAGCTTTGTTAGGGATACTATCATAAGATAAACACCCCTCTAAAAATTAGCGTATGCTGCTTAAAGCAACGAGCACACGGTATTCTTTAGTAAAAGGCGAAAGAATAGTTCGCTGTGTGCTCATTGCGCAGCTGCGTGTCCTTGTTTGAGGTAGGAAACGCTATTATATACTAATCTAACCCGCATAGGTTTCTCTCTCGAAGCCGAGGTGGGTCTATGTTTCGGTGCTTTCTGTAGATTCTGAGCGTCCACTAATGGAGAGATAATGTTTGATATTTATTGTTTGGATCGGCTTTCTTAATTTATGGGTAGATTAGATACAGCACTAAAATGGATTGGGTTTGGTCCGGATTGACATCAACTCAAAACAAAACCAAATTGCGAACTGGTTACTCAACCAAAAAAACTAAACCAAACATAAATACATATACAATTTTGATTCAATTCAGTCTGGTTCAGTAGTAAAACAAATTTTTAATCAAGACATCAACCCAAAACCGGACCAAATTAATCAGTCTAGGTTACAGACTTCAGAATCCAAACTAAACCCACTTTACCAAAGTCTGGTTTGGGTCAGTCGTTTCTTGATTTTAACCGAAACCAAGTTGACCCCACTACCGGACAGGCATAATGGAAAGTTGCGACAGATGACTAGATTAGATTCGAAGCCAAGTGTCGAGAGGTTTTGGTCGGCATGTGCTATATGTGGTGCAATGATAGCTACCAGAACAACCATGGAGTGACCCGTGACGATCGAGCACTAGTGGCCGACACCGCCCGAGCCACTGGAGGCTCGTATCGTGGCGGGGCAGCCTCGTAATTGTAAACCATCACATGGTTTTTGACTTAGAAGTGGCTAAAGCTCAATGGCTAATTAACGAATCTAATGATCTGGTATATCTTGTAAAGTTGTAATGTGACAGTGAGTAGTCCGTTTCTTCTACTAATTAAGCATTTTGTGGAAACCACATGTCCCCTTTGTTACTTGAGTTGAGTTTAATTTTATAAACCCTGCAAGAGGGGTCCGTGAGGGCTATGCGGTTTTGGAAACTTTTGGTCTTAACTTTATCTAGAACTATAATAAATGTGAGTTTTGGTTGATAAGGTTAGTTTGATGTGACATGGTTCGTTTCATTCTGTTTGTCCGATGCCCCGTTAGTCCTTACTTACATACGACGGCTAGGTTTTTGATATTTGATATGTGGCTCTTAATTTCATAATGGGGTTTTTATGTTGATATAAATTTCTAGTCTCATTTCTCTGTATTTTTTTATATTATGTTGATAACATCAACCAAACTCACTCCAATTCTATGAATGTGTTTGGGGTGTTTTTAATTTTTTATAGGATAAATTACACTTACCTCCCCTGAAGTATGCTATAATTACACTTACCTCCCTTGATGTTTCTGAAATAATACTTTCCCCCTTAAGATTTGTGTATGGGTCAAAGTAACACTCTTTCATTGAAGTTTCCGTCAAAACAGTAGTGTTATTTTGACCCGTACACAAATCTCAATGAGAGGAAAGTGTTATTTCAGAAACCTCAAGGGAGGTAAGTGTAATTATAACATATCTCAAGGGAGGTAAGTGTAATTTATCCTTTTTTATATCCAACATGTGGGCTTTCATACAAAATGCTAACTTGAACGACTTGAAATATCTCAACTAGAGGTAAGTTGTCGAGCATTCTTCCTTTCATTTAGTGTGGGTGGATTTTGAACCTAGACCCTGGATATGAACATCACAATGCTTTGCTACCTAGTACCCTTTATTTAAACTTAATTTAGAGATTGAACAAGGAAGCCTTTAGCCCTACCTCCTTTTACCTCGAAAGACAAGGACGAGGACAAAGCCAATCAACCACACATTTATTGAAGACAATAACAGTAGAGAGTAGAAATCCGGCCAGATTAAGTTATTTCCTTAATTAGCACCCATACATAATGAATTAATAAATATAAATGCAAAAGTGAATGATATTGAGCTGTCCAGAATACGTAACTGTGGCTGTAAAGGCATGTTGTTATATTCTAAATTTCTAATCAAACAATGCGGCAGAAAATGACACAACCGGTAAAAGTTTAAAAGCGGAATAGAATGGTCGGTTGCCGGCGAGATCACCCGGTATTCATTTAGTAGATCAAATAAGGATTATCAAAAGAGGACCCCCGCCGACTTTTCTATCCTTAAACAAATCTATTTTTTTAAACTGAAATGAGACTGCTGACTGCGCGCGGCCTGTGGAAGGGGGGGTTAATCGGTTAGCCTGCCGTAATGGTTAGGGTTGGTAAATTAGTTACTAATACCATGGGTTATCAAAACCTTTTTTTTTTTGGTAAACGGGTTATCAAACCTTGGTGTTGCAGTAAATTTGAAAAAATATGACAGGCATTTTGGGTATATAATGTCTGACAGAAAACAAAGATTTGACTTTATATAATAATATAGGTAACCTGTAAAAAATACATATATTATAAATAAATATATTATTAATTTATATATATATATATATATATATAGGAAAAACTAGTGGGTTTGATGATGAACACTGAATCATCATTTTGGGAGGGTTTGAATTGATGTGTCAACGAGTGAATCATTTTGGTGTAGACTGTGAATTAAAGGTGTGGGGACTATTGATCCACAAATCCATGTGAGGCTCAACATGGATGGAAACCATAAATTGACGGAATGAATTTCATTTGGAGACCATACAATTGGAGCCCAAGCTAGAGGATCTATTGATCTAACGATGAGTGGGGCGTATTTGTTAGCATCATTTACAGACGTGTACACCCTTCTCATTGTTGGACCAGTAGATCTTCGCTAATGATGATCGAGTGGGGTGTACATGTCAGCATCATTTACAGATGTGTACACCCTTCTTACTGTTGGACCTAGGGTTGTTTATTGGGCTGGGCCAGCACGGGCACGACACCCCCGTGGCCCGTTAGGGCACGTCGGCCCGGCCGGTATGGCCCGCCCGCCAATGGCTAGCCGTTTTCCCCCCCAAAAGTGGGTTTTACTACTATTTTTTACAATTTTACCCCCAACAGCCAGATTAGGGGGTATGCTTGTAATTAACTGTAAATGACCATTTCCAGCCTTCCAACTGCCAAATAACAGCCATATTTGAGGGTAGAAGTGGTAAAAAGCCACTTTTGGTTTTCTATAAATAGGCCTAACCCTTACCATTCCAAACCACACTTCTTCTATAATCTCTCTTACTCTCTTGTACAATCTCGTTTACTCTCTTCATCTATGTATCAAGTAATAGTTAATTTTTTTAAATTGCTTAAACATCAAAGGTGGGAAGTGGACTTTGGAGATAGAAGGCTTCAACTGCAAAGTTCAAGCTTCATTCTGAAGATGTATTCTTTTATTTAATTTTCTGATTTTAAAATTATTATAAATATTATATATATAAGTAAGTCTCTTCTTTTACCTTTCTTATTATTTTAAAGCCTAGTATAGTGGGTGACTACTGTGCAACTAAATGCATCTCTAGGAAAGTTCTGTCACAAAGGACGAGATAATTTCCTAAGGAAACTGAGTTTTAAGCGGGACCGTTTGTGACCCCTCCAGTTATCTGGGAATTTTCCTGTTGCATTTTTGCGTACATTATTCCTCACTTTACTATAGGTATTGTATCACCAAAAATTTATTATTATATTATTTATTAAGAAATTTTTTTTCGAAATTTGATAATGGACCCGAGGCAGTCTATGTACTTTAACACTAAGAAAAAGGAGTTTCTTAGACCCTATTCTGATCCACCTTTTTCTTAGGCTTTTGATGAGACCCAACCCCCATATTGTGACCCTTTCATCTAAGATCCTGAACCTGAGTTGCCTTCCCCCCAAGATCCCACAAAAATGGGATCCTTTTCCCTACCACCTAGGAGCACCAAAAGGAGTAGAACCTCCGGTGTCTAGCTAAATTTTGCAATTGAAACAATGGGGAGTGAAGAGAGGGCAGTTTGTAAGCACTGCAAAAAAAATTTTAGTTGCAGAGGTTCAAGTGGTACATGTCACTTGCAATGGCATTTGCATCAAATGCCTTTCAAAACATGGCAAAATAGACTCTAGGCAAGCCCAAATTTCCAACAGTAGTGTTAATTTGGGTAATTTTGTTTTTAATCAAGAAAAAACTAGACTTGAAATTGTAAAGTGGGTAATACAAGAAGAATTACCCTTTAGATTAATAGAAAGTAAAAGATTTAATCGTCTAATAACCAAATATCTAGCACCAGGATATAAATTCTTCTCACGCCACACTTTAAGAAGTGATGCTATAACATTATATAAAAAAATTGAAAGCAGCAATAATAAAAACTTTTTTAAACAGTAGCTTTAAGGTGGCTTTAACCTCAGATATCTAGACAAGTAGACAAAACATAATTTATTTAGCTATAACTACACATTATATAGATAAGAAGTGGAGTATGGAAAAAAAGAATACTAACTTTTTGCGTTACTAGATGCTAGACATTTTGGACCAGCTATAGCACATAATATAAAAAAGTATAAAATACAAAATAAAATAATGGTTCTAGCACTTGATAATGCAAGTGCTAATAATGTTGCAATAGACATACTAAAACAACACTTAAACTTAAATGTAGATGGATGTTTATTTCATGTTAGATATGCTTGTCACATCCTAAATTTAGTTGTGTAGGATGTCTTAAAAATTGTGCAATATCATTTAATGAATATTAGAGACGTAGTAAGATTTTTAAAATAATCTAGCACAACTGCTAGAGAATTTAAAAATTATTGTGCAAGTTTGGGAAAGCAACCTAAAAAAATAACCCTAGATGTTGACCATAGGTGGAATTCAACCTATTTAATGCTAGATGCTGCACTACAATTGAAACAAGAACTTACGCTATTTTATAAAACAAAAGTACTTGTAAGTGAACTAGAAGAACTTGATTGGCAAATATCAGAAATTTAAGAGATTTTTTAAAAGTTTTTTTAATGCAACCAGATTCTTATCAGGGGTTTATTATCCAACATCCCCGAATATTTTAAAAATACTATATCAAATAATTATTTGCTTTAAACAATATAGAAACAGGCCTGCTGCTAAGGATATTTTCCTTGCAATGGAATTTAAAATTTTAAAATATTGACAAGAAATGCCTCATTTATATTGTTTAGCTAGTACAATAGACCCTATGATTAAATTAGGAGTGGAAGATTTAATAAAAGGAATAAATGAAAATATAAGATCTTCTTTTAAAATAAATATACATCAAATAAGAAACTTATTAGAAAGACTTTTTTCTGAATATGATACTAGTAGTAGCAGACATGGTCAAACTCAAATCCAAGAAACACTACCAGATAATTCCCCCTGAAAATTTTTAAGTGGGAAAATAAGGGGAAAACAATCAGCATCTGGTAATGGGGGATCATCAAACTTAAGGATTTATTTAGAAAGGCCTCATTACTTTTACATACTATGGGTGAACATAGTTCTTTTAATATTTTGACATGGTAGAAGCAAAATTAGGTTAGTTATCCTGTGCTTTCCACCACGGCATATGATTTACTAATGGTTTCGATATCCACAGTTGCATCGAAATTAGCTTTTAGTGCATGTGGATGAACGGTGGACGACTATAGGAGTGGATTAACGCTGGAGATGGTGCAAGTATGTGTCTGTCTGACAGATTGACTAAAGGCGGAACTAAAAGATTAGGAATATGTGGATGATCAACTTGCTGGAGACTTCGATGATTTGAATTTTGATGAATTTAGTCTTCTAGATTAGTCTAAGTTTTATTATATTTTTTGTAATCAAAGTTTAGAAACTTTACTTTCTTTTTTTGTTTTTTTGAAACTGCAAATGAAAGATAGATAAATGGGTTCCAATCTAATTGGGATGTGCTCATACTATACTATAGTGATCCAATATTATTTGTGCAAGTGTACTATGTATTGTTGTATTTGAAAAGTTGTACTTGTACTTGTAATAATTAATTAATTTAATTTTTTTTTGAACAAATTCTATCCCAGTATGTGTAAAACAATTTTGTGAATAATAAACATATTTTTTAGAATTTTTTATGGTTTTTTCACTATTTTTCCTATTTTTCTATTTTTTTTTTTGCAAAAAAATTACCTAGGCGTGCCGGGCCCAGCCCAACCCTAGCCGTGCCATGGGTTGGACCGTGCCTGGGTTTCGGCTAGTGGGTTGGCACGGCACAGCCCGTTTGCCAGGCAGGTAGGCACGAGCTAAACGTGCCTGTGCTGTGTTGGGTCGGCCCGTTTAGCAACCATAGTTGGACCAGTAGATCTTCTAGTGAGGGGTCCAGCTGATTTCAAGTATTTCATTTGCTGTAATGCTTTACAATTTAGGGAAACTCTACCAATAATATACATTTATTGGTAGATATTTCAAGTTCGGCTGTGCATTGTTGACTCCAATGCTCTCATAAAATCGAAGGGATGAGTTAGTTTAAATCCATCTTAATGCCACTCATGAATTGTTGTTTTTTAAATCCATCTTAATGCCACTCATGAATTGTTGTTTGTTAAATCCATCTTAATGTCATTCATGAATTGTTGGATTTAATACTAAATAAACCCATCTTAATACTAAATAACTTTTTTTTTTAAAAAGTTGCGTATACGTAGGTGGGAGTCAAGCGCAATTGCAAGTGGATAAAGATTGCCTAAACATTCATGTAAGATATGATCTTTGAAAGGGTTTTTTTTTTGTTGGTAATGATGATCTTTGAAAGGCTGAAATGCAAAAGATTTGTATTGCCCACTCCGAGTTGATAATGCTAAGACATTATCATTGCTTATTATGCCGTTTGGGATTACATATAATGTTTTTGAAGGGTAACTTTGTTCCCATCATTTCCAGCTTGACTCGGGGACGCGTGAGTGCGTAGGCGTGTCAGCATCTGTGCCGATGCAAGGAGTCGGAAACTTTTGACCCCGGCGCCGATCGTATGCAGAACTCGACGGGTTGCGGTTCAGATACGATCCGGCCGCCAGTGGATTTGGACACTTTTGATCTGGCGATTGCTAAGAGGATTAGGGTTTGTCCTCCAAGGTTCTTCCCCCAATTTTATGGCAATATTGACGACGGCCACATTGGTGGTGTTCGTTTGATGTAGAATTTGCAGAAATTGAGGGCCATGTGGGATGATGGCTGTTTCAAGGATGGATAGTGATGAGAATAAATAAAAGATAAAAAGAAAACTAACAATATCTCGGTACCTGCCGCCTGTTTCCTTATAGCTGTGAACGGAGTATAAAGAGAAGAGATCGGGGGCCGCATTGAAGATTACTGGTTCCGGATTGCACATAGTGACTGCCTTTAGCCTTGGTTGAAGGAGTAAGCGAGATCGTACCTAGCTGTGATCGGAGTAGGGTGTACCTTCTTAACCTTGTCCAGGAGTAAGGGGGATCTCCATGTGTTGTTGCGACAGGAAGTAACAAGAGGATAGACTACTTCATGCTATGAAGATAGCATAAGAGTAGGGTGGTCTGAGAAGACCAAATAGGGGGTCTGAAGAGACCGGAATAGCTAATGTAGTTGTGTTGTGTGTTGATCGAGAGATCTTTTCCCTTGTCTGCAGGTCCCTATTTAAGCTGTTTGGCTTGATCACAAAATCTTCCAACGACTCACTCTTAGGAAGTGAAACCCCACTTTACACAAACCTCCCACGTTTCTAGGGAGTGAAGGACCCCACTTTCCATCTTTTTAGCTCTTGTAGACTTTTTCTAAACCAACAATCTTACGTAATGGGTTTCTTAATGGACCCCACTTCTCTATTTTAGGGACACTTATAGTCACGTATGACTCAATTCAACCGCCGGGGCTACGGCGGGTGTAAACAAACTTCAACAACAATTTCTTCTTGTTGAAGTGATTACTTTTCTATAGATCTCATAACGAAAATAAAAATTTTAAGTGACTTTTTACATGCAATTACTAGTAAATGAATACGTTTAGTACGAGTAATTTAGTTATGCTAAGACAAAATTTGCCGACCTTAGCTAGTTTTGATAAGACTTTTTATTCATATTTTGTATTATCGAATGAGATGCAATTTTAAAACATTTAATTTACATTTGCTGATCAAGAAAAGTGTTAAAGAATTCACATGAAGATAATGATAAAAGAAATTGATAGTTTTATGGCATGTAACAGTTGTTCATGGGACAAGGATGTTTCGGCAAATTATGGCATCCAAGTTCATTTAACATAATCGTGAAAGTAATTGAAGAAACAAACAAGCATAAGGAAACTGAACCTTCCTAAGCTAATTTGAGGAATTATTGGAAAGTACTGCAAATCCTTTACCCCGTTTCTTTTGCTTATATGCTTTGCCACCAATCAAAACATATTATGCGACATGTTTTTATGGATTCTATTATAAAGAGCCAATAAAAGCATGCCGCGTGTCATATTTTTGACTAGTAGTAGATTAGAGAGGAAATGGGGTATAGGATTCCATCTCATTGCAAAAGAGTATATTGAAGTGGATTTTTTTTAACCAAAAAAGAAATTAATATGGAAAAATAAATCGTTAGCATATATAGAAAATAATGAGATATACCAAATTAAGAGATATATATACTATACATAAAATAAAAAGATAAGGGAAGAGAGGATTACCTTGTCAAATATCCCTTGTTGGTTCAAAGAAGTTAGTATTAATATATACTATAAGCTTAATATCCAAAAAAAAAAAAAGTCAGTATTTTTCTCCATGAAGTAGCAAAATACAACTCATAATAAGATCAATTCAATGCACAGGAAAATTAAAGAAACCAAGAGTATTACGAAGCTTCATTCAATCCTATCATAAGCTTTATAAAGATCCACTCTCTTTCTTTTTTTGTGCTAGTGAATGCTACTTCATGAGCCAAAATGATATTATCAATAGGATTCACCACCTGGGATAAAACTGCTCTGATGAGGCCCACAAGCTTACCAATGATGGGATTCAACCTAAGACTAGTGGGGCAAAACAACATTATATTCTTAGTTTCTCCACCTTAGAAATAAGCACAATTCAGGACTTATTCAACTCAAAAAAAAAAACCTCCCTCACTATGTCCCACTTCTTTTAGTAGAATAAAATAATACATGGAGTCGGTCGGGACCTTTTTTAATTAATTTGCCTTTCTTATTTTGTTTTCTTGTTTTGATAGAGGCATACATCCAGCCAAAAGTAAAACCCATAAATATATAATTTATTGCAAGTAGAAAGACCTATCTATATATAAGTAAAAACCAAGTGATTGGTCCCACAGAACTTGTCTCATTATTTGAACGTTATGCGTAACAATGGCATATCTACCTAATCAATGCCCAATAACCGACTAATCACTTTTTAATTAACTAAATATGCGATCACTACACTGCTTCAAGATTATTTAATACATCTTGTGTGTCAATATTGTGTACAAGTGGACTCCATCCACCTCGCAACCGTAATCTTAACGTCAGATTCCACCAATCATCACTTTTTTTGTATAGTTTATAAAATATCCTACCCTGCATGCGTATAGAATGTTAAACTCACTCTATTCTTGCAACCAAATCCATTGTGATGGTAAGGTGTGCAATGTCTCCTTGGACACCAATCAGATGAAGCTACAAAGCCACAAATGTAATTGATAACCATTTTTTTTGTAATAAATTTAGAATTCTTACATATTGATATAAGTTTAGATGTCAATGATAATAATAATGTGTTATTGGATTCAAATTCTCTATGGAGTCTTAAAAGGAGCTTGTCTATAGCTAGCAACTGGTTGTCATATCAACAACAAGTTGTAATTAAGAGAAATAAAATATTTTTTTGAGATTTCAATGGGATGAAATCACCTGCAATTTTTTCCTAAATTGGTTTCTGTTGTTGCCGTGAGATGCTTCCATGTTGCGTATCTCATGGTTAGCATTTTTTTTACATGTTTTAAGTGTTTCACGTGGGGTCCACTTGAAAAAAAAATAGCTATGAGATGCTCTACATGACAGCATCTCACGACAGCAGTAAAAACCAATTCAAGTAAAAATTGCATGAGATGTCAACCCAATTTCAATAAGGAGAGAAAAAAGAAAGGCAACAATGTGTTCTTGACATGACAACCCACTATTGGCTACGGACAAGCATCTTTTACAAGCTTATACGTAGGATTTGGTTATCGTACAGCAAGTTGCAGACCATGTAACTAGTTTGAAATCGCCTGCCTTTATTATAGGTGTCCATGCAATTTGATTGATATGCTGTAATATAAAGTATCAAATGGTTGTAAAGTTTTTGCTTTTGAAAATGTAGAAGGGTTTTTCTTGTTGAAAAAACCCCTAATTGTGAGATGCACCACATGGTAGCAAGGGCAACTGTAGTAAAATGCAGCAGATGATCTTGTCCCTATGTAATGAGTCCCGATCATCTGCAGTGAAGATTCCGTGTACACCATTTATACCAAGAGACAGTAATATGAAATTACAAAATATTCACTTGATGGGTCTTATATTACTGTCTCTAAATGTAGAGGCTATACACCGAATCTTCACCACTATTTGCATTTTGCAGTCCCATGTAACTCCTTTGTTTGGTCGCGGCGATCGGAGTAAACGGCTGTCCTAATCGGTGCTGCTAATGCCGAGTCAGAGTCTGCTTGGAAGGTTGGGCGTCCGACGTGACGAACAGTAAAGCGACTTTTAACGCGTTAATAACTCATTAATTAAGGAGGATACATAATTATTACTGAAAAGTGATTGTACATTAGTCAATTACCAAAAGGGTGGTTGTTAAACGTTTGAAATCGGTTTTTGTTTTCTGGGAAAAAGTTTCCACAGGTCTTTTGCTGCCAGTCCAAGGGATGGGTGCGTTTCTTTCTTTCAAATCCACTTTTCCTCCTCTGCGTGTCGTTTAAAAGATGAACAGAACTGAAACGAACCACGAAAAGCGTTAACCACCATCAGCAGTAACAATCAAAAACTACAGTTCTGCAACTATTTCTTCTTCTTCTTCCGGATTTCTTCACTTTCAGGGTACTCCTCTCTCTCTCTCTCTTTCTTGCGCTGGTTATGCATTTAGGTCCTTGAATGTCAAATCTGGTTAGCTAGAAAACTGAGAATTTAGCTGTTAGGGTGCTAACTTGCAGAAATTTTTTTTTTCTTGTTTGAGGTTTTTTGTGATTGTTTTGATTTGGTCTTGTGGATAAGTTTCTTCTGGTTTTGGAGCTTTGGGCTTTGGAGATAAGGTAGAACCCATTGTTGTTTCTGTTTCAATGGGGAGTATGATATATGATCTTTGGTTCATGTGGAAGAGACTATTGCTAAATTCATGTTTGAAGAATGGAGGATTCAAGCTTATGTGTTCTGTTGGAATCTGTTTATATTGTAAGAGGAGATGAGCTTGGAATTCTTAATCTACCACTATTAAATCCAGTTTACAAGAATTCTACTGAATTCAGTTCAATTTAACCCATGCGAGGTGTTGCAGTGTTTGTTAGAGCAGCTCTTGATTGCATTCAAAGTGCCTCCTTATGGCGCGTCATCGAAACTGTAGTATTTCTTTCCGCTTTAGTCTTTCAGATACAACACTCGCTTATTCTCACAAGTGCGCTCACATACCAACACATCGTTTCTCCAAATCAGTAGATTTTAAGCCTTTCTTCAAAGTTTTGATTCATTCCCTGAATTGGTTTTGTTAGTCTTATCTGTCTAGAAAGGCAGGTTTGTCTGTTAGTTTGTTTTTCCTTTTTTTTTTGGTTATTGTTTTTGTTTTTGTTTTGTTGTGTTTGTTTATTTCTCCTATTCTAAGCGTTTTCTCTTTTTAATTTTTGTTTTTTTCCATCTTGGAAGCCTTCCTATAACCATTTTCACATATTTGCAAAATTTATTGATGTCCTCCTCACTTCTTTGAGGTTATCGGCAGGCTTGTTCCTGTTATTTTTCTCTTACTGGATTGGAATTTTGGTAATTTTACTTCATGATATGGTGATTTAGGGTGTTTAGTGGATGAGGCAGGTTTTTTCTGGCATCGACTAATACTGACTGGAAGTGTAGGTGTGTAAGTTTTAGTAATATTACAAGTATGCCTTACTGTTATTGACAGTCTAATCAACCTCGTCCATAAAGTAAGGTTCTTTATAGTGAAGATGAAATCAGTTGGCTATTGGTTGTGTTGATCATAGAAGTAAGGTTCTCAATAGAGCCGATGACATTAATTCTCTATTCATTGTGTTGATCATATTGCAAGTTTAGATACTAGGTGATGATGAAGTTGATCTTGGCTGCTAGATTCATGATGACTTCCTTCTTTCTTAACCAAGGCTACATATTTCTAAGTGCTCTGCTTAGAGGTTAGAATTCATCTCTCAAATTGAATGCCTGCATTAACAAGTCATTCCGTCTGTTTAAATTGGGGTGAACATACATAAGGATATCTATAAATAAAGATGCTCTCTCCCTCTTTCTTTCACTTTCTATTTCCGTTTTATGAAATTCTTGATTCCTTATCACTTCTAAATCTTTCATTATGCACCAGTTAATTAGAATCCTCAAGACCTTTTAGATTATGTGATCTAACAGGAGCCCCCTGACCACTGGATCCTGGTCATCTATCACCATGCCCAATGCAATGAGGATATTATCCAACATGGAGCCCACTTTGATTTGAGGATTTTGGCAAAATTTAATCCACCACACCCAGTGCAATGAGAGGAATTGTCTGATAGGGAGTGCAATTGGTTTTAAGCATTGTGAAATTTAAGAAAAAATTTTATGCCTCGATCATCGAAGTTGATAAAGTTTTCTAAATCCTTATTGATTTATTTTTTATTTCTGACATTCTTCTTTATTTCATTTTGTCTTTAATATCCCCTAATATTGAAGACGACATGATCCCCAGATGATAATAGTTAAATAAAAACTTTAAATGATCATAGGACTTATAAACCTTGTTAGTGAAAGTGAAATGTCAATGATCATTTGAGGAAAGATCACTTATAATATCTACATCTTGAGTATTTGTATTACCATAAAGATGTTTGATCATTTGATTAGGAATTCAGTGATCATATATTCACTTCCATTTCTTATTAAGTCTTATCAATAGTCGTATACCTGAGCAAATTATCTTTGTCTGTTGATGTATGGAATAAAGTGAATTCTGAAGTTTAATTTTATGTATAACTGGTAGTATTCTGACCTGGTGAAGTTTGGTGGTCTCGGTGTTATGTGATATAAACTATTGCAGTTTGTTTCCAGGAAAGATCACTTATCATATCTGCATCTTGAGTATTAGGGGTGTCAATTGGTTCGGTATAATCCGAAATCCGATTGAACCAAACCAAAAAATTTTGGTTTGGTTTGGTTTTATTATTAGTTCAGTTCGGTTTCGGTTTGAAAAAGTACAAACAAAATAAGTTTGGTTTGGTTTACGGGTTAGGTGGTTAAGAAACCGAATCAAACCGAAAGCCGAACTATATTATATAACATTTACAATTTTCTTCTACATATAATATATATAAAAAAATTTCAAAACCTCTTACCACACTTTTTTGTAAAAACCAACTGTTTCTCTTCGTAGGAATCTCTCTTCGGAAGTAGTTTCTCTTTGTATGAATCTCTCTTAAAAAAGTAGGTTATCTCATATGGATGTTACTTACTAGGAGAAGATAAGTTCTTATAGTAAACAATATTGTTTACATTTATATTCTAGTAAACGATATTCTTTAAACTTTAAAGATATCAGAATTTTGGTTTATTCACTTTATTTTGGTTCAGTTTTTGGTTTATAATATTTGGTTGAAATTCGGTTTGGTTCGGTTTTTGGTTTTGATCAACATAATTTGGTTTGGTTTAGGTTTGGCACAAAAACCAAACCCAACCGACCGAATTACACCCCTATTGAGTATTTGTCATGCCAAAAAGATTCTTGATCATTTGATTAGGAATCCAGTGATTATATTTGCACTTCCATTTCTTTTTCTTATCAATGGTCATATACCTGTGCAAATTATCTTTGACCGTTGTATGTATGGAATAAAGTGAATTCTGAAGTTTAATCTTATGCATAATTGGTAGTATTCTGACCTGGTGAAGTTTAGTGGTCTCACTATTATGTGATGTAAACTGTTGCAGTTTGTCTTTGCAAAAAGCATAGTTCAAACTAACGTTTTATGCATTTGATTCTCTTTCTATATAAAGCATATAAAATGTGAGAATATTTTGGCTTCGGGAGGGTCGTGTGTGTGTGAGATTGAGGTTAATGGAGATGTGGGCTAATTATGTGGGTGAACTCATGCACACCATCAATTGTATTATTATATGTTCACAGAAAACTAGTGAATGAGAAAATTTCTGTTACATGCTATGATCCGTATGATTGCCATGTTGTAACATGAATACATAGTGTCAAAAATAACAATTCTCAAGGTTTTGGTAAGTACAGTTAAAACTGATACAATTTGGTTGAGCAACTCATACGAGTTGACCCTAAAGTTGTATGGTGTTAAGAACTTAAGAACCTAACCAACACACCGGTATGATTCATCAAACTTAGTACATACTCTGTTGGAGTTGGCATTATATGAAAAGAAATTTGTGAGCTTTGTTGTTTAGTCCAACAGATGTAGGTACCTCTATTTTAAAGTTGACTTTATGAGGCCTTTTTTTTGGTTTGGTCTTTGGGGTAGATATAGAGCCCATTTGAGCTTTAAACCCCAAAACCTCACAGCTTGGCTCTTATCCTCTTCTCTCTTTTATCTACTTGTGTAACTAGTTTAATGTATAATTTTTATAAGAAACTTTGGGCAAATTGGCTTGGAAAGAAAGTCAGGTGACAATTCATTGGCCACAATGTAAGCTATATAGCAAAATGTGTCCTTGGACATTATAAATTGGCAAATAATTAAGAAAATGGTAACAGGATGGTGGATTCACAACAGCCATTCATTATATAAACATTTTTCTGCACATTTAGAGGCAGATAAAAGTAGCTATGTTTTGGGTGGTTCCCATGGTCTGACACGAGTGTTATGTTAAGACATGTCTCTCACAAGGAGTAGTGGCCTACATGTCAGGGTTTCCATGATATTATGATATTCATGCTTCCATTCATTTATTGTGATCACATTTTTATCAGTTGCATTTCCAAAATCAGGAGTACCTTTAATTCATTTATGTTACCTTTTTTAAAGATCAAAAGATGACAAGCATCAGGGTGTTCATTAATATTATTATAAGATGTTAGTATTTTGTCTCATCTTGTCTTATAGCTTAATTTAAATTCTTGGGTTTATGATCCAGTAAGGTACTGAATCCTTTTGGACATTATGCATGTCTGGCCCCATGGGCCTTGTTAATAACATGGAGGGAGCACTCGCTGATTCAGATAGAACAAGATCTCTTGATGCTGTATACTTAAGTGATAAAGACCATGCATCCATATTAACCAATGGACAAGTTAGCCGTACATCTTCTGAAATGTCTAGCTTTAGAGCTGGTGAGATCTTGCTTCCCAATGGGGAATCTTATTCTGGATCATATCTGCGTAACATGCCAGAAGGTTCAGGGAGGTATATATCATCAGATGGTTGCATATATGAGGGTAAGTGGAGTTGTGGGATGAGGCAAGGGATTGGGAAGATTCATTGGCCTTCAGGGGCTGTTTACGAGGGTGAATTTTCAGGTGGTTACATGCATGGTACAGGGAATTATATCATGCCTGGCAAATTGACCTTTAAGGGACGTTGGCGTTTGAGTCTCAAACATGGTTTGGGGTGCCAAACTTTTGCTAATGGAGACATCTTTGAAGGGTCTTGGATTCGTGGAACAATTGAAGGCCCTGGTAAGTATACCTGGGCTAACGGAAATGTTTATGTGGGAAACATGAAAGGAGGAAAAATGTCAGGGAAAGGAACACTCACTTGGACAAATGGAGACTCATTTGAAGGAAGCTGGTTGGATGGAATGATGCATGGGTTTGGAGTACATAAATGGAATGCTGGTGGCTGCTACATTGGAACCTGGACAAGGGGCTTGAAGGATGGAAAAGGAACCTATTACCCAAAAGGCAGCAGGCTTCCAGTTGTACAGGAACTTTATCTTAATGCTCTAAGAAAGAGAGGACTGTTACCAGAACTGAGAAAGCAGAACCATGGGACACGCGTTCTTCATGCTTCTTCAGTAGATGTGGGGAATGGGAAGGTGGTTGGGAACCAGGGATCTCATCACAGTTCATCTGATAATATCCAAAAGGACAACCTATTGAACATAGAGCAATCTCGCTCCAGAAACATCTCCTTGGAAAGGCGATGGAGTCTTGAGGTGCCATTTGAAAAGGTTATTGGGCAGGATTTGTCTATGACTTCAGGAGATTCTTTTTCGGATAGTGGCAGGAAGGAGGATGGCACAAAATTACCAATCCTGGAGCGAATATATATGCAAGGTGTTTTGATCAGTGAGGTTGTTTTAAATAATAAATTTTCATCATCATCTAGAAGAACAAAAAGGCTACAAAAGAAACTTGCAAAGGAGGTAAAAAGACCAGGTGAAACAATCATTAAAGGTCACAGAAGTTATGACATAATGCTCAGTTTGCAGCTTGGAATCAGGTAATTATCCATTAACCTGACCTTTCTCAGCCTTAACCTTGCACATTATTGTGTTTTTACCTTTTTTTTATGCTCAAATGCCTGTATTATTACCTTTACAATACATTCTTGACTGTTTTTTCCTTTTTCTTTTTCTTCTCATTTGGATATGCTGGGCAACTGGTCCATGGACCACCTCCCTTAGGTCAGCTGAGCCACCAGGTGACCTTCCTAATAGGCATCATAGATTAGGTTGAACATGGGTTTAAACCCAGCTTGTGGGAATGACATCCTGAGAACTTCACTGCTATAGCTGGCAGCTTCCTGTTTCCTTTTCCGCCTACATCTCATGCAAGTTTATTTCTTTTCCATACTCATTTTCTACATGATATCCATGCGACTAAGTTATATTTCTTATCGGAATATAGTCTGAGAGCTCTCTCCCATTCACATAGTAATATACTAGATGCATATGACCTTTTGTACTGAGTGTTAGCGTTGCTAGTCTACCTTGTCATATATAATTTTTATGTTATTGTCTTGCTAACAAAGTTATCATATAAATATACTATTATGCTGGATGATGAACTCATAGAAATATTCTACTGACGACAAAGATGTAGTATCAACACTCGGTTCCCTTGATTTTACCTTTAGTAACTTTGCTTTAACTTTGAACCTACACGATGTGGCATGTTGTTCGTCCAGGGTAATTTGAATTCATGCAGTAGTTATGAAAGTGATACAAAACTGGAATCTTCAACTGTTAATAACCAGGATAATTGCTGTAGCTGTATTTCAAGTCCTTTAACTTTAGGAAAAAGAAGTTGTTGGTGATACTTCTGGCATGATTCTGCTATGACTAGATCAATGAAAACCCAGAGATGGAACATTAATAAGCAAATTCAGTAAGAATTTTATTGGTATGATATTCAACATCCGGTCAGCAAGTCCTCATGGGAATTTTGGTAGGGTGGGGACTCATTTTGAAGTTCTGGCGGAAAAGAAGAATCTGTTTCTAAGCTGTTTCAGGTTTAAGCTAATATTCCATTTGATGAACTTGACGCCTGGAGAATAAAGCCAAGCTTCGTTGGATGTGGTGCTGATATTAACTCTATGACCTTACAATGTGAGGGAGTGATAGATGATATCAGCAATTTATGAGACAACAAGTGACTTAAGCCTTGTGAATTGTGACACCAAATTGCCATTAAGATCTGGGAAGTGAGGAGTGTTGGAATTTGTCCCACATTAGGAATTCACCATTGTTTCACCCACCATATAAGAGATGGACTTCCCTCACCTTAATGCCTAGGTTTTAAGGTTGAGGCCCCTCCTCTTATGTGTTGTCGGGCTTTCAACAAGGAGAAAATAAAGAAGGGAAGGAGAGAAGAATGAATTTCATGATTTTCTGACACTCTTCCTTCTCTCATGAGTCATGACTAATATGACCCTTTGCCACGTCAATGGTTTTCAATGATGCCATTATCTAAAGGTGCTAAAACTACATAAGTATGGAACAGTTGTCTTGAACTTTCAGCATGTTCTTTTTTCACTTACCGGAAAAGATTATATGAAAGCGTTTTAGTTCTTTTATAATCTACTAGACAAGTATGGCACTGTTCTCTCAACTTTTCAGCATGTTCTTTTTTCACTTACCGGAAAAGAACTTTTCTGTCCTGACCTTTTATAAGTTTTGCTGTTTATAATGATCATGTGCAAATTGAAAATTCATTTGGAAACACAATTTTTCACTCCTTATAGTAGGAACTTATATCATTGCAATCCACATTGCCATTAACTTTGCTAGGAAAAATTCATAGTTTTCTGACCACAGCATAATCTGGTCAGGTACACTGTGGGAAAAATTACTCCAATACCAAGGCGGGAAGTACGGGCATCAGATTTTGGTCGTCAAGCCAGCTTTTGGATGAATTTTCCTAGAGAAGGGTCTCAACTGACACCCTCTCACCAATCAGAAGACTTTAAGTGGAAAGACTTTTGTCCGATGGTTTTCAGGTTAGTAGTTTGCTTAACAATCATGGCAAATGCCATAGTTTTTTTTATTGGTCCATGATTATAGATTTATATACCTGAATAACTTTAGTGTTCATGTTCAACCATATTTCACATTATTGTTTGAAAAAGATATGATGATATCTCTAGTAACTGTTCATTCAAAAGACAGTTCTAACTTCTAACTCATTTTCTTGCATTATCACTAGTTCGTTGTTAATAAAGCTTGATAGTAGCCTGAGTTTGCATTGTACTCTTATTCATTATATAGGACAGTTCAAACTAATTGCAGTTCCTCAACTAAATCAAGCATATGGTTGACTGGATCTTCTGTAGTCCTAGATATGAATTTGTACTTGCTGCTGCAAAGATCAGATCTGTTCATTTCAAAGTTAAATTATTGATGCTAGTTTCTTCTTCCCCTTCATTTGAGTTTTCCTTTTATTTTTTTCCTGCTTCACATTTCCAGAGATTAAGTGGTTGTTCACAGATCAGAAAGGACCAAAAATTTTACCTCAAAATCTGAAGCCAAAAAATTGCTACTTTTAAAATTTTTAAATCCTTTAAATTTCTAGTAGTGCAACTCATTGGTCAGGTTGGCACCAGAATGATATGAAATTAAGAAAAGTTTCAAAACAAAGTAATTAAAAGAATCACTTTATATTGAAGATGCCAGAAAATCATCAAGACAATACTTACTATGATAACTTTATGACCTGAAGGGAGTTGTACTTGAGTCTTGAGAGACCAATCTATATCATCAATTATGCCATATTCCTGATGAATACAGGTTCACATGATCATTTTTCTTGCTAGAAGAACTATTTTCATGCTGCTGATTCCAGTGATGTGGGGCTGAAAGGAGAGTTGTTTTTCCTGAAGATTGTTTTGAGGATATCGGTTTGTGAGTGGCGATAATAAAGTTTGTGTAGACAGAAAGAGTTATAACAGTAATGCTGCTTTCATATCTTTTTAAACTCCTTTTCATCCCCCTGCTCTCTCCGATTCTGTCCTTTGCTGGCTCTTGATCTTTGTCTTAGAAAAAAAAAACTGTTGGAAAAAGAACAATGCTTCTAGGTAGTTATGGTGCAGCGAGAGTGGTTGATTAGTTTTATGGAAGGCACATTACGTTGTGTGGCTTTGTTGTGTCCATTTGTTGACTGTTGATTAGCATATGACATGCAGTTCATGTTCATCCTTGCTCCAATTTTTTTTTTTTCCTTCTCTTTGGAAATTTGAAGATAAGGAGAGAGAGAAAATAGCTGATCCTAGTGGCAGAATTTTCTTTGATGTTTGAAGGTCATTTGCACTTGGTTGTGCTTGGCCAAGTATCTTTTCTGATTAGTGTGACTTGCTTATTGTTTCCTTGTTTCTCGTCTTTCCACTTTATTGTTTGCTAAATTCCTTGAATACTAACAACCTATTATGCATCTATCAGTACAAGATGATTTCAGGCATTTGTTTGCTGAGAGTTCTCAAAATTCATTTTGTTGGTTTTTCATTCCTTTTCTGTAAGCATGCATTAATCTTGGTGTACTTAAGCCGTGAGTCTAGCCAGTTTAAATGCTTGTGGTTTTCAACGGAATCTGTCTTCTTATCAGTTATCATATATCTCTCGTCAAATGGTTCATCAAACATTATTTGCAGGAATTTGAGGGAAATGTTCAAGATTGATGCTGCTGACTACATGATATCCATTTGTGGAAATGATGCTCTTAGGGAGCTTTCTTCTCCTGGGAAGAGTGGTAGTATTTTTTTCTTGTCTCAAGATGATCGGTTCATGATCAAGACTCTTCGAAAATCTGAAGTCAAGGTGAGCCATATCTTTCAGAGTGACAAATCTCAACATCTTGTAGAGGTAGCCGAAATTTCATAATTGCAATCGAGTTTCAAATCATGTGGAAAGTTATGTGACCTTTTCCTGCCTGAAGGTCATTTAACTGGGACAAGAATGCATTTTTTTCCCTTAAATAGTTTTCAGTGTGTCGTTATGACGATTATAGGGGAACCTCAGGGCGTTTCTACATCTTTGTTCTCACATTTTCATTGTAAAACTTTGCAACAAAAGTTGGCTTGAAAAGCTATTGAAGCATCACGTTGATCATTCACAGAAGTCTTTATTTATTTATTCTAATCACTACCATGTAGTCTCTAGAGTTCATGTGAGGCAGTTCCTACTAAACACTGTTAGTTTTCTTAGGAGGTTAAGAGGTAATCTACCAGAAGTGCCTGAATTTTTGCATTTTTAACCTCAGATCATATTCGTAAACGATAACATTTCAACGTTTGATTCTGCATTTTGGGCTGAAATATTTATGATCAAATAAGCTATTTGTGAATTAATCCAAAGGTATTAATCAGAAAATATTTGGTGATGTGCTTATTGACATAATCAGGTTATTTACAATCCAATAAAAATATCAAGGGAACTGTCTTTAATTCAACCAGCCAGTCCTTTATGGACGTATGGGTACGTGGAAAGACAAGGAATGAAAATATCCTAAAGTGTCTATGTGTACCTAAATATGAGATAAGAGAAAGAGGTTAAAAATTAAAATGGTTTAGGCATGTAAAGTGAAGACACAATAGGGCAGCTGTATAAAGTTGAGTGGATGTTCATTGAAAAATCTACAATTAATGGAGGAGGATCAAAAGCAATCTGGATGGAGTCAGTTAGAAAGGACTTAGATGCTCATAATTTGATTGAATTTATGGCTTTGACACATTGGGTTGGAGGAATAAGATTGCTGTTTTCTGCCCCAACTAGTTGCTGTAAGGCATTCTGTTTTCATATTGGATTGTATTGTATATGTTTTCATATCTGTTGAAATGGGTTAAATCATTTGTTTTAATGATTCCCTTGTTATTTGTTATAAAGGATATGTTTAGGATATTCAAGTTACAGTCAATTTATAATGTTCGCAATCATGTAATAAATATGAATGGAAGAATATGATGAATTCAAAGCCTTTTCCTCCTCAGATGTTTTCTCTCATTGGACTAGTTTGGCTCTCTCTTTGTAGTGAGGGGTCTCCTAGTGTGGCTTTAATCTCTTTGCTTCTTCTATTTTTTTGGCTTTTGCTTTTTCTTCTTTTTATGTAGTGCTTTGATTCAGTCACTCATTTCTCATGGGTGTTCTGGACACCTTTCTGTAAGCTTTTTTACATTTAATATAATTATATTCTCATTATTCATCAAAAAAAAATAAAAAATAGAAGAACCTGATACAACAACTAATCTAGTTAGAGTTTCTTGGAGGAGAAAACATGAAGAATAAGAAATAGAAGAATAGGAGATAAAAATAAGAGAGAATAGACAGAAGAGAGGTCAATTTTTTCTCTCCTACTACTTCCCAGTCTAGAAAACATAGCGTCTATTGCCCTTAGAAGAAATTCTTAAATGATGTATCTCTAATAATTACCTTTTCATTTGGTTATCTGATGCCTTCAGTGCCATTGTGGTCATTGTCTGATTGTGCCCAACTATTGATGTGAGCTACCTGAATTCTACTTTTGATTCAATCCATGTGTATTTTGGTAATATTATTTTCCTTCTAGAGCTCTTTAACCTTTGATAGAGAAGTACTTTCCTCTGGCTCAAGTCTTTGTTACACATGATTAAATAATTTAGCTGGATGTCCCTTAAATGTCATCTATTTGCTCTTCCTCTCTACTTTTTATGTGCTACTTTCTATTTGTAATTGCAAGAAATCTAGCTTAAAATTGTGATGTGAAGATAATTTTAAAACCTTTATCTCATTTTTTGCTCCCTGCTGCTGAGCTTTCACTTTTATAATTTTTTTCTTCTCTTATCTAACTACATTTTCACATATAGTCCCAAAAAATTTTCTTTAATTTTATACTCCTTGCCCTTTCACGTAGATCCTTTTCTTTAGTTATCAATTTTAGCAAAAAGAAGACTACATTAAGAGGAATACTATTAACTATTAAGAGCAAAAACAAGAATATTCTCGATTAATATCGATGTCAGATATAACACGGGATTGGAAGTCAGTTATAAGCTGAGAAAGGGAAGGGATTACTGGTGTTCTTTTTTTTAAATTCTTGTATTTGCTTCTGTTTCTGTTAGTTGTTGTTTGTACCCATTCCTTGTGGGTACCCCTGTACTCTTCTTTTCCTCTTTTTGATTTATATCATCGTAATCATTTTATCACAAAACAAAAAAAAAAAAAAAAAAAGAGGAAGAAGAAGAAGGAGGAATATATATTTCATATAAATTCTTTTGAAGTAAAATTAACAGAATCTAATTCAAGTTCACATGGAATTTTAAGTTCTGTTGAAGTAAAAAAAAAAAAGAGGAATTTTACATGGAATTAAAATTCCATGTATACTTCTTTTCCTTTCAAATAGTTTTAGTCAAGGAGACAAGAAAGAATTTACAAGTAAAACTAAGCCACCATACAAAAAAAGACAGGAATCACGAGAATTTAAAAGAGCACGAACATGAAACAATCCCAAAAGGCTAAGAGAGTGCAACTATCATGAAGCATCTCCTTCATAGGAATACCATCTCATTTAGTGCATCCTAATCTCACTGTTGGCTAAAAAATGTCTTTAAAACATGTTTAGGAATACACAATCATATAATCCCTCCAAACCACACCATTGGATTTGGCTTTATTGTAAAACTCAATCTTTTCAATGAACAGGGCTTGGCAATGTGAACCTTCTGAACTGAAGTGAGATGCTTAATTAGCCTTTTTACCCTAAAATTGGCAGAACCAACTGAACTCTGAAGTATTCTTCTCTGTATACAGCTTTAATTCATTTTATTTTCATGTATGAAAAAGTAGGTCTGAAAATTAAGGTATTCAATGATAAGCCTAAAGTCCATTAGTTGGATGTTAATAATGGTTGTTAATTTGTGTGATCTGTTAGTTACAGGAATCTGAGGAGTACACCATATACAATGACAATTTGGGCCATGGCCTCTGAGGCTTGGAAATCACAACTCACAAGGGTGTCAATATTGGGGCCACGTCCACATTCAACTTCTCATTCCTAGCACCAAGTATTCGAGAAACCATGGTGATGCCATATGAATCTTTAAATCACTGGCCACTTAGGCTTCTCATGAACATATTAGGAGATATATTTTTTCGAATAGACAAAAACTTAACACAAGGAGAATGGAGTTACTAAAGAAGAAACAAAAATAGAACTCTATATCTTTCTAGACAAAACTAGCTGTTGCAGCTGAGAGAAGAGTTGTCATTCAGATTGTGAATCTCTATGCGCTTGGAATTTTTAACAGAACCATGGAATGGCTGGGTTATATTGATTCTCAAATCTCAACCCACCAAACATACATGCAGTGGCCATCATAGTTTGACTCTTCCACAATGTACCATGAGTCTTGCATCCTTTCAGTCATGGTGCTATTCGTACATGGCAATATTCTGGAAACCTGCATCTCTGCAGTCATGTGGCTTGGAGACTTTTGCAACTATCAAGGCTCTAAATTATGAATTGTGAAGCAGTTAGAATCTGATGCTGTTGGTTGCAAATAAATCTAAAAATTCCATCTTTTACATAGTGTGAATGATAAAGAACTTGTTAGTAAATGATGCTTATTTCTTATTATTGGCTTCTATATGGCATTCAATCATCTGATCGAATGTACAACCAACTTGAGTTCAATTATCAGATCTGTCAGATATGTTCTGTTCAGTTACTCCAGGGTGTGATTTTTCTCCATCGTGTTATTTGTATTTTTCTCTTGTTAATTCTGTTCTTACGAATATGTAACATCTGGATGTGGTTAATATGATCATTGTGCTTAGAATGAGACATGAGGTTCTAATATTGAAAATTCTAATGTGCAGGTTCTTTTGAGGATGCTTCCAGACTATCACTATCATGTGCGTACTTATGACAACACTCTTGTAACTAAATTTTTTGGTCTTCACAGGATTAAACCCTCAAGCGGTCAAAAGGTAAGGATAATGTTCAGGATTTCTTCTTCTTCTTCTCTCTCTCTCTTTCACATTTTTGTTATTGTTTGGGTGGGGGTGTATGAGGTGAAGAATCCTCCTTTAAGTAAAGTGCAATTTTGGGGAAAGATTAACTGAAACAACGACAACAACTAGTTAGAATCACCTTTCATCTGAATCTATCAAAAACCATATATTTAGTTGGACTATCAATATCTGAACTCTTTTGAATTGCCTCAATCCATGTTCTTTTTGGTCTTTCTCTTGCCATCTTATATTCTTAAATGAGTACTCTTTTGCACCATGGTATAGGCATGTCTCTAGCACTTTGCTTTACATGCCCATTGCCCAAAACACTTTAACATATTTTATCGTAATTTCTATTTGGACAACACTTAGACACTTATGGATCTATTCATCATTATATTTCATAGCCTTACCACACATCCATCTCAACATCGTCAGCTCAGTGATATTTATGCTATGCTTATGTTGTTTTGCCACCTAATACTATGGTACGTAGATTTCCTGCAAGATCTTCCTTTTAATTTGAGTCGAACATGTTGATCACATAGCACTCTAGAAGTAGGTCACCACTTAAGCTATGTACCTCTAATTCTATGTGCAATATCCTCCTATTTATGGATATTTGATAATCTACTGATTCTCAAAAACTGCAACATCAAAAAACAGAAAGATATGACAGGGAAAACTACGCCATTATAAATAAGCCTCTAAGAGCACTCGCTATGGCTAGATATTGAAGAAATCAGGGACGGGGAGCCTCCATTTACCTGCAAGCAATTGATACTGCACAATATTATCTCCTTTAAGCCTATGAGGAGTGCACATACCTAATGGGGCCTGGGAAGGAATATACTGTTATGCCTAGTTGATCCCTTGATGATGCCGCTTTATATATATATGAATATTCAAAGGAACAACCATCAAGGTTGAGCTCGAGAATCCCTACCTTGGAGGAATCTAGGACACATCTTTATACCCATCAATATGGAAAGGCTATGTGGAAAATTATCTGATTACATTTGATGCTTAAATGCCTCTGAATTTAGTTAATAATGTTGACTTATCAGGCACCTGAAGTAAAGACATAAGTTGCATGATCAAATCATCAGTCTTAATATTGGTTTGATGATTGTTCCTAACATCATCAAAGATCCTTAGATTCCCATCCTGCCAAAGGGACTATCCATTAGAATGGAAAAGAAGCCAATACATTATTTTATTCCTTTTTGCTAAGCCAATGTATCCACACTAATCAATCAGTTGTAGGCACAGAAAAATCCACCTCAACTTAATGGAGAACGAAAGCTCATCTCTCGAGCCACCACACAATGAAGATACAAGTTATCCACTCACTCACTTTGCTGTGAACCCATAATGGAGACCTATGGGGATATAGCAAGCTGCTTCATATTTGAAGAGTGTTACTAAGGCTTTACCGATTTAGTAAATACAGAGAAATATATGTGGTGATTAGAATTTTTTCAGTAACTCAAATACGGATCCTAACCTTGCCAAAGCTATAGGGCTAGGGTTCCAAGTAAAAGGACAAGTGCCAAGAAAGGTCAACTAGGTTCCAAGAAAGCACACCAAAAACCTTACATCTTTATGGATTCAAATTCTAATCAAGCAGGGAAAAGTGGATAAAGAGACATCCCGTACACAAGGGCATACAATAAGGAATCAACAAACCACATTCTAACAAAATTGAACAAGGGGATAATTAATTAAGGCAAGAAATGAAATTTCCTTCCAAGTACTCACATTATATTGTAAAAATTTGCCATGAGCCAAATGGTCTTTTTTTTATTCTCATCGCCCTTTTAGGAGAAATTCCTTTGAATCTTTTGAATTGTGTTTTCCTTCTCTGCAAGAATCTCAAATATGAACATATAATATGCAAGAAGAATTTCTAAGAAGGATTTAATGAGTGTGATTTATCTCTTGAAAGCAAATAACTCCCTATCCATTGGGAGATAATAGATGGTCAATTAATATGAGGGCGCATCTGAAGGGTTGTAGTCCTTGGAAGGCCGTCATTGCAATTGCTCCTACCTTCTATCCTCATTTCCGACTCATTGTCGGGGACGGCTCTTCTATTCGGTTTTGGTTCGACCAGTGGTGGGGAAATGAGGCTTTATTGCTTGTTTTCCTACGCATTTTTTCCCTTGCCCGTCGCCCGGAGGCATTAGTGTCTGACATTCTTTCTTGGTCTTCCTCTGGGCTTTCTTGGAACCTTAATCTTCATAGGGATCTTAGACTTGCTGAGTTTGAGGAGCTTGCTTCTTTGCTTGATAGTCTCAAAGACGTTTTTATTGACCACTCCAGTTCTGACAAACCTAAGTGGTCGGCATCCCCTTCGAGATCCTACTCATGCAGATTATTCTTCCATTCCCTTCGTCCTGGGGGGCGGATCCTCCACCCCCCTTCACGGTGCCTAGGCTTTGGAAACCTAAAGTTCCTCCTTGGATTAAAGCATTTCTGTGGATGACTCTTCTTTACAAAATTAACACGGCTGACTGAATTCAGAGGAGATGGAAGAGGATGGCTATTTCCCCTCACATCTGCATGTTGTGCATGGAGGCAGGAGAGAGTATTGACCACATTTTCTTGGAGTGTCGATTCGCTTGGGCCATATGGACGAGACTCATTAGCATTGTTGGGGTCTCGTGGGTTATGCTCAATTCTATGACCCAGATGCTTGATCAGTGGCGATTCAGGGGCTTTGAGTTGAGGGGTCACATCATGTACAGATTGGCTTTCCATGCAGTTGTGTGGCACATTTGACTCGAGAGGATTCGCAGAATTTTCCAGGATAGAAGGGGAAGTGTGGAGCACGTCCTGGAAAATTCTAGGTCGTCGATTGCCTCATGGGTCTCCGTTCGTCCTGAGTTTAGAGGATTGTCTATTTCAGAGATTGTGAGAGATTGGCACAGCTTCTGCCTCTCTCCTATGGCTTCTTAGCAGGGGTTTTATTTGGGGTCTGTCTGTTATGCATTTTGAGTAGTCCTGGCATCTTTTGAGGACCCATTTCTCATGGGTCCTTTTGATTGTATTGTTCTTTTTTACCCTATTTATATCATTTCTCTCATTACTTATCAAAAAAAAAATCCCTGTCCAATAAGCCAATCTTCAATAGATTTTCTCTAGTATAGGGTCCCAAAAATTCAGGTGGTGAGATTTAGAACCCAAAAGGAATTTCAAAATATCTAAAAAGTCAATTCCAGTGTTTTATGTCAATACCAGGCGCGAATTCATGAATTTTTGATACAATGTTATTTTCCGAAGTTACAAACCTAAAATTTTCTCGAAAGATCTAAATGATGAACCTAGTAAAAAAGTCTTGATCTTAATGGCTTCAAGGGTCTGAATCATGTAATCAGTGAATTAGAACTGGGAGGTGGAAACATTAATGGCCCGCCTTAAAAGAAGCCAAGGTCCTATAAGAATGGCTTGAGGACACAACTGTGGAAGGTGCAAAGGAAGGCCCTTTTGCTGAAGATCTCTAGAAGAGAAAGAACTAACCTGTGACACTCCCATTTTGAACGAAGGAGAAGGGACATTCATAATAATCCTGCAATCCAATTTCATTATGCAGGTTTGAAACATTTCCTATCCATCAAACTGTTGGTATCAAGTTGTTATCTTGTTAGAATACAAAGGCTTTTCCTTTGTTCACATTGGAAACTATCGGAAAACCTTCATTTTTTTCCCCTTTTATATTATGTATGTCTTTTGAGTGCAATCCTTTTTATAAAAAAATTTCAGTTACATAGAAGGTAATGTGTCAATGGATTCTGAATTTGCAGTTCTGCTTTGTTGTAATGGGAAACATGTTCTGCACAGAATTGAGGATCCATCGAAGGTTTGATTTGAAAGGTTCGTCCCAGGGTCGTTCTTCAGACAACATTGAATTTGATGAGAACACAACGCTTAAAGATTTGGATTTAAATCATTGCTTTTATTTGGAACCTTCTTGGAGGGAAGCTCTACTGAAGTAAGGAAAAACCTTGTGTAACTCTTATCTGATTTTGAATTATTACTTCCATAACTTTTAGGTACTCTTTTCATCATCTATCATAAACTTAATAAACTCTGGAACTAAAACATAGATACGCTTGTCTGTCAGTCTTTATTCACACCATACATAGTAAAGATCTTGCTTATTTGAACCAAATGGATGAATCCAAGAGCTTGGTGTATTGTGTGTCAATAACAAAATTACTTAATGTAAAGAAAAGAAAAGGAAAAAAAAACATTGCATATTTATTATTGATAAGAAGACAATTTACGAGAAGAAAAATATGAGGAAAAGTAGAAGAAAAAGCAACACACTATTCATCAAAGAACTGGAATCTATAATTATTTTGCATGGTAGCTTGAAGAGGTAATTTTAAGTTGATTGCAATAAAGTAGCCCTTTCCAATTTTGCATTTGGAATATTAAATGCCTTTTATATTAATTCAGCTCTTTTTAACTAAACATGGTCTGTTTGATATTTGTGCATAAAGTTTTTCTAAGTGTATGCATTGATCACATTAAATAAATGAAAAAAGTTGTGTAAATAGGTTTCAAATTCTTGATGAAATGAATCTATTTCTGTGAGAATAGGCTTACTTTATTGGGCCATGAGTCCTTTTCACAGTGCATTAGTCATGGATGGGTTGAAAACTCATTCAAACTAAGGTTCCCTGTATGTTTTGGGACTGTTGTTAACTGACTTGGTCCTGACAAAACTAGAAAGAAAACTGATACTTCACGGACAGATTGAAATATCTTGGAATAATAAGCATAAGATCAAAAACTATGCATTACAAATATTGTCACTTTTCTTTGGGCCAAATTTTTATTGTTGGAGTCTGTACTTATGATTTTAGCATTGTTTGCTGACCCCTCCATTACAAGCATAGGATTAGTTGGATGCCATTTGAGCAAGTTATGGTCGATGCAAATGGTAGGATTCCTAGTTTCAATCGAACATTTTTGGGATTATTATTGGTTACTGCAGCTAGTTTAAAAGTAGGATTGGATATTAGAATGGTGGGTTTTTATAATTGTCCCTAAATTACTATTAGATGTAGAAGAGTTACTCCTTTATTTTATGGTTCTAAGTTCTAACTAGAGTAGAAAAAATTCATTAGGATCTGTAGTATGGGGAATATGAGTGTATTTACCGTGGTAATATATACATAAACATGTAGGCAGACAAACACAAACACATCTGTGTATCTATTTGTAGGGAGAGGAGATGGGGTGTGCATGCATGAGAACCTAGGCTCCCAATGATTGATGCCCATTACTGGTTCTGGTTATCCATCCATTCTTTTCTTTTCTTTTTTTAATTCCATTTTCTGCTAGTACATCTTTTTCTGTTTTATTGATCTTATTATATCTGATGATAGTGCTTTGCTTCTAATCCTAGATTTAAATCGAATAATAGTTCTAAAACCACCTGTAAATCCTAGGGATTTGATTTCTCATGGTTTATTGTTAACTTGAAGCCTAATTTTTCTTATTTTTAGTAAGAGCCCTCGCAGATTTCTGGTCTAGAAAAATATTTAAGCCCATGTCTTCCAGATAACCATGATAGAGAACGTTAATTATAATTCCTTACATGGTTGAAAATTGGGATTTATATGACAAACTAGAAGTTTGGTATATATAGGCTAGCTATTAGAACAGCTATGCCCGATGAAGGAGAATGAACAAGAAGAGTTGTATAAAAAGGTGAATGTAGCAAATATGAATGGTTGAGATGGATGACTGAATAGGCAAAGAGGATGAGATTAGGAATATACTCAAGTCATTTACATAACTGAAGTAAGGGGAAAAATAGAGTTGATTTTTTTATGGTGTCGGCATGTTTAAATGATGGCCCATGACAATCTGAGCATTTTTTCCATATGTTTGTCAACTTGATGCACACATTCAGTTTCATCAATGTGAATGAAACTCTCTCCTTACTTATATCACATGATTTGGTTTAGCAAGTTTTGATTTTAGAGGGGCAGCTGTGAGAAGGTGTGAGAGGTTCTCATTGAAAGAGGGTGAGAGGAAGACCAAAAAGAACCTATATGGAGTCAATCAGAAAGAATTAGATGCTCACAATCTAACTGAAGATATGGTTTGTGATAAATTGAAGAACTGAATCCATGTTGTCGACCCAACTAGTTTGGATAAGGCATATTATTATTATTCTTTGTTTTCTGTTAAGTTGTTTTAACTCTATCCTAACAAAAATCTTTTAATTGTGAACTTTTTATTTAATATGTACATTTGGGTTTTCATTTTGCTTTATGTTGCCTCTGATACTTGTAATAGCTTTAATACTTCATTGTCCATTTCCTCAACTTATTTGAAACTCACTGCAGACTCCTATTAACATGAATATGAGAATGCAGGAGCCGAATTGCCACAATTTTCATTTCCAGTATCTAGATTTCAGTGCCTTTAGATTCAGCTCTTATGTTACAAGGGAGTCAAATTACAACACACTAGATGCATTACTTGTCAACATTACTAGAACGCAACTGGCATGTAATGAAGTACAATAATCAAACTAAAGTCCTGAGGAATGTTAGGGAAAGAAAAAAAAAGAAGCATGACCATTTGCAAAACTAAAAAGTCCTCCCGATTGAATTGAATTTGAGACCTCTGTTTCACAAATTCATTATTTTTCTTTCATCAAACTAGTAGGAAAATTATGGAGAAAAACAAAGCATTACTGAAAGTAAGATTGTCCTAATTGGTATTAAGATGAGATACAACTCTTATCATCTATACCTAGCTCAAAATTAAATTGTGTTTTGTTGTTTCTTTGAAAAAAATTGAAATTGGTTTCAACTTATTTGTTTCCCTAAGGCAAATTTCATTATTTCCCTTAAAATGTGCTTCAATGACTCCCGCAGATAAATTCTATGAGAGAATTTTTAACCCAGAGTCATGTAAGTTTTGAGAGGGCAAATTGATTATCTAGTGCGTGCTTTGAAAAGTCTTGAAAAATTTCGGTATCTTCTTTAAAGTATATTGATATTGAATTTCTCTACCCCACCCCAACTATGTACTATATATCTGTCCCAAGTTTTATTAAACTAAGTCACTAACTACTTGGTGCATTTTACCCTCTTGGGAGTCTACAAATTTAAAGGCCCAAATAGGTTATGAACTAATCCATAGAATCTATCAAGAATATATGAAGATTTTTCTTTAATGTTATAGTGGTACCTTCTAATAGAAGTTATATATTATTTGAATAATTTTTTTTTATTTCTGACTTGTGAATTTTTATTGTACAATAAAAAAAGAAAATATAAATGTATTTTTCATCTTGATATTTCGAATTTTCCTGTCTTGGAAGACTGTAGATTTTCCGAGTGGAAAGTTACCATTGCCTTTATAACAAGATGAAGACAAGTCACATTTGAGACCTCTAAGAAGTATGCTCCGCACTATCGCATCCTAGATTATAGTGGTTATCCAATTACGTGCAATAGTTTCAATCAAGCATTTAACCTTGGTGTGGGTATTAATTTGAGCCCTTTTAATTGAAAGTGTTGCACATAATTGGCTAACCATTGTCATCTACAACCTGAAAATAGGTTGTGAACATCTTAGTGAGCTTAAACGTGTATTTAAGATGAACAGAAACCCTAAGGCCCTTGTGTGCAAGAAAAAATTCTCTCAAAGATGAACAGAACCCTAAGGCCCTTGAGGGCAAGAAATAATTCTAAACAGTGAAATACACACAGTTAGAGTTTGCATTGTATCATATTCTAGTACTTGATCAATTTAACAACCTATCTGGCCATACAAATTTGTTGGTTTTAAGGTGAAAATGCATCAAGGTAGAAAGTACTAAAATTTACTAGAGATGCAAATAAATTGTTGGGTGGAAATTGTCATGTCAACATTAATTTAAGCAAAATATTAAGATATTGGAATTATAATTTTCAATATGAACATAAACTAAACAATTTCTTTAGCAGCTTCACATGTGCTTTATAATGTTAAATTCTTTGTTTAAGAGAATTTTTTTAACAAAACTGGAATTGTGTAACAAATCAACCCCCCAAAAATAAATGGATAAAATCTTTGTAACTATCTATACTACTATTAAAAGTACAAACTACCTGAAGTGTTTTTTATTTTCACATGCCTAAAATATCCTCTTATAGAATTTTAATTTCAAAAGTACTAAATCTTTGTTGGGCGTGTATGATTCTTCTCCAACACTTATCTAATTAAAAGAAATCTAATTAACTGATGATAAAAATACTTATAGATAAGCATATCTAATCATGTTGCCGTAAACACTTATCTAAGTAAAAGAATTATGATTAAATTATGATAAAAATACTTATAGAAGCTTATCTAATCATGTTGCTGTAAGATACTTATCTAACTAAAAGAATTTTAATATTTTGAAATACTAAATGCAGGTAAGCATATTCAATTATGTGGCAATGAGATATATAATAATTATTTAAGATAGATTTATTTTTTAGAAATAAAAATTCTTCAATATTAAGTCCGCTATATTTACTTTCTTAATAATTCATTTTTAATCATTATTTAAGATAAATTACTAATCAAAGAAGAATTTTAGTGAAGCACATTTTCATGAATCATTTAAGATAAATTATTTTTAATAATTAACAATTAATCATTATTGTGTCCGAGAATATTTTCGTATACTACTTGTATTATTAGTATAAATTTGTTTTTAATATCTCTACGTTTTGTTGATTTAATTAATACACAAAATAATTAGTTTGTGCACTAATCCTATAAAAAATTTTTAACGCAAAAAATTAAATGTTGAATTTTAACATTTTGTAGACTATAAGCATAAAGATAATTTTAAGGTATTAAAAGAGATAAACATATATGCATCTAAACATATCCTATCCACTAGGAAAAACAAGGCAAAAATGATTTGATTAAAAATAAGTTAGAAACAAACTTAAAAAAATTATATAAGATAAAATTACTAATAAAAATAACTTTAGTTAGTTAATCACATTAATTAATACTATTGATAAACATACATGCAGATAAGCATATCCAATAACGGAGTAATGATACATTTAATAATTATATTTTATAGAAATTTATTTTTAATAGTTAAAATTATTCATTATTGAATCCACTATATTTTATTTTAAATAATTAAATATTAATTATTTAAGATAGATTGCTAATAAAAAGTAATTTTAGTGAAGCACGTTTTTGAATTATTTAAGCTAAATTCATTTAATAATTAATTATTTTTTAGTACGCTATCCTTATAAAGATATTTTTTAAGGCATTATTAAAAAAAATACATAATGATCGTTTAAGAAAAATAAGGAAAAATTAAGATAAAATGAAATAAGTTCCATTTACATGCAGATATGTAAGTCCAAGCCTGTAGCAAGACTATTCTTAGTTTGAAAGCTATTTTTTTCTTAGAAGCTTTATCATTTTCTATTCACTCTTTTCCTTCTTTTTTCCTTAACCGTTGAATCAAATATTTTTCTCTCTTTTTATATTTATGTATTTTCCTTTTTACAAATTCAGTCACACTATGAGAGTATCCTTTTCAGTTTTATTATGGAAAAATGCTACATTTTATTCAATTTCGATGAGCTATAACATCTCATTGAAAAATTACTTGCTTATTACAAATTTGCATTAACATATTGCATTATTATTCAATTTCACTCAAAAAAATATTTTGTTGAAGAGCTAGTGATGATGGTTAGAGGCCTTCTATACAAATTTTGCTTTGTCATTACTTAGTATTAAAAGAGATATTTTTAAAAGAGATATTATGGATCCATAGTTTAGCTTGATAGTGAAGTCGTTCCTGTGAATTTTAACGTTTTGTAGGCTATTATCATAAAGATATTTTTTAAGGTATTAAAAGAGATAAACATGTATGCATCAAACATATCCTATCTTCTAAGAAAAACAGGGCAAAAATTATTTAAGAAAAAATAAATTAGAAATAAACATAAAAAATTATTTAATAAAAATTACTAATAAAAATAATTTTAGTTAATCACATTAATTAATACTATTGATAAACATACATGCAAATAAGCATATCCAATAATGGAGTAATGATACATTGAATAATTATATTTGAGATAAATTTATTTTTAATAGTTAAAAATTATTCATTATTGAGTCCACTATATTTTATTTCAAATAATTAAATATTAATTATTTAAGATAAATTACTAATAAAAATTAATTTTAGTGAAGCACGTTTTTTGATTTATTTAAGCTAAATTCATTTAATAATTAACTATTATTGAGTACGCTATCCTCATAAAGATATTTTTTAAGGCATTATTAAAAAATACATACATAATGATCCATTAAGAAAAATAAGGAAAAAATTAAGATAAAATAAAATAAGTTTCATTTACATGCAGATATGTAAGTCCAATCCTGTAGCAAGACTATTCTTAGTTTGAAAGCTATCGTTTTCTTAGAAGCTTCGTCATTTTTTATTCACTCTTTTCATTCTTTCTTCCTTAATCTTTGAATCTAATATTTTTATCTCTTTTATATTTATGTATTTTCTTTTTTACAAATTCAATCACACTATGAGAGTATCGTTTTCAGTTTTATTACGGAAAGATGTTACATTTAGCTATAACATCTCCTTGAAAAAATTACTTGGTTTTACAAATTTGCATTAACATATTGCATTATTATTCAATTTCACTAAAAAAAATACTTTGCTAAAGGGATGGTGATGATGGTTAGATGTCTTCTATACAAGTTTTGCTTTGTCATTACTTGGCATTAAAAGAGATATTATGGATCCATATTTTAGGTTGATAGTGAAGTTATTCCTGTGAATTTTAATGTTTTGTAGACTATAAATTTTTTTAAGGTATTAAAAGAGATAAACATACATGCATCAAACATATCCTATCCTCTAAGAAAAACAAGGCAAAAGTAATTTAAGAAAAAATAAATTAGAAAATAAACATAAAAAATTATTTAAGAAAAATTACTAGCAAAAAAATTTCAATTAATCACATTAATTAATATTATTGATAAACATACATGTAGATAAGCATATCCAATAATGGTTTAATGATACATTGAATAATTATATTTGAGATAAATTTATTTTTAATAATTACAAATTAATCATTATTGAGTCCACTATATTTTATTTTAAATAATTATATATTAATTATTTAAGATAAATTACTAATAAAAAGTAATTTAGTGAAGCACGTTTTTGAATTATTTAAGCTAAATTCATTTAATAATTAATTATTATTTAGGAGGATATCATCATAAAGATATTTTTTAAGGAATTATTGAAAAAAAAAATACATAACGATCCATTAAGAAAAATAAGGAAAAATAAAGAAAATATAAGTTTCATTTACATGCAAATAAGTAAGTCCAATCCTGTAGCAAGACTATTCTTAGTTTGAAAGCTATTTTTTTCTTAGAAGCTTTATCATTTTCTATTCACTCTTTTCATTCTTTTTTCCTTAATGAATCAAATATTTTTCTCTCTTTTTATATTTATGTATTTTCCTTTTCACAAATTCAGTCACACTATGAGAGTATCCTTTTCAGTTTTATTATGGAAAAATGTTACATTTTATTCAATTTCAATGAGCTATAACATCTCATTGAAAAATTAGTTGGTTATTACAAATTTGCATTAACATATTGCATTATTATTCAATTTCACTCAAAAAAATATTTTGTTGAAGGGATGGTGAGATGATCAGATGTCTTCTATACAAGTTTTGCTTTATCATCTTCTTGTAAACATCGTATGATAAGATATGCATTGAGGTCATGGAGAAGGAATTTAACATCAAATGGGATTTACATTTTATATGTTACAGATTTTGCCTCTTATACTTCCTTTAAAAGTGCCATTACAAAGCTTTGAACAAATGGGAAGAAGAAGTTTACCTTCTTTTTTTGTTGCAATTGCTCTGAATAAAATGGGACTACTTTGTGTACACCATTATGCAATAAATAAGGCTATGAATCCCTTTGCAAAAACTTGAAATATTTCGATACATGAATGTGGTACTTATCATCATACTAATATTAAAATTCAAATGCGGAAAAAGAAAAACCACAAACTATGAGGATCATTCACCACGTGCAATGCACGGTCATCATTGCTAGTTAAGGGAAATGTAGATAGATATAATTGGAAAAATTGTAATTAAAAGCAAAACTGAAGAAAATAATGAAATTTACTCTTTTCATTGTATTCCAAGTCCATAAAATAAAAAACTGGAATCATGTAATAAACCTAACCCAACCACCCCCTGACCCACCCCAACAACCCCAAAAATAAATAGATAAAATATTTATAGACATGATTGGAAAAGTTCTAATTAAAGGAAAAACTGAAGATAAAGAATGAAAATAAAAGCAAAACTGAAGAAAAAAAAATGAAATTTACTATTTTTATTGTCGTCCAAATTCGTAAAATACAATGCAAGAGCTCCTCCTCTATCCATGGAATATTTCTGATGTTTAATTGGATGTGGTCACTGCATGCAATTGACATTAGCTGTGCAGAATAGAGGTGCTTTGTAGCTCCTTACTTTTGATTGTAAATAATGCCATATGGAAGCTTTTATTGTCCTGTTGTGCTGGATGAGGTGGAAGAAATCTAATGAACGATCAAACATGCCAAGATCTCGATATTGGGTTAAAACCATAACAGAATGAAAATGAAGAACAGTTTTTGCAATTCATAATCAAATTTACCAAGCGAAGTTTATTTTCGTCTAACCTGAATAATGGATGAATGGAATTGCTGACAGAGTGATAGCAAGGTACTAAATCATTTGAATGAAGAAATTATGGCATGGAAAGTATCAGTACCTAGATCTTTTTCATTGGTCTGCTTTTCGTGGGTTCCTTGTGCAGTTATTTCTTCATCATTTTTAAGTTTTTCTCATCTGATTTGTGCTTGAGTTTCATCATTTTTCTGATGTGTGCTGGAATCCTTATGCCATTGCCATGGTTCAAAAATCATTCACATAATCAAATGCCAACATAGAAGTAAAGTAAAACGTTTTCCTGTTTGTTCTATCATAAAAGAATATAGGCATATACTAGAACCAAGTTGCCGTATGCATTTTAAGACACGGGCCATACAACTGCATCGATTTGTATACGGCTATGGTTTGGGTGCTTTCATGTGGCGCTATGTTTGCATATGTGATATCATAACTTGTGTCTCATGTCGATCACAAGCTGTAATCTTCTTCTCACCAATGCACCCCCAACACCTACCAAAACCCAGACCACCCTCTTCTTTTAGTACCTTCTGCTTATTATTTCAGCCTGTGTTTGGTTTGTCAGACTTTTGGGAAAAGGAATAAAACCCAACATTAATTTAATTTCCTTTGTTTCCCTGCCCTCTTGAAGGGAAAGTTAGGTGTTCTGAAAACAATTTTCCTACAGATCCAAGATTTCTTTGTCCACATATCTAAAACTGATGGAAACTTAATTAATACTTTCATTTTCTTCAAATTCAGCCCACCAAAATGTATCTTAACTTTTATTGGTTCCATCTTTTCACATATTTAATGTTCTTGCAGGCAGATTGAGATTGACAGTAGATTTTTGGAAACTCAACATATAATGGATTACAGCCTTCTGTTGGGTGTACATTTCCGAGCACCTCAACATTTGAGTTCTCTTGTATCTTTCCATCGACGTACACCAGCAGATGGATTGGAAATTGTTGCAGAAGGTAGGCTTCACATCCAAGTAGTAGCTTTGTTAATTGTACATGTAGACCGATCTAAACTTTTGAGAGATGGAAGTGTAAAAGAAATTCAATATTCAGAATATTCTTTTAATGGCTTAGAAACACATTGAGTGGTAAATTGATGGGAGAAAAATAGAAAAGATATCAACAGGTACAGGCAACAGGCCATAGATTTTTTTGTTTGCTCCAGATATTCAGGAACAGGACCAGTACGTGGTAATATAAAGACAAAAATGTGTGTTTGCAATACATGTTTGGAAAAGGCACTGTTAATGAATGAATGGGTCTGTGTGATTTTGCCCCTTGTTTTGATGAGCTATGGTTCTTATCATTATTCAAGGAACTCTTATTGGCATATTCTTATGGCCTAGACATCCACTAGGGCATGAAATCTGATTTTTCTGTTTCTGATAATGATGATCCACTACCAGATCCTCAAGAGGAAGAAATCTCCAACTATCCACAGGGCCTTGTTTTAGTACCTCGTGGAACTGATGATAATAGTGTTGTTGTGGGCCCTCATATCAGAGGTGGCCGGTTGCGAGCATCAGCTGCTGGTGATGAAGAAGTGGATCTCCTTCTTCCTGATACAACAAGGTATTATCGGTTGATAGTTCAAGCAAGTACTTAACAGTGCTTTGCAATTTTGCATTACACTATTGACCATGATTAAAGCTGAATGCAATTTTAACATTAAATATATATTTTCACTTTTCATTAGTCTCGAAATTTGATTGCCTTAAAATTTTGCCTTAGCAGGCTCCAGATCCAGCTTGGAGTGAACATGCCTGCGAGGGCAGAGAACATTCCTATGGAAGATAAATCACAGTTGTTTTATGAGGCAAATGATGTTGTTCTATACCTGGGAATTATCGACATTTTGCAGGATTACAACATGAGTAAGAAGATTGAACATGCATACAAATCCCTTCAGTTCGATTCCTTGTCCATCTCAGTTGTAGATCCTTTGTTTTACTCTCACCGCTTCTTGGAATTCATTCAGAGAGTGTTCCCACCAAATGCTTAGCATGTTTGAGTTCTCAGATAAAGAATTCCATTGGGTTTATTGCTGAGTTTTGCATGCAACCTTGCACGCTAATCAAGGCCTTCCTGATCTTCCAAGATTGGCTATGGGAATCCTGAGTGAGGATTTCGGATGGAAGATTCAATACGAACTGTGCCCCATGTTTAATATTTAGGCAAGTTCAAATTGAATGTTTTCGTTATATGGCATTTCCTTACTAATAATGAGCTCCTACATTTCTATCATTCCTTTTGTATTTTTATGAATTGATGCATCCGGTTTGGGCACAATTTTTCCTTATTTTTGTTGCTGTTGTATGTGTTTCCATTTTTGTGAACATAATATCAAATAAAAGTCTAATTGAAAGATTGTTGAAAAGTACAATGAACCTTTTGTTAGATATTATGTTCAATTCAGGAAGCATTCCAGAGATTTGTGGTTTTGTAATTATTCTATTTTGGAAGGTGCTTGTTGTAGAGTCTCAAACATTCTGAACTTTCAAGGGGGTGGAAATCATGGAATATCAATATGCAACTTTTAAATGTGGATATTGAAGATGATAAATGATGTAATTAAATGGAAGTATGATTTTATTGCGAGTAAACTAGTTTGTGTTTCTGTGTATGGGTTGAAGTGCATGTAAAATTAAGGGGCTTGGGTAAATTGTGCGAACTTGATGTTTGAGGCATGGTAAATTATTCTTTTCTAGGAGTGTGAACTGTGAATGCCCTAAGATGTCATTTGAAACACTACACTGCATTCTGGGACTGCTAGAAATTTGTTTTTCTTAGAAGGAAATTTACTCCTAAGAAGGAAACAGGAGAATCCTGAATGAGATAGTTGAATGTAGAGAAAGGATGGAATGGCAAGAGATGTATGGGCTTTGAAATTTTTTGCAGAAAATTATAATATCATGTCCTTGGAAAGTTGAATGCGTTGTTAGAGAATGTAAAACTACTAAGATCAGGACAAAATGAGTGGTTCCAATGTAAATTTATCACAATTCAATAACTGTATCTAAGTAGATTGATTTGATTGCAGATCTCCCAGAGCTGAAGCTATTGCAAGAAATGAACTATCCTTTTGAGCCAGCAAAATCCCATCTTTAGTTAGATTATGAGTATTTAAATTATTTCTTAGTGATCTAACTTCTTTTTGGTCTTCCTTTAGGCCCTTTTGAGTCATTAATGCATACCTTCTCATACTCATTGGTCACAATTTATCTCCTTATGTTTTCATGAACTAGATACTATTGAAAATGTTTATTTCTAGTGTTTCTTATTACTGTCATGTATCTATCTCAACATTTTCATTTTAACTACACTTTTTCTTAAATATTGCTATGTTGCCTTAACATTCCACTCTGCATCATAGGAGGCTTAATAGCTGTTTGGTAAATTTTTTGTCTTTGGCCTGACTAGAACACATCAATCATATATGTTCTTAGAATTCCACCACTCCACTTAAGCCATCTCATCTAATTTTATTTCTATGTACAAATTCTTCATCAAACTGACAAACAAACTAATGTGGAATTTTTTTTTCTTTCTGTTAAAACCTTACAGAATAAAGGTGGTGAAGTTACCATAAGCCTATTGCCATCCAATATTAATCCCATGATCAAGAATTCCATGACCTTCTGAAGGGTAATACAGAGAGTTTATGTGCTCTAAAAGTCATTAATGAAACAGTTAATACTTTTCAAAAAAAGACTTCTTTGATGTTAATTTTTTCTAAATGATAAAGCAGGGAGTAATTGTTTTTATTTAATTTCTTATATGAAATATAGATTTGTCCATATGCATCTGTCTCAAAGTGCAGCAACCAGGGCAGGAGAAGATTTATTTAAATATTAATTTCTAAAGAGATTCGGGAGGCCCAGAGACTTCTCAAATGTTGGCCTTATCCTTTCCCATGTACGGCTCTTTCTTGTCCCTTTAGGGGTCCCCAAAACCCTAGAGCTGTAAGTAGGGCGGGCTGGGCTGGGTTTCAATGAGTTCGGGTTCAACCCTAACTAAAATTGGTGAACCCAAACTCTCCTCGGCCCGCCCTAACCCAAACTCTTTGAGCCCAAACCCAACCCTAAAATTATTTCTTGAGTTCGAGTTGGGTTCGGGCCAGCCCAAACTTTTTTTTCTACTTGATACAATGATACATTCACATATATAAGACTAAAATATTTCGATATATATAATAAAGTTTATTGGCATACATTGACTTGTTTGTATATTAGGTTAAAAAATGATCTCTATAAGTCCACCAAACTTTTGATGTGTGTAAAGAGCCTTAGAACAAAATATTCACTAAGATATTTATGAGTTTCACATGTCTTCCAATCTGATGCATCCATCCATCATAACGCATGGAATTAACAGCAATACAACAAATACAGTAGCAGAATTAATCCTAACAAGGCATCCTCTACTCTCAAAGAAACAATAGATAGAAAATGATGATTTGATTAGCAAGGCATCCCTACATTTCCCACTCAATCACTGTTTCACAAAAATTGCAATGTTGCATACAAGACCTACCCCATTTGAAATTCCAGAATTAGTTTCATTGCATTTTCACATTGTTTAAGTATTCAAACCTTAATCTAAAAATAATACATTTTACAAAATCAATCAACTTTTGTAATTTTAAATAGACTTAATATGCATGTTTCCTATCTCTTCCAATTACTTTAGAATCTACGCTTTTTTTTTTTTTTTTGGCTAAATTAGAATCTTCGTTTCAAATATTAGAACCACGAAATTATGTAAGAAACACATAACTCATTTGCATATGACCAAACAAGAATAATAAATCAAGATTTTAGGGGATATATGTTGATATTAAACATAATATAAAATAAAATACTACTAAAGTAACAAGATTTTCTGTTTTGCTACCTTATCGGAAATCAAATTTTAATGAAATTTTGCATCTAGCAGTAAAAGATTGGGGATTGAAATATCTGAACTAACTTTGTAGTCAAAGAGGTAAATAATTTTAGATTATATAGTGCATAGCCGAGGAAAAGAAACAAACCCTCCCAAGCACACATTAATGGATCTTATCCAAATCGAGTACTAGAAAAGAGAGGAATTAAACAGTACCTGAAAGCAATGAACAAATGGGGAAAGATGAGATGCCCAATTTAAAGAGAGATGCCCGATTTGACAAAAATAGCAATCGCAAATCCCTTGTGACTTGTGAGTGATGGATCTGTATCGCAAATCCCTTGTGAGCAATTGCAAATCCCTTGCTGTTGAAACTGTACCCCACTGTATTGACAGCGACACCAACGGCAACTGTATTGCTAGCTCTTGCCGATCGAGCTCCTTTGTTGGGGGTTTGTCTAGCTAGGTTGTCTTTGAGATGTGAGGTATTGATAATAGAAGAGAGGGACAGTAAGTCACTGAGAGGGGCGAGCAATTCCAACTTCCGTGGTAGAGATATGGGAGAAGACAAGAAACTTTTAGGTTTGCAGGAGACAATCGTATGGAGGTTTGCAGGAGGGGGTTTTAGTGGTATATATACTTCGGGTTATTCGGGTTTTTTCGGGTTGTACCTTGTGAGCCCGAGCCCAACCCGAACTCAACTTCGGGTTCAAGATTGAGCCCGGCCCAAACCCAAACCCAAACTTATTTCTTAAATCGGGCTGTTATTCGGGCTGGGTTGGACGGGCTTCGGGCGGTCCGAGCCAAACTTACAGCTCTACAAAACCCAACTAAAGCATCTAGTGCTGGTGGTACTCTTATGCACGTGGGAGAAGACACTCTCCCTCCATAAGGAATGGGTATCATCTATAGCGTACTCTGTAGACAGTTCCTCACATTTGAATGGTGGGATCCCACAAGTAAATGGTGGGGCCCCCAAACGAATGGTGGGACCTTCCATTGAATGTGAGGGGGTGTATACAGTTTATGCTATAGAAGATGCGAATCGCTTAATAAGCTTCCTAATATCAAAGAGGCCATTGGTAATGGCAACAAACCATAGTATTTGAGTAAATTGAAAAAAAATAAAAATTGGAGGGTTTTTTGGGTATAAAATGTCAGATCCGTGCACAATAGTGTATAGATGTGACTGCTATCTAGAACGTGACTACGTGGTCCGCCTTCTAGATAAGCGGAGTCAAAAGACCACGTTGGAGGGCCAAGTCAAGATCATGGTGTCAACGCCTGTAAACAAGAGCCTGAACGGATGGTGCCCTCAAGATCCACGTGGGCACGACACCAGCCTCTTTGCTCCACTTCTTCTATAGTAACAGAATCTCAAGATTCTCGTGGGCAGCGCTTCCTTTGATTGGTGCTGCAGCGACATGACAAAAATACATGGGATAATTATGGGAAAAGCTTATTTTTAGGACACTTTTCTCTTAAGACCTCATTTTACCGAAAATAAAAAAAAAAAAAAAAAAAAAAAAAGGCATACTTCAAACTTAGATATATAATGATCTCTTTTTAATGAAAATTAATAAAAAAGATCTCACATGAATAACATGAGTACCAATTTCTAGATCAACAAGTATAATTATAATGGGATACAAGTATAATCATAAGGGGATATAAGCATAATTATAATAGGATGCAAACACAATCATACAGGATATAACATAGGAGATATAAGCATAATCATAAGAGGATACAAGCATAATCATAAGAGGATACAAGCATAATCATAATAAGATACAAGTATATTTATATGTAATATATTATCATAAAAACAAGTGAAGGTAGATCTGAAAATTGGTATTCACATATTGTTCATGTGAGGTCATTTTCATAATTTTTCTCAAATAGAAAGCTTGAGGACTTCTAAATTTAAAATATAGGCCTCAAGGGAAAATCTCCTTAAAAAAAAAAACCTTTCCCGTAATTTAGCTCAGCGTAGACGTGGGTATCACAAGAGACTTCTTTCGTGGAAAGTGCTATAGAGTTGCAATTATTGTCGCCTTTGACAATCAAAACTCTCGTTACTACAGCCATCTCAATCCACTAATAAACCTTAATGGCCCCCACAATTTCACAACTGCACCAACACCTTCTAGAGATAAAGAAGAGTCCAAAATTTGAGGTCCCCTTGGTCTGTCACACCAGTTTTAATTGCCTGGGAGAGAAATGGTTGATCAATGGATGAAATCGTCTGCTATATCAGCAGACAACACGCGTGCTCTCTCCACCCTCCAAACGAAACGGTCGCGTGTCCTCCAAGTAAGGCTTCATCACCCTCCTGGTACAAATATCTTCTCTTCAACTGCTCTCCAGGCAGAGAGAGAGAGACACACACACACAGATATGAAAGAGAAGATTGGTAAGAATGTTTCAAACCCAGCTCTGAACCTCAGAGCTGGACTCATCCGGAAAAAGAGACCCGAAGAGGAAATGCTTAGCCGTCTTAGAGAATATCTTCAGTACTCTAAGCTCAAACACTTGTTACAAGCTTATCCTTTTCAGGTAACTAAATTCTTCACCTTAAATTTTTCTCTACTACTCTTTTTTCATTAGTCTACACGCACACAGATGCCACACAGTCTGGATCCATATTTTCTTTCTCTCATACTTGATCCTCACAGTCACAGGTGGGACAGACAAGAAAATCTCAAGTTTGTGAAGAGAAAGCCATGGAGGTAGACGTGGAAGCATGGGAAATCCCAGAGGATTGTTCTGATGAAGAAATCAGCACTACATTACAGGACTCCGACGCATCTGTGCTCGAAAGACGAGACAACAAATACAACAAAGAAAGCCGTGAATTAGCCTGCGAGGTTGAAGTGGAAGAAGATGATGAAGAATCACAGGAGGAGTTTGTGCCATCAATCAAGATAAGGAGAATAGACGACCTACTACTCATAAGCACTGTGGTTCTCAAGGAAGTGGCCTTAAGTTCATCCCTCTTCGCCATTTTAGAAGAAGAAGACAAGCTCCATATCTTGTCTGAGAATCAATACAGAACCGAAACCAAAGCTGCCCACACGATTCAGGTGATTGCTTGCGCTGATTATGGCATATTGTTAACTAATATTACATTCATTATGCATATATTTCTTCAATTCTTTCACTGGACTCAATCTTTGCTTCTTTCCCGGATCTCAGGTGAAGATTCAACCAGATTTCAAGGTAGATGAATTGGAAAGGAAGCTCCGTTTCTGGGCAACAAACACGCGTTAATGGTCAGACAAAGAGCTCGATCAGACCCCTAATGGCGAATTTTGTCGTCTTTGTTACATGGGTAATGGGTTAATTGTTCTTGATCTTGAATGGTCTAGAGACCTGATGACCAGGATTAAGAAGTACTGATTCTTGTATTAGTAAAAAAGCAGTTCTTGGGACTTTTCCCCTCTTTAATGATAATTTAGTGAAATAGTTTTTGTACATATTTCAATTTATTAGCAGGTTTTTTATAATTAAAATAGATTAGCTGTACTTTGACAGTATATTAGAAGACAAGAATATTGATCTTTGTACATGTGTCAGCTCCTGCTCATTTTACTCATTTTACTCATTTTACTCATTTATGGAGTCAGATCAGAAAGACCTCCCTTTTCTAGAGAGTGGCAACTGAGTCTGATTGGCATAGAAAAACAAAACCAGGTGACAGTTGTATGATCAAATCAAAGATAAAGATGGCATAAAAACAAACAGCTAACAACACAACAATGAGCATTCCAAAATTCTGAATGGATAATCCTTTGCGTAGTAGAAGATGACATCAAAGTAATATTAATTCTCAATCCTAGTTTCGGCTGCCCTAACTCTTCCTATGGCAACTTCTCTTTGTGAAGAAGTGGCCTACATCAAAATCCCAAACAACGATTTTTATTTTTCTGACTGAAATACAGAAACTCTCCATTTTGTTGCATCTTTTAGGAAATCTCCCATTACCTTTAGTGATAGTTCTTTGGGTTTACCTTTACTAATAGTTAATCTTCACGATAAATGACATAGATGCTTAGTGTTTACTCAATTACTGTGGATATAGGAACTAAAAAAAACTTAATAAAAACACCTATTTTAGAAAACCATTTTGTTTCAATTCACAAGCTTTTCATCTATTGTTTAGGCAGATGGGAACTGGTTAAAGACACTAGATTAAGCTAAGATCTGGGAAATAAAACTCCTCAATGGGATCAATAAATTTTTGCAACCCTAGCTTTTGCAAGATACAACAGCAAGCCACATATTAATTATCATCTAAAACAAAGACCTTTACATATTCTTACACTCCAAACCACCCACTTTGTCAAAACTTAAATATATACTCGTTTTTTTCTTCATTAATTCCTTTACCGGACAGGAGAGAGAGACTTGCACATTTAGATTTCTTGTGGCTTGATGTGAAGGTTGGCAGTGGACACATGCAACATGCCTGAGTGGATAATTTGATCTGATGATCCAGGTGAACAAAGAGTTAAAAAAGGGAAAATAACAACAGAGCGAAAGGCATTTTCTCCTTTGCTTTCATGTGGGGAGGGACCACCAAAAAGAGTATGCACTATGCAGTCCTGTGAAGTTCTTATGCCTTTCTCTTGAATCCGACCTTCTTTCACACACCAGGAAAAGATTCCAGCTTTCTTTATCTGCCTTCAATAATGTCAAGACTTAGGGGCCCATTCTGACCGACAGTTTGATTCAAAAAATTCAAAGGAGGACCATCGTGATGAATAATCTCTACGGGCTTGCTTGTTCTCCCTCATTCGTCTTAGGTTACAGGTTGGAATCCATAAAAAGGGCAAAAATCCAAGGCCTGGTGGACAGGCTTGAAAGGGAGTGAAGCACACAGTATGTATATACATATATATAAAGCACAGAATAACATAAATTAAGGGTAACACAACAAGGGGGATAGACCCAAGTAGTCCTCTTTCAAACTAGCAATTCAAAAAGGAAAGACAGCTTGTCTGCAAGTGTGTTGGCTCTCTCTCTCTCTCTATGTCTTATCTCCACTTTCTGAAAGCCTGTTGATCATGCTCCTTGGGTCACATACGGTGCCTTGAATGTGCTAGGCTAGGTTACTTTTGCTTGTTTGGAAGGACTAAACACTGGTCGCCGAATCAATCTCCAGGTCGATATTTTTGTAGCCTAGTTTATGTGCAAGCTTCAGTCCCTCAAGTAATGCTTAGGCCTATATATGCATCAGACGTTGTGGAGATGCCAATGAAACTAGCTATTTCTCCTTTTGGTTATCCCTTACTATTGATCGTGTTGCTGCTCCCTCTATGTTAAACTTTAGCCGATTCTCTTTAGGACCGATCCATCATGTGAACATCAATTCCTTTACTTCTCATGGATTAACAGGAAATTTGACAAAATTAATTAGTTTTAAAGAAGGCTTATTAGTCCCTTCAAATATATATTACTTCAAACCCAAAAAGAAAAAGAGTTTTCCAAAAAGAAGCTCTATTCATATTTCCAAGACTCTGAAACACATGGACTTACCCTCTACTAAATTGCCACAGAAATATATATAACTACTCGTATATTTATATTAATTTCAAGTTCGGATTATCTGTTAGTCACCTCCAAAAATCCAAAATTCTACATCAGGCGTGGTGATTGGTACGTTCGACCAATTTTAGAAAATTAATTTCTGTACAGTTGATGAAATGGTTTTATTTAAGGTGAATGCATCCGATCGACCAATGCATGGCTCGATATATGTGATATTAAATGGATGATTAAGGTAAGGTTTTCTACATAATTTCCCTTTTTCTTAATAACAGATCTTATGTAAGGTTGTGTTCCCATCATGACTCGTACCAATTAACCTGTTCAATTTGCTATTATTCAATCAAACTGAAGACTTATGTGAGAGTCTTCTAGCAAACCAGGATAAAGGTGAGCATGGAGAGATGTGTGATGGGCACGAGAACTTCGAGAAGCTAAGAAATATCTAGCTAGTCAACGTTCATAACACAAGAAAGAAATTAAGGAAAGTAAAGTAAAAGAAGGTGGTCAACCGGCCTTGTCAAAGCATGGAGGTGGGTGGTAGGGTGCCCTCGAGATCCTCGTGGGCATCTGTCTCATGGACATCCAGTCATGCATGCATGATAGCTACAAGCTATATGGGTTAGGTAATTGTACGACCCAACATAGTTCACACAAAAATTCATTTGAGTATTACCTTAATTTACATTACCAAAAAAAGTATTACCTTAATTTACGCTAAAAATGGTTAAATAGCCTTCCTTGCATCTTTCATACCACACAACATTCCATTCTCTACCAAACAATTTAAAAGCAATGTCCTCGTAAGATTCTTATATAGTAGTTCAACTGCCCTTCAAACCTAGCTAGCTACAAACATACAGAGAGGGCCGGGGGAAAAAGAGAGAGAGAGAGTTAGAGAGAGATGAAGGAGAGAAAGAATAATGGCCGTGGTTCAGCACCAGCCAATGCAGTGAACCTTCATGGAGTACTGAGAGCTGAGATCATCAGGAGAAATACCAACTTAAAGAAAATCCTTGGTCGTCTCAGAGAATATCTTCAGTACAGAAAGCTCAGACATTTGCTAGATGCTTATCCGTTGCAGGTAGAATTCTCCTTCCAGGCTTTGCTACTACTGTTATGTCCAGTTTTCATTACTTTTTCATAGCCCATTCAGTAGTACTAGCATCTCTCTCTCTCTCTCTCTCTCTCTCTCTCTCTCTCTCTCTCTCTCTCTCTCTCTCTCTCTCTATATCCTCCTCTGATGGTACCTTGGTGTTCTTGGAGCAGACAGAAAAATTTGAAGAGAAAGCTATGGAGCTGGACATGAACTCATGGGAAGTTCCAGAGGGTTGCTCCGGTGAAGAAAGTAGCAACGTATCCATGGATTCTGGTGTTGCTGCAGTGCTAGACAGATCCTACGGAAATAGTAAAGAGCAAACCAAAAATCAAGAAGAAAGCTGCAAGATTGAGATTGAGGTGGAAGAGGTTGAGGATGAGGAATCCGAAGCTTTCGTTCCATCAATCAAGATAAGAAGGATCGACGACATACTCCTAATAAGCACCTTGGTTCGCAAGGAAATGGCGTTAACTTCATCCCTCTTCGCCATTTTAGAAGAAGAGAAGCTCGATATCTTGTCTGAGAATCAATACAGAACCGAGACCATAGTTGGCCACACCATTCAGGTGATTGCTTGCACTTATTTTTGTAGTACTACATTATTAATTATTAAGAAAACTCTTTTATACATTTTTCTGAGATTTTTATTCCTCTAAAACGGATCCCAGGTGAAGGTGCAACCAGAATACAAGGTAGATGAATTGGAGAAGAAGCTCCGCGAATGGGCAGCAAGCAAACACACGTAATGGGGTAGCTTTTGCACAAGGCAGTGCATTGATCCGCGAAAGTTTACATGGTGTTCTTCAACCGACGGTTGAAGAAAAATCCAGATACCCTCCTCTACTTCATGTAATTTGCATTTTCTTATAGTTCTCATTTTCACCTTTTTCCCCCCTTTTTAATATAAGGTGATGGAGGTGGGGAAAAATCTTTTGCCTTATAAGTCAGATTTTGTTATTTCTCATCCTAGTTTAACTTTTTCCCTCACTAATTGATCAAGAGTCGCATATACAGAAATATCAAGAACTCAAACAGGGAAATACCACCCGGAATCATCTGTCCAGTTTCCTTAGCCACTCTGGTTTGCTATATATCGAATTAAAATATATCATGTGGCATGCTTTGATAACCTATGATCTATCCACATCATATGTTTCAATACCACATGTTTCAACGAGAGAGGAATGCAACCATCTATAATCCACTTGCATAAGACTTCAAGTCTTTCTTCATCTACTACCCAAAAACAAAAAGAAATTGCTGAGTGTGGAGATGGGAAGGAGATAAAAGTCTTCGCTATTAGCTTCCAAGAGGAACATGACAGGTAGAGAACCTTCATGTGAGCACATGATGGCCGAATGGAGCTAGATACCCTTCTAGAAAAGGGTCATCTTTCTCCTTTTTCCTTTTATCCTCACATTTTAAACTCTGCCTTCTAGAAGCAGTTTAACCTTAGACTAAGACAAGATTAATATAAAAAGATGAATAATTTGACGTAATTTTAGCAACAAAATTTTATTGGACAGGTTGGATAAATTTATTTTTAATGTAAATGGAGCAATAGCAGCTGGGGAGGACCGTAGACAAAGGATGGATATTCTTAGGTTTTCCGAAGGACTTGTCTGAAATTGGGCTTTCCAAGCCGCAAGAGCCGGTATTGGGAGGAAGGGGCAGCGAATGAGAGAGATAAAGAGCTGACGTTCTGGGCCTGAAGGAGAAAGAGCTGCGGGGAATTGTGGGTGCTGGAGAAGTTTTAAGTATAAGAATGTCACAAGACATATGAGTATCATCAAAGTTCGCTCCTTTACATCCGCATTTCATCAAAGTTTGCCTCTAATTCCTTCAAATATTTATATAACCTGGGAGGGGCTATATCCTTTAATAATAACTAGCGTTGAGAAAGAAAAAGGAGGCTAAATTTTTAAATGAATTGTGACAGTTATGACTTTCTTCGTACCCTTTTTATTAATGAATCTTAACAATGATGTATTAAGGACTTTCTGGAGAATGCATACATTATGGTTGACACACTTCCCAATATGACGCTTTGGGTCACTTATAGCATAGATTGTATTTAAAACTGACTACACCTATGTAAATAAAGGAGTAACATTTTCAAGAGAATATAGATATTTATTTTAAAGGGAGATTTTGTAATCATAGTTCTAATTCAGGAAAGGATATGTAACTTTCAGAGGAACGCTGGTTTATTATACCGCGATTGGTCATCCAAGGGTTTAAATATATTAATTGATTGATATAGCCGAGGTTCAACCACTTGCAATTGAGAAAGCACATGCATGCTGAGAAGCCATTAAAAGAGAGATTGAGAACCAATTATTGACGAGTTATGTCTATAATCTGAGAATTCCAATTACCATGTGGTGGTAGTTGACTGGTGGCCCTCCAATTTGAACCGGGAAGAAGCTATTATTGATGAACTGAAGCCTCCAGAAAAAGATTAGTAAATAAAAACCCAATTGGCCCCCCCATGAGCTTTGAAACTCAAGCTCTGTTGTAACCACGTTAAGGTACGTATGGATTCTAAGAGAAAATTTTGACCAACAGCAAAGATCCTTATTAGTGATCAGCAACATAACTTATCAGTATGAAAGGTAGATCCTTCAAGAAAGATCTAGACAAAGACGCTCATAGCATGGCTTGATTTTGCATAGAACACATGCATTATACATACCACTAGAAAAGCTTCGGAAAAGAGGTACATCAAATTATAAAACTTCAGTTTAAATAGAATGTTGCCCAACGAAGTTCACTGTGTTTTCTCATCTTATGGAAATTATTGGGTTGCTATACCATGACATGCTAACAGTAGCAGTAAGCAACAAAACCAACAAGTATAAACGTTAACAATGTTGACTAAAATCTTGGGGTTGGCGATTACCAGGCCAGGCACAATCCTCCATTAAAAATTCATAAGTAAAATACAGAATAACATGTTCTTATGTTGGTTGGCCCTATTAAGAGTATTTTTCAGTGCTTAAGGCAGCCCACGCCTCCCATGTTTGCACAGACAAGTCAAAGATAAGAAATACATATGAAACAAGAGAAGTGATTCTATAGCTTGTAGTAGTTTTTAGGAAACACTACTTCAAAAGAGAGATTTTAGAAGTAGGATCAAAAGAAGACATGGGACTTTCCTTGGAACCATTGAGTCCACAGAATGTAGAGACAGCAAATTCATTCTTAAAGAGGCTGGAGCCGCCCAATATAGGCTAAGGGTCATATTATTGCATTAGGAGGGGAAAGGAGAACAGGGAAACTGGCATCATAATGTGGAGGCACAAATAATAGTCATTTGAAAAGATAAATTAACGGATGACGAACCAAAAGATCGAAAAGCAAAAGGTCGAACATATGAGATGAAATGATATAAGTTAATTACAAGAGAGAGGGGGAGCGACAGAGAGAGAGAATGGGTCTTCAGTAAAATGTATCCCGTAAGGAAAGGTGAGAAGAGGTTCAGAAGGCTGTGAGAAGAGGCTCTAATACAAGCTTAGTAACCAATATACAAGTCAAAAGTCTTGTGTAAGACAATAAATTGGTAAGGTCACAACAAAATAATGAAAATTCAAATTGGGGAATAATAAGTGGAGCCAAAAAACATGAAAAAAGTAACCAACACAAAAATGTGAAAGATGTTAAGAAAAATATACACAAATCTGCAAGAATTTCAAGATAGGCTAATGGCAGATCAAGCCAGATGCATCAAGAATTGTCATATGAATACAAGTCAATTTTTATACGAAGAGTATAACAATTTCCATGGACACTAGGCTTATACGAAGATTATAAACTAATATAAGCTAATTGTCGATTGGAAAAAAAATTTTCCATGGACAATAGCGCTTATACCAAGAATATACTTGAACCCTGTTATAGGAGAGAACGACCCAAAATGATTGCCAAAAACAGTCACCTTATTATGGATTTTTTATATTTTTTTTTATCAGTAATTAGAAAAGCATATTAGAGGATAAATCTAGAAAGATTTACAGAAATGGAAAAACATCCCATGAGAAATGGGATGCGTCCCAAAATAAAAATAAAAAAAACAGATAACAAGCAGAAAAAGCAACACCTAACCACCCACAAAAAGGGGAAAAAAAATAGCACTCCACATGCTCACCACTCTTAAGATATAAGCATATTTTTTACAATGTCCCGACCCCATATTCACACCATTCAGAAGAAATTGATACCCAAAAAATTGCAAGACCCATAACTTTATCTAGGATTAACTCTCGACTAATATAGGTTTCTTCAAAAATCCTTCTATTGCGGTTCATCCACGCTACCCAGACAGTAGCAAAGAAAGCTCCTGAGTAAAGACTTCTACCTCTCTTTGACAAATGTGTAAAACGTCATTGGTATGCCAACTCACCAAGAGATTAAGTAAAACCCACTGTACTCCAGCCAACAACACTAATATCCTCCAAATGAAGCCCGAAAATTCACAATATAGCAGTAAACGATCCACTGGCTCCCCAGCCTTCAAGCAAAGTATGCAAACATGCAGTGACAAGGCCCAAGATTTTCTATGACACTAAAGGTTGTATAAGGTATTAATCCTATTCAAGAAGGCAGCCAATGCAAATATCTTCACTTTAAGGGGAATTTTGGTTTTTCAAAGAAATAAGGTAGGGAACCAAGAGGGTTGTCACAATTCCAAATTCCAAAAATATGGCATCCAGAATCTACAAGAATACTGCCTTGGGGTCAGGTAACCACTATCGGACATCTGGAATAGATGGATGAATAATTACCCCTTGGAGGTTCTCAATTAAGACCCCTAGACCATCAACATCACAATCCCAAAGATCCCTACTAAACTGAAGGTTCCATTATAAACCATGAGGAGACCACGAAAGGGCATCACAAACAAAAGGATCTCTAGGAACAAAAGCACGAAAAAGACGAGGGAAGCTGGGGAAGAATCTCCCCACCAAACATCAGACCAAAAGTTTTTCATATCACCAATTCGTTCCATGGCCAGTCAGAAGAGACACTAGCATTTTGATTGGCTTCCTTACCATTGCTATGAATACCATACTCAAAATAACCTTATGCCACAAAGTCCCCCATTCCTGGTCGAAACGCCACAGCCATTAGCCAAGAAGTGTGGAGTTCTTCAAATACACATTACCAAGAGATAATTCCCCCCCTGCCCAACACACCTAGAAATCTGATTCCGCCTTAGTCAATGATCCTTCTATTGCTTTCCACCCCCTCCCATCAAAATTCTCTCTATAATTTTTCAATATTGTACACCACCTTCACCGTGGCTCTACAGTGACATGTAATATACTGGAAAGTTTAATATGCAGCTTTGGTCAACGTGATTCCAAACAACTGATAGAAATTGCTTTTTCCACATTGATAGTTGCTTCCACATTCTCTCAATCACTAGATCCCATGCTCCTACAGATTTCATTTTCCGACCAAATGGAATTCCAAGGTAAGTAATTTGCCATCTTACATGCCTACACCCGAGACTGCAAACATCCTCATCCCTTACATGAATACCAGAAACACAGGTCTTCCCAAGGTTCACTTTAAGTCCAAAAAACAGTATTCCGACATTTTTCTACAAAGAGAATGGTGTCATCTGCAAATTGTAAGAGTGATACAGGGCCATCATCCTTGCCAACCCTAAAACCTTTTAACAACCATTCCTTGTCACCTACTTCCATCAACCTACTAAAGACATCACTAACCAAGACACCGGGGAATTAAAAGGTTTCAAATAGTGAGTACTGAGTATAAGAATGCAAACCTAGTATGAACAAGAATGGAAAATCGTAGCTTTAATAAGAATCAACTGCTAAAAACCCTAAAAAGAGATCTTTTTGTTTGCTTGGATCTAATCAAAAGGATATAACGGTTAAACTTTGCACATATAAAGCGGAAATGTGATTTCTAAATTGCTACATGGCAAACAAATTCCAGTTCAGCTGAAAGATGAATTTTTATATGATGACTACTCCGCTAGCAGGAAATTTGGAACCTACAAAGTGACACAACAATATAGGATTAACATAGAGCCAAGATGAAAATGATAACACAGTTCCATAGCAAGTACGGAAAAGTGAACAAGAATTCTAACGAGACTACAAAAAATATCCCCAGTATGTAAAAATAATATTGGCTGAAACAGTTAGGCAAGTTAAATGGAGACCTACTGAGGCACCTCCAAGCAGTAACAAGTACAAGATGGAATATAAAGGGCTAAAGGAAGATACAATGGGACCATCGCAAGGTTAAAAAAAAATTGTGACAGTATAGGCAATTTAAAGAGAGACTGAATATAGGAACGAACAAGACCATGACAGAGTTTTTCTGAAAGGAGAAGACTTGGGAGGAAAGTCTTTACTGTAGGAATGACGAATGCAAATTCAAGCGCTAGGAATGTCAAGTTTCTTCTTTCTGAGGAGATCCGACAGAATTTCCACTCCATGATATTTTCAGATATACATTACGATGTCCTCCTGGACCTTCAATTTTTTAGAAGGATAAAAGAGTTCAAGATTCAAGAATATAGGATATCAGGATGCCAAACACCAGTATTTGAACAATTCTGAATGAGTACTACCTACCTCTTAGTTGAAAGTATTCTGGTGGAGTCACCTCCTCCAGCAAGTTCACCAAGTTGCACAAAAGGCCTGGTTACTGCTGAGTGCGAATTGTTGAAAAGGAAGCTCCTTGTACCATGAGCCGTCAAGTGAGTTCAAAATGATGATGTTGGGCAGTCTAGTTTAGCTTGTAAGAGCCATATGAAAGCAATATCATGAACACACGAGAGGAACATGCACATTCTCACAAATGCTTTTTTCTATTTCTTATTATATCCTATAGTTATAGTAGCTCCACAGATATGCCCTTCAGTAAGGAGAATTGTTACTCTAGAAATCACACCATCATCATCATCATCATTAGCCATTTCCCACCAAAGCGGGGACTCCAGAAAGCACATGAAGGAACAAAATTCAAAAGCTAAACGAAGACACAATTGGTGATAGCTTAGAATTTTATAAGTCAAAAAAGGACAAAAAAGAAAAAGAAGACATTTTAGGTTTGACAATGCAGTGCAAGAAGGTTTTGAATATGAAATACTATACATGGTTGCTATCTTCTATACTGATGGCTATAGATTATAATTACCCATTCAAGAATTAGATATTACTAACTAACTATGAAATACACCAGTTGAACAATTAATTTAAACTATGGGTTATCAATGTTAAGTTTACTAAGAAAATCAGTTCCACTCAGAATCATCATTTTGCCAAGAGCTTGTAGTGCTGTTTCACCAAAATTTTACCAGCACGTTGTGCATGCCACTTCATTTTTGTGCCACAATTTTTGAAAAATTTTTATTTAAAAATATTAAAAAATAATCTGAAAACGAAAAAAAAATTTGAAAAATATTAGTATTATTTATATTCTATTATGAATATATTTCTATCTTATTTGTAAATAATATATTAATAGCAATATGATATAACTACAATTGTGATCTATATTATATATATATATATATATATATATATATATATATATATATTGGGTATGTAGGTATATATAGAGAGAGAGAGGGAGGATGTTCTCTTTGCTTCAATGAAGAAGCTTGCAGCCACTAAAGAAATGACATAGGAAATACAGAGCAGGTACACACCCCTCCCTCCCATCACTCTCACTGTCCTATTCCACCCATCCATCTCTCTTCTCTCTCATTCTTTGTCCTTTTCTTTTTTTAGTTCTTGAGTTCTTGGAAAGGACAGAGGAGTAGGGAAGCTACATGTCCCTTCCCTCCCTCTCTCCCCCTCGTTCTGGAACCTTGGTTTTGGTTCTTGCAACAACAATGGCACATTGACCATTCAACTAGCAGTGTGTGCATGGCCTTGGCCTCATGACGCGGACAATGTGTAGGCATGTTGTCCGGGAGTATTGCTGTAAATAATGTGAATACTAAAAAGTATGCACGTACCAACAACTCTAATGTTTCCCCTAGCAAAAAAACAACCAAAAGCTTAGCATCCTCCTCATAGAGAGGGTGGTGATACCAAGGTTTACCAGACCATGACTGTAGACCACAAACTAACTGGACCTGCTGAGCTCGGTCGATAAAAAACAAAAAAACAAAAAAAAAATGTGGCTTGAATGAAACTAGGTGGTACCGGTCCGGAGCAGTATTGCTGGTCCAAAGGTGTCTGTGTAGGTATTTGAAATGACAAAAGAAAGAAATTAAGTTCCAAGAGAGAAGGGCATTGTCACTCCTCCAAAGGTATTTGCACTGCCACCGGCGGTGGCAAAGCAACTCTGTGGAGGTCCTGGAGGAGGTGGTGCATGCACGCCCCAAGTAAGGCGTCATCTCTCTCTCTCCATCTTTGTCTCTTGCAACTCGCAGCTTCTTCTTCTCTCTTCCCCCCCCCCCCCCCCCCCCCGCGCCAAAAAAAATCCCTCCCTCACGCCTTCTTTCAGTCTCTCTCCAACAGTCTTGCAGCCTCCCTCCCTTCCTTTCTTCTCTCATATGCAACTATTTTATTTATTTATTTTTCCACTTCAAAAAGTAGCAACCAATTTCCTCTCCACCCATTCGTCTTACGAATGGTCTTGCAAGTGCCCATTGCCCAACACGCTTCTCTCCTCTTTCCACGTCGTTCGAGCCTTGTTCAAACGCGATTCCGAAATCCCCAAAAATCCCTCTTCGCCATTTCACCTGCCATTGCGTGCAAAAGGAAGTAGGTCGATCCCCTATTCGTCAAACCTACATCGTTGTTCGAACGAGGGCTAGAAGACCTTCGTAGGAGAGCAAGAGGCAGATTTCCCCTGCCTATTGCGCCCCAAAGGAGAGGATGACGCCCCTGGTATTGTCCAATATTGCCGTTCGAACGCACATACAGGTTATCGCCGAGGGGTCAAAACTCCCTTGTCGTTCGAACGAGAATCCGAGAATGTTCGTAGGAGAAGAAGGTTGATTTCCCCTAACGATTGTTGTCCAAAGGGGAGGACGAACCACCCACTATTGTCGGACATTGCTATTCAATTGAACAAAAAGGTTATTGGCCGCTGCAAAAGTCGTCGAAAGAACAGCCGACTTCTCCCACGATCAATTTCTTTGTTCTTGTAAGCTCAATATAGGCAGAGAGTACCATTAATTTGTTAAACTCTTCCAAATTATTGCATAAATGTTCATTAATGAATGCATACATTCGTATCCCTTCGTGTATGATCGAGATTTTACTGCAACAGATTGTAGCAATCATGCATTAACTTAATCATTAAATTAAAGCACTTTGGTCTTAGTATGTTACCCTATGTTCATTTGGTCAAAAAATCTTTGTTTCTACTAGTATTACAGATATCTGTTGTGATTTAAGAGACTGCACTGTAAATGATTTTAATCTACTTTTTATTTTGGGTTATTTATTTATTTCACATACAATAAATATAGGATTTATGGACATATAGGACCTTTTGTCCTTTCCCCCCAAGTTTTACCAAGTTTTGGTAGTTTTTTCATATCTGCAATTTTTTGTAGGTTGAAGGTGCTCTCTGTGGTAGTTTATAATCACTACAAAAGGATTTGTCATTCCTTCTTGCAGAAAGGGTTAGTTCTCATGGACCTTTATTTGTGATTAAAATCATTAACAGTGCAGTTTCTCAAATCACAACAGATATATGTAATACTAAGACCAAAGTGCTTTAATTTAATGATTAAGTTAATGCATGATTGCTAAAATCTGTTGCAGTAAAATCTCAATCATACACGAAGGGATACAAAAATATTTTACAGACACTCCACGAATGTATGCATTCATTAATGAACATCTATGCAATAATTTGGAAGATTTTAACAAATTAATGGTACTCTCTGTCTATATTGAGTTTACAAGAACAACGAAATTGATCGTGGGAGAAGTCAGCTATTCTTTCCATGACTTTTGTAGCGGCCGATAACCTTTTTGTTCAATTGAACAACAATGTCTGACAATAGTGGGTGAGTCGTCCTCCCCTTTGGACAACAATCGTTAGGGGAAATCAACATTCTTCTCCTACGAACGTTCTCGGATTCTCGTTCGAACGACGAGGGAGGTTTGACCCCTCGGCGATAACCTGTATGTGCGTTCGAATGGCAATATCGAACAATACCAAGGGCGTCGTCCTCTCCTTTGGGGCGCAATAGGCAGGGGAAATCTGCCTCTTGCTTCTCCTATGAAGGTCTTCTAGCCCTCGTTCAAACAATGACGTAGGTTTGACGAATAGGGGATCGACCTACTTCCTTTCGCGCGCAATGGCAGGTGAAATGGCAAAGAGGGATTTTTGAAATTTTTGGGGATTTCAGAATCACGTTCGAACGAGGCTCGAACGACGTGGAAGACCTAATAACAGAGGCCGTTGCCATTCGAAAAACTAACAGATCGTTTTTCGAACGGCCATTGCCGTTCGAAAGAGGAGAGACGTGTGTCGCGCAATGAGCGCACGCAAGACCATTCGTAAGACGAATGGGTGGAGAGGAAATCGGTTGAAAAAGTAGACATCATAGAAGCTTGCAAAGCCTGCAAAGTAGGCCTGCTTGACGTCAGTTCCTTTCACCTACAAAGCTTTGCAGGCCTAAAAGTGTACTGCTATCTTGAAAGGACTCGGTCGGTCTCGAGTTGGGACAACCCGAGTTGAAAACAGTACCGCCTAGTCCATTCCAACTCAAGCGGTCCCAACTCGGGAACACCCAAGTTTTAATCATCCAGTGAATTGGATGATCCAGGACCGGAATACCAGACTAGGACCATCCCATCGCAGCACGGATCGACTAATACAGATCAGTACTGGCCAATTCGGTAAACCATGGATGATACTAATTCAATGGACTTATAAGAGTCCTATTCTTATGCAACCTACCTCCTTAGCACGTCTATGCTAATATTTTGATTTAATTGTGCGCTAAATTACTTCTATTTTTTTTTTTTTGGATGAATTAAATTACTTCTATTGCATCAATAAAGCTTACATTTTCTTCTAGTTTTCTTGTCTTTGTATTTGCTTGATTTCCTTACTAACTCCACAGGAATTCCATAGGCTGGACTCGTGGGTGAACGAATGCCACACAGTCATGTTGAAAAAGCTTGTCCGTGACAACACAGCACACCATCTCACCCTCTCTCTCTCTCTCACTCACTCACACACACACACACACACACATCTTGTTGCCTCTCTATCACTCTCATTCTTTTCTGTATTTTTATTTTTATTTTTTTTTTGCAGCAATGCCGCACGACACTGGCATTTTGTGTGGAATCAAAATGACATTGAAGGCATTGTGAGACTGCCATCAATGTCACCCATATCTCAACCAGCACAGAGCAATGCGTCGCTCCTACCAGTCAAAACTTGGGAGTTTTTCCTGTTCCCCACAGAATCCAATCAATTCCATTTTGTTTTTCAATAGAACCGAAAAAATTTCACCGTATACACAGGATGAGAGAATTACCAATTGTCATGGATGTTTTGGAAATTTTTAATTCCACAAATGGCATATATTTTAGGTCTTATTTCTGCTATAGATGTGAACTTTCAACTCGGAATGAAGCACTAACAGAAAAGTAAGAGAATATAAAAAACTATAATGGAAAACAAGAACACCTGATATTAAGTCAATGTTCTGAATTCGATAATATATTACCCACTACTACAACCACCTGCTTAAATTTGGGAGAAAACAACAACTATATCAAGAAAAATGCTGAGCCAGAACTCTTCAAGAAAATTTTTAAGATGCTTACTGAGACATAGGAGGTCTAGGTGGTTGTTGTCCCATGTTGGGAGGAGGTGGGGGAGGACGAAAACCCTGACCTTGAATTTGTTGACCTGTAAAACCTTGCGGTGGCATCATCGATGGTGGCCTAGGTGTGAAGTTAGCCATTGTACCACTACCAACTGGGGGTGGTGGAGGGACAGGTAGAGCCCCACCAGGAGGCATGGGCCGAGGGCCATTTGCAGTTGGTGGAGGGGGTGGCGGTATGGATCCAGGTACTGAAGGTGGTGGACCTCTTGGAGGATTTGCCTGGGATCCACCAGGTGCAAGTCCTTGTGGTGCTGGTGGTGGGGGCGGTGGTGGAGCTTGGGGTGGTGGCGGCAAGGGCCTTGGAGGAGCACCAGGAGCTGCTGTGCCATTGGCAACAGGTGCAGGTTGAGGTTTATTTGCTTCCGGAGGTTTGGTTTTGAAATATAGCTGCAACTGTACAACCATTCACCAGATTGGGTCAAAACACAGACATGCGCGTACACATAAATTCAGAAAGCAAAAAAGGAAAGAATTATTGCAGACAAACCGTAAACATTTTTGAGTCAGGATCCCAATGAGAAAAGAATTTCGGTGTGGATTTGTCAATCTCTGTGCTAGGAACCTGAAAAAGCAATCACACAGCCATAATCCATCAACATAAAGATACTAAGATAAATAAAATGAACAAAAAGTATCCATCAATTTAAATTCAGCACACCTTAAAGGCAATGATCTCATAAGGTTCAGCAGCAAAGAGCAAATATTGGTATCTCTTATCGAAGGATTGGACTCTCTGTCGGATAATGGGAAAAAAAAAAACAAACAGATGAGAATATGTCGTGGTTCTTCGCAAAACTTACTGTGGAGTCTCACACTAGGTGCAGAAAATAATTGAAGAGTAAAATTTTAATTGCCAGCAAGCATAAGGACTCCATTTATTCGGTTTACCTGCTCAAAAGATGACATAAACCGGTGCCGTGGCTTTGTCAGTTCTTCAATTTCAGGATACTCTATCTGTGACATATTTCAAGTAAAAATATATGGTATAATTATAATAATCAATTCTAAAGAAACCAACCACAGATAAACAATACAAGCTAAATGTCTAACAGCTATAAGAAAATTTTGCCCCAAAAAAAAAAAATTTTGAAAAAGAAGGAAAAGAAAAGAAAAAACAAAAAACAGAACAAAAACCAAAGGGCACACATGGGAGTTGTGGTGGGGGTGCAGGCCATTATGACACAAATAATTTTCTCCTTGCAGATAACAAGAAGTGAGAAGATGGATACACACCTGGAACAAAAGAGATCTCTGCTTTGTCTCTGGATCAAATTGCTTTGTTACCCTATAACCAGGCCGGCCAATTTTGACTGCAACAGCAAAATTAAATTAAAAATTGCATATTAAGCAGCAACGTCACTGCAAAGGTGCAAACACCTTTCTTTTTTTTTACTACAGGTAGTAATTCTGTTCAGCCTGATGGAACTTTAGTAATACCCATCCTCAAAATATAAGCCATATCATACCAGCACAATAAATCATCAAAATATAAGAAACACAAAACAGAAAATTTAAAAAAATAATACCCAAAACAAAAAAATCAATCAGTACATAAGATACTATTTATATCTGTATATAAACTTAAAACCATTGCTCAACTTACCTTAACTTAAACGAAATATTCATTCCAAAAATCATTTGACAACATCTGGATCCATATAAAAACGAACAAAAAATCTTGAATCTCTGGTTTAAAAGGCCTAGAAATTAAAGATCGGAGAAGGTTTTCACCTTTTCTTACACTACTGTAGGTATAATATAATATTGTTATTTTTTAGTTCCAAATCACTTTTTTTTAAATATATTTTAAGAGTGTATTTCAGAGGTCTACTACACAAATCTATGGATTTCACACATCTAGATGCCTCTTTTTTTTTCATTTTTTTATGGGGCAACTCCCACATAATTATGAGGAAAATGTTTCAATAAATATCAAAAATCAGTTTTCTTTATTTATTTATTTTTACCTACAGAAAAAGCTATAGAATCATGTTCTTTCAACCTGAACTTTGTTTATATATGATGAATCTATGGCTGATCTATTAATTCCAAGAATTCATCCTAGTTAAAAAATAACTTTTAAAAAACTATTTTTGTTTTAAAATAATTTTCCAAATATAAAAATAGGAATTCTACAAACAATTATCTTTAGGCTCATATTTATTTTTATTATTCAAATCCATGGCTGAACTACCAGTTTCACTGATTGATTCTGTTTCTTTTCGGTTATAGAGGAGGGAAATCAGGAGATAAAATTCTGAGAGATAAAAATTAAATAAATTAATTAGACAATTCATTCATTAATTAGACATGAGAGGAAGCATGCGGGAAGGAAAGCTCATTTGGTTGTACACCTAGCAGGAATCATCGTGATGCTGATAGGCATTGTTTACACTAGTGTTAAAGCAGCATTTGATAAATTCTTAAGGAAATCCAAGAAGGCTAGTGATCTAAGCATAGAAGATACAAACCCTCTACCTACAGAAAAGAGTTGCCAAATAACTTCTACTGAAGGATGTTTGACATCCAGGAAAATGGACAACAACTACAAAGCAAGCCCTGGGAAAGTGGTTTATATACAACAATATCCTGCTAAATGTAAGAAATAATCCATATTATCACATAATGGAACTTTAATGTTGTTAGATGCCCTGGTGAGAAAAATTTTACGTTGATTTCCAAGTAGCATGTGTAGATTCACCAACGTGATTGGGTCATTGGAGCTTATAGACTATGCAATTGTGGATGGAGAGCATGCATGGTCCAAAGGGATCCCCCTACCTTACATCCCGTTTTAGGAGTTTAGCCGATGACTCTTGTGTGCACATTTCCCACATCTAACTTAGTCAGTCCTCCCTCAGAACTATTTCTGACAACAACCTCAATTGTGTTGTTCTCTAATCCCCCACACTGACAGTCAACCCTATTTAGATTTGAGAACATATGGCTCTCACAACCCTCCTCCCTAGACAATGTGAAGTATTTGTGAATCCTTCACGCTGAGCTGGTTTCCATTTCATGATCATTAGATGCAAGTATGGCGCAATTGGCAATGGGTGGGAGATGGATGTGAGGGTTAGGCCATCGGCTTCCATCCCATGGGAGGAAGTAATTTTGTTAGCCCCCCCTTTTTTTCCCAAGGTGCGTTTTGTGTTGGATCAGTGACTTCCATCCATTTCTGGCTAGACTTGTGGCGTGATCAAGAAACCCTCTCATCACTTTATCTTCGTCTTTTCCATTTGGTTCTATTTCCAACGGCACTGGTGAGTGAGGTCCTTATCCCAGCCTTGTCGGATTATCTTGGAACCTTCCCTTCAGGAGAGACCCTAGAGAAATTGACCTGAGGGAGTTGAGATACTTGTTGCTTCAGTTTCAGAGCGTACCCATTAATCCTACCATTCCCGACCTTCATTTGTGGTGCCCCAAATCCTCTAGCATTTTTTCTTGTAAGACTTTTCTTCAAGTTCAAAGATCCAATGCTTCTTGCCCTCCTGCACCATTCAATCCCAAACTTCTTTGGTACCCTGCCGATCTCCAAAGAAATCCAAGCTTTTGTTTGGACCGCTCTATGGTCCAAGGTCAACACTATTGATGTACTCCAAAGAAAAAGAAGGTTGATGGTTTTCTCCCCTAGTATGTTGTTTAAATAACAGAAAGGAATCCCTTCAACACTAATTTTGCATTGTGCACTCCCAAGGCAGATTTGGAGTTATTTCTTTTTTTTGGTAGGTAATTCAGAATTTCATTAAAATTACAAGATTAGAAAACCCAAAAATACAGATGGGAGATGTACAGATGGGATTTGGACTTATTTCTTGCAATTAAGCGGTCATATATGGGCAATGCTACCTTCAGTAGTAGACCTCTTCAATCAATGGTACTTACCGGGACTGTGTCAATGAGGAAAGATACTATACCGAGTAATAATCCAAGCAACCTTATATTTCATATGGAGAGAGAGAAACAGGAGGATTTTTTAGGACACTTCTTCACATGTTGAGGCAGTCTTGGAGTCTAAGGCAGCCATGGTCCTAGATTCTTGGTTTAGAGAGTTTCCGTGGATCCACAGGATTGGATATAATACATGTGTGGAATTTCATATCTTGCTCGCCTTTGCTCTCCAGAGGAGGCACACATTGGATGACCTCAGATATAAGGGTCTTGAAGATGAATGTCAATGGTAGCTCACTAAGTAAGTCATGTATGTTGGGTATTGGTAGGATCCTTAGGAATCATTTGGGTCGGACTATTTTCCTCTTCAATGATCCAATTGGTGAAGGGGATTCTCTTAGAGCTGAGATTTTAGCCATTATCACAGGTCCATCCCACGTAAGGAGTTCGGAGTTCAATCATTTTATCATTGAGGGAGATTCACTTTTAGTGTTCAGATGGATGTCTCAGGAGCTTTAGGATCCTTGGCGGTATTATGGTTGTCAATACCAAGACCAAAGACTGGACCTGTCCGGGCTGGTCCCGGTACAAATTGAACAGGACCGACGGGACCGGGCGGTCCCAACCAGTCTCAAAATAAAAGCGCAAAACTTGCCATTATTAGCGAGATGAGAAGAAACAATGGTGAGTTGGTGTCTTGGACCTCTTAGTGACACTCTGCAGACTACTAGACTCTTCACAACCCAAGTAAGGCAAGTCCCTCCCCTCTCTCTCTCTCCCTCCCTCCCTCTCTTTTTCTTTCTTGATCTTCCTCCCACCTTCCATCTCTTTCTCTCTCCCTCCCTCAATCCCTCCCTCTTCCCTCTCTCTCTCTCTCTCTCTCTCTCTCTCTCTCTCTCTCTCTCTCTCTCTCTCTCTCTCTCTCTCCTTTGCTCAATCTCGATCTCCCTTCCCCCATCTCCTCTCTCGCTCTCCCCCTCCCTCCCCCTCCTCTCGTCTGCAACAGGGTTTTGTTTTGTTTTTTTTTTCAGGTCACCATTAAAGGGCCTTTGCAGACTTTGCAAGCTGTTGACCATTTTTTATTTTTTATATTTAAAGACAGCAAAGCTGTCTAGAACTAGAAATATCTTGGACGGTCCTGAGTTGGGACCGCCCAGTCCGTTCCGACTCGAGCAGTAACTCGGGACCGTCTGAGTTTAATCTATTTGTTAAGATAGATGGTCCCGAACCGAGACCATCCGATTCTGATCCGGACCGGACAGTACGAACTGGTACCGGCTGGTCCGGTAAACCATAGCGGTATAGATATTTGATATGGCAAGCTTGATTTTAGCTCTCTCCTTGAATGTCTCATTCAAGCACGTGCTAAGATCAAACAATAAAGTAGCTGATTCTTTGGCCAAATCTGGAGTTCGTCGTTCTAACCTCTTCGTGAGCACACATATCAATGACGCAATTAATTTTCAGGTTTAAAAAGCATTCTTTTCAGACTCAGCTTCACTCGTGCAAGCAATGGCTGAGCTCAAAACGGGTTTGTTGTCTTCTTGACAACCTACACATATGGAATTGAAAAGGGCCCCTAATGTGATGAAGGAAAAAATAAAATTGCCCATATCTAATCCAAGGAGGTGAAAATTGATAGGCTCTGAACATATAGAAAAAGAAAATAACAGAAAAAAGCTATGAAACACGAAAAGCACCAAAGCACATTAACTTGGAATTCAAGAAACAACCTTCTCTTAGTGACAAAACTCAACATCCTTTGATAAGAAAAGGAACCTTCTATTTTCCTAATCATGCAAAGGTCTCAGCCTAAATAGAATTTCCTTGGTCTCATTTCTACAGCTTTGGATTCTCTATGCAAAGGGGGTCCTTGGACAGCACAATCCAATGGATAGGAGTGTGCCACATCAGCGCTATTGAACATAAATAATTTAAACAAGAAAACAAGACTTTCAAGCGACAACGGAATTAAACAGGAGCATCCAAATCCCTTGTCACTCCTTCACAAAGCAAGAACACAAGTTTCTCTCTCTAAATGCCATCAATACAATGGTCCATTGCAGTTCCTTAATCCAAAGCATTTTAACATGAAAAATATGAAGAGAAAAGAACAACTCCTTTATTTTGGTAAGTAGATAGTAGGTTAATACAACCAAAATAACCCAAAAAAGAAAGAGAGAGAATTCCTTACTTAAATGGGAAAAAATTATAAATGTATTGTGTACCCTATGAATATCTCATTGGAAACCTGTGGTACTTAGATAATAAATAACTCACCAGTATCTAGATGCAAATAAATCAGGGGTACCCTATGAATATCTCGTTGTAACCCTACAGTACCTTAGGATTAAATAACCTATCATTACCCTGTTACTAAATAACAAATATGTATCCTATGAAAATCACACTAGTAATGTGTGAATTGAAGGATACCCTCTTAATATATCAAGGGCAAAAAAAATTCCAAATTTCTATTTTCAAAAAGAGAGATTCGCCGGGGGGGTATGTGTGGGGGTGGATTGATGTAGAGTAAATAAGTCACAAGTAATACATCTTAAAATAACTCATAGATACCCTATGACTAAATGACACATGGGAATCTCATGAAAAACTCCTTGGTATCCAGTGAATTCGAGGATAAGCCCATAGTATATTAAGTGTAAGAAAACTCAAACAGGGAAAGAGAAAGATTGATATCTTCTCCCTTTTCCTTAATTTCTTTATATAGCAATGGTTCACTTGTTAATGTCAAAAAGGAGAGAAGTGTTTTAATTAAAAGGTATAGAGGTTGTTGCGGTGACATGGCTAATATAAATGACTTGGATTATGCTGCACAGGGACCACAGAAATATCTCTGTACGTAGAACCCAAATCCCCCTCCTGTTAATATTCCTAAACTAAGATTTGCAAACAACTTATTCTACCCATCAATATTCCTATCTCATGAATGAAGTCGAACAGAATCCATGTAAATAGGTCAACTGCTGAAGGATACTCGGTAAATATCCATGAAGAATTCCACACAAGAGACTAGGGTTTAGAATGACTAAAACGAAGAATATGTCGGCTCTTTCTCATATGTCAGTAGCTCGTACCAAGAGATTGTAGATTGTAATCATGTCCAGAGATGAGAATCAACACACCAAAAAAGAAAAAGAAAAAAATTGAGGACCCTTTACCCTAGCTTTCTCGTTCTCTCTTTTCAAAAGAGGACACCTATGATCAAATGGCACCAATCACGATTTCCTATCTGCAAGAGATTTCCAGGCGGCGGAGGAGTAGAATATAAATATGAAGCGCTTACCCGTCTTGCGTAGAGAAACCTTTCGCTTGTGAGGTTGGGGCTGCACAGGGGCATCTTTGGCCTCGCGAGCGGCTCTCTTGGCCAAGTTGGTCTGGTGGCGCTTCCCTTGTGTGTGAGCCAAGTAATTCCCTTCGTTATTGTGCAACGTCAGACAAAGCTTACATTCGTAGCTGAAAACAAGCCAGTGTTTCAACAAGTGATGCACGGAAGAGAAAGATAAAGAATGGAAGAAGAAACTAAGGATATTTAGGGTTTCGAAAATGAGAAAATGAAAGAAGAACTGGTTCAATTTGATAAAAACCAAATGCATAACTGACCTCCCGAGATGGTTGCGCATAAAATAGGGATCCTTGGCAAGATCAATGGTCTCGAGGGCCAACCTCCTCAATCGCTCTCTTCTGTCAATCGCTTCATTCTGAGCAGAGGCAGCGCCTCCGCTACCTGGCTTTGATCCCCAGTCCCGATCCATACTCTTCTATCACTGCTTCAGCTCCGTCCCTCTCTTTCTAACGTCCTTTTGTAAATTGAGTTGTGAACAGTATCACCCCCGCTCACTTTATCGTACCCCGCGACCCGTCTTGAGGGGACGCGGACGTCAACATGAGCCTGCTAACTAAAATTGAAAATTGAAAAAGTGATTTACAGTTTAACCCATGAAGTTTTACACGTTTTTGAAGTATCAATTACCACGTGAGGTTTGGTGTATGATGTAGGATCAATATAAACTACCGAAGTGCATGTATACGCCTGTAAATATATAGAATATAGATATTAAAAAGAAGTATCACCGTTTTACTAATGAATTTGATCGCATAGCACAATGATTTAGAGACTATTTCCTCTTGTACCACTGGATGGTACCATCGTGAAACAGATGGACACATGCCCTCTTTCAATAGGGGCTATACCCCTTAAATAGAGGTGGCAATGAGTCAGGTTAAGGCAAGTTTGGGACGGGTTGATGTAGAGGGTTAATAGCTAAGGTTTAACCCGAACCCGTCCGTTTAATAAACGGGTTAGAATATCTCAACCCGCTTTAACCCGCCAACCCATTTAAATAATTTAAATTTCTATTAAAAATTAAAATTTTTAATTCATTTTAATATCAAAGTCTATGTAAATTCTATTTTTAATTCATTTTAATATCAAAGCACACCTAACAAGCATAATAATACAACAATCATTAAGATAGAACTAAAATAACATAAAGAAAAGAACTAAAACATAATAATAAAGTCTTAAAAGACTTTACTTGTCATAAAAGTCTCAATTTATATTAGTAGAAGCTAAGAAATTTGAAATATTTATATGTAGAATTATTGTTAGTATAATGTTCCAAACTTCTATTACACAAAAAAATAATCGGGTTGTAATCGGATCATTTTGGATTGAGGAGTCAAACCCTAACTCAACCCATTTATAATCGGGTTGAGAATTTATGACCCGAACCCAACCTGCAGGTTGAAACAGTCAATCCAAACTTGCCTAAGTTGGACAGGTTCGAGCAGGTTGGCGGGTCAGGGGTCACAATTGCCACCTCTACCCCCAAACACCATCCCAACCTATGGTATCATTGTAACGCCGCTTTTTGGGACTTGAGGAAATACATTCTAATTTTGACCAAGTTAACATACAAGAGGTCACTAGGTTAGGGATCAAGTCTCTTGAACGACACTTAGGAAGGAACTAGGTGCAACGTGGCCTGATTAACACCCTGTGAATTGGTCTTGTGACCTTTCTTATGATATATTTTTTGGTACATTCCATCAGTCAAGTCCAAAAATAAAAAATAAAAATAAAAAACATCCAACAGAATATTTTGTTATTAAGATTATTTAAAATATTCAAATATAAAAGTCACTTCTCATGCGTGGTACATTTGTTATATTATCTGATATTTATGTCTATATAATATACAAAGAGAACAGCCCCTTAGAAAGCGTGCCAAAACTAATAACCTTTTTTTCCCCGAACATCCTTTCAAAATCCTCCAATGATGTATTATTTACTCTTAAAAAGTATGTTTGTCTTTTACCCTTTTACATATTTTGGGGAAAATGGGTAACCCTTTACTTGCTATTTTTTCTGTAACAAATCAATCCTTTCCTATCTCTCTTTCAATATTAGAGACCGACAAATGTCCACTCTATTCTGTCTACAAAATGTTCTTTAATAATTTCTAATGCTTTTGATCTACCACCCGTTAGTAGTATCTCCGTATTCTGGATATATGATCTGTTAGCAACCGTTCTCTCCTCGATTAGCCAAGACCGCTAAAAAAAACTGTTGAAGGTCCATTTAAACAATCAATGGACAGCAACAACCGTCGTGGACTATCAAGTCATCAGATTTTAAGGTTCATTTCAAATTGTATTCGCAATTGAGATATCATCAGCATATATCATGCCCGTAGGCTGCATATCTAATCTATGCATATTTTTATATTTTTTTCGTTTAACAACGACAAAATGCCGATTATAATGATACAAAATCTACATACATTTAGAATCTATACAAAATTACAAGACTTGTTAGAGGTTGTCCACCAAAGGCTCCACAGAAAAAATTAAGCCGCATAAACATGGTGACCAGACCCTTCAGAACTTGGAACTAGCACCATCAATTAACATCAATAACATATCCTTCCGCGCGCCAGTCCTTAACAAAGAAAGTATTCAGCGGCAGCATCAACGGACTCTTCCGTGATTTCGGCTGCTTCAGCAATCTTCTTAGCCATTACGGCTTTGTAGGTTGCCAAGTCTGCCATCTCCATGAGAGCCTGGGCTCTTTGACGCTTGATTACAGCCAATTCAGTGGACTTGTCCGCAGAGCGTTTAGCTTCTTCAGCTGCACGAATGGCATTTTCCTCAGCAATAGCATTTTTTCTGGCATTTTGCTCTGCTGCCAAAGCTGTACATCGATTGTAGATAGGACGCTATTAGATTCACAAAGTCGTCATAAGGCATTGACATGCTTGTTTCTTATCTAATCCAAGTTCAATTTGATGCACAGCTCAGTTGAGTCTTTATTATAGAAGTAAATAAAAAGTGAGGAAACATTCAGGACGAAAGTTATTTCACAAGCCCTTCTTGCTGCCCACCAGCTTCACAGACAGAATTAACCAAAGGAAATGCAGTGACAACAAGCATTTTGAGAGGTCAAGGACCACTTTTCTTGCATGTTTTAATGCATGACATGGTCAATTTATTCCTTGCAATCTTTCAACTGTCGGACTTCCGTTTCAGCGTGCATTTATGGAATCCAACAACTTAGAATATTGTTAAATTTCATTAAGATATTTTACACAAGTTAGAAATACAACATTTATCTCTATACACAGTCATTCCCTTAATTACCTATTCATTAACAACCTCAAAACCAAGATATCCAGCACTGTAACTCCCCATGACAACTACTCCGATGGAAAAATTTACTGAGACAAGTAGAGATATACAGAGTATGACAATTGAAGAAAAGATATTCCAAAGACTACCAATGTAAGCTGCAACACATGATCATACATTAATATGAAATTATCAGTAACAGACCATAACATCACAATTGAAAATGGTTGTAAAGCGGAACCTCCTAAATCTCACTTTAGCATATGATTGACAAAGTGAGTTCCATGAGGTTCTGCTCTGTAACTGTGATATTATTATGTTTTATTTGATAATGTCATATCACATATAATCATGCCTGTATGTATACAGATAAATGTATATATTATTAAATCATTACACAATAACGGAGAGAGTATGAACAGATCAGGTAAGTAATGTAAGAGGAGTAAGAAAACATACCCTTCAGGACACTTCGTTGTTTGCCTCTGCCAGATTGGCTTGCCTGCCGTTTGAATGATCTTTTTTTACGAAGAAATGGCTTCTGAAGCAATTGAGCTCTCCTTGGTGGATGGAACTGTCAAATATTCTAGTTTATTAAACAAAAAAATGGTCTCATTCAAAGGAATAAAAGAAACCACAAACAAACTCAAAAAGGAGGACAAAAGAAAATAAACAGCAAGAGAAGACAGAGACCAGAATATTTATAGAAGACCATAAGTTAATTCGCATTAAAAAAAATATGGATTTTTTTTTAAAATAAGGAAAAATAAATAAATGGCATATTTGCACAGACATCAGATGTCAGCTACTGTTTTGATAAACTGTATATAAATTTTTTTTCTTTCATTTTATTTAACCCAAGAGCAGATTTTCTTGAAACTTATGAGAAGGTAAACTTGTAACCTTAATTTTTATCCTGTTCATGTTGCTGTATCACAGTTCAGTTCCAGGTGAGATTACAAAAGAGGTTTTCACTTGGTGTATGCATTCAAAATACACCCCCATCATTTGTGAATGCTTTATTTCAGCTTCCTATGCAGTTCCATGAATGCAAGAAAATCCAACTATTCATACAGATCAAACAAGGACAACTGCAACTGTCAAGATTTTAGTTTATTTGCAATACATCAACATCAGTGTTCTTTTCCGAAAAAAAAATATTATCAATTGTTTTTCAAATGGTATTAAAAGACAACTTAAGGTTGCTCTAAAAGCACAATAATAATTCTAACTTCAAGAAAAATATTGAGAGTTTGGTTAGGGATTGAGTCTCAGCATTATATTTAAAAATGAAACCAATGGCCCCCACTGTCCACAACTTCGGCAATGGTTTAGATTTTAAAGGAACAAAATTAATTTAGTCACTACACTCTCCTTGTTTTGATTTCCACAAATTCTGCAACTTCCTCGGTTCGGAAATTAGATCTCTGAATTTTCTTTCAAAAGGTAAATTACTTCTCCACCCATGGAAGACACATGTACTTCTCAAATAATCCATTTAACTTCTTTCGATAGACCAAAAATATGGCTGAACAACAACTGAAGGTTCGATAAAATTGATGGGAGGACCAAGATATGATATGGCTCAAAGATTTAAATGATAAAAGATATACCAAAAAACCTTTAAGAACATGTGAGTGGACAAATCACCTGCTCAAGAAATACATGCAAAAATGCAAACAAGAACACAAAACAGTTCAAGGGAACCCATTAAATAAATTTCGTCAACATATAGCCAATAACACAAAAATTGCACAGTTATTTCTGATGTTTCAAGATCATGAGCTCCTGTAAAACCATATCCTTGTGAGCCGGCAAAACATATCCTCAGTACCCTAGATAAAAATGACAAATGAGTGCTTCTTTGCACGCTTGGTTTCCCGTGTGAATGTGCATGTACGTTTGTGTACATACACATATTGCACAATTTAATGTTGGTGTTTCACAAGAAGTATTGCAAAGTGTAACGCCGGCAGCAATTCTATGATCATCGTGGAAGGAAAGGAATAACAGAATTTTCAACAATTTATCAAGAACCCCAAAGGCCTCATTTCAGTCTATCCTCAACTGCACCCTTTTTTGAGCATCAAGTTGGGACTCATGTAAAGAGCTGGACCTTCAGGAAGTGTAAATGTGTGAAATTTTCAGGGATTTGTAGTGGCTAAACTCCTTCTCTATTCCTGTAAACTCTTGGTGTACATGTATCTTTTTCTAGACTTGCTTCCTTCTTTTGATTTAATCTAATTCCCACTATTACCGATCAACAAAAAAACAAAAAGAAATCAAAACCTGCTCAAAGCCGATTATTTAGGGCCACAAGTATGAATCAGAAACAACTGAAGGGGCACACTGTAATTACACAGCTAAAAATAAAAAAAAATCTTGTGCTTACCTGGAAAATCCTAACCAGTGCGGAACGCTTTTGCTTACGTTTTTGCAACCAATAGTTGTATACAGCTGCAACTATGTCAGTCTTTCCAAAACTTTGACAAAGATCAATAGCCTTTGTCTCATCAGAGACATCATCTGAATTACAATAATTTGCTTTCTCCAGAGCATCAACTATTAGCTCAAAGCTCTCTGCCAAAAGCTTGTCAGAAAGCCCATTCTCAGCACTAAACTCGCTATTAATTTTGTCTATCCACTTTTCATCTTCTGAGTCCATGTCATAATTTGCGGTCTTCTTCATCAATGCCCTGGAAACCTCATCACCAGTCATGGTAATGTATGCAGATGGTCTTGAAAATGGAGTAGCTTCACTGTCTTCATAACTTGGAACTTCAAATACCCCAGGCACAGGGATTACCTTAGTCGTTGCAGGCTGCATATTCCGATCACAGCATTCTCTATGAAGCTCCTTGAAAATTAACCAGTCTCTTCTATCAGAAAATTCTAACTTCCAACCATTTTCCCCCGTCCATATCATGGCATGAGTGAAGCGATTGGATGTGCAGGGTCTCAAGACATCTTGTGCCTTGTGGGTGTATTTTGTTGATCCTTTCATCTTGATTGCAAGAAACCATTCGTTTGAAGAGGAGCACTCCAACATAATCCTCACCCCTTCTTCCCTATAGCATTTGTCAGATTCAATAACCAGAATATTTGCATTGCAGCATATTGTATCTGCATTCTGCCTCACATCCACTAAAGTTGATTTCATTTCCCTAAAGATTGTTGTGGAACTCCACCGAACATACTTTTTCTGCTCATACATAGGAGAAGGGAAAAAGGTTCTATCATCCATAGAGCTGCAGACATCAGAACCCACAGCTCTACTTAAAATATCCAATTCAGTCATTGGAGTATGATTAAATCTTGCTGACCGCAAAGAACTCCTCCTATGAGAAATCCTAGAGTTTGCATTATTCCTATAGGATACACTTCGCCCGCCCATTCTGGGAGATCCAGCAACCAGATTCTTCACAGTCCTCTTCCCAGAACCCCTGGTATTACTTGCAAGAAGATCTACTTTAGCAGGAATGAGTGATAAAGGGCAATTTTCACTCTCTGACGTTCTTTGGCCCTCGCTAGTCAAACCCATCAGATATATAACAAGAGCATGTGGCAGAAACAAGAATCTGACAAGAAGAGTGGAATGCATATACCTAAAACAGAGTGGAATTGCGGCAAAATTCACTGTAAATAATGGTATAAGCTGCTGGACTCCAAAAATCTTGCAAACTCCATCCGACAAAACTCTGTTTTGCCATCCATTAGTGATGCAACTAAGATCCTGAATGGAAAAAGGAGAACATCTAAGAGGAAAAAGGAAAAAAAAAAATAGCATTAACATAATTGCAGAATGAAAACAAAATATATTATATAAACATGTCCGTCAGTTAAGCACATATACTTACATGCAATAAGTGGATTCCCTGCAACGAGAAGACACGAGCTACGGGCCCCGTGGACATGAACGCAGAAAGCCCATCCAACCGAACACTAGGCACTCTCACCATGTAACTCAGTATGGAATGCAGAAGACAATTAAATCGCCATGAACGAATACTACAAGAAGATTCCAAAACAAAAGCAAGAATCCGTTGTCTACCAACAATATCGAGGCCCCAACTGTCCACCTCCCAGGCACAATTGGATTCTTTGTTACTTTTCCCTGCAATTCCCGCCCCACATGTGGATTCAGTTATTACAGGTGTCCCAGTTGGTTTCTTCCTTCTCTGTTTCCTGAAAAAATGAATCCCATACATCCGATCCTCCGTACTCCCATCCTCGGAAACGAAACTGTCGATAGCCAACCTTCTCCGTTTACGATGGTAAACAACCCTACACGTTCTACCTGCCACAACATCATCCGCCGGAAGCCGTCCACTCACATTGTTCATAGCAACATCAGATTCCCGAGACATTTCGCCGTCAATTTCCATCACAGCCACGGATTCGCGCTCCGGACGGGCAACGCTATGCCAGCCATTTTTCTTGCAGCGACGAACATCGTCATCAACCGCATCGCTTGAATTATCAAGCAACCGGAACCACTCATCACCATCTGACGCACTTCCCGGCTTTCCCTTACCAGATTCCGACCACAACCGTCTCCCCGACCTCAAAACCCTCTCTCCATCCGCAGCCTTTACCACCGTTTTCGGTACAAAAACCCTCGTCGATCTTCTCATCCCTACAGACGGCATGGGCGTAAAATTTCCAACCCAAACAAATTCAAGAACCTATCTCCTCTGGATCACACAAGTTTCGTCCGACACCCGCTGACATAAGCACGAACTTATTAGGGTTTTACATAAGAAAATATAAACCACTGAATCGATAACTACCCGCCGACATATGACGAACAATACCAGAAAAATCAAGATCTGACGAACAAATCCTCAAATTTTGAGCACTCAATCTCATCTTTCCCTCCTTCCTCCCATCATGGCGCACTAGAAAATCGAAATCAAGTGATTTCGATCTTCTTCTTTGACAGTGTCCCTTCAGAGTTTTCACGTAAATCTTGTCGCAGGAGAGGCAGAGTCACAGAAGCTGCAGTATGTGGGATCTTTCTAGGGTTTTATGAGAAACAAACACTAACCACTCGCCGATGCATCAACACCGTTGGATGAAGAGACGGACGACCAAGATTAAGTGAAGACCGAAAATAGTTCGATTGCTCCAAGACCGGGCGTTGGCGCTGACCGAGAAATTTAAATGGAAGCGGATATTTATTGATTCCATTTCTTAAAATCGTTGTAATGAAAAGTCGAAAGAGCCCCTGCGATGGCAGTGGTCGTGGTTGTGGCACTTGTGGGATGAGCTCGGAAATTTGAGTTTACCTTGATGGGTTTTTTGTCTTTTGGCACCGAAGCTGGAAATAAAGAAAGCGAAAACGGTTGGATCACTTTCTCCAGTAAAATCGGAAAGCCAGAAGTGGCCTGTCGTGATCTTTTATTTTGTATTTTACTTTTAGAAAAGCTACATATTTCCTGCCATCTTTCATTTTAAGAACTCGATACTCTTACTTTAATTTAAGTCAAATTTAGTTGAGTTGAGCCCCCAAAACTTGGCTTATATGCCCATAAAAAAAATTGAGTTCTATATTTCCCTCTCAAATTAGGGCTTCATTGACTAGCAAAGTTATTGAACCCAAAAATTCAGCATATTGCCAATCCAAGGAACTCATTTTTTCTAATGCCAAAATCCGATTGTACCGTGATAGCACCGGCTGGTATACGTTTTCAGGTGTAGTGTCCCCTATTGAAATAGGGCATGTGTTTCCATTTTATGTTGGTACCACTAGGAAAAGATCTCCAATTCTAGGCTATGTACTTTTCTCTTGGACTAATTCATGTACTTGAGAAAGGTGATGTCAAAAAAAAAAAAAACGATGATGCCACTTCGAGCATTTGATGATTATGATATTTTTTAAAAAAGTCTCTCTTGTTAAAAAAAAAAACTGTAACCATGTGATTCTCTATGTGGCAACATCTCATCACGAGTACATAAATTAGAAATCTTTTGCAATGCTTTACTTAGACTGTTATGGTAATGTTGCTTTGCGTGGGCCCCACCTGAAACATTTAAAACAATGAAAAAACACTAATCGTGAAACGCTCAAAATGACAGCAACTCACGACCATAACAGTCTACAATGCAATAAATCATTGTAGAAAATTTCAACCCAAAATTACCTAACATCTCATATTTTGCTTATGGAAGCAGTGATTGGCTGTCAATGTTTTGGTTTGTAGCTCTAATGGTTGACGCATTTTCTCGTCGAGGAAGGTAGGTAAGTAAATTTGCATGTCAGAAGGTGAATATAGAGGCAAGGATAGCAGAGTAGTTAATAGAAAAATGGCAAAGAGAAGAAGGAAATAGAATTTTATACCAATTGGCCATTATAGCGAAATTTCAAAGGGGCTGCTTGAAATCAATTCTGTCGACCTCGCACCTAATAATCACAACTAAACAAGAAGAGAAAGCAAGTTAATTAAGCTAGAGGATTACCATTCTCTTTTAGTATCCAACCCATACACAAGAAAACATGTTAATCCAATTAGCTTGCATCAGTGGCCTTCGATAAAAATTCCGTATCAGAAATAAAAAGTGCAAAGATTTATCTAACTTAGGTTCAATTTTTTTCTTCTTTTTTTCCCTTTTTTTTTATTTTGCCATCAGAAGTGATTTTTTTGCTGTTGAAAGTAACCAAAAAAAAATAAATAAATAAAGGATTAAAAGCAAAAACAAGTTTAGTTATTTACGTAGGAAGTAACTTTTGCTTCTTCAAAATCTTAGGAAAAATAACTTTCATCCTTTTGCTCCCTTACTCGTGACAGCGACTTTTTGAAAGGATCAAATTACATTTACATCTGTTATGTTTTCTTACAGCTGTAGAAGCCTTAGGGATAACACTTACCTACAGACTTATAAAATATAATTTAACTATTTTATTCCTTCTCAATTTTTTATTTGAGATGAGAAAATTTAAATAATAATACACCCATGATTTTTTAAATTGATAATTAAGACTTTTTGTACAAAAAGTACAAAAAATTGATAATTAAGACTTTTTGTACGCCCAAATAATAATACACCCATGACTTTTTGTACAAAAAGTAAAAAAAATTTAAAGTACTTTTTGTACTTTTAAATTGATAATTAAGACTTTTTGTACAAATATTTAAAAAATCATTTTTTATTATAAAAATCTTAAAAATTTACACTTTTTGTACTAAAGAAGGGAAACATATTCAAATTTTAATAAAACTTATAAAAATGGGAGGTATATATATTTTTTTTGATAAAAAAAAATGGGAGATATATGAAACAAAAAATGGGAGGAATATGAAACTGACAACAAAAATAAATCGGAGGCAAGCTTCATCTCAAAAACCTCAGGGAAGTATCTATAGTTGTCAAAAACGAGAAAGGAAGTATAAATTTCTCTTTTGAAAACAAATCCAAATAGAGCCTTATCAAGTATGGCAAAAACATTTTTGCCAGGCTAATATGATAATGATCATTTATTTGAAAGTAATACTCTAAATAGAGTATTTAGAGCCTTACCAAGTATGGCAAAAACACTTTTGCCAGGCTAAAGAACTCAATGATAATGGTCATTTATTTGAAATACTCTAAGTAGAGTATTTGGGCGATATTTTAATTTATAAACCTTACCGATACATGTGTAAAAGCTTTGTCGCATGTATCCGAGGTTTCTACTGTATCCTGGACGACAATACTCATTATGCTCTGCAAACCAAGCTCTGGATACCAAAGCAAAAAGATGCATGGTTATGCATGTAGGCGTAACTGGTAGGACTAGCGCCTGCAAAATCATACCTTGTCCAAGCTCATTTCCCTTTTTTAAATCCCTCTGCAATCGAAAACACAAGAAGCAATGATAATAGATGTGAGTTCTCTATGCATTACAAACAATTAAGGGATTGCCTGCTACAATTTACAAGAGGATCCACAGAATCGCATACTACCATAAGCAGATCCAATATAACTAGCAAGAGTGTAATCATGAATAGTTAAACATTGCAAATATGATAATGTCATAACTAAATGTTTCGCTGTTCAAGGATTTTTAGTTACCATATTGTGCAGTACCTGGCCCAGAAGTTTGTGTGCTAATGTTCCGAAAAAACAGATTCATTTGTCCCAATACCCGATCCTACAGATGAAGCATTAACCGGTATATAGGTAGGTCCCTACTTTGAAGCTCACAGAAATCAGGACCAAGAAGATAAGATAGAATCCACTTCGCACCATAATAGAACCTGCCTTGCCCCATATTGATCTAATCACTGATCTGCTTCCAAATGAGTTTGCAATCAGGTGATCAGCAGCCATCACATCACTATTTTTCATCCCATATGACAACATTATATTCACGTCTTCATTCTTCCGTAAAGACCAGTTGTTCCCGTAGCTTCTTACCCTTATGCCACCTAATTGCATCATTCCCGTGGTAACATGAATTGAACTGGTTGAGTGTGTTGCTGAGCTCCGCCCAATGCTAGCCTTCTTTGTAGGAATCTCTGAAGCTAGTGAAGGACGAGAAGGGATACAATGTAGCATGTGACTAGCCCAATTGAGGAGGGTATTATCTGATTTCTCGGAGTGATGAACATCTACACCATAAAGAAGACAGACAAAAAAAAAAGGAAACTAACTGTTGAGGTGAAACCGCAGAAAATTTTGGGGAAATCTGAATTCCAGTAACATGGTAAAACTTTGTGGTTTATTTTCCATTTGACACAAGCAGAATTTGTTCTAAAGGATGGCTAGAACCAATGATTCCTCATAATAGAATCTTTACCTTGTCCAGGTTTTGGAAGTGCCTTGTTTTGCTTTGACAGGGATGCACCTTCACCAAGGCTTTCTAATTGTTGTGGGCTTGTTAGAAACTCCTGTGACTTTCCTCTGTTCACTTGCTGTAATGTATAAACATATAACGGTAAATTGCAATTCCCCACGAGAAATGAGAGCAAAAGTAGCAAAAGTAAAGATGTTTTATACCTCCTGGGAGAGGGGTGATTGAATTAAGACAGGATCTTCAAGCTCTACCAACTTAGAAGAATCTGAAGTCACATACTGTGACTTTTCATTAACAACCTCAAGGCATGAAAGGTATTCCTCAAACATCTCAAGCCCTGACTCATCTGCTTCAAAAGGTTTTGCAAGATCATCACACTCCAGGAATCCATCATCAACTTGTGAATCAAAAGCTGCATCTAAGCAATTCAGCTCATTAACTGGATCATCAACATGATAATTGGCATTCCCACTCCCCACAAGGTCATTCAGTGTAACAAAATAATCATCTTTGACCTCTGCTGGCCCCAACCAATACGGTTCTGGCAAGTTGAAGAAATCTTGGTCTTCAGACAGCTCAACCAAGTCATCTTTTTCACCCTGGCCAAATGATAATTTTTTATTATCCCCAATTTTGGAATCCTCTTTATGACTGATGGCATCCTCACAATTTAATTTCAACGGAAGAACATTTCCAGATGGAATTGCCAGGTCAAGATGCTGGAAACACAAAGCCTTTCTTCAGAAATTTTGAATTGCATAAAGTAAAATAAATCAAAGGTCCAATTTGTCTCACCAGATAATATAAGTAAAAAACAAAATTTCTTACACTTATGGGCTTTCAACATACCTATTTAGGGGGGAAAAACTCAGGAAAAATTATTTAAATTTCAGGTCCTGTTTGTTTCAATTCAACAGAAAGTATAAGGAAAACAAAATAAAAATCCTGACACTTGAACAGGTTTTCAACACAATTATTTAGGTGGAGAAAGTAAGAACACTTTCATAAGGCATAAAAATTCCAGAAAACGACACCCCTCTAAGATCTAGAACAAGTTGTTCAGACTGAGCTTTCTTCTTCCTTTTTTTGTGTCTACAACTATTGTTACCTTCCAATGAGCTACTGTTCCATAGAAACACACCATGAAGAGTCTCTGTCTCTGTCTCTCTCTCTCTCATGCATGATATCTTTGTAGCTCAAAAAGGAACTAAACAATGTCATCAATGATGATTCCCAGCCACCTGGAAAACCCATTCACAAGGGAAAACAATGGCTTTTCGGAACATTGTACTGTCAAAATGATATATTCTCAGAAAGCTAAAAAAACTGAGAATGGAGATATCTGAGTCTCGACTATCAAGGATTTGTTATTCTGCCTGCTGTGCACAGAGTTTCCTTCTTCTTATTTTTTTTTCTTTCCTTTTTTTGGTTATTCTCCAAACAGCAAGAAGATATAAACAGTAATTTATTTTCATGATTTTCCTAAATTTCAAGAGACTAAAGGGATTTTGCATGAAACAGAAGATCAGAAGCAGGTAATGCCATTGTGCATAGAGCTGTGACAAATTTGAATTTTCAGGTTAACCCACCTAAAGATCTGTGTAATCGTTATAAAATTTGAATTTGGTTAACCCGCCTAAAGATATATCTGATTTTGAAACCTGTCAAATCACCTAAAGATCTGATTTAAATTTGGTCAATGCAGCTAAAGATCTGTCATACATCGGTAAACAATAGATAGTACAGTTTCAAAACTGGATCATAATACACCCATGCAGTGGGACTACAAAACTGTCACCCGACCATACATTCAAGTCCACGCGCCGGTCAGGCTCAAGCCACCGGCCCTCTGAACTACAAAACTGTCCCAAATTGACCAGGAAACCGGTCCAGGTAGCCCGAAATCACTTTTTTGCCCATTTCAAGTCCTGATTCAACCCAGAAAATCCCTGAAGCCTTCTAAAACACAAGTCCACTTAAAATTCATCAAAATAGTAATAGAAAAAATCAAGCACCCTCTTTCCTTCATTAAAAGTGCTCCAAAGCATTCCAAACTAACCCAAAGTCTTCTATAAAATCTTCAGCACTGGACCAAAATGTCTCACTTCAGTCTAACATATCCCAAATTGAACCAATACGTGTTCAAAGTGATCTAAAATTCTCAAATTGAATCAATTCACATCAAACTGAACCAATATTGTTTTAAAACTGAACCGAGCCATGCAATTTATGGCATCAAGCCAAATCAAATAAAGTTTCGCACAAAAAAAGGCAATGAAAATGGTTCAAACCAGCCCCCCATATACTCCATAATCTCAAATTAACCAACTTAAACCATTTCCCCTTTACGGCTCAAGTCACCAAAGTGGTTAAATTAAACAAATTTCTCAAACCAAATTAAAATGATTCAATCTAAGGTAAGGATTCATGCGATCTAATGCCTAGGAATTAAACCAAATCAAATCAAACCCTTTCAAAAGACTTTTCCTCTTTGCAGTTTAATCCAAATCAAATCAAACCAAACGATTCAAACTAAGATATGATCTTCTACGGTCCAATGCCTTAAGCATTAAACCATCTAAAGTAAACCAAATTTCAAATCGGATCCTAATGGTCCCACCAATTCAAAATAAATCAACTTAAACTCAAATGGTTTAACCTAAGGTATGGTCTTCTACGGTCAAATGTTCTAGACATTAAACCGCTCAAATTAAACCCAATTGAACCGAATCTTAATGGTCCAAATAATCAAAATAAATTAAATTAAATCTAAAGTAGGATATTCTATCATCTAATACCTTAAAATCAAACCAAATTTAATTAAACACTTTGAATGCTCACCACAAAGTATGATCTTCTATTTCAAATGCTTTGGAAACAATATTGAATTAAACCAAACATTAAACCTTGTCCCAAACCAAATCCAAATCAAACCAAACATTGCCTTTGAACTACAGCCTGGCTTGATCCCAAAATTGGGTATGTAGGCAGCTCGAGAAACATAAAATCGAGGTTCAGCCACAATTTAAAATAACGCAAAACAAATCCAAATTGTCTAAATGAACTACGGTTTGACTTGATCTTAAAAGTGGGTACATAGGCAACTCAATAAAATTAGAATCAGGTTTAGTAACAATTAAAAATAAATCAAACCAATTCAAACCATGTATGTGGTCAAGGCTTGTAAAGTTTGAATCAAAAGGTGTTCTCTAACGTTTTAGGGATATAATAAAAGCCCGCTTACGTTGGTGAGATCTTGTTGGCTAAAGATGAAACATTGAAATTTTTTGGCCTATAGAAGGTAACCAATAACAAATCAAAAGAATCACATAGTAAGCAGCCAAGTACCTATAAAGTTTCATCAGCCTAGAGGGGACTCAAAATAAAAATAAAAATCACATAAACTATATACATACATTTAAAAAAGATATACTCTGAATTACATATAAATATTGTAAAATTGTAAAAATATTATGAAATAGCATTATTTTATTTTCTTGTGAGACCATATGATCATCTTCCTCCTAGGTGTTCAAGTAACATGGAAGCAAAATTTCACAAAAATAACAGTCAAATGCAAGCAGTATTAGGAAGGTAATTACCATACACTCCCATTCTTTGTCTTATCCTTACTGATAAATGTCCTGTTCTCCTTATCATTGTTTACAATTTTGCTCCAGATAGCCCTAGTGACACATTTTGTAGGATTATTTCGCTCTGTTACAAATCGAGCGAAATTTTGAACAGCATGGACGAAATACAGTTGCATACCAAGCGAAACAAGGGGAAACACTACTTTTTTTACCAAAAAATTATTTCTTTGCTATTTAAATTAGTGAAATATAACGAAATCGAAACTCCCTACAATCCAAAAAAAACCCCCCATTTTTTTATATGGGCGAAATTCTTCTCAAATTTCGTTTCGTGCCCTGGGTAGCTGACGTAGTGAAAGTTACGAAAACAAGGATTAATCTCAGTTAATCCTAGAAAATTGGAATCCACCAGCAAATAACCTTGAATCCACAAGGAAGATGAGAGAGAAACTCCATAGTTCTTTTAAAAAATAATTTCTAAAATTCGTATACAATCTTTACCCCTTATTTATAGACCTCTGAAGACCCTAAAATAAAATAAAAACCAACTAAAATTAGGACCCCTACTCATAATAAACAAATTAAAGTTAAAATCTAATTCTAAAACCTCTTAAAGACACCTAAGATAACTCAAATAACTAATATAAGAAAATAGGAATTCTACTTTTACTAAATAACTAACTAATCTAAACTTTGGGTCCCAGACGTCCTACATCAGTCCCCTCCCCTTAGAGAAACACTCGTCCTCGAGTGAAGCACTGGAATGGCCGTGGGAACATGGTACTCAGATAGGTCTTACACATTGAACGTCTTGGAGCTTACCCTTCCCCTTTAATAACAAAGGCATAGACCTGCTTTGTTTCCTTCACTTTATAAGCTTTCGGAGTCTTATCAAAAACTTTTGTTGGTACCATGACAATGTTGTAATCCTTCCAGGTGAATAAATACATGTCCCCCGCCTTATAGGTTGCATTCACATCATACTGCCAAGGCCTCCCTAATAAGACATGACTGGCATCCATGTCAATCACATCACAAGTAATCTCCGCCTTATAGTGCTTTCCAATAGAAATTGAAATAATGCAAATTTCAGCTACCTTCATTGTGGGGCCTTTCTTTACCCAACCAATCGAGTAAGGTGAAGGGTGCGGTTTGGTTGGCAATTGCAAATAATCGACCAACTTCTTTGCCACAAAATGATTACAACTACCATTATCAACAATCAAATCGTATACCTTATTGGAGACGGTACACAATGATTGGAAAATATTGTGGCTTTGAGAGAAGTCTTTTTGCTTGTTTGAACATAAAACCCATTGCAAAACTAGATTGAGATGTTCACTTTCGTCTTCTTCCCCCACTTTGTACACATCATTATCATATATGACCAGCTCATCATCTTCTTCTTCTCCTTCTCCTTCTTGCTCAATCAAATTCACAGGTTTTCTAGCTGGACATTCTTTAGACCTATGCCCCGTTTGACCACATTTGTAACATTTTATTGATACTGATCTGGCCTAAGGATTAGAATTTTTAGGCTTTATAGTCCTGCTCGGTAGATTTTCGATTAGTTACGCTAACACTAGCGTCCTCTTTATCTTTGGCGCTAACTAGAGTAGAAGAAACTGTTGTTTGAGTCGCCTTGCCCTTGCTAGAAAAATCTTCAACATCATAATAAGACTTCCAAGAATACTCCGATCCCCAACTGATTTTTCCATCAATTCTGCCTTCAACGCCATGTTATGTACTTCATCCACTGACCATAAAGTCTACAACCCAATTTTGTTTTGAATTGATGGTTTCAATCTTGCCAAATATCTAGCAACTCTTTGCGATTCTGTTTCAGACAAATTATTACGTGCAGATAGTCTAGAGAATTCAGCAGTATAATCAGAAATTGATTTACTTTCTTGAACGCAGTTCTGATAAAGCTGACATAGATGTTGACCATAGTCTAGCAGTAAGAATCTCTCCATCATCAGTTGTTTCATTCTCCTCCACGTATGGATTAGGACTTTCCCTATCAACATCTATTATTCTGCTTCGTGTCCCACTAAACGGCTACTCCACTCTTTAGTTTGAAAGCAACAAGTTTCACTCGTCTCTCTTCGCGAACCTCCATCATCTCAAAAAATCTCTCAACTTCTGAAACCCAATCGAGAAATTCCTCGATATTCATTTTCCCACTAAAAGAAGGAATATTTGCCTTGATGCGGTAATCTTCGAACCTTCTATTGCGAACTTCATGATCTCTCTGATCGCGAACTATCTCCTCCTCTTCTAGGTCCGAATCATCATTGCCAAATAGTGCTCGATGATGCCCGCGAACATTGCGCTCATGGGGTCGTTGGTAGGGCCTTCTGGCTTCAACGCCTGGGGGTCCTCGGGTAAGTCCCGTGGCTCCGCGACCAACAGCGTTTTGATTAGGGTTGGCATTAAATATTAAATCCACAAGCATTTGACGAATCTCCGTCATCTGTTGCTGTTGTTCTTCAATGGCTGCCCAAATCACTTCTTGCCCACGAACAACGTCAATGGGATTGTTACCGTCACCCTTGTTGTTGGTCATCTCGTCAGGCAATTCCTGGCTCTAATACCAATTGACGCAGTGAAAGTTACGAAAACAAAGATTAATCTCCGTTAATCCTAGAAAACTGGAATCCACCAGCAAATAACCTTGAATCCACAAGGAAGATGAGAGAGAAACTCTGTAGTTCTTTTAAAAAATAATGTCTAAAATTCGTGTACAATCTTTACCCCTTATTTATAGACCTCTGAAAACCCCAAAATAAGATAAAAACCTACTAAAATTAGGACTCCTACTCATAATAAACAACTTAAAGTTAAAATCTAATTCTAAAACCTCTTAAAGACACCTAAGATAACTCAAATAATTAATACAAGAAAATAGGAATTCTACTTTTACTAAATAACTAACTAATCTAAACTTTGGGTCCCAAACGTCCTACATCAGCAGTACGCCAAACGGTAAATCTTGGTCCTTGTCTTCATCTAACAACTAGGGCTGGCAACGGGTCGAATACGGTGCGGATCTGTCATGATCCGAATCCGAACCGAAAATAAAAATCCGATATCCGAATTCGATCCGAAATCCGACGGATCTTTTATATGTGAATCCGAATTCGAAACCGAATTTATAAAATTTATCCGAATTCGAAATTCGACCGAATAAAGAACCGAAATCCGAATTCGATCCGAATTAGATCCGATTTGAACTTAAAATTCAAAAGTTAAGTTTAACTATTAAAGCAAATTTTAATTATCAAAACTAATGAGCCATATAAATATTAAAGCAAGATATGAATAAGGATAGTTCAACCATGGTTTATACAAAGTTTACCAATGATTTAATGAAAAGTATATGTTAATTTCGGTTCGGATCTTTTTCGGATCGGATATGGACAGATTCGGATTCGGATCCGAATTTGGTCGGATCCGAAATCCGATATCCGTATTCGAACCGCGGATCTATATTTTCGGATCGGATTCGGGGTTTTCGGATCGGATTCGGGTCGGATTCGGATATATATCCGACCCATTGCCAGCCCTACTAACAACTCAAGACAATCTAAGCTAAAGAGAACTAATAAGATCATTAGGCAGAACAATCGCGCATCAATGTAGTTCTAATTAGTTATAAACCATATACCGATAAACATCTCATTCACAAAAGGTCACTTTTGAATTACCAAATCCTACACACATTGCCAACCACGACCCATTTTCACTCTCAAAGGCACTTAACGCAATAGCCATTGAAAAAGGAAATTCCATTCATCAATGTAAACCTAACTTCAAACGATTTAGTCTGTCCACATAATTGCATTACCAACCTACCAAAATCATATTTATAACTCACAACCTTAAAACAAAACACCAAAACAGAGCTAAGCAGCATGACATTAAGCTACTATTAATCTTGCAGTCACCAGTAATAACTTGGCATAGTGAGTCTCATGAAAGAACATGAGCAATAATTGTTAATAACATAGCCATAATAAAGGAACACATACCTTATCAAGATCGCTTTCTTGAATATATCCATCATCATTAATACCAAAAAATGCATTGCCGTTATCCCCCCTTTCCCGAACCAAGATCTCCTCATCCCAATCCTCCTCAACAAATGGTGCCCCATATTGCTCACCGTTCCTAGGCCCTGTACCACTTTTCTGAAAAATTCGACAAAGAACGAATGCGTCCTACCCGCCGAACACAAAAAAAGATCGGAAAAGAAAACCAAATAATCAATTCCTATACAGCTGCAACGAAAACAACATAAAACCAAAATTTGTATTTTCCATGATTATTTCGAACTCTAATATACCTGAAAGACACCAGCTTTCACCAAATTTTCATCAACGAGCCTGTACTCATGCATTACCCAATTGGTTCGCTCTCCGCGCAGAGCCCGTCCGATATGGTACACGAGGGTTTTCTTCACCCCAATCGTTCGATTGCTCAGCCGGACCGAACGGTCCTTCCCGGTTGTTTTCCAGTATCCTTGCTCCGTAGACCGACTTGTCTTCGACCCATTACCGTATTTCTTATCTGGCACACTGAAAAAATACCACTGTAGATCTCTAGTCTTCAACCTCGACTTACCTAAACCCCAGCAAAAAGAGAAAAAAAAATCAAACAATTCATCAATAATACAACAAGGAAGAACAGATGACTAGAAATCAAACTATTAATCAGAAGACGAGAGAATTACTTGGAAGATCCCATGGCTCGAACTTGTATATATCGATTTCGGCAATCGCATCGAGTCGAAAGCCCTTTCGACAGACCTTTCGCTTAAGATAGTAACCGACAAGTTCTTCATCTGTTGGATGGAATCGAAAACCAGGAACTAGGGCTGTCGCAAATGTTGGTGATACCTCGCCTCCCATAAAGGATTGGGATATATACGCATATAAGAGTAAGTAAACTGGGAAGAAACCTGAATCGAGAATCAGGGAATCAAGAAAAAGAAGGTGAATTCAATCGATATCCAAGGATTCGAACAAGTCCTTCGACATAACGGGGAAGTTGAAGCTTCACATTCTCAGACGTGGAGAATACACACAAAAGGGCAACGAGAACCAGAGAGCGTCGGAGTCTGGCAACTCAGAACCAGGTTCCTTTTATGGTGACTCAGGTCAGTAGTCCCTCGTACTCGGAAATTCCTCGCCGCGTGCTGACGGATTAATTCGTTTGAATTTATAGACAAAATTACTGAAACATCCCCGAAGTCTTTTACAATTACGGAAACTTAAGCTTGCTGAAACATATCCTTAATTTGAAATTTAGAATTTGATCCTAATCAAGTTTACAGTTTCGGTGGCACGCCGCATGCCGTCGAAATTTCATTTTTTGGCCCCCAGTGATGAGTTTCACTGGTGGAAATCGCCAGGTTACATCGCTAGCAAAATTTCGGTGATTTTTTGGCTAAACAGGACGGCGTGTCAAGTGAAACGGATCGAAACGGGCGGCGTGCGGCGAAATTTCCCAAAAAACCATTTTTTGCCCATTTTTTATTTTATTTTTTCGCCGTTTTGATGGCGTGCCGCCGAAATTTCGTTTTGACTGATGGGCGACACGCCTACTCATACCGAAACTGTAAACCTTAATCCTAATGATGCTCGGAGCCAAGAATGCAAACGCCAAACGGCACCACATGCCACATGGGACGGTGGTACGTGCTGTGTTCATATCTAAGCGTTGGATTCAAAACCGAGTCTCAGGTCTCAACAAATCAAAGGAAATGTGCTCAAGAGCTTGGTTCTAATTGAGACATTACGCGTTGCTAGAATTGCCGCTGCGTGTCAGGCCACGGCCCAAGTTGCTCGAATTGACGCTGCCGTATGTCAGCCACGTGCCAATCAGTATGTGTTTGTGCTGACTATGTGCCAAGGGATAATGCCTGTAACGAATGTATAAAAAAGGAAACCAAAAAGTAATGCAAAAAAAAAGGGAAACCAAAAAACCACTGTATATAAGAAAAAATATTTTTAATAATAATAATAATATTTTTTAGGTTCTTTTAGCTTTAGAGAGGGAGATTTTGTGAAGTTTGACTAGTTTATTTTCAATATTTATACTATTTTAAAGAGAACTTTTGGGATTCGCGATTGACATTTATTACCTAAATTGCTCGTTACATTTATTGTTCGGGAAAAAAATGAAAAAGGGTCGGTTTTTTAAAATATTTATAAAAACAATCCACTAAGATGTCGAATTACATAAAAGGATCACTTTTTGTCAATAATTATAAAAATTCTACCGAAATTAAATTATAAGATCACTTGTAAAAAATAATTAAATTTGAAGATTATTGTACTTGAGAAACAAGCTCATTGTATATGGGACGCAAGCTTCTTACATGGGACACGAGCGCATCCTACATAGGATACGAGTGCATTCTATGTGGGTTACGAACGCATCATACGTGGACACAATCATATTTTGTTTATAATAAAATGACACTAGTTTTTAATTATTTTTTAGAAGTGACCCTTTATGTCAATTATTTTTTAAAGTGTGGCCTTTTTCATAATTTTCTAACAAATTAATTGATTTCCCATTTATCACTATAGACTATTACCCAAAATATCCTTCACATTCATTTCTATTTATTTTTACTTCCTAATTAATTGTTTACACGTATATATAACTATATATTATTGTCCAAAATTCCTTTCGTTCACTTTTATCTCTCTGTTAATTGTCTACATTTATTTAATTGTCACGTGCATAAGGCTTGCTTTTCCCAGAGTAGGTAGTTCTCCCTTGTAAACTCTCAAATCTCTTATATATTAGAATTTGACCCACGTGAAGTGTCATATTTGATAGATAGATGAGTTATTTTGAATCTAAGTCATTGGTTTGATCATTGAGAATTTAATCCTAGAGCTTCCTACTTGATGCAAAGTAGAATAAACCTATTGGTTGTTAAGTAACTAATGGGTATATTGGTAATTTAAGGAATTTTATTCTTGTTAGGATTTGTCCTCTCTCAACCCTATATAAAGGCATAAATTAGGGTGAAGTGAGAGAAACCTTTTCTGCAAAGAATTTAAGAGTTAAAGCATACAAGATTATCCGTGGAATTTCCAATTGAATGTGGGATTGATCAAGTTTTCAAGGATGTTTACAATGAATTCAGGTATGTTATTTATTTTATTGTATTTAATTATATATATATTCAATTAATTGCGACGGTCATGTATATTGAAGATCCTGGAATATTATGAATGTTTTAGATATAAAAAAGTACAAAAAAGTTTATGCTTAGATCAGGAAAATTAATGAAAAATCTAAAGTTGTAAATTTTTTTTTAATGATGCTCACCAAACACTTCTAAAATTTTTTATTTAAAAAGGCATTTTGTAGCAGCCCAGATCCGGGTCTACCCTATCGCGGCAACAACCCGTCCCCAAGACCTACTTATGGGCCCAATAGAATCTGATTAATTCCATCAATCCTGGGCAATCACAAAATAATCATCAGAGTGTATGACTAAAGAAGCATGGAATAAAAATTTCCATCCAACAAAATATTCACATGTATCACAATCTCCAAAGTATGGTATCTGTATGAACAAAATACAACTAAGGCAACAAATGCTCACAAGTTCTCTCCAAAATATACAGATATGTACAAAAGATATCACCCAAGAGTATGAGTCCAAAAATAATATTTACATCCCATATACAATCCCCAAGACAAAATACAACATCATAAAAAGAATCCTACTGTGGGTAGTAGTAGCCCTCAAGCCTGTACTCAAGTTCACCCTCAATAACTGCCCCGGTACGCGACTCACAAAGCGGATCTGAAAACAAATCCGGAAAAATAAAACATGCATGAGACATAAAGTCCCAGTAAGCAGTAAACATGCATGTAAAGAAACAGTTAATGCAGTTTTATAACATCATGATGATATTCATAGATATATAGTATCAATTGTAAACCAAAACAGTTCAATCGGATATAAAAAGAATTTTCAATTCAAATATCTCAATCGAGTAACTCATGAAATCAAATCAAAAAATACGATCAAATACTGTAAACATGTCTTATTAGGACTCGTGGTTAGCGTGTCTGTAAATTAGGTTAATGTCCACTGTCCATTTGCCACCTACACGACTTACAGAGAGAAGTCTAGCTAGGGACATCTCAGCAAGCGAAGCACCCACGTATGGGCTGGCAAGTGACAACCTAACCAAGGATCTAGACAAAGTGGGATTCCCCACCCACTGCTCGATGAATCACAAGGACTCCTGCCGGTTCCCCCCGACGGGGGGTTGCTGCAGCACCTCTGTTCCCCGAGAGGGCCTCACTAATTCCCTACAGTGGAAAGCTATAAGGAGAAGGAAATTAACTCTAACAAGCCAACACTAACACACAAATTAGACTCACTGTGGATCCACACTAAGAACAACGTCCAATTAGATGACTCACAATTTAAAACCAAACCAATCAAATCAAAGAGTAAAACCAAAGCTAAGTGGAATTCCCCATCCACTATCAAATCAATCGAGGCCAAGTGGAATTCCCCATCCACTATCAAATCAATCGAGGCCATGTGGAATTCCCCATCTACTACCAATCCATGCCAAGGGCAAGTGGAATTCCCCATCCAATGCCAATAAAACCATAAGCCAAAGCCTTGCCAAATCATATAAGAGTTTTTCGACATCGTTTTCATAAATCCAAGCCAATCAAAACGAAGGTCATAAAATCCTCAAAAAACATTGTGATGAGTAGGTTGATCTTAAAAATCCCAAATAAGTTACCATACCAAAAATCAATGGATTCCGAGACAAAAAGTTTTGGACCTAAAAAATATTCCAAGTCTGGTTAAAAACATTGACTTTTTGGTGTATAATTTTTCTAGACCAATCTACAAGGAATTTCAAGCTCAAATTATGGTTATGGTCTATTGGAGAGTAAAAAAATCTTCTAGAATTTTCTAGGCTTCTGAATCATTCATTTGGGTGTCAAACTCAAAAAATGGTCTTTTATGAAAATTGGGAAAACTGGAAATTTAGGCACGAACTAGAAAGTTGACTTTTTATTGGTTGGGAATTGGGTCTTGGGAGTATTTTTATTGGTTCCAAATGGGGGGTAAAACCTTATTTACATGTAAAGACTTAAGTAAATTGAGCAATAAATACACATGACATTTACTTAAATGTCTTTCATGTAATAAGGGTACTGTGTAGGAGGCTTAGGTTGTTTGGGAAAGGGTTGGAAAATAAAAGGGTGAAGAATAGTTAAAATAGGGTCCACGATTAGACCCAGGATTAATCGCCTAGGGGCGATTAGCCCCAACGTTTGGGCATTGAGGTTTAAAGTGCCCAGGTTTAAAATAGGGTCGACGTGCACGCGTTAAGGATTAACGTTTTGGCGTTAAGGTTTAAGCATTCCTGACGTGCGCTCGTCCCCTTTGAACGTTCGCACGTTAAGGCTCTGGATTAATCACCCAGGTTAATCCTGAGCCGTGATTTGAATAACAGAGGTTGGTTTTTAGGGGTTTTGGCTCAAGATTAATTGCCAAGTTTCAGGATTAATCGCCAGGTCGGGTTTTTGAAATATTTTGGCTATTTTCAACACAAAACTCATATAAATCCTTTCCAACCTTCCCAACATCAAAATGGGTGATCACAAAACATCTCAACACACAAAAAAAACACCTTCTAAAACCAAGATTCATTCCAAATCCTCATGAACACAAATCTAACACATATAATCTCATTTAAACCATAAAACTCAAACCCTAATATGAAATATGATCAATGTGAGTTGAAATCCATGACAAACCAATAGAAAACTAAACAAGATTATTATACAACCAAAACCCTACGAATATTAGAAGCAAAAACCATCATGCAATATCATTTCATCAATAAACCAAACCCTAGAGAGAGAGAATACGAATTTTGTAATACGTTTTGTTTGGAAGGATTTGCTACTTACCTGTTAATGGAAACCTGTTAATGGAAAAACAAACTTCTCTTCAAGCTCTTCTCTCCTTCTTCTTCTTCCTCTTGAAGTTTTCAAGCAAGTTCCTACACTTTCCCTCTTGTTCTATATGACCAAGACAAGAGAAAGTGCTCTAAAAAACACTTAGAATAGAAATTAGGGCATCCTTTTATATGTCCAAGTTTTTGGTCTTTCAAAATTGCTCATAAACAAAGCTTTTATCCAACTAAAACCTTAGGGTGTACCTAAGGCATACCAGGGGGTACCTTAATGTTATTTGAGGGGGTACCTTGGTATTAGATGGGGGTACCTTGGTGGTTCAAGGGTTTTCTTTAACTATTTCAAGGGGTATACTTTAGGGATGCTTGGGGATACCTTAGTGTTATTTGAGGGGGGTACCTTGGTATTAAGTGGGGGTACCTTAGTGTTAAGTGGGGGTACCTTGGTGTTTCAAGGGGGTTTGCCTTAGCCACTTCAAGAGGTATGTTTTAGAGATGCTTGGGAGGTGTATCTTAGTTAAAACAAGTGGTACGTTAGTTATATGAGGGGTACTTTAGTTATTTGAGGAGGTACCTTGATGTTTCAAGGGATTTACCTTAGTCATTCTAAGGGGTAAACCTTAGACAAGCTTAGAGGGTGTACCTTAGTTATATTGAGGAATGGTACTTAGCTATAGAAGGGGTGTACCTTAGTTATACGAGGGGGTACCTTTAAGTAATATAAGGAGGGTGTACCCTAGGTAAAATAAGGGGTATACCTTAGGTATATTGGAGGTACTTTAGTTATATAAATGGGGTACCTTAGCTATATAAGGGGGTGTACCTTAGGTAAAACAAGGGGGTACTTTTAAGTAAAACAGTGAGGTACCTTAGTTAAAATAAAGGGGTACTTTAAGCAATACAAATGAAGTACCTTAGGTATAATTAGGGGGTACTTCAGGTATTCAAATGTGATAGCTTAGACAAAACAGTGGGGTACCTTAGGTATTCAAGTGGGGTACCTTAGGCAATAAGAGTGAGGTACCTTAGGTATAATTAGGGGGTACTTTAGGTATTCAAATGGGGTACCTTAAGTATTCAAGTGGGGTACCTTAGGTAAAACAAAGGGGTACCTTTAGGTAAATCAGAGGGGTACCTTGGGCAAACACATGTGGTACCTTAGGTAAATGAAGGGAGTACCTTAGGGATACAAGTGGGATACCTTAGGTATAATTGGGGGTACTTTAGGTAGTACTTAGGTGATACCTTGGGTAATACTTTGGTGTACTCTAGGTATACTTGGGTGGTACCTTGGGTATACTTAAGAGTTACTTTAGGTGTTCTTAAGGGATTGTGAGACATGGGAAAAAATCAAAATTAATGATTTCCTCAATCATCACACGGGATTATATTAAACAAAGAGTCGCCACCATTCAATCTAGGTGTGAATGGACACCAAAATATTAAACAAGCACAAAAGGCAATTTTAGGGTAAAAATAACCCTCTAAAAAAACAACCAGAGATGGGTAAGGGGATTAAGTTATGAACAGGGGAAGGTGTTAGGCATCCCTATTCATCCACACAAGGTGGTTGCCAGGCATTGTTCATGTTAAAAATAAAGGAAAAAGCTTGCTATAAAAATCACAAAAAATTACAAAAAGGCAAAAATATATGGTTTTTTCATATGAATAGTCTGATTGATCCAGAACTATCAAATATGATCATACCATTCCTAGGGTTTCATGATCAAAATAAAATTGAGATAAAATCAAATAAAATCAATTTAAAGTGAAAAATCCAAAAATCTGGTTTCAAGTCAAAATTCTAGAAATCTAGAAAAATATGATTTTTATAAAATATTTCAAACTTGAACTTGAACAGTCCAGGATATAGATAAAGCCCAAATTTCACATTAAATCCGAAAATAAAAACCAAAATTACCCACGTTGATGAAAAACACCAAAAGGGGAGAATTTAGACCGTAGGGTCTTATCTCAATAATGAAAAACAATTTAAAAATCATCTCATGAAACCCTAGAATTTATTTTCAGGCTTCTAGATTCAGATCTACCATATTGATCATGATAAATCCAAGATCTTAGCCTAAAACCACAAAATTCACGAAAACAGTGCTGTAGGTGCAAAAGTGGCAAAAATCCAAATTTTGGCAAAAAGTGGGGATCTCATGCTATAAACATCATAGATTCATGTAATTCATTCAGATATATCATAAAAAGCATTAAAACATGATCAGGATATTCAAAATAGTCATATCTCACAGATTAGAGCACATGGGAGTCTACCCTATGGATCCACCTGTTCCCCTTTTCCCTTAGTTCTCTCTTCACGTTTTACGGCTAGAGAGACTCTTGAGGTACTTGGAGATAGGTTTGGGTACACAAACACAATCACAGGCTTTATTCTAAAAAAAGGAAAAAAAACAGATATGGGGTTCTATTCTAGGGATCCACCTGTTCCCCTTTCCCCTAGTTCTCTCTTCACGTTTTACGGCTAGAGAGACCCTTGAGGTACTTAGAGACAAGTTTAGGGATACAAAAAACATATATGGCCTTATTCTACTGCAATAGAGATGATCCTATTATTTCTAGATTTGAAGACAGAAATTGAAAAGGGATAGGGGACTTACCTGGATTGAGCAGGCAGAGCAGCAGGGATTCCTTTCCTTCTCTTGGAGCTTCTTAGAATTCCTTGGACTCAAAATTTCGTGGCTTTTTGCTAGAGGAGAGACCCTCTATTTATAAGCAGAGCTAGGGGTATGGTTGGTCCAAAGGTTTGGCAAGATAGAGTTTCAGATTGAGTTAAACACAAGGATAATGCTAATCCTTGGCCAACAAGGATAAATGAGATAATTCGAATAGATAAATAAGAGAATTCGCTTATCCAAGAGAGATATTTGGGTGCAGATAAGGCTCAAAAATCAAAAAGGTAAAATTCGCACAAAGGCCCCCGTGCCCGTATATATATTACGGTCGCGCCCTGCCCGTATTATTAATACGGGCACGTCGTGACCGTATATCAACTGCAGGTATGGTTAGACCGTAAACAAAATACGGTCATGACCAGTTTGGCCAGATTTTACACTTTTTTGACCTGTTTCAAATCCCAATTAATATTTTCAATTATTTTCTCATTTTTAGTGCAATTTGGGGTGTCTACAGGGATACTTTAGGTACTTTTGAAAGGTACATTGGGTACTCTTAGGAGGTTCTTTAGGTATTCTTAGGAGTTACTTGAGGTACATGTGAGAGGTACCTTGGGTACACTTGGATGGAAATTTGGGTACACTTGAAAGGTACTTTAAGTATACTTGGGAGATACTTTGTGGTACACTTAACTCTAAATTTTTCAGAATTTGATTTCCTTAAATCCTCAAATATAATCCACATCTACTTCATCTTCATAGCATAAATATTTAATTAGTCTAATAATCACACTTTAGATAATTAAACTAAATAATTAATATATAATCCGGGTCGAGGTTTTACACATTTATTTTAACCTTCTACCTCTATTAGGATACAGTGGTTGTGGGGATACTCATAGGAAGAATAAGGTGTATTCTTGTTGAGATGCAATTGGAAAACGTGTGATCTAAAATCTCTCCAAGCACGTATGATCTTAAATCTCCCCAATTCCTCTTCCTACTTGGTTAATGGCTTTGAATAAATGATCAGTCTAAATACTTGGTGCTGGCTTCAAATATATTTCTCACATGACCAAAAAAAAATAAAATTTGTTGTTGTATAATGAAGCGCATATAATTAGGAGCATTATCCATTTGGTCCTTTGTCATATAGAAGGTTTTTAGATTTGACTTTATTAGTTTTTGGCATATAATAAATCATATTTTTGGTAAAAATAAAAAAATTAAAGTCGATGAAAAAATGCAACTCATGAGATTTAAAATATAAACCTTCGTAACTTTCCAAAAAAAGAACTTTTTGTAAAATATGTCATGTGTCACTCTGGTTTGCAGCTAATTAAAGCATACTACATGACATGTTGGTGGTAAATTCAAGTGGTAAAAGAAATTAGATAGAGGATTTGCAGTATACATTGTTGCCGAAGCACATCCACTACAACGAGGATAGAGGGCTTGTTGTATCCATTATTGCCACTCAAACAATTACATGGCTGTCTTCAGTTGGAGGTGGGGTTATTGAGCAAGACTTCCCTTTGAGAAGGGCTGGAGTGGAACCCAAATCTTGGCTTTGACAAGCACAAGACTTTGCTACCAGCCTAGCTTGGCACCCTCACATTTTTACAAATTTAAGTTGCCACCCATTTAACTTAGTTGCAGGTTCAATTCAAGCTTGTAATGAGCTACATGATAAGCTAATTGATCAAACTTGTTGAAGCCGTTTTGTCTCTCCATAAATTATTCTCTTGTAGTGTTAATAGTGGGATGAAATCATCTGCTGCTGGGTCTATACTGTAGACCTGGTAGCCTCTGTGAAATGCTGCCACGTGCAAAATCTCATGGTCATTGTGTTTTCAAATTTTCCAATGTGAAAATACCTTCTTTAAATGAAGAACAGTGGCTATGAGATGTTGCATGTGATAGAATCTTATGAAGGCTGTTGGGTCTAGAGCATAAACCCAACGACTGAGAATTTCATTCGGCATAGTATACATAACAATTATTCTCTACCACAAAAAAATTAATTTTATTAGTACAACAAAAGAATGGAAGGAATTAGAAGGACGCTCTATCGTCTTTCACCTCTTGAAATTAGTTAGAGCCCTTGGTCCGAAGATTTGCTGGTCCAATGGTTAAGGGTGTGCACATGTACACGTGGGTGAAAGTTGACATGTACATACTCTTTACGTAGCAGATCATCCAGCGTGGAGCTCCCGCTAACATGTTCCCTTCGTGGTGGTTCACCTGCGAAACCCATCCGGAAGCTTCGAAGTGGGAGCAACGGTCACATCAGATGGTTTCTTTCGTTTCTTGAAGTTCAAAAGAAGCAAGAAAACAAAAATGTTAGCAAAGAAAGGGACCTCCAAACAAACAATAAAAATCGCACACAAACAACCAAATGGCGTTTCTACGACTACGGTACGAACGGAAGTCGCAACCTCTCCTTTTCATTTGTCACCCACATTCCGGCCAGGTGGGTTGGAGACCGGCCGTCCGTTTCGACGGAATCAGATCCCACGAAGAAAAGAATACGTGTGTCCGTTTCCTTTCTCTTTTCCTTTCTATATTCTTGTCTTTCCTTCTGTTCTATTCCCAACGGCACAGAAACAAACACCTGGACTAACCCCACCAAAACGGGAACAAAGGCTGCTTTCTTCTCCCGTTTTTTGTACGCGCATTTTCATTCTCTCTTACTTCCTTGTTACTAACGCACACGAGTAGCGTGCGGAAAGAGGTACAAAGAGGGAGTTTGATCGAGAGGGAGGAGTTGAGAGAGGCGTTGAGCGGGCTTTTGTTGATTTTTCGCTTGATGGGTTCTTCGACGGCTCAGGGGAGTAATTACGATTACTCGTTCAAGATCTTGTTGATCGGCGATTCGGGTGTCGGTAAAAGTAGTTTGCTCGTCAGTTTCATTTCTAATTCTGTTGAAGATCTCGCCCCTACAATTGGTAATGTTTTCCGCCATTCAAATCGTTTTTCCCTTCTTTTCCTTTTTATTTATGGGTTTTGTTCTTTGATTTGCTTTCAACACCCCTGTTCTAATTTTACTGGTTTTTTTTCTTTTTCGTGGGATGTCGCACTCTGGTATTCTATGTGTTGACTACTAAAGGGGCCGTGGTGATTTAAATTTGTTTTTGATAATTATACTTGTAGATTACTGTTTATAGTATTTGAAGAGCTATGCACCTTGGTTTGGCTAGTTAGCATGAGTCAGGCAGATGCTATGGGCCATGGGAGTTGTCATCTGAGTGACATTCGATGGCTTTAAGATTGGTGCAGTGGGATTTTGTTTAAAGTCAATTCTTGAACTTATGCTGGATATGAGAACAATCTGTAGTAGTTCAAACAGCATCTGTGCAATTGCTCTTGTTGGATGCTTGGAGAAGTGTTGGGAAAATATTGAACTAAGTACCTGTACAATGGAGAATTGGTTGTTAGTTCAAGTTCAAACTTTCTTTTTAGCTTCTATTTTTGATCTGATTTTATATTGGCCTTTGCATCATCTCAACCATGCTCAGGTGTGGATTTTAAGATCAAGATCCTCACTGTTAGGGGAAAGAGATTGAAGCTTACAATCTGGGACACTGGTAAACGTGCCCACTTACTCAATTTAGTATTTAGATATCATGAGTCCTACATATGCTTTCCTGTGCATATATTTTTTCCAGTTCTTTATAATGTAACATCTTTTTTTATCTTTTCCCTGCTGGAAGTTAAATGATTTCCTTTGCTGCATGTTCTTTTAACCTGAAAACCATTGAGAGTCCCAACTTTTATTCCGTTTGTTAGAGAAATTGCATGTAAAACATATATCAACTCTATTCAGTAAGTCGATAATCGATATATTCTTGTATCAGAATTGTTTGTTGCTCATTGGCTATTCTCTTGACCATGATCAATGTTCTTGAACCTACTTGGTTCATCGGAATCATACTTCTCAGGCTGCTAATGTTTCTAGCTTCTACAGATGTGTGTTATGGTTTTATAGAAAATAGCCGTACACCGGGGGCTCATATCTTATTGCATTTATTTTGGATGAATTGGCAGCTTGTATTTTAGATGGAGGTTTCTTGCGTGACCTTTTTTCAGATGATGGGGTATTGGCTGATTGAACTAGAGATAGAAATGGACTTGCTGAGGGACACTCGGGGTCTAAGAGCTTTTGAAATGAGTCAAACTAAGACAGAATGTATGGAATATGACTCTAGTAATAACACATGCTGGGGATGAAATGTTAATAAGATAATGCACAAGTGATCTGTCAAATTACAATTTCTAGTAACTATCAAATTAAAATTTCTAGCACCTTGACTTGATTATGGTCGGGGGAGTAAGATGGCCTTTCTCTTATGAAAATGGAGTCGGGTAACTGAAATGGTGATTAGCTTCTGCAGTATTATATGAGAAGCACATTGAAATCAAGTTGGAAATAAAGTTTTACATAACTAGAGGATGACAAGGTGCACCTTGTCATACGCATGATATAGATATAGCTAAGATGTGGATGTTAAGATGGGTGCATGGAAAGGTGAAGAAAGATAATAATAGAAATAAACAAATTTGAGAGCTAGAGTTTTGACAATACTACTCATTACGGATAAAATTAACTGAAATTTCCTTTTCCATGTCAATAATTGATAAGGAGAATTGATGATTTTGGCATAAGTAGTAATTGATCAATATAAGCAGAATGTACTCCTTTCTATTATTATGTATGCCAGACACATTTCTAGAGAAGCTGAATCAACAGTTAGAAGTTTCTTAGTTTTCTTGATCTGCAAAGAACTATGAGTTGATATGTTATTTGAGCTTCCAAGTTTTCTTTTAGTTTTAATTTGTTAAGAGACTCAGTTCTATCAGAAAGCCTTTTAGCTTCTATTAATTGTCTTATCTGGAGGGCCTGATTATGTTTAACATATAGGACTGGTTATTTAGAGTGTGGAAATTAGTTTGCCTGATTGTGTTCAACATTTAAAGTGTGATGGCTCCAGATCTGCCCCTTTTGGCTGCAGCTAAATAGCCTCAAAATTATAAAACAGTATTGGATTCTGCTGCAGTTTTGCTATATTTAAATTATACTAGTAGTTTTATTTACTAATTAATTACAATAATGTGTTGTTATTTTTAAGCAATTTGTAGAGTACCCTTTATCAAAATGTTAGCAACTTGTCAAGCTGACGTGGTTTCCCAACACCCATATCCTTGGTTGTGAAAATTTCAGCCCAAATGGTTAATCCTGAGTGAAAAAGCCCATGTTGTCATCGGCAGTGTGGATTACCTATTTTGGAGTTGTGGATAGCAGTATGAAAGAATGGTTTGGATAGAAAGTTTTAGGTTCAACATGCACAACTGAGTCTATGATTTGTAAGCGAACTGGCTTTGTGCTATGGCCTTAAACCATCCCATAAGCATCTGGTTGACTGTGAGGCAAGTGGCAGTCAGGTTTGAAAATCAAAATATTGAGTTCTTTATGTGCCGATTTGTAACATACCGAGATGGAAGGCGCATGGGATCTACATACTTGCATAGATAATTGGTGATTTGGCCTTAGCAAATCTGACTGGAACCATGGTAGAAATTTTTGGCATGTCAGCTGTAGGAAAAAAGCGTTGGTGTTTGTTCTGCAAAGCAGTAATACTAGGAAAAACATTGGTTTTAGACTTTTAGTTATCATAGCTGAAGATATTTGGGTTTTGTTGTAGTCTGGGGTTGGGGGTGGGGGAAGGTCGGCAAGTGGGGGAGGAGAATTATCTCAATTAATGAGAGGACCTTAATACTGATATAGAGGGAGGGATATAATGCCCTGATCCTTATAGCAATGATATTGTCCACTTTGGCCCATTTGGCCTCGCGGTTTTGCTCCTGGGTTTTACCCCAAAAGGCCTTGTTGCTTGAGGGAATCACAAGCCTACATATATAGATCTTCTCCTTCTCCTTTCCAAGAAGTGTGGGATCCGGGATCTTACAAGGGATGAGGACCATAATATTGATAGGAAAAAGGTGATAAGTGGTAATGCACTAAGCTTCTTCCATCTATCTGGAAATGGATTCTCTTAAACAAAAGAATAGCTTCATCTGAGAGGATTTTGATACCAATAGGGAGGGAGCGATGAGGAACTTAATATTGGTATGACACGACTGATAAGTGGTACTGCAATGAACATCTTTGCTATTAAGGTTATAGCAGAAACCTTAACAGTGGAGAGAAAGCAAGAATATGAGAAAAAGGATGATGATGATGCAACTCTCACTTATGTAGTGCTCTCCGCTGTTAAGGTTTCTGCTATAAACTTTGGATTTTTATGCTCTTAATTTCTTTATTTTTCTTGAAGGTATATGCACATAAATATATTTCATATGATATGGGGCCTTTAATATGAGGATGCTAAGATGGACATGTGGCAAAACTAGAAAATAGAAACTAAGAAATGAAGATATTTGAAAGTAGTTAGGCATAGCATTCGTTACGTTAGGGATAAAATTGAGGCAAGTAGGTTAAGGTAGTTTGGATATGTAAAGTGGAGACCTAGAGATGCACTTGTAAGAAGGTGTTAGGGAATGCATATTGAAGGGCCTAAGAGATCACGAGGAAGACCTAAAAAGACATGGATGAAGTTAATAAAACAAGACTTGCATAAACATAAATTAACTGAAGATTTGAATTTTGATAGAATGGGATGGAGAGACAATATTCATGTTGCTGACCCTACTTTGGTAGGAACCGGCATATGTTGATGATGATGATTATGTAGGCCATTTATCAGGTATAGTATTGGTGACACCTGAATTCATGGATATTTTATATCTATTATCAAGATCCGTTGTCAAGGTCCCTAGTTCTTGTTACTGGACCTATTTGTAATTATTTTGCCTCTAAGATTTATCAATTTTGTTTTCAAATTTGTGAGATTTCTCCCAGATTCTTGCCAATGGAAGCTTTAGATGTAGTACAAAATTTTATTCTGCTTTTTGTAAAGCAGTTACCGTTGCATTGCCATCCTTTTTATCAGTTTTTTATTTTTCATTTTTCAATTTTATAATGTGAGAGTTGTTTGTTAACTATTAAATTCTTTAACAGCTGGACAGGAGAGGTTCAGAACATTAACAAGCTCTTACTACAGAAATGCGCAAGGAATTATTCTTGGTATGCCATTGCAAATATGAATCCTTCAGTTTTGTAATTTTGGGTTAATTTACTCATCAGGAGTGTACAGATTCAAATACTAACTTGCGCTACCTAATGGCTTTATTAACATCAGATAGCACTAGCTTATTTCATTATGCTTGTCTGATAATAAATATAGGGTCCACTAGCTTATTTCATCTTTGGTACTAAAAGTGCAGCATATATGGTAAGTGGTCATATTTTATAAGCTGATTCACCTGTATTAATAGAGATAAATAATGGGAATATATGGAAATGCTCCATAAAGAGATTTCGTGCATGAGAAATATAATAACATTTAAAATTAATACCATAGAAATCATATTAATAGTGCATTTGTGAGGACTAGTTGTCTTTGCAGCAGGTTTTCCTCTGCTTTTCACTGCTACTGGATACTTTTCTGGTGTTTTCTTTCAATATCCTGTATATGGGTTTTCCTTTTCATGGCTTTCTGGTTGGTTTCATTTTTCTTTTCTATTTCATACTTGTTTAGAATAATCATTTTGGAAAGCTCCTTCTGAGGGGTTTCTTTTGGCATTTTTATTTTCCAGGGAGTCTGAAGTACATTCTCTGACTTTTTATGATTTTTCATTTGTAGATCCTCATGCCATCATTTGTTTCATAATAACTTTACGAAATATTCACATTTGCCTGATAAAATTCAAATATCAAAATTTAAAGGATCTCCATTACACACAGGTTTTCATTTTCAAAAATCTTGTGCCATCAACTAAATTAATAATTTCATCATTTTTAGACATGCTTTGGCAAAATATTAAAACTCTCAGGCTTTCAGTTCTCCCTCAAAATTGATCAAGAATAAGTAAGAAATCAGCGAAGCATGATAAAAAGGGAGTGCCTTGCTGTTGGAGCTTAGAGATCAGGAATATTAGTTTATAAGCTGTGGTCAGGAATCACCACTAAAACGTAATGCCTGAGTCATGTCTTAGGCCCAATAACATAGTATGATAATTCCAGCCATCTGAAATGCATCTTTTCTTGCAGCATTTGCAAGGAAAATCTAGCAAATACTTGTGTAATGTATCATCCACTTACATTAACTTAGGTGATGCAGATGTTCTAGATGTGTAAATCACAGAGGTGGTTTTGCCCATTTATTTTTTATTCCAACATTTTCATGTCACTCATGTGTCCACGTGTTTGCTTATAGATGATACTAGTAATTATACTCTAGATTTCCCCCAGACCTAAATATTCTGAAATGTAAGAAGAATATTGAAGAAAGTTGCATAAATGGAAAGAAATGTAAAATACATCATTGGAGGTTAAGGTGCTTTTTGGACATAGATCCCATTATGGTTGAAAAGAATTACAATGTTTTGTTGTTTAGATATAATCATATAAATTCCATGATTTCCAATATAGTGGAAAATAACTACGACAGTGTAAAACAATTCAATAATATGTGAGCATTGGCTCTTCATCAAAGGAGAATGAGATTACCAAATCAAATTTTTGAATATCCAAGACATGTGGCATTGCTTTATGAGCATGCCTTTTTGGACAATTAAAAGGAAAATTCAGGATAATTCAAAGTTTTTTTCTTTTTTGATGAATAATGAAGATTTCATTAAGATCAAAATAGAGGAAAAGGGGGACTCCACAAGACGTGGGATCACCCTTGATACAACATAAAGTCACCATCCAAAATAAAACCTAACTAGAAACCCACACTATGACATAGCAAAATACAATCAGCTGCATCAAAAAATTCACCACCAAAAAAGAGCCTCTAATGGTCCATCCATACTACATGTGAACCACAGTCTCCCAGCCCCTAATAATATTTGACGATGAATAAGAAGTAAAGTCCTTGTGCACCGAAACCAAAGAAGTTGTCAAGGATATAACCTGGTTGACCATACATGATTTTATAACCATCATGCCCTTAAAATGCTCCGATTTCGTACCCACCATAGTGTCCATAATGTAGCAAAAAAAAAACATGCCCTGTAGAGCTTCCTCCCTAATCTGCTCATACCCATAATTCAAAGTTAATAAGATAAAAGAAGTGAAGGAAATGGTTTGGGCATGTAAAGTGAATACCTGGGTATGAGAAGGTGTTAAGGGTTATTTGGTGAAGGATCTAAGAAAGTAAAGAGTAGAATGAAAAGAACCTGGATGGAGTTAGTCTAAAGGGATTTTGGATTCATAAAATATGACTGAAGACTTGGCTTTTGACAGTTTGGGATGGAGGAGCAATGTTGCTGCCTACCTCAACTAGTTGGGATAATAGTGCATGTTGTTGTTGTATTGCCTTTCACACAAAAGTTTGTTGAAAGGGTTGATTTGCTTTTGTTTTCACTTGATTTATTAAGTTTGTGTGTATATACGTATATATGCATAATCATTTTTGCTTTGTTTCATGTTGTCATAATAATAATAATAATAGCCTTATATATTAGATCTTCTGAACAGATGACCGAGGCATATAAATCCCTAAGCATCACAAGCTTAGAGGATGAGAAGAGTTGCCTGAGCTAGGTAGAGTCCTTGTTCCCTGTTGTCATAGGTTTTTTGGACTCTTAACAGGTGCACTTCCTTCACTTTCTATTTTCCTTTTGCCTTTTCCCTTTCTGTTTCTGCTTAACGTATATACTGAGAAATCCCTAGAATCTAGGGATTTCAATCTCTAGGTTGTCAGTGTCCTGTTAGTCTTCACTTAGTCCCTTTCCTCACTTTTTTACGGAGCTGAGAAAGCTCTCAAACCAGAAATTTGGGCGCAAACTAGGTAAATTCTGATAATGCTTATTGTTCAAGTGGGTTATATCACTTAGCTTTGGGGTTAGAAAGGCAATGCTATCGTTGATGTCAAAGGCAGACATCGAAATGGCACATAAACCTCACTCTCATGCATGTGACTTGGGGGTTTTGGGGTCCTCTCGATGGATATGCTTCATATGCCTTCAAACACTGGTCTGTAAAGTGCTTATGATAAACTTGTGTCCAGATATTGAGCCTTTTTTTTTTCATTTTTATTCTTTTTTTGAGCTTACTGATTACAACATATTGCTATTATTTGGCATATATTTGCATGATTCAACATAAACCATCTTATGTACTGCCTTCTCCATTCAAGTTTATCCACGAGACAAGCTTATCCGATTTTTTTGACCTTTTCACGTTCATTAAATATTAGAGGAGAATTGCATAGATATAACTTATGTTGAATTATTTCTGGATCTTTAATTCATTAAATATCTGGTTCTACCATTATGCTTCACATGTTGTCATTGCTGTATTGAAATTTAACTCATTCATAATCTCCTTTCATTTTAGTCTATGATGTGACAAGGAGAGAAACCTTCGCAAACTTGTCAGATGTATGGGCAAAGGAAGTTGAGCTTTATTCCACTAATCAGGACTGTATTAAGATTCTTGTTGGGAACAAAGTAGACAGAGTAAGTTTTACAGTCTTACTGTAACTTTATTTGTGTTCAGAAAAGATGTCTATCTATCTCTGTTTAATGGCATGTAATAAATTAAAGGAAGCGACTTCTAAATGTAATTATAAATGGCGAAATGATAATTATTGATTTTGCGTATGGCTTTCTTCTCAGTTGGACTTGGATTCTTAATGTTACTACATACGGATCAAGTTACTAAAAGTGCTACTTTTTCTTCTCATATTCTGTCCTACCTGACAAATCACTAATACAGTTGAGGTTTATCCATGTAAAACTTCACGTCATGTTTATCATGAAAATAGGATCAAGTAGAGAAAAAAAAAAGATTATGATTCATTATTTTCATCATGTCCATTTCCATTCTTTGGAGCTCTCAATAAAAATTGCAAAAAGTTTTATTTGTCTTTGGTTTGTATTTTTATGCTTTAGAATTTCAAGAGATAACTATAAGACAATTCTTAATATGTGTCCCTTTAATCAAAGCCAAGACTAGGTTTAAATACAACAATAAATGCTCTTTCCAGTTAGTTAGGGTTGGCAGCGTGAATCCTTTTCTAGAATTGCATTTGTCAAAATTCAAATCTTCAGTTAGAATATCTGCCTTGAATGTTTTCTTTCTAGCTTAATTCAGGTCATTTTTCAGTCTTCATCTAGACCTTTTAGATCCTTAAGAATTTATTATCTTATACCTTCCTTAGGTGCCATAACAGGTCTTTGTCTAAAGATGATGGAATCACCTTGAGAGGGGATCCTCCCTCCCTTCCTCCTCTCTCAATATTTTCAATATCTCCTATTGAGACTAATCCAAAACTCTCTCAGGTATGTTTCTTAGCATATAATTATATATTGTCTTTCAACAGATTCTCTACTTTTCTAAGCACATCTATGTAATAGGGCCTCTAATTTACTCAACATTATAACTTTTGGGAATCTGTTGGGTCTTGATTCTTAATCATTATTATGTGAACCAAAACTGAATTTAATATTTTTTGTCTTAATTTGACATAAAGAAACTTGTTGATTCCTAGCTTTATCCGGCTATGATTGGTTAGGTTGAAAGCAAAGGAATGGAAAGGAAGGTGTATCTTTACTTTCCTTTCCTTTGTTTTCCCTTCATTTTGAGAGGAAAACATTGAGAGCCTTTTAGTAGAAAAATGTGGCTCTTTTGGAAAATTACTTTCCGATGGGTCCACATTTTCCTATAAACCAAACACATGTAAAGTTCATTTTCCTTTTCTTTCCTATAGATTCTACCTAATCGAGCACAGCCTTAGAGTTCATTTTTACATTGGGAAAATTAGGTTTAAACCTACTTTTAAGGGAATTTTACAGTTTAGGCCTAGTTTAAAAAAATTGGAGGCTGCAGGCTTTCTTTAAGGACTTAAGGAGGAGCCTCTCTATAATTGCTGGTGGCTATATGTATATAGGGTTGAACCCAAGAAATAAACATATCCGCTTTCTAAGCATGAATTATTTCTTTTGTTTGTTTTGGATTGGGATCAAATTTTAAGTTGTTTTTTTTTGTTTGATGGTTTATTTTTTTTCCTTTATTTGTTTTTTAATGATATTTTTCACTGGTTACAATGGGTTCCATTTGTACGTAATGGGTATAAGCTACCTTATGTTAACAGCCTTGTGAGGCACACATTGAATAGTCCAAATTCAGTTATGATGGATTTTTTTTGTCATTCTTGTTTTCATGGTTCCGTTTTTTTTTTTACTGTTGTCCTCTTTTGTATTGCTGATGAAAATTTCCCTTTCTTTCCAACTTAAAATATGAATAGTAATAATTTATGACAAATGTTCTGTTTTTTTGTCTTTTCAATTTTCCTGTAGAAAAGATGAGGTACCCAATTTAATGGCTTCTATTTTTTTCAGGATAGTGAGCGTGCTGTTACTAGAGAAGAGGGAATGGCTCTCGCTCAGGATCTTGGGACTCTATTTCTTGAATGCAGTGCTAAAACTAGGGAAAATGTGGAGCAATGCTTTGAAGAGCTAACTTCAAAGGTACACTCATTGAAAGTACAATGACCAGATTACTTTTTAGGCACCATCTATAGGATCTGTGGAGTAGTTTTCTAGTCTGTTACAGTTTTTCTTTATTTATTTTTTCCCCCTTTTCCAGCAATCAACAATATTAAGAAATTCTGTTCTAGAACTGTTATGTGTTGGTAATCTGCACTTGCATAGATTTGTTCATTTTTGATCAGTTAATCATGATATTGTTGCGGCACAGTTACATAATTGCAATTAATGTTTTGGGAATGGAAACACTTGTAATTGCTTACTTTTTTTTACCAGCTTTTGTAAAGTTAAGGTACCTTGATCCCCTGATTCTATTCTCCTCACTGATATTCCGTCTATTATAATACTAAACAGTGTTGAAGGGTAGACCATTATTAATGATATTGTTGACAAGAAATTGTTAGTCCCTTTGTGTTGCTAGGTGTTTGTTTAGTAATTAACTGGAGATCAGAAGAGATTCAGTTTCACATTATGTAATTTCCATTTCTAATGTTAGCCTAACTTTCACTAGACACTTTTTGGCTCTCTTGGGATTTGAACTTCCACTGGTTAGGACTAGCTTTGGTAGTCCTTACTATATAGTTTATATCATTTGGTTTATAATCAAACAAGAGCAGTGGGATAAGGAAGAAAATTTTAAAGGGATTAGATGTATTCAGTAATAAATACATTTCTTATGCCCTTTTACTTGAATTGTCATTCTCTTTGTGTTCTAATCGGTTCAGAATATTTTGCAGATACTGGAGGTTCCTAGTTTAGTGGAAGAAGGATCTACCGGGGTGAAGAGAAATATTTTGAAAGACAAACATGACAACCCGGCGCCACCTACTGGTTGTTGCTCATGAATGGCATGCGAAGCTCCCAATGCGATGTAAAAGTGTGATCAACAAGATTGAATTGAACACTTGGAAGTTGTGCGCTAGAGGCACTAAGGAGTCCGCTTCTTCCTCAAAGACATTTTATAACCAAATGATGTATGATTTCGATTCCGATATGTTGTCACATTCTTGTAATAGTTTGTGCAAATTGTTTTTCTCTTACTTGTTACGTCTTATTCAAAGCTGATGTCTGAATGTGTTTATAAGAATTGGGTTGCTTGTCATGTGAAATAGGAAAGTAACTGCAGAAAAAAAAAGGGAATCATGTAGTAAGAGAGCTTCGTGTACCAAATGGTGTGTAATTAATTAGTTCTAACATGAAATGTAAACATGATGCTCCAAAAGCCAAAACCCTGTATGCTTGTACTTGTTGCATTGTAAGAATTGTGATCTTAATAAAATTCTGTGATTTGTTTCACTTTATCTTAGTCAAAACATATCAGTGATAAAAAAAAAAAAAAAAGACATTACAGAACCGGATTCATTAGCTTGAAACTCATTTACGAATGCCCTAATATCATCTAGCTGCCATTTGCTGAAGTGGATGCAGTGTGGTCGATCTCAATTAGTTTGGACAGGGCATTTGGTTGTTGATTGACTGATCCATTGAACCTATTGAAAGTGAGAGAAGTTCATTCCTTATTCAATCAGTTATATTAGCCAAATACATGAAAAACACAATAAAAAAAAAAAAAAATTCAATTTTCACAAGATCATAACCATGTTGATGGTTATAGAAGGTCTTTGGAATCATGGTGACAATCTGAAGGTAAACGATTAATTTTAATCTCCGTGTAGTTACTTTGGTGTTTCATCTTCTTCATCTTGCTAGTTTGATGGAGAAGTTCGACATTGTGAGAACCGAGACAGAGACTCTTTTTCCATATAGAACATGGACTACCTTAATACCCATCAAGTTCTATGTAAAGAACCTGCAAATTCTGTAAGAACTGTAACTGTGGTTCTTCGAGGGAACCTTCCTCCTAACAAATGATTTTGGTAAAATTTCTGGATGCCTTTCATTTAGCAAAATAGCTATCTTTAAGAACATAATTTCCTAATCAACTTCTCTCCTATCATATCCTAACAACCCTACTTTCAAGGGAATAAGAACACCACCTACGATTCCCCTGTTTTACAAAAAGTAACTAACAAGATAACCACATCGCAGATGTGTTTATCTTAGACTCTCTTAATAAGATAACAATTGATAACTAAGAATAACAAGAATTAATCAACTGGGAACCGATCATCATCAACTTCCAGATTCATCTCTCTGACTTGCTAAAAGATAAGCTTTGCTGTCTTGCTGTGGATAAAAGGATAAGCCCGTTACATTCCTCCCATGTTGAAATTAGAGCTTGTCCTCAAGCTCAGTGGCTGAAAACTGTGGAAACTGTTGCCTGAACTTGTATAATGGTTCCCAAGTGGCATCATCCTTCTCCATACCTTGCCAATGAACCAGTACTTCCGTCATTGCTCTTCCGCGTCGATTCACCATCCGACGATCCAATATGACAAGTGGAAGTGGACATATGTTGCCCTCGTTGTCAGTAGCTGGAAGGTTAGTTTGTGGGGTCACCTTTGAACCCAACTTCTTCTTCAAACAAGAAACATGAACAACCGGATGGATCCTAGCACCTTCAGGTAGTTTAAGACGATAAGCCACTGTGCCTATTTTTTCACAGATTTGAAATGGTCCATAGAACCTGGGGGACAGCTTGTGGTAGGCCCTGAATGCAACAGTTTGTTGTCTATATGGAAGGAGTCGTAAGAAAACCCAGTCACCCACATTGAAGGATCTTTCGGTTCGACGTTTATCAGCTTGTGACTTCATCCGATGTTGAGCTACAATCAAATTATCCTTAAGAAGTTGTAAAACTTGATCTCTATTCTTCAAGGTTTGCTCGACTGCTGCCACCTTTGTGGTCCCTTTGACATAAGATAAGAGTCGAGGTGGAGGCACCCCATAAACAGCTTCATATGGAGAGAGGCCTGTAGCTGAATGAACATTGGTATTATACCAAAATTCTGCAAGAGACACCCATTTGCTCCATTCCTTTGGACGTTGGCTACAGAAACTTCGAAGATAATGCTCTAAAGATTTATTGACAATCTCCGTTTGCCCATCAGATTGCGGGTGGTAGGCTGAACTAAGGTTCAATGCAGTTTCTTGCAACCTAAAAAATTCAGTCCAAAACTGACTTGTAAAGGTTGGGTCACGATCACTGACAATTGAAGTAGGCATGCCATGCAACTTGAACACATTGTCAAGGAAGAGCCTTGCCACCATTGCTGCTGTATAAGGATGGGATAGAGTGATGAAGTGGGCATACTTGGTGAGTCGATCGACCACCACCATTATTGTATCCCTGTTGAAGGAACATGGGAGGCCTTCCACAAAATCCATGGAAATGTCAGACCAAATCCTGTTAGGAATAGGGAGAGGATGAAGAAGTCCAGCCGGATAAGTATTTTCCAACTTGTTTCTTTGGCATGAGTCACACTCCCGGATGTGTTGCTGAACATCCTTCTTCATCCCCACCCAATAAAAATCTGCCTTCAATCGCTGGTAGGTTTTATGAAACCCGGAGTGTCCTCCCAACGCACTGTCATGATAATGGGATAAAACTTTAAGCTTAAAAGTAGATTGACTAGGCAGAAAAATTCTACCTTTGTAAAATAACAACCCATCATGTGCAATGTATCTGGTAAGATCAAGCTCCCCAATCTTGAGTCGATGAAGTCTATCCAGAATTTCTGAGCTATGCTTTGATTCCTCCTTGACCTCATCTAGCCATGTGGCAATCGGCCTTGTTATAGCATAACTTTCAACGTGCCCAGCCTTCCTAGAAAGGGCATCTGCTACTGTGTTCAGATGTCCACTCCGATACTCCACCGTAAAATCATACCCAAGTAGCTTGGATACCCACAACTGTTGAGAGGGAGTGCCAATTTTCTGTTCGAGCAAAAACTTCAGACTCCGCTGATCGGTTTTTATTAAAAATTTCTGGCCAAACAGATATGGACGCCATTTACGGACCGATAAAACCAAGGCTAGCAACTCCTTTTCATAAGTGGAAAGAGATAACGATTTACCAGTCAAACTTTTGCTGAAGAAGGCGATTGGCCGATTATCTTGTGTTAAAACTGCTCCAATGCCGATTCCAGACGCGTCGCATTCCACTGTAAATCTTTTATTAAAATCTGGTAAGGCCAGAACTGATGAGCTTCCCATAGCACTCTTTAAAAGATTGAATGCTTGAATAGCTTCTGGTGTCCACTCAAAGGAATCCTTCTTTAACATATTGGTGAGGGGCCTTGCGATCTTCCCATAATCCTTGACAAACTTGCGGTAATATCCGGTGAGACCAAGAAATCCCCTTAGAGACTTAAGAGTTTTAGGAAGAGGCCAATCAAGCATACACGAGACTTTATTAGGATCTGCAGCAACACCGTTTTCTGAGATGATATGGCCCAAATACTCGATTGTTGAGCAAGCAAAGCGGCATTTTGACTCTTTTGCAAATAACTTGTGAGTACGAAGAACACTCAATACCAACTTTAGATGATCCACATGCTCCTGCCAGGATGTACTGTATATCAGAATATCGTCAAAGAAAACGAGAACGAACTTCCGTAAGTAGGGCCGGAAAATATTATTCATGAGGCTTTGGAACGTTGATGGTGCATTAGTTAACCCGAAGGGCATTACGAGGAATTCGTAATGACCATCATGCGTCCGGAAGGCAGTTTTCTCCACATCAGTTGGATTAATCCTGATCTGATGATAACCGGAACGGAGATCTAGTTTGGAGAATATGGTGGCTCCTTGCAATTCATCCAAGAGCTCATCTATCACAGGAATGGGAAATTTATCTTTCACGGTTGCACGATTTACTGCTCGATAATCAACACATAGGCGCCATGACCTGTCACTTTTTCGCACCAATAGAACCGGTGAAGAGAACGGACTATGGCTGGGACGTATCACCCCCATTTGTAGAAGATCTTGAACTTGTTTTTCAATCTCACTTTTTTGAAAGTGAGGGTAACGGTAAGGACGAACACTGATTGGCTTGGATCCCGGTGTAAGAATGATTCGGTGATCAAGTTCCCGAGGTGGCGGTAGCCCTTTTAACTCTGCAAAGACGTCTTTAAATTCATCCAATATAGGACGAATCTTGGGATTGACAATGCCTGGCTGTTGGTCAACATTCATGCTACAAATCTGCAAGAAGATGTAGCTGTTAGCAAGTACTTTACGAACATTTTTGTCGGTACACACGTCCACTTCTTGTGCTGCCTCCCCTTTGAATGAGTACTGTTTCCCACCGATATGAAAGGCCATAGTGAGATGCTTAAAATCCCAAGTTATAGGTCCCAACTCTTGTAACCATTGTGCTCCTAAAACTCCATCACACCCTCCTAATTCCAACAGAAAAAATTCAGTTGAAATAGGAACGCCTTGCAACCATAATTTAACTCCTTCACATCTTCCATGACAAGGAACTTTGTCTCCATTTGCAACGATTACCATGAATCGTCCTTCCGTGATAATCTTGAGACCCGCCTTATGAGCCACCTTTGGGTCTAAAAAATTATGTGTACTGCCTGAGTCGACAAGTACTGTGGCCATTACCTTTCCTACTCTCCCTTTTATCCTCATAGTTTGAGGATTTTGACTTCCTGTGATAGCATGTAGGGATATTTCTGCAGAATGTAACGTATTATCATCCACCAACTCATCCTCCACGAACTCCTGCTCATTATCATCACCGGTCTCGTTATCCGGCCAACTACCCTCCATAAGAAAAAGTTTTTGTACCTTACACCGGTGGCCCGGAGCGAATTTCTCATCACAGTTGAAACACAACCCTTTGTCACGCCTTTCCTTCATTTCAATTGGGGTGAGCCGCTTGATGGGAAACGATGTGGTTCTTTGATTGCCTCCAAATGACGACCATGCTTTAGGTTGATCTGGCCGAGTTTGCTTCTGGCGAGATAGAACCTTTTCTTCTTGCATTCCTGCAAGACCAATTGCGTCAGTTAAAGTTGTAGGTTTCATCATCTGAATGCTCAGCCGAATTTCCTCCTTTAAGCCTCCAACAAAACAGCTGACCATAAAGGCCTCATTGAGTCCTTCGGTTCGATTAGCCAATTCCTCAAACTGAGTTTGATAATTCTCAACTGAGGAAGTTTGTCTTAGTTTAGATAACAGCGCCGTTGGATCTTCATATTGTGACGGTCCGAACCGAGTTTGGAGAGATTTTGCAAACACTTCCCAACTGGTAATCGCCCCAGCTTTCTCCATCCATCTGAACCATTGTAGCGCCTTACCCTCCAAGTGAAAAGAGGCTACGAGTAAGCGTTGTGTCTGGGGTGTCTGTTGATACAAAAAAAATTGCTCCGCGCGGTACAGCCATCCCGACGGATCGCTACCGTCAAACCTCGGAAAATCCAGTCTTGTGCTTCTAGTGTGGACTGGTCTTTCATCTCCTACCCTTGATTCTTCTGGGGTGCGGTTGCCAGGTCGTCCCACCGAGCTTTCTCCTTTATCTTTGCCGTTGCCTAATGACAAGCTTTCCATTTTCTCGTCAATGGCCGCCACTTTCTGTGATAACTCCCTTAAGAGTTTTCCTTGGGTTTCTGTCGTTTCCTTCAACAGCCCCATCAATTCATCAATCTTTGAATTTCTTGTTCCTTCTGCCATTCCAAGATCGTGGGCTCTGATACCAATGTAAAGAACCTGCAAATTCTGTAAGAACTGTAACTGTGGTTCTTCGAGGGAACCTTCCTCCTAACAAATGATTTTGGTAAAATTTCTGGATGCCTTTCATTTAGCAAAATAGCTATCTTTAAGAACATAATTTCCTAATCAACTTCTCTCCTATCATATCCTAACAACCCTACTTTCAAGGGAATAAGAACACCACCTACGATTCCCCTGTTTTACAAAAAGTAACTAACAAGATAACCACATCGCAGATGTGTTTATCTTAGACTCTCTTAATAAGATAACAATTGATAACTAAGAATAACAAGAATTAATCAACTGGGAACCGATCATCATCAACTTCCAGATTCATCTCTCTGACTTGCTAAAAGATAAGCTTTGCTGTCTTGCTGTGGATAAAAGGATAAGCCCGTTACATTCTATACATATAAACTATAAAGAGTCAAAAACCTATCGTTCTGGTTTACCAGATCATCCCCTCCAAACTTTGTTTCGTGGTTTAGAAGATCTCTCAGCTTAGTTTCACGCTCTCGGATGAACAACGAACACCCAATCCCAATGTTGACAACTGTACCTTTGTAAGTTCTCTTGTTCTTTCGCTATCTCATTTAAGTTTTCTCCGCAATATTTTAGCTATCTTGTGCCGGCATGACTCTGTCCAAAAAAGGCATAATACAGCTCTTCCATTGTTTCTATGGAAAAAAGCTTAAAATCAACGTTTCCTTCTGTTTTCCTGTCAAATTCTTTTAGCCCTTTTTGTTTTTTTTTTCATCCTTTGGAAACTTCACTACAACAATGTCACTACCCATATATAAGATGTTCAATCCGTTCTCTATATAAGAGATCTTACTCACACAGAAAACCCTCCATAAATGGCTTCTGTTGGAGATCAATGGTGGCTACTTGCGCGAGCTGTAATTCTCACACTCTTCATCGCTGGGGCCTTTGGCCTTGACATATTTCTTGAATGGAATGTGGCTTTTGACTTTACCATCAAGCCTATGTCCCTTGATCAACCAGTATGAGTTACAACCATTCCCAACTTTATAAAGAGATAGCAGAAATTTTGTTTTAAGATGTTTTAATGAGAAAGCTAACTTACTAGAATAACATGATTGCTGTGAGCAGGTAATCACCATTAATGGGATGTTTCCGGGACCCCTTATCAACGCAATAACCGACGATGTGATTCATGTTAACGTTTTCAATAATTTGGCCGAGCCATTCCTCATGACATGGTATATAAGATTTCTTCTGAAATCTGAAATCAGTTACATATACTTGTTATCTAGTCCTTTGTTACTGCAAGATTTGTTACTTATGTTTAAGAGAAGTGTTCGGGATGCAGGAATGGCATAGAACAAAGACGAAACTCCTGGCAAGATGGAGTGTCTGGGACAAACTGTCTGATCAAACCCGATAAAAACTGGACATACGTTTTCCAAATCAGAGGATCAGATCGGCAGTTTCTTCTAGTTCCCCTCAATTAACTTTCAGAAGGCTGCTGGAGGGTTCGGTCCCATCCGAGTTAACAACTGCGATCTCATACATTTCGCCAAGCCGGATGATGAGTTCGACCTTCTCATTGGCGATTGGTATTACAATAACTACAAGGTAAATTCCGTTAGTCATGGAACAGATCTTGCTCTAACCAGATTCTTCTGTGTTTGAGAATGACATAGCCTGCTTCATTGTAACAGAAGACAAGGCAGATATTGGGCAGCGATTTTGGCGCCAACCATGTTGTCCCTAATGTTATCCTTATGAATGGAAAAGCCCCTTATAATTAAGCACCCATTGGGAAGAACCTATGAGTCCAATGTTACGAGGTAAAGTAACATAAAAATGGTTGTTAATTTCTTTTAGGTTTGCATGGATTGTTGACATTCTACCCAAATTATATCTGACCTAAAATCTCTTGTGATGTTTGCAGGGAAGACTTATCGATTCAGAATATCAAATGTAGGGAGTGTTAGACTTGACTGTCCAAAATTTACACGGACAAGGATCTAAGGTTATGCAACAACAAACTAGAAATTTGAAATAAATAGAAAGAAGACATACCTTGAGCCATGAACCCATGATCTCCTTTGCTTATATGCTAGATGGTATTTGGCCTTGAATCTTCTCTTCCCTTCTCACCTCTATGCTTTGCCTAAGTGATGGATGCCACAAACACACAAAGTGTTGTGCTTGCATGAGTGGGAAGAGGGACCAAGAGCCCTTTATATAGCTTTAGAGATTCCTCCCATCCAGGAGCCTTAATAAATGATGGTACTCTTCACCTTCCTCCATTTAACATAGGTTAAGTGTATTTGGATGATGATATTGCTTTATTAAATGTGAATACATGACTCTTAGAATTCCATGGCTTATAAAACCCCCATGTAGAATTCCTTAAACTTAAATGTGATTATTTAATAGGTTAATGAACCTTTTGTTCATGGGAAGATGAACCATTTTATAACCACTTTCTAGAATTCATAAAGCAATTTAATGTGATGCATGAACCACCTTTTGGGATTCTAAAGCATGATCACCTTTTAGTCTTCCTAAGTTAATGTGATCAATAGTATTATAACCATAGCTTAATGTGGTCATTAAGGCCACATAGGTTAACAGGGAGCACATTTAGTTTCACTTTCAGGATTCAGGACCATCAGATGATGTTGGTTGAAGCAGAAGGATCTTACACAAACCAAATTTTATTGGATTCATTGGAGGTACATGTTGAACAGTCATATTCAGTTCTCTTTACGGCCAACCAAGCTGATGCAGATTATTACATGGTGGCTAAATCTAAATGGTCTCGCGACCAATCCATTTTTGGTTTAGGAGTGCTACACTATTCCAAATCCACCGCTCCTCCCAATAGACTTCTGATAGCAGGACTTATTCCAATTGACCAAGAATTCTCTGTGAATCAAGCTAAATCCATTAGGTGATTGAAGGTCCGTTCATTGTTACAGATGAGTGCTTTTTAGAAAGTATGGATTGTTTAGACCAAATTCATCTTCCCATGTAGGGGGAACATGAGCACTGGAGCTGCTAGGCCTAACTCACAGGGCACCTTCAATTTGAGGAATGTGAATCTTTCTCAGACCTTCATCCTCGATGGCATGAAAGCTAAGATCAATGGTACACCTTAAAGAGAATGTGTTTCCCCACTTGTATTGATGTATATTCAGTAATATATATACAGATATTGTACATTAACTTTGGAAAGATTTTACACATATTACAGGCCTTGATCAAGGCTGATTTTTAGCATGATTGTCATGAAGATTTGCTGGTGATGAGGACTTGAATTGGTGCTGATTGTCAGCATACACGTCCTGATTTTGCTCTAGGACAGATTCCCGTATACGCCCCCGCAAGTAGGAGCCGCTGTCAGCAACTCCGAGCTTGGATCTTAGCAGTTGGAAACGAGCACGCGGTAGTGCTTTAGTCATGATGTCCGCCAATTGATCGTGAGTGGAGACATGAGAAACAGTAAGGACTCCTTTTCAAACATAATCTCGAACAAAGTGAAGATCAATGGCGATGTGTTTCATGCGGGAGTGAAGTACAGGATTGACACTAAGTTGAGTGGCACCCACATTATCACATAGAAGGCGCGGTGGTTTGCGAAATGGGATGCCAATTTCTCGAAGCAAGGAAGAGATCCATGCTAATTCTGAGGCAGTAGTGGCTAAGGCACGATATTCTGCCTCCGTAGAGGATCTAGCCATAGCCCGTTGTTTCTTTGTACTCCATGAGATAGGATTTGCACCTAAGAACACCATATATGCAGTGGTGGAGGTTCAAACATCAAGATTGCCAGCCCAATCGGCATCTGAAAAGGTAACCACGTCTAAAGAAGTAGACTTGCACAGAAGTAGGCCATGGTGAATTGTTCCTTTTAGATAACGTAGAAGGCGCTTAATAGCAGTTCAATGGGCTTGAGTGGGACGATGCATGAATTGTGCCAGACGATTCACAGGAAAGGAGATGTCGGGATGAGTGAGAGCAAGGTATTGAAGACTTCCAATAACCCATCGATACTCGGTGGAGTCCACAGTAGAACTACCATCATCCAAACGAAGTGGCTGAGATGTGGAGAGGGGTGTGAGTACTTCCTTTGTTCCATCTAATTTGGTAGACCGCAACAAATCTCTCACATATTTGTGCTGAGTGAGAAACATACCAGAAGTTGTAGGGATTACTTCAATGCCAAGGAAGAAGTGCAAGGGACCTAAGTCCTTAAGAGAGAAAGCCGCTCTAAGGGAAGTAATAGTCTGGTGAAGAAATATTTCTGAGTTCCCTGTGAGAAGCAAATCATCCACGTAGAGAAGAAAATAGGCCGTGACATCATGTGCCTCATAAAGAAATACAGATGGGTCAGATTGGGATTGCCGAAACCCCATTTGTGTGAAATGACCACTAAGAGCCTTATACCAGGCCCGTGGGGCTTGTTTAAGCCCATAGAGAGACTTCCGAAGCTTGCATATGTGATTGGGATGATCAATGTCTTTAAACCCTGCGGGTTGAGACATATAAACTGTTTCAGTCAGTAAACCATGTAAAAATGCATTATTAACATCCATTTGCCGAATGGACCATCCACGTGAAATAGCAATGGCAAGAACAGTGAGAATAGTAGCTGGTTTGACCACTGGGGAATGACCATTATGTTGTGGGGTGTGAGGTGGGTGGTGTAATGACCAATTCCTTGAGTTGCAAGGTAAGGTTTGAGTGATAAGTATTCAACTCCATTGTCCGAGTAAACATTTTTAATGGGGAGACCAAACTGATTTTCAAGGATGAAGCGAAGTTGAACAAATATAGTGTGAGCTTCAGATTTTTTTCTCATGGGGAAAAACCAACTGTAGCGTGTATAATGATCCACAAAGATGACATAGTAATGAAATCCATCAATTGAGGGTTCATGTGTAGGACCCCGAACATCAGTATAGATAAACTCAAGAGGTGCAGTGCTAGAGATGGAGGAGTCATGAAAAGGCAGTTTATGACTCTTATTGATATGACAAGACTTGCAAACTTGAGAACCAGGTTGAGGGGTAGAGGGTAACTGATGAACTTTTACTACGTGGGCTACAGTTTTATTTGCCGGATGGCCCAACCGTTATGCCAAATTGTTCTTGTTGTCCGTTCGCCAATATGTACTGAAATTGGAGATGATATTGGCGAGAGAGGATACACTCCATGTTCACATTTTCCTTGAAGTAGAGTCGCCCCTGTGGTCCGATCCTTCACAAGAAAATAATAAGGACGAAATTCAATAATGACATTATTATTTTTTGTGAAGCTATGCACAAAAATAAGGTTCTTTTGGATATGAGGAACACAAAGTGTGTCTGGTAATTGAAAGGTACGATTAGGAACTGAAAGATTAAGAGAGCCAATGTGAGAAACAGATAAACCTGAGCCGTCACCAATCACCACCTCATCAGTTCCATCATACTCAGAATGGATGGATAAATTAGAGAGTTCTGAAGTGATATTATGAGAAGCCCCCGAGTCTAGCAGCCATTTACGATCTTTGGGTTGAGTTTTTCCAGCATAATGAGCCGAGACTTGTGGCACTTTGGGGCAATTTTTGGCAATGTGCCCAATATCATCACAGAATTGGCACTTGGGTTGCCTACGAGACCTGGAGTCACGGTTTTGAGAGAACAGACCTGGGGTTTGGCGTTGATAATTATCAGATCGCCGTGGACGAGAGCTTGAGTCAGAGAAGCGGTGATTATCCCGGGGAGTTGTGGGATTAGCAGTGGCCACCAATGTGTGTTGAGCTTGATCAAGTCGTCGAAGATATGACTCATGGGAGATAAGTAAGTCGTGTAACTCCTCAAATGATAAGCATTCTCACGGGTTCGGATTGGGGCTACCACATCGCGTTATTCGGGACCAAGACCGTGAAGAACATAGAGAGTTACATCATCCGGTGAGAGGGGAGCATCAATTAATGCTAGTTCATCAACTGTAGTCTTGACGTGTTGCAAATACTCGGAGATGGAGCGATCTCCACGGGTCAGGAGAGTGAGATTCTCCTTGAGCTGCATGACTCTCGAATGAGAGCGATTGGCATAAAGCCGAGACAAGCAAAGCCAAGCATCACTAGAACTAGTGGCTGTGGCAATCAATGGTGTGATTGTTTCCGACACAGAGGCAAGTATTGCATTCAAATGAAGCTGATCTTGCCGAAACCAGTGATTATATGCAGCGTGGACGTTAGAGGAAGACGTGGCAGTTGGTTGAGTGGGCTGAGGACAGGTACCCCATCAAGTCATAGCCATAGAGCAGGGACGTGAAGGTTGCACTCCAGGAAGAATAGTTGGATGCTGTAAGTCGCTGCAGTTGGGTGGCGTTAATAGCTATAAGAGAGGTTCCTTTTGATGGAACAGAGCCACCGTTGTGGTGAGTTACTTCAACAGAGGAAGATGAGGAAGCCATTAGAATAGAAGTAGGATCAATCTCGTAAGAGATGTTGCTCTAATACTGTTGTGGTGAAGTCCCACCACTTGTGAATGATTTACCTAATACTTTGAAGTTCAAACAAACCAACAAAGTAATGATAATACACTAAAGCACACAAACAAAGTGTAAACTAGCCACTAAGTGTGTAAGAAAATGAAATAGAAGCACAACCACAAACAAGAGACGAGATTTAACGTGGTTCGGCACTAAGGCCTACGTCCACGGGCAATCCGGCAAGATGGAACTCCACTATCAATGCAAAAGATTACAACAAGAGAGGATTTAGAAGACTTACCTCTCTACAAGCTTGACACATAAAACATTCACCCAATCCCACAATATGCAACCTTCCACAATATGTTTGTAACCCCAAACAATTATGAAAGAACCCCCAAATAACTTGGAACAAACCTTGCAAGAGATGGAATGGTGAAAACCCTTGTAGAGAAAACCCTTGTCTCTTCTCTTTCTCTCTCCTCTTCTTCTCACTCTCTCCCTTAATAGAACCCCATCTAGTGTCTTATAACCCACATGAGAGAGCCCCTCTCATGTACCACACTAATGGTATATAAACTTTATTGCTACTATTTACATGAATACCCTCATATAAAGTAACAAGTCCCAAGAGAACAAAAAGACATAAGGAGAAGTGATTTTATATCACCTCTCAACAAATACCATAAAGAGAATGTGTTTCCCCACTTGTATTGATGTATATTCAGTAATATATATACAAAGATTGTACATTAACTTTGGAAAGATTTTACACATATTACAGGCCTTGATCAAGGCTGATTTTTAGCATGATTGTCATGAAGATTTGCTGGTGATGAGGACTTGAATTGGTGCTGATTGTCAGCATTCACGTCCTGATTTTCCTCTGGGACAGATTCCCGTATACACCTCGCTATGCTATAAACAATGTTTCTTACCTCACACCGGATACCCCATTGAAACTTGCCGATCACTTTCTAAACAGGACCACTGGTGTGTACCAACTTGACGCCTTCCCCGTGCACTCCATCAATCTTCGGGCTTCTCAGGGAACTTCTGTTGTAACTGGGATACACAAAGGGTGGATTGAGCTAGTGTTTAAGAATGATTTAGACGTTGCAGATTCTTGGCATCTTGATGGGTTTAGGTTCTATGTGGTTGGGTAGGTCTCTCACCATCATAAATTTTATCGCATCACTACTCTCAAGATTAATTCATATGTTTGGTTTACCTGTCCTTGAACTTTAGGTTTGATGATGGAGATTGGAGTCCGGATTCGCACACAGCTTACAACCTCTTGGATCCGGTGGGCTGCTACACCATTCAGGTGAACTCAACAAACTCTTGGTGTGTGTGTGGCTGTTTTTGGTAATGAGAAATCATTTACCATTCTTTAACTGCTCTTATGCATGGTATGGAATGAACTATTCATTGAAACACAAAGGATGGTTAAAATGTATGTTATGTGTCAGGTGTACCCAAAGGGATGGACTGCAGTATCTGCATTTCTGGATAACCTCGGAATGTGGAACCTGAGATCACAGTTATTGAAGAACTGGTATCTGGGACAAGAAATGTATGTTAGGGTCTCTGATGCTGATTCCAATCATGCCAAGGAGAAGGAGAAGCCACCGCCAGATAATCTTCTCTTGTGCGGTTAGTGATCTTCTCATCTCTTGTCCTTTCTCTTGCCTGTCTGTCAGTTTGTATTTAACCTTGATAGTATCTTTTGACTTGGGGATTTACGGGAATGTTTGATCGTGCACCTCAAAATCAGGATCGAACTGTATTAGCTCTTGCACCAACTGCACAGACATCTCCGGTTAAAAATATAGCTCTCGCACCTTCTCCACAGACATCATGGTGATGTGGACAAGCAGAAAATGAAAATAACATAATAAATATTCTTCATACTCTGGTTTACAAGTGAAATTAATCCTTTTTTCCCCCTTTTTTCCTCTTCAATTTCAGTATCATCAAACATAATACTTTTGATTCATATAGATGTATTAATGCAATTCCACCTTATCATACTTGGGGAAATGCACACGCTATGTGCATAGCAAAATAATTAAATAAGGGGATGCAATAAATTCGGAGATAAGGAAAAAAAATACATTTTGGGCAATAAAAGATAGTTATATGTGTACGGAGATAAAAGTAAATAAAACCAAAAGTATATATAACGGGAGGTGCCCCCTTGGGAATTGCGCCAACTAAAATGTGATGATTTTCCAAAACAGCCCTTACACATTATATTGTGAAGATTCATTAATAAAAGGATACAATAGTCAAAATTGCCTTAATTTTTTTAAAAATCTTAATAATCAGTTGCAAAATCGTTCTCTTCCTGTTTACCTCTTTCTTCGTACTGCATGTGCACTTAGCTAGTTTTGGATAATAGGAGGTAATTATACATCTATAAGTTATTTAGGGTAGATGAAAGTGAATGGAATAAAAAGTATAGGGCAATTTATATAGCAAATGTCAACCAGAGGGTTAGCTTTATAATATTATAAATAGATAATAATGCAATAAAGCGCTGTTCTATCGTGGTAATTTATGCGAAACAAGTACTGTAACAGAGTTCCTTTTCATGAGGCGGATTTTAGACATTCCTCCTCAAAGGTTTGGAGGGCTATTGTCAAAGTAAAGGTGCACATCATACATAATATGGGATTCGTTCTTGGTAAATGTCATATCAGGTTTTGGAAAGAATTTTGGACGCCATTTGGTATTCTGGAAGACTTTGTTGATAGTAATCTAATTACTAATCCTGAGATGAAGGTCTTTGAAGCCTTTGAAGTTACTGGTGCTTTGAAAGAGCAGGTCATTATTCCTAACCTCCCTCCTCATATTTTTAATTTTCTTGAATCCTTGAACTTTGACTTTTGTGATAACGAAGATCAACTGGTCTGGTCTGCAAATCCTAGTGGCATATGTACTGTTGAATCTGCTTGGCAGCATATTAGAACCAGAAAAGAGACTTCTGAGGTATTTGCCAATTGCTGGAAAAACTTTATTCCTTCAAAAATCTGTGTTTTTCTTTGGAAAGCTCTGAAAGGTGCTGTTCCTACGGATGATTTGGTTAGAAGAACAGGTATTTCATTATGCTCTAAATGTCATTGTTGTACGTCTCCATCACAAGAGTCTTTCAATCATTTATTTGCTCATGGTGAGATTGCTCAAGAGGTTTGGAAAATCTTTGGCAATAGATTTCAGCTCCAACACCATCCTTTTCATGATGCCACATCTCGTGTTGGTTTCTGGCTTAATCAGGCAAGGCATCAGGATCACTTTAGCATTATTTCTAAAGTGGTCCCTCACTTTATTTTATGGGAATTATGGAAAGCTAGATGCAATGCAAGATATGAAAACTCCCCAATGGTTCTCACTAGAATTGTTCTTAATGTAATGAGGTGGTTGCAAGAGGTCTCCGTGCTCATCAAACCTGCTGTTACTTGCTCCTTTGATAGGGCCATCTGTTTGGAAAGTATGAATATCTCCTTGCCTACCATTGTCAGAAGACATTACAAGATTGTGAGATGGCATAATTCTCGAGAACATTCCTATGTCCTTAACACTGATGGAGCCTCTAACGGTAACCTAGGGATTAGTGGAGGTGGGGCAATTATAAGATCCTCCAATGGGGAGTTCTTGGTTGGCTATTCAGCTTTTTATGGTTATGCTACTAACACCATGGCTGAAATCTTGTCTTTAAGAGATGGTCTTAGATTGGTGGACAGCTTGGGAATTCAAGGTATATGTATTGAAAGTGATTCTAAGTTTCTTATGGACAGCTTCAACAATACAAAAGGTATCCCATGGCAATACCAATTCAGTTGGAGAGAAATTTCAGCTAGAATTAACAAGTATAACAGGACTTTCAAACATGTCTACAGGGAAGCAAATTCTGTGGCCGATTCTTTGGCCAATGAAGGCTGTTCAAGACAAGAGAGATGCACTTATAATTCTATCTCTAGTCTTCCTCATGTGGTTAAAATTGCTCTTTTTGATGATAGAACTAATTTATATCACTTTAGGAAATAGATTTGAGTTTTCTCTTAACTGTTTTGTACCCTTTCTAGGTGTGTTGTATTCGGCTGAGGTTTGGGGTTCTTACCTCTTGCTGGCATTTTTGGTTTCCTTGAACTTTATTAGGGTAAGGTTGGATGTCCCCCCTATTTGGTGTAACCTTTTTTTGGCTTTGATTTTAATTTACAGGTCGGGGTCTGCCTCAACCCTCCTCCCTCCGATGGAGTGCCACTAAGGTTATTCCTACCTTAGTGGGTTTTCCTTAAAAAAAAAAAAAAAAATCGTGGTAATTTTATATTACAAATGCCCCGTTTTCAACTGCATGAATTTCAATTGTTCTGGATATATACAATCTCACAGCAGCAATGATTGATCAAACTCTGGTTAATTTTCTCGTATGTGAATATTGATCAAACAAATGAGACGCACACTTGACTTCCAATTCCTAACTCTACATCCCGGCGACTGGAACGTACTTAGCATGGTTCTCATTACCAAAAAAAAGTACTTAGCATGGTTCTGACACCAAAATGGGTCTCTTATGGAGTAGAATATCCTTCATTGATTTGTCACTGTTAGTCTCCTCTGATAAGAAAATCGTTATATAGATATTAACAAATTGAAATCCAAACTTTGATTTGAAATAGCTTGATTAACTTTGCAAACTATTATTAAGCAACGCAATTTCAATCAAACATAAGATCCTTAACTTAAAACCAAATCAAGTTAATTAAACAAATTTTATTTGAAAAAAAAGACTTCGTAAGGAAAATTCATGGATAAAAATCACTCAAATTTAAATAAATTAAGCAACTTAATTATATTAGACAAAGTGGGTAGTAAATCAACTAGAAACATGCAGACCATAAAACTTCATCCAATCATAACTGGAGAGTTCCTTCATATAAATTGCTCAAAATTGGCTTATAAAAATTATAGATGCTTAGCTTTCAAGTGGACTAAATCTCACTTCGGAATTCCTCCATTTCAAGACTTTATGTGCTCTCAACTTATAGAAACAATCATGATAAATCCTGTGATATGCTAGAGAGCATCACATATATGATCAATCAAACATAGAGATTTCAATTCATATTCAAATCAATTCAAACCAATTTTGATTGAAAATATGCTTGATATGGAAGAATTTTACAATACTTAAAGATCATAATTCTTCATCATTCATCTTTTTCAACTCTTAGCCAGATGATAAGACATTCCATAAGTGGTTCTTGTCTTCTTTTTTTTCCTTTTACTAGTTTAATTTCATGGGGTGCTTGCAAACAACAAACTGTGGCTTGTTAAAGTCCCGAATCTAAATATAAGATTTTAGCTAATGCTATTGCCGAAATTATTTGGGTCCAATCTTTTTTCAAAGAATTAGGAGCCTTTCTATCATCTTATCCAATTCTGCAATGTGGTAATCTCGGCGTCATTATCTTTTTGTAAATCCCTTTTTCATGAATGCATAAAAAATGTGGAAGTCGATCTCTACTTTGTTTGACCAAAAGTTGCTTGTTGATATTTCTTGATGTGCCTTTTCTTATTAGCTCCATTGATCAATTGATTGTGTGCTTATATCAATATATCTTCACTAAATCTCAATCGCTTAACACGGCTGTGCTGATATTGTTCATCGCCTCTAAATATTAGCTATAAACTTCTAGATTTAAATGATTCACTAACTTAATTACTTGGTAAGCTCAATGTGCAATCTTCACCATTTCCCTTGAGGGGAAGTGTTATGGATAATAAAGCTTCATGTGAAGATCAAGTTCACAAGTCAACCACAATTCCCCTCAAACTATATAACTAAAACTCATTGTTAGTTTGAGAAAATTTCTCCCATTAGATTTTTGTTATACATTGTATTTTGCATGTAGTCTATAAAAAATATATAAATAATAATACATCTACAACCCTAAGTGAAGGAATATTCATCCATACCCGTTTTTCACTTTTACACTCTTTTAGCGAAGTTTCACGCTGTTGGATGAATTGTGAGCATGAGGATGAAATTTGTTGTGCGGTTGATGTTGCCATATGCAACATCAAAAAGCACCAATCATTAGATGCTACACGTGGCAGCATTTCACTCCAAGGGCAAGGATGACCAATGAATCATAACATTGCAGCAGATGTCTTTTAGTAAATTAAATGCACAATCCAAATCTATACTATTATTTAAACTAAGCTTGGAGAATATTTCCAGATTCTGGCTAGCCTCAGAAATAGACCTTCGAAAATCCTTAAGAAACTCCACAATTGGCCAGCCTTTTTTAGTTTCTTAGAAATAGTCATTCCAAAATCTTAAAAGACTCTACTATCCTATAGAAAACTACCCGTCTAAATGCTCTTATCTTATCAAGTAACTACTCGTCTATATATCCCGTAAAAAGGATTTAAATCCTTTGCGAATGAGCCTGTAAAGGTGCTCGTCCGTACAAACATTAAATGATCTGAATGATTTGAATCATTTATATCAATTTTAGATTTTTTTTATTAGCGGTGATTGCTAGCTATTGACGAGCATATTTGAAGGTAGATGATTTAAATCCCCTAAAAAACCTACTTCTTAGTTGTATCATCTACAACAAAGATCCCCCGTATACACACCAAGACACAAAACATAGGTGTAGCCGTGTAGGGGTGTATGGGGATCTTAATTTGGTAGATGATGCGGCGCCCACACAAAAGTCCTACGTAACTTCCTATAACTATATATCCGTACAAATGCAGGCATACCTTGGGGCTTCCGAACAGAATCTCTCTGGAGTCTGGACTATGACCATGCCTAGGTATAATCGCAGCCATTAACAAGTTCAATACAAGTTAATCGGACTCAACAAGGTGTTGATTGTGAGCAAATCAAAAAGTAAAAACAAACAACATCGTGTTTTTAACTATTTTGTGCCGGCACGACAGCCGGACGACAGCATAAGACCGGGGGCGTCTCCATTTTTTATATGAAAATGCTCAAAACCAAGGTTTCTTTATTTTGTCTTTCTTTCGTTCGGCCCGTTTTTGTCTTTTTTTCTTAGGAAACTCCACTACAACAATGAAACTAATTATATATATATAAGCCGTTCAATCGGTTCATTCTCCGTGTACTCGTTTCAAGACAGGAATCTAGCTAGCTTACTCACACAGTCACACCTCCAATGGCTTCTGCTGGAGATCACAGGTGGCTGGTTGTGTGGGTGGTTATACTCACACCCTTCATCTCTGGAGCTTTTGGCATTGACATATTTCTTGAATGGAATGTGGTATTTGATTACAGAATGAGTCCTTTGGCCACATTTCAACCAGTATGAGTTTTAACCGTCCCTAACAGTTTTTACATCCAAAGAGATACTAGAAGTTTTGCTGTGCAAGATATTAATTTTAATGAGAAATTAAGCTTACTTACTGAGATAACATGATCGATTCTTGTGTACAGGTAATCGCCATCAATGGGATGTTCCCGGGGCCCCTTATCAACGCAACAACGAACGACGTGATTCACGTTAACATCTTTAATAACTTGGACGAGCCATTCCTCATGACATGGTACGTACATTCAATTTCTTCTGAAATTAATTAGTTTCATTTGCTTGTAATTGAGCCCTTTGTTTCTGCAAGTTTTGTTACTTTGTGCTAATTAGAGAAATGTGGTTGGGGTACTGCAGGAACGGCATAGAACAAAGACGAAACTCCTGGCAAGATGGAGTGTCTGGGACAAATTGTCCGATAAAACCCGGTGAAAACTGGACATACGTCTTCCAAATCAAGGATCAGATCGGCAGCTTCTTCTACTTCCCCTCCATTAACTTCCAGAAGGCTGCCGGAGGGTATGGTCCCATCCGAGTAAACAACCGGAATGTCGTACACGTCCCCTTCGACAAGCCAGATGATGAGTTCGACCTTCTCATTGGAGATTGGTATTACGGTAACTACAAGGTAAGGAACATATCTTGCTCTAATTAACCAGATTAGTCCCTTTTTGAGAATGACATAGCCTGCTTTGTTCATTGTAACAGAATTCAAGACAGTTCTTGCAAAGAGGGATCGGGACTGACTCTCTTCGCCCTGAAGTTATCCTTATGAATGGGAAAGCCCCTTACGGGCATTCATTAGGAAGAACTTATGAATCCTTCACTGTTACACGAGGTAAATTAAGTAACATGAAAAGTAATGGTTGATTCTTTTGAATCGTTGACATTACACACCCCAATTATATATATATGATCCAGAATCTGGTTAATTACTTGATGATGCTTGCAGGGAAGACGTATAGATTCAGAATATCAAACGTGGGGAGCACAGAAAGTTTCACTTTCAAGATTCAGGACCATCAGATGGTGTTGGTTGAAACAGAAGGATCTTACACCAACCAAATTCTATTGGAATCACTGGACGTACATGTTGGCCAGTCCTATTCAGTTCTCGTCACAGCCGACCAAGTCGATGCAGATTATTACATGGTGGCTAGTCCTCTATCTAGAAGATACGAATCCCTTCTTGGTTTAGGGGTGTTACATTACACTGGATCCACCGCTCCTCCCAGTGAATCTCTGCTGATAGAAACTGATCCACATGAACTGAAATTCTCTGTCCATCAAGCTAAATCTATCAGGTAAATGAAGTTTCGGTCATGTATTGTTCCTTAGCGTAGAGATGGATGCATGCAAATATATATCCGAAAAAGAAAATTTGATTGATTGTAGCAAGTATATGGATTAATTACTCAGATCCAATTCATCTTCCATGTAGGTGGAACATGAGCACAGGAGCTGCTAGGCCTAATCCACAGGGTACCTTCAATGTGAGGGATGTGAATCCGTCTCGGACCTTCATCCTTGAGGGCATGAAAGCTGAGATCAATGGTGCAACTCGCTATGCTATAAACAATGTAGCTTACCAGACACCGACTACCCCATTGAAACTTGCCGATTTCGCTGTAAATGGGTCTGGTGTGTACCAACTTGACGCCTTTCCTGCGGACTCCATCAATCGTAATGCTGCTTATGGAACTTCTGTTGTATCTGGGATACACAGAAGGTGGACAGAGATCGTCTTTAAGAATCATTTACATGATATCGATTCTTGGCATCTTGACGGCTACGGGTTCTACGTGGTCGGGTAGACATCACCATCATTAATTTTTCTTTTTTGCATCAAAACTGGGTTGATTAGTTCATATGTGTGGTTTAATTAACTGTACATCTTTGGAATTTATTAGTTTTGGTTTGGGACATTGGAGTCCTGCTTCACGCGAAAGTTACAACCTTGTGAATCCGGTGGTCCGCTCCACTGTTCAGGTAATTAAGCTCGATCAACACACTCTGAGTGAGAATGGCTTTGATAATGAGAAATCATTTACCAATATTCTTAATTATAATACTGTGTCCATGATCGATCGATCTGGAATGTAACTGCTTTAGTACTGAAATACCATATGAGCGATCAGGTGTACCCAAGAGGATGGACTGCAGTATATGTGTACCTTGACAACCCAGGAATGTGGAACCTGAGATCACAGTTGTTGAAGAACTGGTACCTGGGTCAAGAGATGTATATAAGGGTCCATGATTATGATCCTGACCTTGCCAAGGAGCTGCCACCACCGGATAACCTGCTCGGATGTGGTTAGTGATCTGATCTCATGATCTTCTCCTTTGTTGCTTGTCTCTGTCGGTTTCTAACTTTCTATTAATTAATCCCTAATAGTGTTTCTTTGACTTGGGTTTTACAGGAGATATTTTTATTGCCGTAGGATTGGTTGAAGTTCCAGCTCCTGCAGCTCCTCCACAGGGATCTCTCGTTGAACCAATACCTCCTGCACCTCGCGTTGAACCAATACCTCCTGCACCTTCTCCACAGATTAATGCGGCTTCTCCAGGGATATACGACACGGTTAAAACAATAGCTCTCGCACCTTCTCCACAGATATCTGATCTGGTTGCAGACGTCGCGCCTTCTCCTTCTCCAGAGACATCTGATGCGGTTGAAACAATAGCTCTCGCACCTTCTCCACAGATATCTGACGATCTGGTTGTAGAGGTCGTGCCTTCTCCGTCTCCATGTTGACGGGGAGAAGCAGACAATAAAAATAATATAATACTAGTTTAATGAACACGCGCCACGCGCGTGGGCTGCGTCGGGGCAGTGGGGGTTGTGTAAGGGAATAATTGAACAAATCTCTTTGTATTTTTTTTAGATTCTATTATGTTTAATGGAAGAGGAACTGTTGGAGAGAGTGCTACAAATTCAAACACTTCTGTCTTTGCAAGAAACAATCCGAACCATTGACTGTTGTAGCATACCATGGGAAACGTTCCCTTATTTGTCAAATGGAACAAATTTAATCCAATGAGATTGATATACGTACCCTTTGAATTGGCCAGCTTTCCCTTGCATTTTAAATTCCTAAACCACTTTAGGGGCACGCGTTTCAATCTCATTAGAGACTGAGACAAGAGATTGATGGAAGAATATCTTAGAGGATGGCTTCCAAATTTGATGAAGTTCATGCAGAAATTTCCTTTGAGAAGTGTAATTAGTTTTGATATTATTGCATAGGATGATTCACCCGCGTTTTGTTATCAAATCCTTCTTGAGTCTATTTTTGCTTAGAAAAACTGTAGTAAGAGTGTAGGATAAGGGAAGAATTAATTAATGTAAGAGAAAAGAGAATATGGTGGGAGAGTCGTTCCTGGACAGAGTATAAATTGAAACAATTCAATTTTGTCAAAATTAACTTTCCAAAATCTCAATTATAACGTATTCTCATAGGAAAATTTTGCCTCTTACAGAGAGTGATACAAGAATGTAACAAATACAATAGGGAATAATGTAATATATACGTGGAAGTAAAATCCTTCTTGAATACCCAAGAAAAAGAAAATAGTGTATGGTGAACATCGACCTGTTTAATTAAGAAATTAATTTGCAAAATTATTAGAGAGTTTTTTAAAGCAAAAAATCGATTTACAATGAGCTTCCTATTCTATAGATTGTCCTTTGTTATTAAATCTTACTGTGCCTTATCCCATATTCACACATATCAGCTATTTTCGTTCAACTTATATGAGAAAGGTTCTTTTCTAGCATTTTCAAGAGTATTTACCATATAATCTTCTGAATAAGCAAAAAAAAAAAAAAAAAAAAAAACTAAAAAACTAAAAAAAAAAAAGACATATTTTATCACAATTGGTGCAATTCTACAACTTGAATCTCAATTGGCCGGCCATGCCAATATTTCAGTAAGAACATAAAAAGTATCCAAGGGTTATTGATGCAAAAGGTGGTGGACTCGTAAGGGCAAAGTATCTTTTTGTTATCATAATTGGGCACGGATCAGCCTAACCCTATAAGTTGGCTCTCCCATATGCAGACATGCATTAACAAAAACTATTTAGTTAGAGTTAGGTTTTAGGTTGTTTAGTTGGCTTGATTCTCTGTTAAAAAGTGTGTTTAAAGTTGTTTAGTATGTTTAGGTTGGGTCCAAGAAATCATGGTTCAAATCGTGTTGAAATCGGGTCAAAGTTGAAGGTTTTATGCTCAACGTGAGAGAAGGTTTGAGGGAGCGTTCGAGCGTGCCTTTATTTAATGAATTGCTGACAAACCCAAATCTAGCGTTGGAGAGGGTTTGATCTAGCGTTTGAGTGTGTATTGATATATATGAGGAGTGTTCGAGTGGAGCATCTCATGTTGTCAAACCTTGCAGTCTAAATGTCAATTTCTGCAAAACCCGAGAGTGGCGTTGGAGAAAGTTGGATTTGCCGTTCAAGTGATCAAGTTTCAAAGCGTGACGCTAGACCTGCGTTCGAGTCAGAAAGGAAGAAGCAGGTTTAATTGTTGAACGTGAGACCCGCGTTAGATGCGGAGCTCGAGGGTTCAATATGGAAATTCAGTTTTAAAATTTTCAAAAATTTCTTATTTGATTCCAACTCCACCTGTACTTCTACCTAACCTATATAAACCTCTAGGGTTTGTTTCTAATCACTTTTTACATCGTTTTGGAACCCTAGATCGTCTATTGTGTGGAAAAAAAATCTCTTTAATATATATTTTTCTCTTGAGCCATCAATCCTTCTTTTCTTACTTCTTCTCTTACCTTGGAGTTTTGGGTTGAAAAGATTATCTGTGGGAGTTCTTGCGGTTGTTGAGTAAGTTCGTTTGGCTGTTCACTAAAAAGATATTCAAAGTTCTGAATCGTTGCAAGGGTGCAAGTCTGGAGAGTTCTTCAAATACGAAGACTGTGAGTTAGAGTCTGTGTTAGGTTGTTTGAATCACAGTCTGTAAGTCATATTCTTCTAATGAAATTTTCTAAGGTGGCTCCAAATAGCCCAAAGGGTTTTTCTCTTTGAGAGTTCTTATAGAGTTTTCTCTTCGTCACCAATATTGCCTGTGTTGATTTATTTTTCCATTTATTATTTATTTGCAATTTTGTGTGACATTGGCTTTTTGTTTGCTATTTTCTGAGACTTATGCATGCTTATTAATTAAGGAATTATCTTTAATTAGTAGAAAATTATTATTCCGCAATTGTTTATACCTATTCACCCCCTCAAGGTGTAGAAGAGTTCGAAACGTATTTTTCAGTCAGCCAAATGGTGGATCAATATGGAAGTTGGAATGTTTAGAAATTCATCAATTCGATCCTTTCCCTCCAAGACAATTGCTTACACTGATTGTGGAGCCAATCAGGATCACAGAGGTCCCTAATAACCTACTACTAGTTCGGTGGATAAGTTAATTACTTAGAATCGATGACAGTGAGAACTTAGCACCAAATCCGGGCATTTTATTTTTCTCTTTTTTTCTCCATGTGTTTTAGAGAATCTCTCAGCTTAATTTCTATCAGATGGTCTGGGAACAAGAATCATAGCTTGTATAATTAACAAGTTCAACAGGGCATGGAACTGCAAATCGGATTCAACTAGGTGTGGATGTTGAGAAAATCAAAACTAAAACAAACAAGATCAAGTGTTTTTAACTATTTTTTGCCGGCATGACTCAGCCAAACACCATAACAGGCTAACAGCTCTACTATAATTGTTTCTATGGAAAGGGATTAACCTCAAAACCAACGTTTCTTTCATTTTTCTGTCTATTTATTTTGTCCCTTTTTCTTAGTAAACTTCGCTAACAACGTGAACCTGTAAGGCAGGCTTACTAAGTCCGTTCTTTATCTGACTGCGTTAGACAGAAGCATTATTACACAGCCACTTCTCCAATGGCTTCTGTTCAAGATCACCTATGGCTCCTGGTTGCATGGACCGTAATTCTCAGATTCTTCATCACTGGAGCTTTTGGCATTGAGATATTTCTACATTGGGATGTATCCTTCGATTTCACCATCAGGCCTGCGTCCCGAGATCAACCGGTATGAGTTACAACCATATACCCCCGGCTTAATTTGTTGCTTGGATCCAAAGAGATAATAGAAAATTTTGCTTTAACATGTTTTGATGAGAAAGCTAACTTACTGGTATAACATGATTGCTATGAACATAGGTAATTACTATCAATGGGATTTTTCCGGGACCCCTTATCAACGCGACAACGAACGATGTGATTCACATTAATGTTTTTAATAATTTGGACGAGCCATTCCTCATGACATGGTATACAAGATTTCTTTTCTGAAATTAGTTTCTCTCTTAACATTAATCAACCTGTTCTTCTATTGTAATGGAGTCCTTAACTATAACTGCAAGTTTTGTTACTTTTGTGTTGAAAGAAAACTGCATATGGTGCAGGAACGGCATACAACAACGACGAGACTCATGGCAAGATGGGGTGTCCGGGACAAACTGTCCAATCGAACCCGGTAAAAACTGGACATACGTCTTCCAAACCAAGGATCAGATCGGTAGCTTCTTCTACTTCCCCTCCATTAACTTCCACAAGGCTGCTGGAGGGTTTGGTCCCATCCGAGTAAACAACCGCAATGTCATACTCGTTCCCTTTGCCAAGCCAGAAGCTGAGTTCGACCTTCTAATTGGAGACTGGTATTACGATAATTACAAGGTAATTTCAGTCAGTCATGGAACATATCTTGCTCTAATTAACGAGATTATATAGTCTGTATTTGAGAATAACGTAGCATGCTTCAATTCAATGTAACAGAAGACGAGGGAGATGATGGACAGCAGAGACTGGGCCTACCATAAACTCCCTGATATCATCCTTATGAATGGAAAAGCCCCTTTGGGGCTGGGAACAACCTATGAGCCCTTCAATGTTACACAAGGTGCAGTATAACATGAATTAATGGCTGTTAATTTCTTCCTGGTTTGCATATATTAATTGTTGACATTGTAGCAACCATACCAAATTATATCTGATCTAAAATCTGCTTACTACTTGATGATGGTTGCAGGGAAGACGTATAGATTCAGAATATCAAACGTGGGGAGCTCATTTAGTTTAAATTTCAGGATCCAGAACCATACGATGGTATTGGTGGAGACAGAAGGATCTTACACCAACCAAATCGTATTGGATTCATTAGACGTACATGTCGGCCAATCCTATTCGGTTCTTGTAACAGCCAACCAAGTCGACGCAGATTATTACATTGTGGCAACTCCTAAATGGTTAACCAACATTGGCAGAGAACTTACCGGTCTAGGGGTGCTACACTATGCTAACTCCACCACACCTCCAAGTCGATCGCTGCCGGGAGAACCAGATCCATTTGACAGAGAATTCTCTGTAAATCAAGCTAGATCTATCAGGTAAATGAAGCTTCAGTCATGGTTCCTTCTGATGGAGATTGCTTAATTTGTGTACAGACTCAGATCCAAGTCATCTCCTCATGCAGGTGGAACGCGAGCACAGGAGCTGCTAGGCCTAACCCACAGGGTACCTTCAACGTGACGAACGTGACGCTGTCGCGGACTTTCATCCTCCATGGCATGGCAGCTGAGATCGACTGTGCACCTCGTTATGCTATAAACAATGTCTCTTACCTCACACCGGAGACACCATTGAAACTTGCAGATCATTTTAAAAACGGGTCTGGTGTGTACAAACTTGATGACTTTCCTCTAGACTCAATCAATATTAGTGCTTCCCATGGAGTTTCTGTTGTAAGTGGGGAACACAAAGGGTGGATTGAGATAGTCTTTCAGAATGATTTAGATGTTATTGATTCCTGGCATCTTGATGGGTTTGGATTCTACGTGGTCGGGTAGGTATCACCATCAGAAAGTTTACAGCATCACAACTCTTCTGATTAGTTCATATTTATGGTTATAACCTGCCTTTTGAGTTTCTGCAGGTTTGGTGATGGAGATTGGAGTCCGGCTTCACGCACCACTTACAACCTCTTGGATCCGGTTGTCCGCTCCACCGTTCAGGTAAACTTAACATACTCGCGGAGAGTGTATGTACGTGTATGTGAATGTGTATGTGTGTGTGTGCGTGCTTGAAATGTATGTACTGCATCATCAGGTGTACACTGAAGGATGGAGTGCAGTATATGCATTCCTTGATAACCCAGGAATGTGGAACCTGAGATCACAGTTACTGAAGAACTGGTACCTGGGTCAAGAGATGTATATAAGGGTCCATGATTCTGATCCTGACCCTGCCAAGGAACTGCCACCACCAGATAACCTCCTCTTGTGTGGTTGGTGATCTTTCTTAATTCTTGTCCTTTTTTGTTTCTGTCATTTACTATTTTACATTGATAATGACTCATGACCTCGGTTATACAGGAATGTTTCAAACTCCAGCTCCTGCACCTTCTCCACAGACATCATGGTGATGGAGTCAAGAAGACAATGTCTTGAATATAGGAAACTCAATAGTCCCTTTTTTCTATTCACTTTCAATGTCATTAACCATGATATTTTTCTTATTCATTCAAAGTGTAATTCAATTGTAGAAAGGGGATCCCACTTTACCGTCCAATTTCATTCAGTAATAGGGCATCTGCCCTCTAATTCCATATTACATCAGCCTCATCTACATGCATTTATACTGTTCAGGATACAATGACACAACAGAAAAGAGGAATCAGATTGGTTGACTTTTCTTTTCGTATGAGAGTTTATCTTTGATTAGGTTCATAACGTGTTGAAAATAAGGGTTGTGGTTGGATTTGGATGGGTCTAACGCATGGAATGTCAAATAAGCTGTCTTCTTCACTCACAAAGGTTACATTTTTCAGGGGGCAGTCCCCACTACTGCATAGGTGGGGGCGTAGGAACACAAGTTCTGGTTTGATTATTGAAAACAGGTATTTCTGGTTGTAAACTTGTAACAGAGACTCATTCTCCACAACCACTTCAAAATTATAATAATAAAAGCAACAAGTGAAGAATCTTCTTGCAGAAAACAATCGTTGATATGTTGATTTGATGCGGCTTGTATATAAGAGTTAATATTTTAGCACTTTGTGAACTGATTGATTTGATTATCCGTCATTTGAATGTTTAAATCACCATTACAGAATGTAAATGTAATTTGGATCCATTTGTGAAAAGGAAACACAAACAAAAACAAAACAAACTAATTGAACCAAAGTCTAGCCTTTAGTTTTCATATTTAATATTCTACAGTTTTAATAGATTCCATGCGCATGTCCGATACAGAGATATATTGCCAACAACAAACTTGCCAAAACTGAACAAACTCGACGATCTTGCTTTAGGATAATGCAGCATATAAGATGACAAGAACTCAACCTGACCCTTAAACTGAACCTGATAAAAGATGCATCTCACCAGAAGAAAACGGGGAATTAGCACTATTCAAAGGTGGAAACAAAATTTCGGCTTTCAGGGGATTGGTGAGATAGGTGATGCAGAATGAGCAGATGAGCATCCAATGAAAGTAGCACAGAGGGAATCTCCGTAACAAGATTGTTTATTCATAACTGCAGGAATGGTATCCCAAATACTAGAAAGCATCAAAGTAATCTCTAAATATTTGAGGAAGAAATTACAGCATCCAGAGTTTTAACAAAAAGATGAGCAAGAGGTGCCCACCTATATTGCATAGGAAAACGTTGAAAAAAAAAATAAAAAAAGATTTCCACAATTCATACAACTTTACCAGATGCGCTGAGGGAATTTAAAGTGATCATACTCATTTGTTAAAACTTAAGAACCGCAGCAAGCTGATTTCTCTGGAGCGGCAGTAGATCCCTTGGTTGCATCAGGTTTACTGATTTTGATGGTTGGAGGCTACAAGCAATGAAGATGATCAATTTTAAAATGAAGTCACGAAAAATCATACCCGCAACTATAAATGACTCGGGGTATCATATATTTACCTCTGCTTTGGAGTCACTGTCTGCAAGTCTTTGCTTTATATCCCTTGCAATAGTGAAGAAAACCTGCTCCACATTAAAGTTTGTTTTTGCACTCTGCACAAAGCAGCTCCAGAGGATCAATGCCAGAAAAATGATGTCCAACTTGCATGTAACATAAACTTACCGTTTCAAAAAACTTGATGCCATATTCATCTGCTAGTGCTTGGCCCCGTGATGTTGGCACAGCCTGCCAAAAAAGTCAATTTATGCCATGATCGAATCTGAAAATGAAATATATTGAACCTTCGTAACTGAGCTTATTTATTACCCTCTTGCTTTCATCCATGTCGGCCTTGTTTCCCACTAGTATTTTGTTAACATTATCAGAAGCATGCTGTTCAATATTTCGAATCCAGTTCCTGATATCTACACATTGGATTAGGGATTACCAAAAAAAAAAAAATTTGAACGATCATCCCTTTTTATCTGTTATTTTCTTGGGGATCCCATCCTTGCAATTCTAGCTAAAGATGAACCATAAGAAGAAAATGAGTAAAATAGGAAGTGGATACTGTTAAAAGATGACTCATCCGTGACATCATAAACCAACAATATGCCCATCGCTCCCCTGTAATAAGCTACACAAGAAACAATAAACCAATTAAACTCTAGCTGAGGAGATAAAATTAGGAATAAATCCCATCGTAAACAGATCAAGTTCAGTAATTCAGCCATTATTCATATAGGAAATCCAAGATAGGAGCACACTCTAAAGGAAATTCCATCACATCCCATCCCATCAGCAAGTAAGTATATCTGGAGCAGATGCAGTTATGTGGGTTACAAAGCAATTTCAATCATTATGGGGATATCCTAATACCCAAATACCAGATAAGATGATCTTGACCAGCTTCTGAGTGGTCATTCAAGTATGTGGCACTCTCTACCACTCCAAAGAAAAATGTAGGTATGACCATGATCATACATGCAACACAAACCATTATGCCTTCGGCAGAACATTTTTAGGATCCAACCATAGGTATTAGGTACCTCAGGTATCATCAACTGTACTTTTACATATAATTCCTTCCCACTTTGTGCCTAAGCTAAAAACAAACATGAAACATGCCAGGTGTATTGTTCAACAATGGCTACCTCAATTACATGACAAGGGGTCCTAATACCAAAATACCAGATCAGATGATCTTGACAGCTTCTGATGGTCTTTCAAGAAAGTGTCAAACACTCCAAAGAAACATGTAGGTATGACCATGATCTTCCATGCAACACAAATCATTATGCCTTCAACAGAACATTTTAGGATCTAACCATAGGTACCTCAGGTATCATCAACTGTAGTATTAAAACCAATATATTTCCTTCTCAATTTGTGCCTAAACTAAAAACAAACATGAAACATGCCAGGTGTATTGTTCAATAATGGTGACCTTGTCGGCATGGTGGATATGTCAAGCAAGTTACAATAACAGATTTTTAATTGAAACTCCTAGTGCCCCAAGAACACAATCTCATTGGAACAAATACCTGTTGTGATTGTCCTAAAACGTTCTTGGCCAGCGGTGTCCCAGATTTGCAGTTTAATGCGCTTCCCATCAAGCTCAATGGTCCTAATCTTGAAGTCGATCCTAAGCAATTATAATTCCAACTTCAGAAAGCTGCATAAAATTATGAAATGATGACAAACACTTCAAATTCAAGTACACACCCTATTGTTGTAATAAAACTGGTGGTAAAAGAATCATCTGAGAAACGTAATAGCAGACAACTCTTCCCAACTCCTGCAAGGATGGAAGAATTTGTTAGTATAAATAGGATATGATAGGAGCCCATGAAAATATATCCATACTTCTATCTCCTTAAATGGCTTTTATATGAAAGAACCAATAACTGTGGGGCAGGTTAATAAACAAATAACAAGACTGTTAACTGTGACAACAAAACAATTATATGCTCCAAATATTGTTAAAAACTACATAATTGAGATGACTTAATCATTCAGAAGCAGGTAATTCACCGAGACTTAAAAGGTTAAACCATGGGACTCTTCAGAACAAGAGGATGAATAAGAGAAATCATAAAAAAGTTTGTAAAAGTTACATAACCCTAAAACCTATGGAATTATGTTGCACCAAAAGTTGGTGTTACAAATAAATAATGAGGGGCTCAATACCCAGAAAGTAGGTGACATGGATTTCAAATATCCCAACTTATTCAAATTCTGTGAACCAATCTTCGAGAGAATAGAGAGAAGTTCAGAAGGAACTATTTTTTCCTTGGAAGGAGCTTAACACTAATTAAATCCGCCTTAGCCAACCTCCCAGTGTATTTCCTTCCAATCATTAGGATGCCAAAAAAGGTCGTGAGGGTTGTCAAGATATTATAAAGGTACTTCTTGTGGAGAGGAGGGCAAAAGAAAGATCATCTAACAAAATGGCAGGTGATATGTAGGGAGAGGGAGAAAGAAGGGATCAATATAGGAAACCTGTCCACCTGAAACTCTTCCCTGTTGGTCAAATGGCTCTGGCAATTCAGCAAAGACAAATATAGTTTGTGGCACCAAATAATTGTAAGAAAATATGGCCCCACAACTAATGGGTGGGATGCCAATAGTAGAGCACACACATCTAGAGCAGGCCCTCGGAAAGGGTGGTCACACTAGCCCCGGATTTTTATGCACAAGCATGCCTTTGTGTGGGATATGGATATACTACCCAATTCTGGTATGATCTTTGGTTGGGGAAGAGTGTCCTTTCCTCTCTGTTCCCAGATTATTCAGCGTCTTCAGACTAACGAATTTCCCAACTGTTTTTATTAGTGAGGTGCTCACTTGGTCCTCGTCTAATTTACTCTGGGACTTGCCTCTTAGGCCCACTGTCTTTGGAATTATCGGAGTTAGCATCCTTGTTTGATCTCTCCAATATGTTGTTATTGATACACATAGTCCCAATAGGTGCATTTGAAGTCCTGACCCTTCCAGTTCTCTTTCCTGTCGATCCATCTCATGGTTGAGCACCTTTAAAATAGAAGGAAATGGGTCACATTCTCCCTCAATGTTTATGTGCTCAAAATGTGCCAGTGCGAACAAACAGATCACAACTTTATCCACTGCAGATTGGCAAGAGATATTTGGGGCCAGTTCTTATCGCTGATAGGCATGTGCTGGGTGATGCCACAAACTCTAGGGGCTCTATGTAATTAGTGGAGCTTCATTTCGGATTAGGAGGGGACATACTCTATATTGTCTACTATTCCACATTCCATGGGTACTTTTGTATTTCCCACTGTTCTTAATTTTAATTTAGGTTTTCATTAACCATAATAAAAAATTAATGTTACCATATGGAGTTTTTATTCGATTGTTTCCAAAAACATAAAAATAATTTAAAAAAGTTATTGATTTTCAACTTGTTTTTTGAAAAAGCATTGCCAAACAACCTCTTAAATTGAGACCAAAGTTGACTTTAGTGAATATTAATATCTTTCAGGAGATGAGTAAGTGCAAGAGGTGCTATCTCATTTTAAGCTATTTTGAGGCAATCAGATAGATATTAGCACCCGTCTAATGAAATTAGTAGACACAAGAATCCAAAACTGAGCCTGCGCTTAGTTCATTCCCTAACATGGTGTAGTAGAATCCCTAATTGCAATTACTGGGGGCTCCAACTATATTCAAGAAGCAGTTACATGCCTCAAAGTCTTGATTATATTATTATATTAGTTATGATATTTCTTATCATAGAGGCAATTTAAATAAAATTACCGAGTTATGAAAAATTGATTTTTTTTTATTTTCGAATCAACTATATATATATATATATATATATATATATATATGTATGTATGTATGTATGTATGTATATTAATATATTTATATGTGTCTACAAATTATCTATTAGATAAAAAATTAGATATTTTCAAAAAAAGTTATAATTAGAATTGAATTATATTATCATTGAGATTGATTACTGGTCTATCTCACTAGGTGTGGCTTCCTGGTGAGAAAAGGTCTTTTCTTATCACTTTGGAGAACAATGTGGTCAATCCAAATGATCCAACCCATATGGAAGATGTCAGTCCTACAAAGGTCAACAGTTGATACAATTATCACCAGATCACCTCATCCTTCACAAATGGGATAACCCAAACTGCTGTATTATGTGCAAGGACGGTTCAAAACTTACTGAATCATTGCCATTTCAGTTGAGAATCTGGTATGCAATTCTATAGAGAAATATAGAGAGCATTCAATTATGCAAAGCATGTAAGGTGCATATAAAAATATGTCGCAAAGGACATGGAATGGCAGGGACAAGAAGTCATGGGAACTATTTAATGGTGTACTTAGAGAAAGGAACATGCAGAACTTTGAGGATGAAGTAAAACCTCTGAATATTGTCATTAAGATCCTTAGAAATCCATACGACGGATAGAAGGTAATAAGTGAGTTTTGTAACTTAATTTTATCATCCTTCTATAAGCTCTGTGTCAATATGTAGCATAACTGCACTTGCTATTTTTTAAGTTTCTTGTCTTGCTCTTGTATTTTGTACACCTGCCTTTAATTCTGAGTTTCTCTACATAGACCTCATATATAACAAAACCTATTAATTGATCAATAGAAATAACAGGAAAATATGAAACCTTTACACTCAAGAGCAAAATCCAGGAAGTTTTACCCAAACCTTGTCATAAGGCTTCTCCAAATCCAATTTAAAAATAATAACTGAAGCCCCAGATCTGATTCACATCTCAACACATGATTAGCAATCAGAATACTATGAAAGATTTGTCCATCTTGGAGAATAAGGACTCTGATGCTAGGAGACAAATAGATTTAACAATGGCAACCATATTACAAAGGCTAGTAACCAAGCCAACTGGCATGTAGTCGTCTTATTCTCTTTGGCTCTAGTAGTTTTGAGGATTAGTTCCAGGCAGTGGCGGAACCAGGACTCCAAATCTGAGGGGGCAAAAAATTTTTCAATTAACACTTCTCATGAAATATAGAAATTTTAATGAGTTAGGGGGGCAAACCAAAAATTTTAGAGGGGGCAAAACATAAATTTCAATTAAAAAATATAGGAAAAAATATATTTTAAATTAAAAAATAAAATTTTAGGGGGGCCAATTGCCCCCCTCTAGCTCTAAGGTGGTTCCACCACTGGTGCCAGGGAAGCTCCATTTGAAATCATATTGACTATTATTCCACTGTAATGGAACTCCCTGTATACTTCTGGAATGTCCTGCTTCATTATATCCCAACATCTCTAAAAGAAAACTATCATGAATCTGCAAGAGCTTAGGGCTTTTGTCTCTGTCAATTTCCAAATCATCTAATGATTTCCTCTCCTTCAAATTTTTCTTTCAAGCCACTTTGGCCGAACTTCATGAATCCTATTTCTCCTCTGTTGTTCACGTTAAATCCAAACTCCTATACAGATTAGAAAAAAAAAATGGTCAAAAAACTACTGAAGACCTACTCTATCCTCTCCAAAACCTTTCCTGATAACTCAAATGAAAGAGATATGAAAAATCTTATCCACCCGCACGGTCATTTTTTATACTTGATCATAATGAAAAATAACCATTATAAGTTGACCATCCTTGAACAACGATCAGTTATAACATTTTGCGCTGTCCTCAAGACTAAAATCTTTCCAAAGTTTAAGGTGATCTCCTTTTCTTAATAGGTAAATGTTAATATTTCAATTAAAAAAGAGAGAGAGAGATTAGAACAGACGAAGGAAGTACACAAAAGAATAAGCTGATATTTTTCCAAAGTACTCTTTTACTCCAACGTAAAGCCTTTAAGCTTAAAAATTATCATCTTTCCGTTTCCTCTCCGTTCACTCATCAGACGAACAACTCTACAGAACTAAGTCTACCGGAGTATGATTCCAAGATACCTTATCAATTAATCCCATTAATCAGTTGATCAGACTATGGCCTTCAACAAACTATTAGCCTAATCCCATTAAACGGCATACTTGAAGTAGACAAATTCAATAGATTGCAAGTGAACATATGCCCAAACAAACAAAACCACCAATACCCACAAATGAATCGCAAAAACCCTACAAATTTATAAAACACACAAAGAGAACGACAGGACGTCGTCAAAGAATCTAATCATGAAAGAAGATCATAGAAAAGCCAAACCCTAAATTTTCCTTTCACGCTTGAAACAGGTGAACAAAGAAAACTAGAGGAGACGAATAAAAATTGATAGAGAGAAGACTTGCCGCTGTCTCCTATGAGAAGAAGCTTAATAAGGTAATCGTAATCTGCCCGAGCTCGTGCCGGAGCGACCGCCATATTTTCGGCTTTTGCTTCTCCGGAATTTTGACGTCTCCGCTCCGATATCGTCCTCCTCCTTCAGATCGGCAGTGTTCGCCGCAAATGGCGCTCCTTTCTAAGATCGAGGAGGCTGGCCGATCCAGTCGAGCTCCTCTCTCTCTCTCTCTGTGGGCTTCAGTTGAATCAGCTCGCCTCTTTTGATCTAACCCAACTTCAAACTCTTAAAACCTAACCAGAGTTTAATACAACTCGGCTGCGCTCTTTATAAATAGCAGCCGAGTTAATTGCACTGTGTTAGGATATGTACAATTTGTTGGCAGAGGGACACATACACGACACTGGGACCCACTTAACGTTAAAGAATGGTTTTTCCCGTTTTTTCCTTTCTGGTTTGGTGCCAGCGTCAGAAAATCTTTGTACCCTCGTAAACCAATTCCCTCTTAGGAAAGCAAGGTTACTCGCTAATAGTCTAATACTCAGCTCCCTTTAATGGGATAACTGGATATTGAATTAGATTATGTTTATAATGCATCAATGCGTTTAATGTGAATCATATTTGCAACATAGTCATATTTTGTACTCAAATTGTAAAGCTTTAAACACGAGGTAAAAGGCCTGATTTACATTTTTGCCTTTTCTCATCTTTCCAAGCAGTGGCGGAAACGTTCAAGCTTGAACTAGGCGGAACCACGTTCAAGCTTTTGCCCCTTCTAAAATTTCTGATTTGTTCCCCAACTCATTGAAATTTCTATATTTCATGATAAGTGTTAATTGAAATTTTTTTTTGCCCCCTCAGATTTGGAGTCTTGGTTCCACCACTGTTTCCAAGAGATCACCAATGGATTCATTGTAAGTCTTTAAACTTGTTACGGTTGGTTAAATGTGTAACCCCTAGCATGGTTTATCGAACTGACTTGTATTGGTCCGTATCGGGATCTGATGGTCCCGATTCGAGATCATCCCATCTCCTAGATGATGTAAACTTGGGCTATAAATAGTTGAACTGCTTGAGTTAGAACGGTAATAGGTTGACTCGGGCAGTCTAACCTTGGGACCGCTCAAGTTATTGCCAACTATGCTGTTGTAACCCACCCCTTCCATTTTTAATTTAATGCTTCTAACACCCCTTAATGCATTAAGGCTGCGTTTGGTAACACTTTTCGGAAGTACTTTTTTGCTTTTGAAAGCAAAAAATTGCTTTTAAAAGCAAAAGTACCGTTTGGTAACGCACACGAGAAACAATTTACTAAAAGCAAAGAAGCAATTTTATTGCTTTTCACCGGAAGCAACAAAACGTTGCTTCTCAATTTTTTTATAAAATTGCTTTATTGCTTTCAAAACCCTTCGATACCCTATTACTTTATTCCTACATTAAAGATGATGCCTCCATACTCACTTAAGAAGCAACAACGTATTGTTATTACTAAAGCCAGCAAAATGCCACCCGACCCGACGGATCAACCCGATTATAAATGGGTTGGGTTGACCCGTTTATTAATTGGGTTGGGGTTTCCCCAACCCGCTAGTAATTGGGTCAACCCGATTATGACCCGCCAACCCGACGGGTAACCCGATTAAAAAAAAAAAAAAGATGGCAAAAGTATCATGTTTCAACCCAATTAACCCCAAAACCTGACCCGAACCCGGTACAACCCGATCCAATTAACCCCCAACCCTATTTTAATAATATTTTTTAAAAAATAATAATAAACGGGTTGACGGGTTGAACCCGTTTATTGGCGGGTTGGGTTTGGGTTTGGGTTGGGGGTTTTCCAACCCACCTTAATTTAGTCCAACCCGATTAACCCCAACCCAATTATGACCAGACCCGAGATGAGCTAGCAGGTTCAAGTTCAAAACAGCCCATAGAGATTGATGTGACGGCTAGATCTCGACGAAAGATGTCAGAATTAAGAGACTCAATTGTACGTAGACTAGCTAGTGCATATGGATTAGCACAATAGTGATATTAGATACTTGTTTAGTTATTTGAATGTAATTAAATGACTATTTTATGAATCTTTTATAATATTGGACTTATATTTTTGAGTATATTTCTAAGTACAATACATAAATTATGTACAATACTTTTATGGAAGCAAAAAGCAATTTCTATGTTATTGCAATTACCAAACATGTTTTTTTGCTTCTTAGAAGCAAAACAAAAGTTTACCAAACGCATTTGCTTTAAGAAAAGATCTTTCAAAAAGCATAAAATTGCTTTTTTGCTTTCTTGCTTTTAGAAGCAAAAAAGCAAAAGCGTTACCAAACGCAGCCTAATTCTCCCCCCCAATTTGGCCTGTCCATTATAGTTGTGTATCGGGACCAAGCTCGGCTAGTGCGGTCCCTGATCTCGATCTAAAAAACTGCCAAAATCGAGTTAGAAGCAAGTTAGGTTTAGTCCAACCTGCCCCAACCCTATCTAAATCTGACCTTATTCTATTAAAATATTATTTTTGAGCTTAAAATAATTTTCAATATATATCATATAAAAATATTTAATTAATATAGTACATTTAAAAATGCATTTAAATATATGTATATATTGATATATTACATTTAAAAATGCATTGTTTTTACATTTTTTAAATACAACTAGGTTAACCCCAACTTGCCTTGTTACCAAGCCGATAAAGGTTGGTTAGCATTTAGTATTGGCTTTAGGATTAGTTTAGGTTATTGTCTTTATAGGGACTAGTGTGGGTTTACCAAAACTTGTCCCGAACAAGCCCGTTGCCGTCCTCACGAAGAACGAACTTGCCGTAACATCCCCCAAAACTGTAGGGAAAATTATGAAAAAGTCACTTTTTGACCTGTATTTATAAAAGCAGTCTATAAACATCCCATATTACAAAAAGGTAACTTTTCAAATTTAATCGAGCTGAAGGGTCACTTTTAAAAAAAAATCAAAAAATAGTGTACTTTTTTTAAACACTGATCCTCAAACTTAATTATTTTTAAAAAGTCCATGTAATTTAATCATGATGGACTGTTTTTATAATTATTGATGAAAAAGTGATTTTCTTATAATTTTTCCAAACTTGAATTATCTAGACCGAAATTATTTGGACTGTTTTTTATAAATACATGCAATAGTGGGACCCACAACCCTAATAGAGGGAACGCATTCCTTTCTTTCTTTCCAAAGCCAAGCAATTCACCGACCAGTTGTTGTGCCATTATTGCCAAGCATGTTCTCTTCTTCAGACAAGTATTTTTAATCATTGTTACCAAAAAAAAAAAAAGTATTTTTAATCACTCAAAACAAAACTGCTTGAGAGGAAGATTCTGTGCTGTTGAGCAAGGCCAACATGAAATAGCGGCCATAATTGCAAACTTACAAATAAATATTATGCAAGCATTGCTAAATGCTTGTTAGCATACCACAGAACTGGAAGCAGTCTCTAAAATCATTCTCGCTTCTGTACCTGGTTCAGAGAGCTCACTTGGGGCCTGACAAACACCAACAATTAGAAACTCAAAGTTGATACAATACTAATAGAAATGAACCACCCCATGAACAAAACTTAGAATCGATGTACCCATGATCTAACCTTTCCATAGATGTTTGCCTTTGTAGGAGAAGCCCCGGCAGCCAGTAATAACCGTATAACATCCACATGCTCACCTCTGGCAGCATGATGAAGAGGCTAAACATGCGGCAAATCAACAATTATGATTAAAAAACCTAAACAAAACTGCATGGTGTAAAAGAGAATGTCAACAAATTGTTGGCAGTGCGGGGATCACTCACGGTCTCGCCTTCTGCATCAATAGTGTCCACCATCCACCTCACACGGTCTGCGTTGTCAGCATGATTAATTAAAAGTTGGACAATCTCAGTAAACCCTGCGGACGTCCATGGAAAATCATAGTTAGTGTATGATTTTGAAGTTATGACATCAACATTTGTGATTAACTAGTGCTTGTATCTCAACAGCTTACCCCCTGCACAAGCATCGTGAAGAGGAATTGCCCCATCCTCGTCCTTGGATTCCAAGTTGGCTCCTCTTTCCAAAAGTAGCTACAACCAAGAAGATTATTTTTGTTTATCTTTTTTCAAATCAGTTGAATAATGGAGAGGAATAACTTGGAACAACATGACCAACCTGGACACAAGGTAGATAGCCATAAAGACAAGTCAAATGGAGGGCGGTATCACCATCTTCCACTGGTTCATCGATGCTACCATTCAAATTGTCTGTATTTATACCCAGAAAAAGAGGACATATATATATCTTCAAAACAACGATAATATACGGATGGTTGAATATCCAAAAAGATAAACTTTTCCATAGGAAAACAGGGAACAAATGCCATAAAGAAGATCTCTTGACATTAAGAACAAAAAGAAGACACTTCACAACATGCGCTCAAAATAGGTACAAAATCAAGTAAATCTTAAGCTTACATGGAGCAACATTAAATTGCCTTTATGATCGCTTACATATGTATTCACATGACATCATTGGGAATTGTTGACCTAATTCGAGTAAATTTAACAAGAAAGCACATGAGAAGCTTGATAATGAGATTTTCTATTATTCCACTCACTGTTATCAAGCTCTCTAAGATTAATTGTATGAAAGCCCTGTGGACAAATATCACACAACTCTCCCAGTTACTTGAAGGACAAACTTGTAGGCTTTATGATGCATCGTCAGCCATAACAGCTAAACCATATTCTCATTTAACATATGCACCAATAAACTATGACCTTTAACTAAGTTTGAATAATGTGGAAGTCGAGGAATCCACTGTGTTGATAACTATGAACTTCTAGAAACTCCAGCCTTGTTCTGTAATACGTTTTAGTCCTCAATTTTATCATGCATAGAAAGTATTATCACATATCATTAGCTTCCCACAAGACATGCCTAAACGATTTTAATCAATACTATCATTTACAATAGTGCTTGATTAAATCACTAGACCCAATCTCATGGTGTGTGTAGGCAGTGCCTAGGCCGTATTTGGAAAAGGACTTGAGGAAGATATTTATAGATAGGGATCTAAATGGCCACCTTGGAAAGGAGGGGGGAGGCCATGATAAGATACATGGTGGCAGGGCTTCAATTTGAGGATTGAAATGGGAAAATAAATACTTTAGTATGTAGTGACTTAAAATCTTGCATTAGCAAGTAAATTATTTCAAAATAATGTTGAACATCTAATAACCTTCAAGAGTGAATAAAATTGACAGTTTCATTATTAGGTTACATGAGTCAAGAAAAACTAGTACAGATTGTCAATTCATTCCAGGAAAAAGCCTTTCTAACGTAGTTTAATAGTGATGGATCCTTATATTAGAAGTTGGAAAGGAAGAAAAATATTAAAAATAATATAAAACTAAAATGGTTGAGCCTGAAGGAGAAAATTACAAGCTTTCAAAGATTAACTAACGAAAGAGGGAACATGTGATCTAAAAACAAACATACATGGATGTGGGACAAAATGGCCACATGCATTAAAAAAATAGGGAAAGAGGTCTTAGGAGAATCTAAAGGTAGAATTTAATCCAAAAAAGAAACTTGATGGTGGATTAATAATCTTCAAAAGCCTGTTAAGTAAAAAAGCTTTACTTTAAAACTTGAAAAAAAAAATCGATAGAACTTAAGAAATCTAAATCTAAAAGTATTAAAAAGGGATCCAAAAAGATAGTAAATGAGGCTCAAAAAATTCATATGATAATTTACATAATAAGTTAGTACGAAAAAGGGTGACAATGAAATCAATAAACTTGCAATACCTAGATGGAAGAAGATAAAAGACTTAAATAAAGTTATATAGACTAAGGCTGCGTTTGGTAACGCTTTTGCTTTTTTGCTTCTAAAAGCAAGAAAGCAAAAAAGCAATTTTATGCTTTTTGAAAGATTTTTTCTTGAAGCAAATGCGTTTGGTAAACTTTTGCTTTGCTTCTAAGAAGCAAAAAAGCATGTTTGGTAATTGCAGTAACATAGAAATTGCTTTTTGCTTTCATAAAAGTATTGTACACAATTTATGTATTGTACTTAGAAATATATTCAAAAATATAAGTCCAATATTATAAAAGATTCATAAAATAGTCATTTAATTACATTCAAATAATCGGGTTGGGGTTAATCGGATCATAATCGGGTTGGACTAAATTAAGGCGGGTTGGAAAACCCCCAACCCAAACCCAACCCGCCAATAAACGGGTTCAACCCGCCAACTCGTTTATTATTATTTTTATTTTTCAAAAAATATTATTAAAATAGGGTTGGGGCGTTAATTGGATCCGGTTGTACTGGGTTTGGGTCGGGTTTTTGGGGTTAATCGGGGTCGAAACATGATACTTTTGCCATCTTTTTTTTTATAAATCGGGTTACCTATTGGGCGGGTCATAATCGGGTTGACTCGATTACTGTTATTTTTCAAAAAATATTATTAAAATAGGGTTGGGGGGTTAATTGGATCTGGTTGTACCGGGTTCGGGTCTGGTTTTGGGGTTAATCGGGTCGAAACATGATACTTTTGCCATCTTTTTTTTTAAAATCGGGTTACCTGTCGGGTTGGCGGGTCATAATCGGGTTGACCCGATTACTGGTGGGCCCGCACCCAACCCAATTAATGGGTCAACCCAACCCGTTTATAATCAGGTTGACCCGTCGGGTTAGGTGGCATTTTGCCGGCTCTAGCAATAACAATACGTTGTTGCTTCTTAAGTGAATATGGAGGCATCATCTTTAATATAGGAATAAAGCAATAGGGTATCAAGGGGTTTTGAAAGCAATAAAGCAATTTTGTAAAAAAATTGAGAAGCAACGTTTTGTTGCTTCCTGTGAAAAGCAATAAAATTGCTTCTTTGCTTTTAGTAAATTGCTTCTCGTGTGCGTTACCAAACGGTACTTTTGCTTTTAAAAGCAATTTTTTGCTTTCAAAAGCAAAAAAGTACTTCCGAAAAGCGTTACCAAACGCAGCCTACGAATGAGGATTTGAGAGATTAGTAAAAGATGAGGAGATTAAAGAATGGTGGAGAGGATACTTCAACAAGTTACTAAATAGTGAAGGTATGAGAATCTTGTTTCAATTCCAAATTAGGTTCTTAGTGAGTTAAGAAAACACTAGTATTTTATACAATTACATATGGCGAGATAACTAAAAACGTGTATATGGAAACAATAATCAGGTTAAGAGTGGTGGATAGTGAGAAAAATGAGTTCGTAGTGCCAAGAGGTTTAGGTCAAGCGTCATCTATGATTCACCTTTTCATTTTTCTTTTTCATTTGCTTTTAATCATGGGTGAGTTCTCTACTAATATTCAAGAGGATGTGCCTTGTTGCATGCTAATTGTAGATAATGTGATTTTGGTTAGTCAAACTAAAGGAGCAAATGCAAAAACGGAATTGTATAGAGATACCTCAGATCGAAAGGTTTAACAGTAAGCCCAATTAAGATAGAGGATGTAGAACATGATTAGAATAAAGAGATTCTTAGAAGTCACTCACTTTTAAATTGAATGAAAACCAAAATATTCCTCAAAGCTGTCAATTTCATTGTCTTGGATCAATTATTTAATGCGATATATATGGAGATGTTGCATGTAGAAATAGAATTACATGGCTTAAGGAAAGAGGTGCTTCTAGGGTGTAATGCAATCAATGAGATCCTCTCAAACTAAGAGGAGAATTTTACTAGATAGCCATTAAACCTGCTATTATGGATGAATGTTTCAGAATGTTGGCCAACAATATATACAAATTGGATGAAAAGTTTTGAGATAAGGATGTTAACATGAATGTGCGAGAGGATTAGGAAAAATAAGTTAAAGAATGACCCTATTCAAACGTATCTATTAGTTGCCTAAATGGAGAAAATATCAATAAAAATAGGTAAATATGACTTTAGCATGTGAATTGAAAACTAGGATGACAGCTATCACAACGTGTAAGGGTGTATTTGTCAAGGGTAAAAGGAGGAGGAGAGGAAGGCCAAAGGGAATACAAAAAAGCTCAGTCAAAAAGGAAAAATGTAAGGTAAAGAATCTAAGAGGGAGTAAAAAGGCTAGGTATAATCTGTGTTGATCATTTAAATTAGATGAATGTAAAACACAAAAGGAGTTACACATCACCATCCATCATAAGCCAAATCTTTGATTAAATTATGGGTTCTCTATTCTCATCTCGTCATGTCATTTTTACCCCTTATTTCTTCTTTTACAATCTTCAATTTGATCCCATTTGCTCCTAACCAATGGCACTTGGTATTTTTGAAAATAGCACAGAATTATTTTAAGAGCCCAAATAATGCTAACCAAGGTGTTCACCTGGAATGCTAGGCTAATGCATAGGCATGATTTTGTTCAGAAGCTTAAGCCTTATTCTGTTGGAAATTTACACTTACATCTCCTCACATTTCTGACAAAAGAAGTTAAACCTCTCTCAAATTTGTAAAGGAAAAAAAAAAGGTTGAGACCTCCCTCTACATCTGGAAAAAATGTGCACTTAACTCTAGCTGTTAAAATTTGGCCAAAACTTTGCTAAGTCAATGAGAGAAATGACCTAAAAAACTCTTCCCAAACCCTGAAATTGTGAAACGATTTAAATCCTGGCTCATTGGCTTAATGTCATTGGCCAAATTTTCATGTCAAGGGAGGTAAGTGCATATTTGTTTAAATGTGCAGGTCCCTGTCTTTTTCCAAATGCAAGGGGGTCTGATTACTGCTGTCAGAAATGCAAGACGGTGTAAGTGTAAATTTCTCTATTTTTTTTTTTGTTTAAACCAAATAACTTCCATAGACTTATCAATCAAACTTATATCATAAAACTTATGATCCATCATCTTATTTTCTAACCTAAGTTAATACATAAATACTTATTTATATTGTGCAGACTTAAAAATCCCTACGTATTAAGACCATCATAGATTTCATTCATTATAACAGAAACAGGAGAAAGGTTAGCTGGAATCACTCAAGATATATCCTTTTCTTCTCCTTCTCCTCCATTCTCCTCTTCTGCACTCCTCTCCCTCTACTGGTTTGTATTTTCAGATTTCTGTCTTTTCTTTTTAATTTTTTTTTCATTTTTAATGGTAACATCAAAAGTTTACAAGTAACTAACAGTCAGTAGCTTGCTTTCTATCTTACCTGAATTAAAAGATGTATCCTTTTCAATTTTTATCAATGATTAACAAGATTTTCAGTTTGTCAGCGTTCAAGAGGATGAGGCAGGTTGGCTGTAATTTGTCTTCCAGCCTGCTGCCCATATTTTTACAGATGGATTGGGCCCCACTGTTATTTATGCATTGCTACAGATGCTTAAATTTACAGATAACAAAAAAAGTATCCTTCGCTCTCTACTTTCTCCCTTTGTTCCAATTTCTATTTCAAGTTTCTCCCATTGTTCCAATTGTTCCAATCTCTATTTCAACCCACCACCACCACCACCGGCCAACAACCACCTATCACTTGCATGATTCCCTAACTTCAATACTAATCATATATATATATTTTAAATTTGAGTATGAGAAAAACAGATGAGTGCATCCATGGCTGGAATAATTGCTGGTTCATGAATGACATTTCAACAAACTAGATTTTTTAAAAAAAAAAATTTCATAATCTAATTTCTCAGTTGGATTCTATACATTCAAAATTTCTCATTGTGAATGCTCACCCTGTTAGGGTATCTAGCCAGCAAACATGTCATATTTTTTCCCCAAATTAGTGTATATGATGCCATTAGCAATGCTTTAGAAGAGGCTGGTTTAGTGTAGGAAAAATTTGATGTTGGGCTTATCATCTAAGCACAGAAGTATTGCGAAGCTTTGCCTAGGCATCTTAACAAAATTTATACCACCCTTTCCAATTTCTAGAACGCCTAAACCATCTTAATCAATCATTCTCAGTTTCATAATCTATGGAGCCACTACTATTCTCTATAGTATGTGCATGTATCTGATCTTTCCTTCTCTAGTCCATCCACCCATCCATGTCAGCATCCTCATATTGTTCATATCTTGCTTCTTGGTTTCAGCATTTTGACCCATATAATGTTAACTTGTTGCATCACTATCTTATAACATTCCCCCCTAAGTTTGGTTAAAAGGCACCATAAGCATAATACTCACGAATACAAGTCGATATAGAAGTTCAAATTTAAACAGCTACTCAAATTACAAAATTAAATCATATAGTATAGCGCCTAATATTCTGATTCTACCTTGTTTTGAGAATTTCATACAAGGATGTATTAAAAACAAAAAAACAAAAAAACCCAAACAAACATACAGTAACACAGCAGCCAAAAAAAAAAAAAAAAAAAACTTCAGTCCTTTAAAGATTGGAACAGCAATGTATTTGGAATTTTGAATACTCTGAATCCAAATCATCTTTGCATCAACGTAACTCCAATAAACCAAGCTATCGTAACCATGAAACAAGCATGCTAATAGCCCTGATTGGAATAACATAATACAAAACCCTAAAAATAGCTTGAAGTTTAACTAATAAAAAACCTAGTTGATGTTTATAAACTGATAGTTACCAGTTTCATCAATTCATTGAAGTAATATGAGAGAGACACAAACCAAGAGCGAGGCGAAGGGCGTCGACGTTGCCAAGCTCGGCTGCAGCAGCAAGAACGCGAAGGTGTGGCGGGATCTCGGAGTCGACCTCGACCAGACCTTCTTCAAAGAGACCCTCTTCTTCATCTTCGTCCTCTATCATCCCATTGCGCCTACCCGGAACCGCCATTTTTCTTCTTCTTTTTAGTTTTTACAGCTATGGCCCTTTTCTCTTCTCGTTAAACAAACAACCCAGAGCACACCACGGGCACGGAACGACAGGGCTGTCAATGGGTCGGATGAAGATCATAATCCGACCCGAATTTAGGCCTGGCCTGCTTAGGCCACTGAGCCCGTAATGTTTAAAGCAGGCCTAACCAAAATTTGAGCATTTGAGTGGCAGGCTTGGAGGTTTTATCGGCGGTTAAAAGCCGTATTTTTTGTAGGGAAACTAACGTTGATATTCTTTATTACATAAAAGGAAAATGAATTCTTGTTTTATTTTAATTAAAAGGCAAGATAACAAATAAGATGTTTTTAGAAATTAGATAAGCTATATTCAAAACGGAAAGTAAGTACATACATATGCAGAAAGGGAAGTTCCTAGACATAAGCAAACAAACAAAAACAGAGATCTAGGAAATGAATTTGGATAGACTTGTGGTTATATGGCCTTACCGTATAACTCCTATCGTCCAAAGAATGAGATGCATGCAAACAAAATAGAGCATTAATACTCAAAACAATATATAATAAAGAAAGCGACAAGTGGCACGATCACTCCTAAGACCCAGTTTCAAACCCTCCTTTACATATAAGGGGTCTAGATAAAGGATCCACAGGATTTCAATTGAAGTAATTTTTCAAAATAGCTCTTTTCTTATTTCAAAGGCTCCCAACAATGTTTGTAGGGCGCCCCTTTTAATAACTATTGCCCGTGACCAAGTAATCTAGATGTATATCTGCAATTGTCCCCTAAGTTGCTTACAAATATATCTAATACTATATCTAACGCGAGAAGGCCCCTTGGGAAGTGTGCCATATGCAACGTGCAATTTAAAAAAAAAAAAACTGTTCCTCACATGGTTAAGATTCATTAATAATAGGGGTGAAATTGTCATAACAACTCAATTCCCTTCATTTAACAGTTATACAGTTTTGTAACTATTCCCTCTACATCCATTCTCATGTATAGTATTGCAAGTGCACCCTGCTAGTTTATTATAATTTGAATTAATGGTATTTTTAAACTTCCTAGACTTTCTGAAAGGGTGCAAAATCAATGGGTGCCTCTACAACATTGAAAGTCATCTTTATATATATGCACCATGTCAATTGTTAGAAAATTCATTAATGAATGTTTTGGTATATATTGTCCAACTGACCATTTTATGTCTATCCAAACACCACGCTAGCACTAATATATGCAAGACATATCTATTAGTTGAAATATCGTATTTAGGCCCTTTGGTTTGATACACATATTAACATATATAATATAATTGCACCCTTCACCTATCATTTATGTATCATTTATGTGCAATAGTTTTTTAACATGGTATTAGAGTGAGAGGTCCTATGTGACTCAGGGTTAAGTTTCCTTGGCATTTAATTGTATCCAAGGTGTGAATGCTCTGTGTTTGTCCTATTTTAAAATCATACGTATAAGGGAGTGTTGAGATAGCGTATTTGCGCCCTTTAATTTGATATAGATAGTTGTGTCTTCGGCAATCATACAACTTAAGCTTTTAGATGCAACGGTTGTTTAACATTGGCGATTCCCACATCATTCTTTGTAATAGTGTTTGGGTATTCTCCAAATACGTTTTTGCCGTTTATTCCAGGACGGACAAATGCTGAATCTGCCAGTTGATTAATGGAAGAACAATCCAAAATAAACACATTAGCTTAGGTATTGCGTGGAAACCACTTAAGGCGTTATCCAAGTAATCTGTATCGCGAGCATTGTAAAGAACAATAAGCCAATAAACTTTGGCCGGTATCATTCATGTTATTTAATAGTCTTGACGATTAATTTTCAGGATCTTATTGAATGTTCCAAGCAGCAATGACATGACTCCTTTGTCATTTCTAATTTAACTTTAGAATGAGTTCAAAGGACGGCAGCCATTCTGTTGCTGATCACTAAAGCCTGCTCACCAAGAGGCATCTTTATAAAATTCGTACTCCGTGCTTAACTGGACTCATGATGTGATATTCGAACCTCCTTTTGTCAACTCTGCAAGCTTTGCTTAAGTCGCCATTGACATGAGTCATAAATTATCTCCTTAAGAAAAGTTTAAAGTCGCTTTTAACTGGGCTGTTCATATATCCAATGAAGCTAGCGTCTGGTTTTTTCGACTACGGATGTTTTTAGAATCGAAAATCTTCAGAATTTATTAACAACTTATATTCGTTAGTTTCTGAAAACTTCGTTGATATACATATTTTTTATTCTTATTATTTTTGTTTGAAAGCTGAAAATTTAATCAGTTGTTTTCTTTTTAGTACTTTTGAGGGTTGAGAGAATGACAAAAGATTGGATTTTTTTTTTGTCTTAAAATTAGTTATATACCAAACATACGTCTTTCTCAGATCGTGATCTACAATGAATTTTAGGATCCATAATCAAGGAGAAGCTTCGCCAAACATTCCTTTGGTATCTTGTGTTTAACTCTTGTGGGTTGTATTGTTTGTAATAGAAAAATCCTGCAGTCTTGTTGTAATAAGGCTATCAGTGGTTCATGAAAATAAAAAATTCGACGCATTGAATTTTTATTGGTCTCTTTTTTTTTTTTTTCACAGGTCAATTACAACTGGAGCAAGGCTGCAGGACCTTTATTTGTTTGTTATGATGCAGCCGCGAGGAAGGGGTGTGGCATTAATGGTAACTTTGTTTATCCCAAATTTTTAAAAAAAGAAAAAAAAAGGCATTAATGAGTAGGCATTATATATCAGCAGAAATAAAATAAAGATAAATGGAAATTCTGGTTAGCAAACTGAAAAAAAAGGAAAAAAAAAAAAAAGAAAAGAAAAGAGATAACGATAAAGAGGGAGACCCTTGAAATTTTTTTTTCTTTGAAGCTTATGAATCTTAAGTTTCAACTCATAGTGGATCACTTTATTTGTGTAGGATTTCAAAAGCAGAAAAAGGAAAAAATTTAAAAGGTTGTGTAGGGAGCATTGTGGCACAAATAACAAAGAATTAACAGATTGATCTTAAGATGGCGGCTATGCTAGCTAATGGTTAAAGCAAACCAGGGTTAGAAACAAGTGGCCTAAATGACATTTATCACTTATATATTTGGGAAAAGTTAAAAAAGCAAGAAACAATGAGCGGCAAGCACAGTTAAGGGAATTACCAAAGGAAGAGGACGACCCACAGGCTGCAAAAACCTTGAAGTTTGTCGTGTCCCTAACTGAACAGGATAAGAAGATATTGAAGGGCAGCACATACTATGAAATATATAATCCCATGACACTGATGGAAGAGTACTTCAAGCTTTCACTGGCCTAGCTCTTTTCTCTCTTTACTAGAAATTAATTAAACTAGCCCTTTTTTCATTGCTCTCACAAGTTAAAATCCAGCAAAAGGAGAGTTTAATTTGTAAAAGCAAGCAACTATAAGCCTAAGAGTTGTAGTAATTAAGGAAAAGAATAAAACGGACTCAAGAATGTGTTTGGTTGGTGTTAAAGACAAGTTCACCGGCCCACATGTGCCATCTACCGATTACTCTCTCCATCCTTTCCTTGACATATGTAATTGGATATCTCACGCAAAGCATCCACATGCGTGGCTTATCAACACACCCCCACCAAACGTGCAAACAAACACAATGAGCGTTTAATCAATTAATATCTCTCTTTATATATTGTGAGATCCAAGTGACTTGCTTGCTAAGCCTGCATCCCTCTCTCTCTCTCTCTCTAGATCTTATGGACTCCTGTTTATGAATTGAGAGGGACAGCTTAATGGAGTTAAGAGAGTGCCAGAATAATGCGTAAAGGGTTAGGTATAAGTTCCCTTATTATCTTTAAGCTTGGCTTGACTGGATTGGATATTAATTATCGCCTACTTTGTGATCATATGCCCTCATAACCACACAAGTTGTCAAGACATGTTGGATGAGTTGGTCACTTTAAATATAGTCGTCGTGCACAGCAGATAAGCATCTCCAAAACTATTGAGCTAAAATTAGAAGAAAATGGTTAATTTGTGCATAAGCTCCAAAACCATGGATTCAATCACTGAGGGGTGATTACAGATCTTGGAATCAATGGGTGTCCGAAATGGTTAGAGCCCTTTTTGGATGGGTAGCTTACAAAGCATTGGATCATTCGATCAAGTTGAGAAGTAAAAGCAAGGTGGACCATTAAAAATAAAATAATAAAAAATAAAAAGAGAGAACAGATTTGGGGAAGAACAGTTTGCCTACTTAATTCACACCCGTTTATTCTTGTCATTTAGTGAAACAGACGGGGAGAGAGAATTATTTCTTTCTTGTAAACGACTTTTGGTTGTGGTGGCAAATCCTTGCCAAGAAGCTCTTCCGTCTGGCTTTTTTGCTCTCACATTGGAGATGCTTTATCTCTTTCTCACTCTCTTTGAGTGTTACACATGGTCCTTCGACTTGTAAAGATCAACCGCACAGAAGGAAAAGAACAAAAAATTGATGGCCTATCAGTCATTTACTTTTCGTGATCATCAATGGAGATCATGAACATGAACTACCCACTTACCCAATGAATTCAACTTCGGAATAGATTATCTAAAGATTTAACAAGAAAAAGAATTAATTAAAAGAATCAGCAATAATGAATGATAATAATCGAAGTATGCTTATAATCCACAAAGATCCGGTCTAAAGATCGACTGGGGAAGGAAGAGATAGGCGTGAAGGCTCGCTGAGCCGATTTCTGATCAGTAATGGCAACCCACCAAAGCTGATGTGGAGAACATAAGCGGTTGTTGCTTTGAGGTGAAGGAGAATTTCGGTTCTCGATGATCGTCTTCTGGGGCTGGAAGGTTGAGATCCAGTGAAAGCATGTTTCTTGGTTTCTCGGGTTCTTGAGGCTCCGAGGTGATGGTCATGGAGGTGTTGGCACCCGTGGGCGTCCTGTGTCGCCTCATGTGACCACCTAAAGCTTGTCCGGAAGCGAATTCAGAACCACATACAGAGCACCCATGTACCTTGGATCTTTTACGATATAAACCTCTGTCGCCTAGTTGCAGATTAAGGTGTGAGCTGTGATTGTTGAATTGCCTTTCGCCTTTGTCCAACACCTTCTTCTCTTCAATGGCAGGCTTGGGCCTCCTATGACTCGCTCTGTGACCTCCCAACGCTTGGAATGAAGGGAAACACTTGTTACACGTCTTGCACTCATAGACATATAATCCAGCCTTGCCTGCGGCAGTGATTGCAGTAGTAGTAGTAGTAGTAGTGGCCGCCTCGACGAATCCATGGCTACCAAGCCGCTCCATGCCATCACTCTCTTCTATTCGCTTAGGGTTGTCCAGGTTGTGCCCTTGAGCCAAGAGTATCAAACAATTAGCCATGTCCTCTTCTTCCTCGGTACTATCGGTAAACTCAGCCGAGGTTGTTGGAGATGGGATGTTATGTTCATCCTCACCGTCAACATCACCATCACCACCACCACCACCACCGCCACTGCCACCGGCACTTGATGAACTAGTGGCCGCGTTGATGGATAGTGGTGGTGATGAGAGCCTTTGGCGCTTGGTACGCTTTCCCTTAACGGTGTGGGTGTGATCATTAGACCCCAGTACTTCCTCTTGAGCCTCCATGTTCCTCCACCACCTAAGAGACCTAGAAGTGTAAAAAAAAAGTTGGGAAATCAAAAGGCCAAGCAAAAGATGAGAGGACCAAAAGAAGAGATCGGTGATGGAGGAAGCAGGGTGGGAGAGTGGGCGCTTTTATATATAGTGAATGGTAGAGGTTTAGTAGTCAAAGCCACATCCGTGAATTAGTCCGCCAATCTTCCTTGCGTTTCCAACCTTGGAAGCTAAAATATTATTATTCTAGAGAGAGAGAGAGAGAGAGAGAGAGAGAGAGAGAGAGAGAGAGAGAGAGAGAGAGAGAGAGAGAGAGCACAGCAAAGCAGAACACAATAAGAGACACAGAGATTGTAACAGAAAATAGATAAAATTAGAGGAGGGTGGAGAGGAGTGGGAACAGTTCGGGAAGGGATAGTTGTTAAGGTCCGCTTGACACTCTCTTTCTCACACTTTGCCAACGCAATCAGGTAATAGAAACAACCACACAAAAACCTAATTGCAGGATAAAGGCATGCTTCCTTCTTCCTCTCATTCACTCAGTCATACCTTCTTTTCTTCTTAAAGGAAATATACTAAATTAATTATTATACGTAGTATAGTATGAGAGAGAGAGAGTGAGATTCGGTTGGCTTTCAAGCAAGCCCATTACTTCTTCTCAACGATTCCCATAGAGAGGATTGGACTGCAAGCCTGGAACCACGGAATCTCCGGTTCTTCCCCCTCTCTCTTGCTTGTATTTCTGTTGACTAAGCAATCATCCTCTCTTGGCTTCCTACACACTTATGATTTTTGTTATGTTACATAAACAATTTTGAAAATATTTTACAATTTTCATTGTCTTGAAGGTAGTATATATATGGGGTTAGTATATTATTAGGGTATATTAAGCCATACATCGATCAGCATTAATGTCCAATCCATCAGTATTACATAGGCTGGCTCTCAATTAGTTTCTTTAATTTCTTTCTTCTTAGTTCTTACACAGTACCATATGATTCTAATTAAATTAATATTCTGCAATAGACCTCCAAAAGAATTTAATTTGTAGATATAATCTTTTATATGGATATTTCAGAGGGGCTAATGGGTTTCAATATCTATATATCAAGCTATTAACTAAATCCAATCAATTGTTTGATGAGCTCACATCACCACTTTGTTGAACAATTTCTCAAAAATCAAGCAAGCCGGCCACATGAACCAATTGTTCTCAAACCATCATTAATTCGGATTCGTCATTGTTTGCACGGTACTGTTAATTAATTAGACCTCATTAAGGCACAGCTATACAATTTCAGTAAACAGAAAGCCAAGAATAAGTACTAATTGTGGGAGCAAATCATAGCCATGAGAATTAACCAAAAATGATGATTATATTATATATGTTAGTAATGGTAAATTTACATGCCCACATACATCTATACATATATATGTACAATATTTGAGTTTATATTCATGTATAGAACCATTGAAAGATATATTACGAAAAATATCCATGCTTTTCACGTGAAGTAGAAAATAAAAAAAGAAAAGAAAAGAAAAGAGGGCCTCCCAAGTGGTGGGTTACTAGTTTTAGTCAGTGTAGTTATTCACTTCTTTATTTTTATTTTTTTTTCTGAATGCTTATCTTGTCCTGTCCGTTGAATTTGTCTTGATATATAATTGGCTTGGAATGAGTGGTAGCTAGATCATAAGAAGATACTAGTTAGGTGGTTAATATAGTTATATAAGAGTGTATAAATATATGTACATATATCTCTGTGAGAGAGAGAGAGAGGAGAGAGAGAGAGAGAGAGAGAGGAGAGGGTGGGAAGTCAATGAATGAGTGGGTTAAGAAGGGCAGATTCTTGGCGTAACAAATTATTTTGGTTGGTTGTGTGAGGCACGTAAGGGGCAACGCCAGCATTAGCAGTAGGTGATGGGGAAAGCAAAGCATCCTTCTATACAAACAATCATAGATTGCTGAATATAAAGACGGTTCCTCTGCTCTCCCCTTTTCCTCTTCTTTTAATTTCTATCTTCACCTTCTCCACACCTTCTCAACCTTTTAAAAAATATATAAAAAAGCTACGTGTATTACATAACTTCTAAAGTATGCAAAGAACACTAGCCCCTTTTCAGATTTGAGAGCAACAACTCCAGTAAGAGCACCTCTCTATATATATATTCTACTAATATTACTACCATTATGCTAAGCTTGACACTCGCTCCACTTCATGATATAGATATGACACAGAGAGAGAAAGATTCAGTAGCTTGTAGCCACTCATTTTGACATATTGGTTCCCTTTCACCCCACAAAAAAAAAAAAAAAAAAAAAAAACCTAGAATTTTAACACTGACTAACCGAAGGAATCCATGAAAACCATCCACTTACTTTAGTCCTCAATCATATTATTTCACTAGTTGGTGGATGACACGTACTTGAGATCAAGGCCAACCGTAATTCTGATAGTTCAGACCGGGCCGGCCGGCAATCTACTGGATCTGTGTTTAGTAGAGATGGATCGCGTGTATTAGTGCTTATTCATTGTAAAGCTATCTAGTATCAGACTTTCTTTCTTTGTTAATTTTTTTCCTTTTTCTCAGATGGCCAGAATAAACCAGTTGGCGTGGAGTAGGAGCCAATACTCCAAACTTGTCCCTTCTGAATTTTCTAATCTAAATTATCTAATACCAAAGCAAGGACGAGGGCGTAGAAGCTATTGGGTTTGTGAATAGCAATCCCAGTATTACTACCAGGGATAGAAACCAAGTTAAGAACACAAAGACTGCACTAAAAGCGAAAAGGGTGTAACAAACACAGGTAACCCTTTGTGGGGTTTGACTTACAGTTTTATTTCCATCCCTAAGATTGTTTTCAATGGTGGGATCGATATATACTAGTGGTAGTGGTGGTAAGTAGTGGCTGTAGTGATGTCTTAGAGTGTCAGTTTAGAAGTTGTAACTAATGCACATTGAGGAAGGGAAGAGATTAAGACAAGGAAGGACAAAGAGTGCCATGAAATCCTCCTTTAACGATAACGACATGATGCCAACTCCCAACCACAATTAGGTTTACTCCACTCGCTTGGATCTCTCCTAGGAACTTTCACACTTGCCTCGTGACATGTTGTAACTTGCTAGTCTCATGAAAACAACACCCACAACTCACTTCACTATGTACTATGTAGTAGTCTTCACGTGCAAGTTCACACGTATGCAGTTGGGATTAGCTAGGAAAGCATTTCCTCTAGAGCCAAATTTCGGTGCTTTTGTGAAACCACCGGCTGGGATGGAGTTTGGATGTATGGGGCCCCCTCCTGACATGGGCATCAATCTGTGCGTTTCACACTGGCACCACTGTATGGCACCAGGTGAAACACTCTCATTTGCTAGACATGTAGGTTTTTTGGATTTCTTAGCTTTAGACCTTCGCATGCACTTTCCTTTTGGGAGGGGAAATTTCCAAGGAATTCATTTTTAAAGAAACGCTTCGAAAGTGACTCTGAGGTCCTGATAAATGCAATTCAAAGTAGGATTGAATGCCCATGGAGCATCCATTACTGGGTTTCCCATATCAAACGGTACATCAACAGGGTGTCCTTTTGTCACACGCTTTGCCAAGGTAATCAGGTTGCAGATGCACTGGCACAGGAAGCAATCAATACCAAAATGGATGCGGTGTACACAGATAGAAGGGACCTGCCACAGCAGGCACGTGGTCGTCTAACAATTGATAGATGTGGGCTGTATTATATAAGATAAGATCTCATGTGCTGCTTTGTAAGGGGTGAACCCCATGGAATTTTCATTTGATTAATACACAGGTCTGGAGGTCACGCCTCAACCTCCCTCTCACTCATTGAGAGTCCCCTTCCCTGATTCTTGGGGAAGTGGTCATTTAAAAAAAGGGATGATATCACCTACAATTTTTGCTGTAGTGATTACTGTTGCTAGCATCAAATGTTGCCATGTGGATACTATTGTATAAATAGTACATAAAACTTGCTTCAAAATGGATGATGGTGTTTGGTGCATGTGTTTAACTATTCCTTTAGGACAATCCGATAAAACCTGAAAGCATGCATGGAACACTATTGAGATGTTGTATTTGGGCCCTTTGATATAAATAATTAAACCTTCACTTATCAGCTTAAGATTAGCAACGATTATTTAACATGTTATCAAAGCAGAAGGTCTCGAGTTATACTCCTGGGCTGAGTTTGCTTTGACATTTATTTATATCAAGGTGTAAATATTGTTCTCTGTTTGTGCCCCATGTATGTTAAGTGAAAAAGAAGACACTACAAAAAAGCGAGGCTTTAGCGGCGGTAACCAATTACCGCCGCTAAAAGCCCATAAATACATTTAAGCGGCGGGGGACTGTATACCGCCGTTGAATTAAGTCTTTAGCGGCGGTAAATTTCTACCGCCGCTAAAAAGAATGGCGGCAACACGAATTCTCGCGCGAATGTTTGGCGCGTCTTTGTACCGGCGGTAGAGCCGCCGGTAATATTGAAACCTACCGCCGGGGAAAATAATATTTGTTATGTTTTTCATAAGTAAAATTAATATTTTGAGCGGCGGTAATTACCGCCGCTAAAACGCTTTATAACGGCGGGAATTATTTACCGCCGCAAAAGATTATATTACCATCGCACGACGTTGGGTTTTAGCGGCGGTAACTTATTACCGCCGCTAAAAGGTCATAATGCCATCACGCGATTTGGGTTTTAGCGGCGGTAATAAGTTACCGCCGCTAAAAGGGTATAAATCCCCAAATCGCGCGAAATGGGGTTTTCTTCTCTGCGCGAAAACCCTAGTTTTTCTTTGCTACTCGCTGCTTGCCGTCGCCGACGCTGACCTTCCTGCCGTCGCCGTTCGTCTTCTCCGTCGCCAAGCCGCTGCCGGCCATCTTCTCCGTCGCCGTTCGTCTTCTCCGTCGCCAAGCGCCGCCGGCCATCTTCGCCGTTTGCCGTTCAACAGGTAAGTTGTCGCCCTTCGCCGTTTGCTTCAGTGGATTTAACCATGTTGTCATACTGTGGTCACTTTTTGCAATGTAATGGTTAGACTGATCTGAACATTTCGCATATGATGATATAAATTGTCCCTTGCCTTCTCAATAAGCTCAATCATCTCATCAAAGGAAGCTTTCTTTTGATTTTTGAGATGAGCTGCATCTACTGAACCATGATGAGCTCTTGTATGCCTGACATTAGCATTTTGCTACAAGCTTTTGCACTCTAACTTGGACACAATTTCACACTGAGAACCTGAAGTTTGTATCATCACGCCAAGTGATGTTCTCTAAATATACAAATACAAAAAAAATCTAAAATTCTTTGGTTGCATGTTTTTTTGGGACTTAACTAGTTAATAGGTCGAGAAAATTCTGTTGTTATTCGAAAGGCTACTAGTCACATAAATCTTGCTTTCGTTATAATTTGTTACACTACATCGTAAAAGAAGAAAAACAACATGGAAAGTGGAAAATAAATATCAGAAAGGGAAAAAATAACTTATTACAAAATAATGATGCCATGCAACTAAAAAGAAAAGTTCCTATCCTCAAATTAACTTCCAGTTTGATAAAAGAACAAGAAAGCAAAAGATCTTGTCTTGTCTTGACAAGATCTTCTGCTCTATAGGGTGGATCCTAGAAACCACAGCTCTAATCCAGTTATAATTTGACCTGTACATACCTAGATCATGTAGCATAAGTAGTAACTACGGGCGCGGGTAGTGAAGATCCTAGTGACTTACTCTTCAACATTTTTATCAAAAATTTAAATTTGAATATTATGGTGCATTTGCCAGATGGAGAGGATTTTCCCCCCATCGTTCTTTGATATTATGGTGCATTTGCCAATTCACTTAGCAAATGAAGCTATGGAAGGGGGGCCTGTCCAATATTGTTAGATGTATCCAATTGAAAGGTACGTATTACAACAGTCTTATTAAATGTGTTTCCTTGTATTTCGCCGTCGAATCATCTTGATTATCAAGATTTTTTGTTTTTCATAATAGGTACTTGTACACCCTAAAGTCATATGTGCGCAATCGAGCACAACTGGAGGGGTCAATTGCAGAAGGGTATATTGCGGAAGAATGTATGATATTCTGTTCTCGATACTTACCTAACGTAGAATCAAAAACTAATCGGCCGCAAAGAAACTATGATGAAACTGCAATTGGAAGTGCCCAACCATATAAATTATCCAATATTGAGTGGGCACAAGCGCATCGTTATGTGCTTTTCAATGACGATAGGGTTGCAAGTTTTCGAATGTAAGAAGTTACTTGCTTACTTCATCCATTTGTTTCTATATTACAATATTTTCATATTCTTTGAATTAATCATTGTATTTTACATTACAGGCGTCATCTAAGCCTTCTTAAGATGTTAACTCCAAGAGCAAGGGAACATGACATACAAAAGAAACATAATAATGAATTCATGCAGTGGTTTAAAGAACATGTAAGACACCTTGTTTCATTTATAGAGTTTTAGCTCCACATGTGTTGTTTAATATTGCATTTCTTAACCTACTTGGCCCCTTATTTATAGGCCGAGACACTAAAAGCATCAAATAGTACCGTCTCCGAGGACATTATGTTGTTGTCACAGGGGCCACAATCAATGGCAAAAAAATTCAAGGGATACATAAGTAATGGATATCGTTTTTGCACGATGGAGAAAGAGAAATCCTCAAAAAGTCAGAATAGCGGTGTTGTGGTAAAAGCAAGCACTACTAGCTACGCTAGTACGAAAAATAAAAATCCAATAACAAGTTATATGTCTTTTTACGGGCGTCTGACTGATGTGGTCGAATTGGCATATTCAGAGCAGCTTAGACATGTATTGTTTAAGTGTGATTGGGTTGATATCATTACACAAGGAAGAGGCATTAAGACAGATGAGTTAGGATTTACACTTGTGAACTTCAAACGGTTATTATATACTGGTCAACATGTCATGGATGATCCGTTTGTGTTCGCATCTCAAGCTGAACAAGTTTTCTTTGTGGTGGATCCAATCGATGAAGAGTGGAATGTTGTTGTGAAGACTAAGCCAAGGGACTTGTTTGAATTGATCACGAATGATGATCAACCCATTGATTGCGAGCCATATGCTACCCAACTTGTAACAAATAATGAAGAAGATGTTGATGGGTTGAGTTGGGCAAGGGAAGACGTACCTGGCACAACAGTTGATGCTCATTCTCATACGAGTAGAGAACAGCTCGCATCTTCTAGTGATCCTGTTCATGACGAACAGGGATCGGATTCTGATGATGACCATGAATGAATTGTATTTTAATTGTAGTAATCATGTTCATTCTCATTTTTTGTCTTGAATACGACACACTATTTTCTGCTATTAAACTAACTAACAAACAATAGCCGTTTATGATGAATCAGATTGTTATTGACTTGTATGATTTTATTTTCTATAGCATATAGTGTATTTTATTAGATGGCAGAGGGTGGGCCAGCTAGGAGGGGTAGAGGTCCTACTAGATGCCTTGATATACTAAAACTTCAACCTGGAGAAAAGTTCAACATCGATATAGATGAATTGGGGCAGCCAATTGGACTAAATGCCTCCAAATTGGCTAGTTTTTGTGGGACACTGGCACGCGATGGACGTGTTATACCCTTGAATCGCTTTGGCTGGCGAGAAGTCACAAATAGGGAGAAGGACCGAGCGTGGTCACTTGTAAAGGTAAATAATCTAAATTTTAATGTAGTTCATTGCTCAAAATGTCCACATATTTAGCTAATTGGTATTAACATTTAAATTTCAATTTGTTATGCACTGTAGGAAAAGTTTGAGGTTGAAGAGAGGTTGCGTGATGTTATCCTGCAATCAATAAATAAAAAATGGAGGGACTATAAGTCCGATTTGAAGCAGAACCATTACGATCCATACGAAACAAATGTTGAACGTATAAATCATCACCCACTAGATGTGGTAGAGGAGCAATGGGCAATTATAGTAGAGTACTGGAACTCACAAAATGCCCAGGTAATTTGTTAATTAGTTAATATGTCTTCTAAAGCTACTGCATCCTTGTTTATTGACTTTGTATGATTATATTTTGCAGAACTTGTCAGCAAGGAATAAAACTAATCGTGCCAACCAGACCCTTAATCATACAGCTGGGACAAAGAGCTTTGCCAGGGTCAGAAACGAACAGGTATAACAAATGGCCACTTATGAATGTCTTGATATACTATTATAAATCTAGTCACCTCATCAACTTGATGATCGGTTTTCATAGTGTACAATCTTATTTTATTGCTTTCTTATCTCTTCTAAGTTGTATAGTAGCTTTTCTATTTTCTTGTATGAAAAGATGGGATATTTATGTGAATGGGGATTGTATATGAATGCTACGTTTTGCATTCTTTTTTGTTTTTCAGGTTGAATGGCTTTATTTTAGACCAATTTGGTCTGGACAACCCTCTATTTTTAGGGGAGATGCCGTCGAAATTTTTATTATTTTTTCTTTATTTATCTCTACATGTGTTCTTTGTTTTTATATTTCTTCATCTTTTTAATCGGGTCAATTGTATTAATTTCTGCTTGTGGATGTTTAAATGATTTATGATGAATTAACACCATATTTTTTCATTAGGGATTGGCGGGCCGTGCTGAGACTTTTATAAAAACGCATACTCGAAAAGATGGCACGCCAATCAATGATGAAGCAACTGACAAGATAGTAAGTTATTTCCTCTTATTGTAGGTATACTTGTAGCATACGAATAACTTTATTAGCATCTATTTTGATAACTCAATGATTGCATAAATATTTTTTTCAGGATCAAATGCGAACTATCATGGAACAAGGCACGCCAGATTCGACAGCCCGAGATGATGTATATACTCAAGTCATGGGGCATGACACACATGGTAGGGTGCAGTGTTGTGGGTTAGGCCACACGCCCACTAGGCTGTGGGGTGGTAGTGCATCCTCGAGTACGTCATCTCGGTATGTCGATATGGATGAATTTAATAGGATGCGAGAACAATTGCAACGTACAGAGAAGCGGCTAGAAGAAGAGATGCGACAACGACAAACAATTGAAGCAACTGTTGCACAGCATGCCAGAGGATTTGAAGAATTTAGAAACTTCATGATGAGTAACCGTCAAACACAGGTATTATATAAATGCCTTACAAAAATACATATAGCACAAATTCATATCATCTTTATATTTAAATACCACATTTAATGATCTTTCTTACAATTTATAGTCTCCTGGCGAAACTTCTGCAAATGATAGTCCTCCTCGGGATTTTAGCTAGACAGACATGCATTCTTATTATTTGAGGTGAGTAACACAAGATAGCTTCGGTTCTATATATATATATATATTAATTTTTTTTTTCGGCTAAATTGATTTGTCTACTTATAATTTTACTGACGCATGATTCATTGTTATTTTCATGCAGGGCTATTAAATTGATACCAGTTGCAATTTCACTTGTTAATGGAAACCATTAATTTACTGTTCTTTAGTTTAATTTATATGACATGAATGTTTAGAGTATTTTAATTTTATTAGAATATCTTTTAGTTCACTTTCTTCTTTGTAATTGTTTTGCTCTATTTGTTATAAAATTTGCTACGAAATGAGATATTTTACAGGTATTTTACAGGATTTTCGGTCCACCTAATTATGGTTTTTGTATATGCAGGTAATGGCTTTTAGCAGCGGTAATTACCGCCGCTAAAAGCCAAAAGTTTTACGCGGCGGTAATTACCGCCGCTTAAAACATGAGTCGCATTTACTTATACAAATTATTAGCGGCGGTACTTACCGCCGCTAAAAGAATATAGAAGCACGTGAGCATTTTAGCGGCGGTCGCCAATGGAAGGTATTAGCGGCGGTAAATGTTATCGCCGTTAAAAATTTCTTATTAAGCGGCGGTAATACCCGCCGGTAAAAAGGTAATTTAACGGCGGTAATTACCGCCGTTAAATTCCCGCCGGCTATTTCTCCGAAATAGCGGCGGTAATTTTGCTACCACCGTTGTAGGCGTCGCTGATTCGTTTAGCGGCTCAATATAAAGCGGCGGTAGGATTTACCGCCGTTAAAGATGTAACGGCGGTAATTTGACTTTTTTGTAGTGAGAGATACTAAGAGAGCTTTTGTTCAAAACATGGTTAATCGGTTGACTCGCCAGAAAACTGTCCGAGTTTATAAGTTAGTCATCTTCGATTTCTATTATGCAGCTAATTAATTTAAACTCTCACTATTTTTCAAGGCAATTGAACAGGTTGTTTACCAACAAAAAAAAAACTGAACAGGTTGCTACCTGTTCAATTTTTTTTTTACAACTCAAAAAAAAAAAAAAAAAATTTGAACAGGTAGCTTTCTTGTCCAACTAACTTGACCGACATTTTCCGGTTACCCTACGAGCTTTAAACGGGGAAGTGGACGAGAGGGGTATAGATCGCACTCACACACACCTAATCACTATTAGGCCTCATGAACAAAACTGTTTTTGGTGATAAGTCTTGTCTCTATCAATTAAAAACTGTCCCACTTGATCGTTAGAAGTTTTTTAAGTTGTCCCAACACCAATGGGAGTAGAAGTGGCACCCTCATGACAGACAACTTCTACACCACTGTCAGGGTGCAGGATCAATCAATGAAAAGGAAAAAATGAAGGCCATTTTGAGAGATAAAAGATTAGGCCATGTATTCAATTATAATATATTAAAGTTATCTCTGATCCAAAGAAAAAAAATAACAAACTAAATTCAATATTTTCTTTCGTGTGAGGAAGGGGAAATATATATATATATATATATATAGATAAAAGCTTGATTTCAAAAGACTTGCATCAAACCAAAACTATTTTCAATATCCAAATCAATTAACTTTGAGAAATAACACTAGAAAAAGAAAAAAAAAGAAGGATAATGTGAAACAACTTTAATTGTTCCTAAAAAAATTTTCTGCGTATATTTTTCCTTAGATAACACCTTCTAGCATATCTAATGTATTAAAAATGTAATGTATGTCTTGAATTTCACCATTACCAAGTTTCCAATAGGTCTTCTTATTGATAGGGCGAAAGACAGAGCCTTGACCTAAAATTTTGGAGGTACTACATAAGGAGGGAATTAGGTCATTCTCAGTGCATAGAGTTTTGAGAAAGGTTTAGGTTTCTAAGAAAAGCAATTGTTGCGGTCAGAAGATTCTATTGTATTCACCGTTGTCTTTTAATTAATTTGTTGAATAGCTTAATCTCATACACACATGAGATTAGGCATTTACGGCCGAACCATGTAAATATGTGTCTCTTCATCTTGTTCTCTTTCTCTGTTTTATTTGTCACTGTTCTAGACATTTTTCTTCTAACACATCGTTTCATTTTGCCATTTCTTGTGATCTTTGGGACCGACGATCACCTATTTCCTAACCCCAAAAAAAAAAAAAAAATTGAGAAAAAAAAAAATTAATGTTCCCCACAAAGAGTTTTAGTGCATGTTCAATTCCCAAGAATGTTTTCTGCTTTTCTTATTTGTAATTTATCTTATCTTAGAACCCTATTTTTTTCAAAATTTTATGCTATATGCAATGATTTGATGGTCTTAGCTCCAAAAATTTATTGGATAAATTAAGTCACATATACGGGGCTATAACGCGTCAAGGACTCAGTCATATTCATGAAATGAACCTACGTTATCCATATACGTGTTCATCAAGAATCAAGTTGTTGCCTAGCCGTGAAGACAATTATTAGAAATAAATATATATCTCAAGTGTTTGAGGACTATGGGCTCAGATGATGTTATAATCTAATTCCTTGACGTCTCATAAACCACAAAGAGGAACATGACGCATAGTTTACAAAACTCAAATCTCAACGCACTTGAAACCTAAAAATATTCAGCTGCAGCAAAGTGTAAATTAATCTAACATAAACAAAGCAACAAAAAGAGGAACTAATCAATCTCACATCTTAAATTATTGAGAGGAGCCAGCATGTACATTCACCTCAGTAGAGATGATGGCCATTCCATGACAAGTCACAAGGGCCAAGATTGAAATCCTTCAAACCATAACCAAAAAAGAAGGATCTATTGCATATTTGATAAAGAAGGGTTCCATGTGTTTTTCCAACTCTTCTTCTCTTCCAGAGGCAAGTCTGTCAGCCCCTAAGCATTGCTTCACAAGGCAAAAGAAGCGTCTTTGCTGGCATAATCAACACGAACGTGAGAAGAAACATAAGATTTACAGCTACAAGAGATGTTTTAGATATACATGAACGTACGAGGGTTAAGTAGCTATTATTGATCGCAAAGAATGCAAGGTAATTAATGTTAATTAAAGGCCACCTATTCTTCATGTAGTGTTGTCCGGTTTGGAATGAAATCTTCTTCATTGTTTGTCTGAATAGGTCCTTGACGTGAACGTGAGATGCTTCCATGTGGAGCATCTCGTGGTCAGTAGTTTTTTGATTGTTGTAAATGTTTCAAGTGGGGCCCACATGAAAAAACATTTTCCATGAGATGATTTACATGACAGCATTTCATGGTCAGAAGACAATTCAGGTAAACATAGCAGAAGATTTTATCCTGATTTTAAGATATATATAATTTTGGCATGAAAGGATATAGGTCTTATAAGGGCAGAGGAAATGCAGGCATGACAAGGAATGGCCCAAATGGATCTAGCCCAGCTTAATCAAATTATGGGCCAAGATTGATGAGCCACCCCTAAAATTTTTGACTCTATTTGTTAGGTTGGCTAGGCAGGCCGGCATAAGGTTTTGAGCCCAAATATTGTGCAGGCCAAGCTGGACTTCGACACAGATAATAGCCGTCCAACCAAGGGGACCCTCATTACAATGTGCAGGCCGGACGAAGCTCTTTATTTTTTATTTTATTTATTTTTGGTAATCGGCGAAGCTCTTTATTTGGCTTGCCACTTTTGCAAGTGCTAAAATAATGAAATTGAGATGACCTCTAAAACAAAAGGCTTGGAGGACATGCAGCATCGATAACATAGAGTTAGATTTAAACGTTATTTTTGCTGACGTGGTTAGAGATATGGGAGGCTTGTATCTATACTAATATATAAAAAGAATTGCCAAGATTTTGTGGTCTGATAATATATGTCCAAAATGCACCAACTAAATGTACGTATTTACCTTAATTCTGAAGTTGATAAGAAACTACGCCTGAAAATAGATAACCACCAGCAAGATGCCTCAGTTTGTAACAAACAAATTCAAACATAAGGAACTGAATCAGAGCGTGCGGCTTCTTTCTTTTCAGCAAATTATTTTTCTAAATGGGCCCGCAATAATATTTACAAATTAGGTGTTTTGTAATTGGCTACGCGCGTAGGGCATGCAGTCCCCTATTCACAGATAATGTGAACTCATTTTGCTTTTATTTTCAAACTAAGTTTCTCCTTATATTTCAGTTTTCTAATTAATACTATTATTGATTTTATCATTTCGTTATAATTGGAACTTTTGGAGTTTGTTATCGTAGTTTAGATTTTGAGCTCCTAAAGGTTAGAACGCTTGTGTGAGTTATTATTTTATAGAGTTTGAGTTTATGATAAATCTTTCTATAAATTCATGTGGGTTGTATTTGGTTAGGTGAAAACAGTGGAAAAGTATGTAAAATATTGTTCCCCTTTTCTTTTTATTGATTTTATTTTATTTTGAGAGGAAAACTTTGATAGTTCCATTGCGTAAAAGAAAAAAAAATTAATAAATAAAATAAAATAGAGCTTTTCCATTGAAAATTGCTTTCTGACGGGATCATATTTTCCTTATGAATCAAACACAAAAATTTAAATTGAAAGTTCATTTTCTTTTCTTTCCTACGAATTCCATCAAAACAAATACACCGCATTTGGTATATAGAAAATGTGGACTTATTGAAAAGTATTTTTCCAAAAGAATCCCATTTTTTTTTAACTAGAAGGTTCTTCCAAGTATTTCCATTAGTGCACAATCGCTATATACCACTTTGTGTAGGAAGTATAGTGAACTATTGAAACATAAAAACTAGTCAAATTTGGTTTAGAGATATAGTCTGATTCTAGGTACCACCATTTCGTGATTCCTAGTAGTCGTTGGGTGACCGGCGGATTCGTGGAATTGCAATCAACACTTACCAGTCAAACAAAGGGCGAGGATGTACTGTGGAAATCTGTGATGGATAACCTCCACAAGGAAGGCCCCGAAATCACAGAAGAGTAGCTGAAAGGACCACAAGGTGAACCGGCTGTAAAGGTTGCCGTTTTAGCCCTATAGTGTTATCAAAGTACCCGCTGCCAGCTCATAAATGCAGACCCCATAAGTTAGATTTTTAATCCACCAACAAAACAAAGAATATATGAAAAGAAAGCTTAAGTAGACAGCATGACCATTTAAGATCGAGTAGGAGAGCAACAGTTACAGACAGAATGAAAAGGTGAGTTTTTCTTTTCTTTTTTTGGAAGTTGCAAAGGTGAGTCCCTGGTGGTCCAATAGTAAGGTATGCGTACACGTAGGTATATGAAGCCTACGTGTACACACCTCCACTGTTTGACCCTACGTGTACACATCTCCATTGTAGGACCAGCAGATCTTCCAGCGTGAACTCTCGACAAACTTAAAAAGGAAAAAAAAACTCACTTTTGCAATCTCGGCAAACTTAATTAAGACAAAATCTATTCTATGTAAAGACGACCATGGGTTTTCTGCCTGATATTCTATACCCAAGATGCTCTCCAATTATCCAGGTTTGTTACCTCCACTTCAACATCATAACTAAGTAAATGAAATCCGGAACTTGGGTCTAAATTGGCTCTTGCTTTTAAAGTGCTTTCTTGTTCACATAAAACATTTACAAAAAATGAAAAATACTTACAATGGGATGCTCCATATAGAAGCATCTCACTTTAAAAGTAAAACCAACTTAATTGGACTTCTGGGGAAAAAAACAAGGGATATAATGTGTCATATGTGACATGAAAAGTGGTTGATGGTCATCAAAAAAAAAAAAATAATAAATAAAAGGCTGGGAAAATGTTTTACGTACGAGTTAGAACTGACACAGTTGCCCATGTACACGTCGTCTTAAATCGATGTTCACACTGTAACGTATGACCTGGAAACCGGATATAGCAGGTCTTCAGCCCTTAACCCTTCCAATATAAGTTGACGAGTAGAGTGAGATGGGGAGATCGGTAGAAGCCTCTGAACTCTCAAGTGAAGAGGAGGAAGACAGTGATAACGCTTGTAACCCTTGCAAACCGATTCTCAGCCGTTCGATTCATATTGTCGACGGTCAGGATGCCGATCTATTTGATCGCAGTCGGCAGGCCTCAGGAGGCAACTCACCCAGACGCTTTGAGAGCCGCCTTCGCTGAGTTCATATGCACTCTCATCTTCGTATTCGCCGGCGAAGGCTCCACCATGGCCTTAAACAAGCTTACGTTCGGCGCCAGCACCCCCGCCGGTCTTCTCGTCGCCGCCTTAGCTCACGGTTTGGCCCTATTCGTGGCCGTAGCCATCGCATTTAACATCTCCGGCGGCCACATCAACCCCGCCGTCACTTTCGGTGTCTTCCTCGGCGGAAACATCACTCTCCTCCGAGGAATCCTCTACTGGATCGCTCAGCTTCTCGGCTCCATCATTGCTTGCTTGCTTCTCAAGTTGGCCACCAACGGCATGGTCCGACTTGTTATATAAACTCGAAAAGAAAAATCTTTGTTTTTTGAAGTTAGTTATTACAGTTACTTTGACGGTTATTGACGTTTGGGGTTGTGTTTATGGTGCAGACCAGCACGGCGTTCTCTCTGTCGGAAGGGGTGGGTGTGTGGAACGCGTTCGTGTTCGAGATCGTGATGACGTTCGGGCTCGTCTTCACGGTCTACGCCACAGCCGTGGATCCTAACAAGGGTAGTTTGGGAACTATCGCACCGATCGCGATCGGTTTGATGCTTGCAGCGAACATTCTGGCTGGCGGAGCCTTCGACGGAGGTTCCATGAACCCGGCCATGTCGTTCGGACCGGCTTTGGTGAGCTGGAACTGGGCCAACCACTGGATTTACTGGGCTGGGCCTCTGCTCGGTGGTGGCATTGCCGGGCTCGTATATGACTTCGTGTTCATTACCCACGGTCAAATTCGTGAACCGGTGCCCATCACCGAATACTAATCTAGCCCGTCTGGCCCACAGACGTTCTAGCTTAGCTTCTGGCACGGATCTCGTGATTTCTCAACTTCTTGATTTCTTGTGTTTCGTCTCGTAGCGATCGTCCTCGCCTTTGATTGAAGGCTGGAACGCTGTCACCGTGTGTTTTTGATGTGTCGGGTGTGATTTTCCTGTGGTGTATGTGATGCCATGATCTAAACACAATTTCATTTAAATTTAATTGGACTTGATGGCATTTAAACATTACGAATTGCTTCAGTGTTTTCTCTCTTTTAGAAACAATTGTGATATATCTATAAGATATGTATCCTTGTCGGTGCATAGATGTTTATGAAATCGTCTGCCTCAGTGATCCTGCGGCAGTCATCTGCGTGACAGTATCCCACGAATGCTGGAGGGTCTGCCGCAGCATCTCATGTGATATAAGACTTGATTGTATTTTTTAATTAAGTGTTTTATGGTTTTGGGTCTACAACTATTAATGGCAGCGTAAGAACATTAATTAGATATGAAGTTTAGAATGCAAGCAAATCCATGATTTTGATAATAATGAAATTGAAACATAGTGACCAAGTGATGCTATTCAAATATCATATATGGGTCTCCTCACTCTTTAACCTGAATAGGAAATTAAGGAGTATTTTCGGAAAAAGATCCGGGGTCTTTTTACTTTAAACAATTAGTCTTAATTGTACAACCAAGACTAATTCATACAAGTATAGAAGAGCCTGTGAGAACTGGAACGTGAGCTGCATCTTGGAGGACATCTTCCAAATTCACCTTTGTGTGGAGAAAATCTAACCATTTGAAGCCTAGAATTCTTTGTTTCTATGTTAACCAACTTTCAAGAACTGCAGTTTTTGCCTTTTGACCCAGCAGCCCGTAAGACATCATATGATGCAACAACCCCTGAAATCTTGATCTTATGGTTTGAAAATCACTACTACACCCAACCACCAGCTCATTGAAAAAATGTTAGGTAGATGGCTGGTGTAAGCACCTGTGATTCAATACAGGCTCCCTTCACCTTGGAAACCCCTAGCCCCATTGATTGAAATAGGAAAATCTTGTGGGAATTTTTGCAAATTATATTCAAGATCTCCCCAATTTATTCTGAGGTACCATACGTGCAGGGTTATTTTTGGTGTGTCAAAAATATTGGGATTAGGGTTATTATATAAATCATGTTGTAACCCTGATTGAAACTAGTGGAATTTTTCGCTATACACAAGAGGGTGAAAGCACACTCCCAAACCACTTAAATTTATGCGTTCTAATTGCGCTTCTTCTTCTTCATCTCGTTTTTATTGTTCACATTGCGCAATTCTCAACACGTACCCAAGGGCTTCAGGGGAACCTCATTACCCAAGACGCTTATCCCCACAAAGATCACAGGTCAGGTACGTCTAATATGGGACGAAATATTCTGCTATGTTTATTTGAATTGCCCTCTGCTTCAGCTGTGAGATGCTGTCATGTGGAGCATCTCACTATCAATGCATTTTTATGTGGGCCCCATCTGAAACATTTATAACAGTGAAAAAACATTGACCGTGAGATGAGCCTGACTTTAATAACTGGGCTTGAAAATGTTGAGCTCATCTTCCAGTTATTGGAATGAGTTTTGGTTGATAGGTGAGTGTTTGGTTAGGTGTGAGAGAATGAATTCTCCCAAAATCAGAATAACAAAAAACCGTTGTCCTCACATTTTGTGCATACGAACACCCTGAGGCTTTTACACTTAACGAGTTTAGAGTAAAAAAAATTTTGATCAAGAAAGAATCAATCTAGTCCAACCATGAAATCCGGGGGAGCCGGCCCTTGGTAGAACGTCTATGAACTTCCCTGAGTCATAAATGGGTCATTTAGCCGGGTCTTTAATGAGACCAATTTAACCCAGTTGACTGCCTACCCTTGCACAAGTCAACCAACCACTCTGTGTGATCACTGGGAAAGTTATGATCTTCTATTAAGTAACTTGAAACAATTACTTACACGAGTGACAAGTCAACCAACAGATCAGAGTTCTAGAAATTTTAACACTGTTACACTCATGCAAAATCATGTTTATTTTAAGAACTTTTCATCCCTCGTGAATTGACTCCATAACAGTTTAGATCTTCCTTAAATTTTTTTTTTTTTTCATTTTTAAGTTTACTTCTCTGCATTCTAGAAGGTTTCAATTGACCTTAATGAGACAAGCCCTTAAAAAATGAAGTTGGTTGATCTCTGATAGATTCCCTGGAGTAATCTCTTGTTTAAAATATTAAAACTTTGTTTCCTTTTTAATGTTTATGGTATTCTTAAGGCCATAGCTTATCACAAACTTGAAGAAGATGCTTTCCTTAGTAGAAACAAAACCTCCATTAAAATGAAAAAGAACTTTAGAGAAAAAGCCACTCAAATCCCAAATGATAAGCTCCCTGCTGCAGGCCATTTTGCATTTGACAGAGCGTAGTTTTAGTAACATGGAAGGACTCAGTTGAGACATGGCAGAAAGTTGTGCAAGTCTAAGGGACTATGCGTGCTCTAAATTCAAATCCCTGGTTAAGAAGAGCCCCAGTCAACCATAGTTGTAATGTTGACAAGTTCATTTCCTCCCCACATTCTCCAACCTGTTTTGAGTATAATAATGGATCAATCAAAATCATCCATAAAAACATACCCATGAAAATCTAATGAAAGTAAGACAAAGGAGCAGAATTGAAGCAGCTTACATTCACTGTAAAAGTCAGTATGAGGCTGTCCGACGCTGTCGAGAAGTTTGAGCTTTGAACTTCAAAGGACGTTAACGATTCAATGGCCTTATAAAGAGGCACTGCCACCCCTTCTCCCTTGTTGCAGACCACTCTGACATAAAAATTTCTTTCTTCCACTTGAAACACATTCATCTACAAAACCATATAACATATCAGCATGTCATTTGCAGGCAAACCCAACCCTTTTTGCTTTAAATAAAAAAAAAAAACTATTATTGCAGCAAGCAAACCTGCAGTATCTTCTTGCAAATTGAATGCCCAGTGTTAGAAAGTTTTATCTTCTTTGGATTTTTAACCATGCCTTGAGATGTTTTGCATCCTCCCTTTGTTGATGATTCAAGCCCTGCAATCTCAGCTCTTAGTTTCTTAGCTTGCACCTGCATATCTTGAACATACAACACAGCATCTCCTATAATTGAAGCCTTATCCATCTGCACAGCCAAATAAAAGAAAATTTTTTTTTTAAACTATCACTCAAGTCCTGCTCCTCAAAAAATTAGATGTTTGAATAAAGGCCTTACACACATTGTAAGAGCTAACACACCTTAGTTATATTAGGAACTAAAGCTCGCAATGCATAAAGCTTTTCCTTCATTCGACCCCTCCTCCGCCGCTCTGAAATCAGAGTTCTTGAACGGTCAGTCATCTTCCTATTTGTTGGGCTAATTGTTGCTGTCCCAGAGGAGTCACCCCTGTTCTCCTCATCATCTTCCTCAAAATCTTCACTAAATGGTGCTAAGGAGTTGTGAAGTGAGTTGGGATCCGAAGTGCTAATGGAACTGAAATCAAACAAGTTTCCAGGTGTGGGGGTGAATTGATTATCCACCATTCCATCATTGAACATGAGCTCACAATCATAATTTGGTCCAAAACAAGTGATGGGGTCCTCATGATCTTCTCTGAAGACATTGATGAACTCCTCAAAATTGCTCCCATTGATAAAATCATGAAATTCGAGGTTTGTACCGAGCTCTTGAGTTGCTTCAAATGCTAAACTCTCCATTACTTGTACTATTTCCTCACTTGAGACTTTTAAGATTATAAGCCTGATGGTATTATTAATAGTGGGCTAATATGGTTACCCCTCTTCGTGTGAACAGAATCCATACAATGTTTGTGACATCAGGACCTTTATACCTAACAAAACCCTGATAAACTAAGAGCTCTTTTTTTTATTTTCTTAACATTAGTTTTATGCAAAATGGGAATAGAGATGTCAACCTTGAAATTGAGATTCATAAGGAAGAACAGATTGGAATGAAGCATAGATGTATCTAAAGAAAAAGATTTCACTTTTCATCCTGTCAATCCTTTCTGGGAAACATGATTGGATAGTTCTCCTCCAAGGCTCCGACCTCAGAAAAAAAAAGGAGGGGCCTAGAAAATGCTGTTCAGAACTTCCAAGTCAACAGGGTTTCATAATTCCTAGTACATTTGGATGACTCTGAATCCTTCTAAAGAAAAAGAATTCACTTTTCATCCTATCAATCTTTCCTAAGAAACATGATTTAAGCAGTTCTCCTCCAAGGCTCCAACCTTAGTAAAAACTTGTATTGTAACATCCACCCCTTTATCTTATTGTGACTAGCTCTTAACAGATTTACAACAGTCATCACTTTCTACCCATATTTTTTGAGCTATACTTGTTTAAAACTCAGAACTTTTTCTTCCCCATATACTATTTGCCATTTCTCGTAACAATGGTGAAATTCTTATGTTTCAAAGCCTCTTTTAGAAAGTGATTACCTGAGCAGCAGCCATTTTGGTAACAAAGAGAAGAAACATATAAACTATGAAAGTGAAATGAGTCCTGCTGTTATTTATATTTGTCAAAGTGGTTAGTTTAGTTGAATCTGATAACCCTACCTGCCTTTGTCATGACACGTGATCGGCGTCTTGAGTTATAGATCACGAATAATTTATCTAAGACAAACAAAATTCAGATTGATAATTATATTGATCTGCTGAAACTTCTTTTATATGTCATAAAATTTCAGAGCCCAACTGGGGAAGGTTAGCAAAGGGAGTTTGAAATGATTTAGCAAAGTGGGAACACCATCTGATCCTCAAATGATACCCTTGAATATATTGTTAAGACTCTTGGATGTGGTCAGTGCTTACAAAAGCCAAGTTTAATACACTGATAAATTAAGGGAAGTGCAAATGGTTATTATTGTATTAATGAAGCATCTAAACATTGGATTGTCACTGTTCTTATATGGTTGTGTTTATTATTATATTAATTAAGCATCTAAACATTGGATTATCACTGTTCTTATATGGCTGTGTGTGCTTTGCACAACCCACATGTTGCTTGACATGGGGCAAGAGTACGGTGGCATGTGTTTCGATATCACTTTTACTGTATTATAGTCCTAATGTATATGAAAAATGGTGTCCCCACAGGAACCCCATGTGCCCTAAGCAAGGTATTTACATCTAAGCATTGTGTCTATTCATGGAAGTTTCATGGGGTAGCCCAAAAATACATGTTCCAGCAAAGAATTGATAGGACCTGATTAGTTGAAGCCAGGAGCAATATGATCTGGGATTTATTTAGTGATTAAAAAAACATTTTATGAACTTATTCAAACTCCTGGGAAGCTAGGATCCAGGATCCCAAAAATAATTATGATGAAACCCAATAGGAAGCTTGATCTCCCCTAATATCCATCAGTTCCACGTACCAACCCTTCAAAATTAAAGGCCAAGACTAAATTTGGTTTCTTGAGCTAGGTACCTAGATCCTCTCAGGGTCAAACCACAGAAGCAATAGAAATATGCAAATTAAAAAACCACAAGAAGATTCAGGTGGTTAGGTAGTGTAGTTAGATCTACTGAGGAGAGAATCAATAAGACTCTGTTATGATAATAATGGAGATTAATTGAGAACTTTGGAAGCAATAAACCAATTGGCCATGTACCATGGAAATGGTGGCCCAATGGTCTTGCGGGTTATTCCTATGTGGTTTGGAGGTGGAGGTTTTGGGATCAATTTCTCTTGTGTATGTAGGGGTTAGTCTTAATAACTAAACAAATTCCACCTACAGGATTCGTTGCACTTTTATGGTGTGGTGATGACTGTCCATTCGCCCCAACTAAGGTGAGAATGTGTGGTGGCTATGGTTCAATCGAAACGTTCCACAGTAGGGAAAATACCACCATGGTCAAGCCCATTGGGGTCGGCCACGCTGGTATAGGGTTGCTTATTGGGCCGGGCCGACATGACGCATCATGCTTAAAAGCGTGCCCGTGCTTGGCATGACACGATCTGTGCCCTAACAGCGGGTTGTACCGTGCCAGCCCTACCAGGCCTTGGGCTCGGCAAGGCACAGCCCCCGAAGCACGTGTGCCGCACGGCATGCTTTAAGCATACCTTATTGTGCTAGCCCGAGTGCTGGCCTGCGGGCTTGTCCAATTTTTATAATTTTTTTAGAATTTTCTATGTTTTTAAGTAATGAAAAGTTAAAATTTTTAGTAATAGAAATTCTTTATGTAATTTTTTTTGGAGAAAATTGTATCCAATATGTGTAAGAAATTTGTGTGAATAATAAATATATTTTTTAAATTTTTATGTATTATTTATTTATTTATTTTGAATTTTTTAATAAATATATTACACGGCCCATGGGAGGCCTGGTAGCCCGTGTGCCATGGGATGGGCCGTGCCTAGGATAATGGGTTACAGGCGAGAGATGGGCCGTATCGTGCCTGACCCGTGGCCCGCCATGCTAAATGTGCTCGTGCCGTGTCGGGACGGCCCATTAAGCAATCTACGCTGGTAGCCATTTTGATTACAGAGAAAAAAAAAAACCAACTGGACGTATAAACGGACACATTTCAATCTTACTCATTAGTATACAGTATAAGTTTTCTTGGGCTTTTCAAAACCCAAATGAAGAGCAAATTCTCATTTATAATTGGATTGGAACCCTGGACTTAATCCAGCTATACACGAAACCCAATTCATGCTCAATTTGGGGCTTGGTGCTAGCCCAAAACCCAACTAAATCCATTATGGACCTAAGCAATCAATCTACTTTAACAATCTGCCCAACTCAAGGTCCATCCAGACAAAAATTCTTCGCACGGTAGATTTCAAGTCGTAGGTTTCCTTCGCGGTCCCACAAACGGATGGTAGCGTGTATGGTCCATAAGCCTGTCAACGGATTTAGTGTGGGTCCAATTGTGTTTCATCATATTGGGTCCAACAATACGTTATACCAATTAGAACTGTAAATCTAGCTTGGACCGCCCAACTCAGCCCGAATAAAAGCCTGAAGTGAGCATTGAGTTTGGGTTGGGTTTTATTTTTAGCCCGAAGTTGAGTTTGGGTTGGACTTGGGTTCGAGTTATACAACTCGAAAAGCTCGAAGTTAATGTTGACTTTATGTATACGCTCTCATATAGATATATGTATAAAACTCCACCAAATATATTTAAGTTGGGTTTCATTTTTAGCCTGAAGTTGAGTTTGGGTTGGGCTTAGGTTCAAGCTATACAACTCGAAAAGCCTGAAGTTAATTTTGACTTTATGTACACGCTCTCATATATATTTAAGTGAATATTTATTTGTATGTATATGTATCATTGTTTTCTTTTCTTTTTATATTGTCATTGTATTTATGCAATCAAATATTAAACATAAACTTATTAACATGTGATAATAAGTTTATGAATTTTTGTAATCAACTATTAACAATGAATGTGATATTTGGGAGCACATACTCTACAAGAAAGATTGTGCAAAACCACAAATATAGTGAGCTAGTATTATATTTTAAAATTTTTAAAGAAATAAATTACTTAATTGTATTTTTTCCAAATTCAAGGGATAAATCAAGAGGAATTTGTGACATTTGCATTTATAACAAACAAACATAAAAGCATGTTGATAGACAATTTAATGAATGATATTCCAACATTTTGTAATTATAACAAAAAATGAAAAAAAAATCAAAATCTTATATTTTGTTTGGGCCAACCCGAACCCAACTCGAACTCAAACAATAATGTTTGGGTTTAGTGAGTTTGGGTTAGGGCGGGTCAACGACGAGTTTGGGCTAATAAATCCTATATTGGGTTGAGCTCGAACTCTCATAACCCGACCCAACCCGCCCTACTTACACCTCAAATATTACCAATCCATATCTGGTGTAACTGAAATAGAGATTGCCCAAACCAAAACTAAAACTAAAAAATTTAGCTTTTAGTTCAGTTTGGTTTTATTTATTTGGTTTTTGGTTTAATGTATCAGTTTCTAATTCGATTTTCAGTTTAGTTCTCTACAATATAGTTTGGTTTTGGTTTGATTCTGTGGGATTTTAAATCTTGGTCAGTACTGAGCTGTACTGGTTGGTAGAAATCAATACTAGACTTTGTATTGGTAAAATAAAGAGCAGTCTCTCGAAGAACATGCCAAAAAGAAAATTAAATTTCCCAAAATAAGCATATAATGCATACACTTATAATCATAGTTGTTATTTCTATTTTTTTACTTTTCAAAAAATAACACAATTATTAATATCTAATTTTTTAATTTTAATTATCCGCTACACATAGGGCTATTAATGGGTTGGATAAAAATTCAAACTTGAATTTGACCCGATTATCCGAAACTGGATCTTGGTTTACATCCTATAATCAGAATACAAGTCCAATTTATGTTCACATTTGAATATGAAATCATACATATTCGACTCGAAAAGATCTGACCGCTTATTTTATGTATATGCTTTGAGGCTTTTTAAGTCATTTTATATCTTAGTATAGAAGGAATGAAGGTTTTATGTATTATTTATTGATTTAAGGTTATAATATGAGAAAAATTGAATTAATACATCCCCTATTTGATCCACTAACTTGTTGTTTACAGTGTTTTAATTTTTTCAAATATTATCAAATTGGATTCGGATATTGAATAATTGGTTTTTCGAAGAATTCAGATATAAAGCATCTGTCGGATTTCAGTTCGAATAGTGATCATCAATATTCCTTATGAGATCAAATCTAAAATGTGATATTGAAAACATTCGCTATGGAAGATAAATTAAGGTAGGATATAAGTACATGTGGATCGCATTACCTTAAAAGGATATCCTTTAAAGCAGGTCAGGTCTCTTTCCCGAACGATGACACGTCAGCCGTCATCGGATAGGTGCTGACTGTGTTATTTTCTTTTCCGTTTCGAACGTGCCCAAGATAACCACCAGTAGACCAATACATGCCCGCCACGTATAATCGCGAACGCCATCCCTCGTGCGCTATTCCTTCTAAAGCGGGCCGCAGGCCCACAATCTCTTTGTTAGAAAACAGTGTGGCCCACTCCTCGTCAGCAAACACTCGAGCCTATCCACACTTTGTGCCGCTTGAAGGAAAGGCAGGGGTATATCGTAATTATAGTTCCTTCGGGAAGAAGTGAGACTCAGGCGTTTAAGAAGTGAACTCGGTAGTTATAAGAGGCAACTCGCTCTTCCAATAACTCCTCAGGATTCAGGAGGCCTGATTTCGTTGTCCGCCAAAACCGATCCCTTGCCGGTACGTTTCGCAGATGGAGGGATTTGGGTTTTATTTATATTCAAATATTAAGACGGGTTTCTCTGCAAATCCTCTTACATTGTACATTTGTCATTTTAATGGTGTCTGGGGCTTGATATCGCTCAGAGAAAACCGCTTCTTTCTTTGTGAAAGTTGTGGTCTCCTTCTCCTCCATATTTTTATCCTTTTGGTATATTTTTGATAAATTTGGTTTGCCTTGTGGGGGCGCAGATATAGAAGAAAGAAGATTAAGAACCGAAGAATGGAAACCGTTTTGCAACCCCAATCATCTTCTCAAGGATCAGAGTTTGTTGAATCATCGGAACAGAATAGTACATTGATGGAGATGGGGTCTGGGAATTTCGGGTATTCTAACTCTGCTTCTTTGTCTGCTTCCGCTGATACGATCTGGGGGTGTTTTTTTAGTTTTCTGAAGAACGTAAATTTGGTGGTGCAGGTGCTCACACTACAGACGGAGATGCAAGATCAGATCCCCTTGTTGTAGTGAGATATTTGATTGTAGGCATTGCCACAACGAAGCCAAAGTAAGATTTTCATTCGTTCGTTTTTCTTTTCATCGCTTGTCCTGTCCCTTTTTTTTTTCCTGAAAAATTCTAACATGAAGCAGTATCTCGGTTCTGGACAGAATTCAGTTGAGATTAATCCTCTCGATCGCCATGATATTCCTCGTCATGAAATAAACAAGGTTTGTTTTCTCCTTTTTATTTTTTTATTAGTTCATGTAAAATTCTAACACCTTAAAACTTTCGACCTCAAATTTATAATTTACTCATTTTAGTTGTACTTCATTTTTGAGCTTGAATTAAAGAGAAAATCAATAAAAGGGCGGAGGGGAGCTTTCACTTCTTTCTCTGCAAATGTTCTTTGGTGTTTGCTAAGGCATGGATACTATTGGAACAAAACGATTTTTCTGATAAGCTTTATATCTTTTATATTTTGAGCCTACATAAAGGAGTCTCTTGCTTTCTTTACTCTTTGTTTCTGGAGAAGAAATGGAAAGGAACATAGAAGAGGCATGGAAAAGTATTATAGGGTCACATGGATGACTCTGTCTTACCCTTTTCTATGAAAGATATCTAAAAGTTGTGGATCCCATTAAAAGAGACAAACTTTATGGATAAGATTAGATAATATCCTGTTTTATCAGTGCTCTTATGGATATGAAATTCCCTCTTGAATTTTTCATTATAACCTATTACATCTTTAAAGGATTGAATTAAATTATTTGACAAAGATAAAATATTGATCCACCACTTTCTGCTTGGTTTGCCTTTTCTTCAGGTGATATGCTCTCTTTGTGGCACAGAGCAAGATGTGAGTCTCCGAATATACTTACTAAATGAAAGAATAATAAATCTCCTAAATGGGTATTCATCTTCCCTTGTTCTCCTTTCAGGTCCAACAGAATTGCATAAACTGTGGAGTTTGCATGGGCAAGTACTTTTGCCCGAAATGCAAGTTCTTCGATGACGATGTAAGCAATCCATGAATTTCTTCTTAAAACTATTATTCCGTCTAGGTTGTATGTTAGTGGTTTACGTAATTCATATTTCTTCCCGGTTTCAGATTTCAAAAAACCAATACCACTGTGATGAATGTGGAATCTGCAGGTAAAGTTCTTGATGATCCATATTAGCTCTTTTCCCAATTCTAATTCCTAATCAGTAAGTTCTTTGCATTTGCTTGTATACATTCCTATTCATCTCCTCTGCTTTTGTTGATTCAGAACTGGCGGCGAGGAGAACTTTTTCCACTGTGATAAATGTGGTAAATAAAATGACCAACTCCTCAAATCTTATAGACTTCATTCCTGTTGTTTCGCTGTACATTAATTGATTTCGGGCCCTGGTTCAGGATGCTGTTATTCAATATTATTAAGGAATATGCATCGTTGTGTGGAAAAAGCTATGCACCACAATTGCCCTGTCTGCTTTGAGGTAAAAGTTAGAAAAATATAGCAAAGCTATTAACCAAGCAAATTAAAGAAAAGTTTGTTGATTCTCAATGGGAGGAAATTTCTATGTGCAGTTTCTCTTTGACACAATGAAAGAGATAACTGTTTTACAATGTGGACATACAATACATCTTGAATGCTTGAAGGAGATGGAGATGCATTTTCGGTAAGTACTTCGGAAGGAGAGATGAATGTTGTCTTGAAGTGTTTCCCTTGCATTTGGCTCTTGATTTGATTCTACTTTGGTAATTATCCAAGTGTGTCTCTAGTGACTCTTATGGTATTACAGGTACTCATGTCCTGTTTGCTCAAAGTCGTTCCGTGATATGTCCAGAATCTGGGAAAAACTTGATCAGGAGGTACATTGATGATTTCTCAATCTCACTGTTTGGAAAACATGTTTTCCACAATTTACATGCTAATCGTCATAATTAAACTAATTTCAGGTTGCTTCAACCCCAATGCCTGAAATGTACAGAAACAAAATGGTAAGAGAAAGATGAACTAGCAACCTATTTGATAATATTTTTTGAAATACTGTGATCAGTCTATAAAATTTCTCTATTTGGTATTGCAAATGTTTAGGTTTGGATCCTGTGCAATGACTGTGGGGCAACTTCAGAGGTTAATTTTCACATTATTGCACACAAGTGCGCAAGTTGCAAATCATACAATACTAGGCAGACAAGAGGATACCCTGCATCATGCTCATCAAGGATCACAGAAATGGTGAGATGATAGATGTCGAATCATGCTTCCAAAGAACAGCCATAAGTATGGCTTTTCTATAGCAACCAAACAGAGAAATTGGATTCAATCCCAAGAGTGGAAGTAATGAAACCCTCATTCCTTCAATCTTTCCTTTTCCCAATGGTTTCTCTGTTAGTTCACTTCACAAGGTAACATCAAGAAGGCTCCATGACGGTGTAACGGTCATAAGTTTGAAAATTAAATGTTTTGTAGATTCATGTAGGATTAATTTCTGTATGCTTTTCAATCTAGTTGGAATGCTTCACAAGGATTATGAAAAGAATTAGAATAGTTTCCTTCTTAGGAAACTGAATTATTTCAGTTTGGTTAACCAAATATAAAACCAATTTTTTGGTTTTTTGGAATATAAGATAAAACCAAATTGGAATAACCCAAACATATATAAACCGAAAACAAAAAACGAATTGATGGAATAGAACATGTGAAAGCAAAAGTATCTCTTCTACAAATAAACACACATGCTATGACTAAATAAGACATCTTTCAACTAAAAGAAACCCCATGTTGAAAGGAAACTTGAAAACTCTCAAGAAATTGGTGTATAACAGGGCCATCGCCCTTCATTTGTCAAGCAAGAATTCTATGTCAATATTGAAATTCAACATGCAATTGATGTGCCTCTGGAAATTATGTCATTGAATGAGTCGGCTGCCCCAACAGCAAAGAATAAATGCACTTCTTATGGGCCTCATGGTGAATGGAGAAGTCTCCCTGGGACCAATCTCATTTTCTAACACATCCAACGTTTCATCTGACGAAATCCCATTCATGAATATTATTATGATGAGGTCAGTAATGAGCACAACATTACATATGCATAGGCCAGAATCAATGGACTTATGGTTATTTGACTTTTGGCATCAACAGTAATCTTTGAAAACTTTTTCTTCAGCGAAATGTTGACAATCCTGTAATTTTGGAGATGAGCTTACATCTCAAATCTTTATCGCTCATGATTTGGGGGAATTCGGGAGACAACGTATTTAGCTGTCTTGTTAAGTTTGTTGAACAATAAAGTGAGGGAGACTGCCACAGAAACCATTTTCTTCCCTGAAACATTTCAATATTATGAAAAGAACAACGGTCTCCAAACGATAACGTGAGAGAGACCACCACAGTATCCATCTCTCTCTCTCTCTCTCTTTCTGTGCAGCATCTCTACAGCATCGTCCTGATGTTCATCTCGGTGATGTAATTGTAAGCCAGTTACGAAAATTATATTTGTTCCTTCTCTGCCAAACTTTGATGACAATAATTTTAAGGTCCCACAGAAGTACCTATTTTGTGCATGGGATGATATCAAACTTGTCCAAGAAACCAAGTTCTTGGCGGGCATTACCTCAAAAGGCTGTCTTTCATGTTCCTCATCCCACGTTTTGCCAAGATTGAAATCTTCGAATTCCAAGGCATTGTGTTTCTTTTGGGCATATCCTCAAACACCCCACGAGCAAATATGAACTCCTGAATCAGAATATGAGTCTAGCTAGCAGCGCAGTTCCAACATAAACGTTAAGAATGAGCTCCACAATTTGTCTTAGGTAGCTTTTTGATGAGTGAATGAGGAAGTGAAAGTTCTTTTGGAGATTTCATGGATTTGCTAACTACTCCTAATTTCTTACTTTCTGCCGCTTTTTAAACGAGTTGGCTGTTAAGACAGTTGGACATAAAGATCATAACTGCTTTCAAGGGTCGCCTCTCTCTCTCTCTCTCTCTCTTCATAACTGCTTTCAAGGGTCGTCTCTCTCTCTCTGACACACTCGATCTCTCACTTGAATAAAGATAATTACCATTGTTTAATCAATTTCCGATACCCTGGAGCGCGAATATTAATCATAATGTAAAAAGATCTGACCAAAACCACGGCGTCACATAATGAAACAGTATACGTATAGGGTATATTTCATCACAGTATTTTATTACAGCAAAGAATTATTAGATTCTATAGACTAACACATGATATATTGGAGTAAAGTACTAATCTCATCCACCACAAGTAATGTAGGCAAAACTCCATTACAATCAAGGATCTAATCTTTCTTCTTTATCTCTTCTTCCTTTGGACCATAGAAATGAATCTCGCGTTTATTGATTGGTTGCAGTGGCCTTGCGTTCTCCTCAGCAGACTGAAATAGAAGAAATCACAACCATAAGATACCAGCTGAAAAATCAGGCAAATCAAATTTTAGAAGCAAAAACTGTAGTTAACTTACGTCGTGAACGGCATCCCTCAATAACGCGACTTGCGCTACTGAAACAGTCCTCACCTGAAGATAATTTCAGATTTGGTGTGAATACCAAATTAATATCATGCTTGCAAAGGAAGTAACAGATGATTTGTTTTGATTGTGATTAATAACTAGGTTATATAAGGAGATTGTACCCTTTTGTTGAGAGTCCAAATGACACCTTCAGTGCAAGGAGGAGTGGTGAGTGAGCCCATGTATCTGTAAAACTTCTCACCATCCATCTCTATATGTCTTGGATCAACAACACCCGCATCTCTCTGTTCTTTGGTATCAGATATAGACCATATTTTTAACATCCTCAACTGGGCACCAAAACAAATACCATTTATCAGACACACACACATATATAACAGGTAACACATATACAGAGAGAGAGAGAGAGAGAGAGAGAGAGAGATTTACCTCAGTGAGAAATGGGTCGGGTTGGCCGATATCGTAAAGGACTCCAACCACAGCTGTTTTGTTATTATCTTTGGGATCCAAGCTTTGATGAATCATATGTAGCTCCATGGCATACCTGGTTTGATTAAAGGTAAATTTTAGGAGCTGAGAGGCCAAAAAGCCCTACTTGAGACATAGTTTCTTCTATAGAGACAAGAAAAGTGGGTACCTCTTGCCATGTAATGTGTGCTCGGAAGGGGAATGCCAGTGGCATTGCTGTAATGCGTAATCTGTGCCGTTAATCCGAATTGAGCCAGCATCACCTACCCATTTAAGCTGCATCCACCCATAGCAGAAAATAAATTGGTCAGAAGATCAATAACCGGACCTATATATGAGTGATTGGGAAAGAGAGAGAGAGAGAGAGAGAGAGAGAGAGAGAGAGAGAGATAATTTTTTTTTATTTTTTTAAAGAATGGACTATTCACAGATTTGGCATAGAATGGGGTCCGACAATTTGAATATCTTAATTTGTGGTGTTCATCAAACTAACATAAGACGACGATTCTGAAAACGTGCTTGCTTTTCTTCTTTCGGTATCAGAAAAACTATAATTCAAATAAGAAAACAAATAGATAACTGTTCATTAAACATTTCCTCTAGAAAAATCAGCTGTTAATTATTGGATCAATTAATGTCTTCAATATGATGGAATTTCAGAGACAAGGGCAAGTTATAGATGTCTTGTAGCAAGACAGAAGATGAAATTCTTACTGTTATATCATGGCCTCTATTCTTGATAATTGCACGGGAAGGCTTGTAATTCCTATTCAATTGACCCAATCGGCGCACCACTCCGACTCGGTGGTGCGATAAATCAATCGGGGACTGCATCTCGCCCTTCTTACAGTCTGCCCACTCCTTGTTAAGATCTCCCCAGTGAGCAGGACCCTTTTCGCTCCATTCAAAATAATCGAATTCTTTCTGGTCCTCTGCAACATACGTCAATTTCATGAATTTTCAGTTTGGTTTATCAAAATATAAATGGCTCTAAATATCTCAGAGGTGCAAAGTATTTGTGTGTATGTTGTGTTTTTATCAAACAAAATCATAATATGGCATTACTTACCAACTTCCTGAGCCGTGACTGAGCTCGAAAACAAACCCAGAAGTACAAAGAGAAGAACAAAACTGAAGATAGGGTTGCTCATGTTCTTCACAATTTGCAACCCAACACTTCAAAAAGGCACAACAATATGTATCTCAGGCTCACAGACTACAAGTACTGGTGTGTTTGGAGATATGGTGAGATGGGAAGAGTCCCGGTGGCTTTATATAATACTCGAAGGTAGGGCAGCCCTCATGGGTCGAAATTTCTCTTTGAAAGAGGCGACAAATTTTAAAATTTCCTGCGACTTTCTCCTGTTTAAATTTCCATGAATGCATGAACATAGAAGCAACATAAAAAATACCAATAACTCCCATGACCGGAATACCCACAACAATTAAAGCCAATCATGGCTTACAACACCCATGACCGCAATGTTTAAAATACAATAAATTTACCCAAAACACGGTATTCACGCAGTCAGAAAAGAAAAAAAAAAAAAAAATTTCTTACCGACCATTGTAATTTCACATTTTTAAGTATTATGACGTGTCTATCTGGGTGTTTCTGATCATGAATTGGCACAGAGCTTTAACCGTCCGATGTCCTTTTGCTCACATCATCCTGAATCATCAGCCCTTTTCAGCAGCAGAAATTCATAGCCTCACGAAAATCTTTGGGACCATTTGTATTTTTTTACGTACGTCGTGGCTGGCCTAGGGCAGCTGTATGAACCGTCATCGCTCGACTCCTGTCTGCATTATCGTCATAAATACCAATTATGTGGCGCGAGTTTGACCTTGACTGGTGACAGTACTACCCTCGATTCAACATTAGAAGCTCAGTTGACAAAATAATCATCTTCGTTATCAATAGTTTACAAAACAAGATGCAGGCGACTGATCAGGAAAAAAAAATGTGGAAAGAAAAGAAGAAATTTTCCAATAGAACTCTTCTTGGTTTAACCGCATCTTTCTTTCTTTTTTTTTTTTTTTATATAATTTAAACGGTCAACAAAGGTGGCTCAGCAGAAAGATACAAAAGATACAGAAAGTGTAGAACGATTCATTTCCCTTGATTATTAATTTGATCAGATCAGATGGTATGGTGACAGCCACCTGGTGGATTGATGCGGGGAATTTGAGGCTGGGCTACGATTAAATGAGAATAACAGAAGCTTCTCAATATGTTCTCGTTTTGAGCAGAGGAGGTTGGGGTGGAAACGGAAAGTTATTCATCTATTGTCAAAGTGTCAATAGTGGCCGGTGAACTGGTGGTTTTCAGCAGGTGAACAAATAAAACCAAGTCCTTCCATAGGTCTGGAACTTTTGTGGAAGCGTTTTCTTCGCGTCAACATCAGCAGATCGCCTTATCTCAATGCATATCAATTCCGTACTGTTTCTTTTATCAAAAACTACATATTAAGTTATTAACCTTCAGTCAGATTTTCTTTAAATTTAATCATGTTCTTTTGAAAAAGTTGACGTGGAATTCTTCAACAAACCCTAACCCATCGATATTTAACACGCTGAGTTTGGTTTTTATTCAATGTGTTCATTTCTATTCGATCAAGTTATGAATAAATGATGTAACTAAGTGTTGGTCCCCGTTAATTCATTGGGTTGAAGACCCCATCTTTCTCTCCCCATCATTACAGGTTGAGAAAGATACATTCCTTGTTCTACAATCCTTAATTTCTTTCTCACCTTATTTTTTAAATGGACAAGTTCACATTGACCATCAACTTGTTGATAACAGTACTATAATTCAGATAGAATTCAGTGCCTTGTTTAAGACGAAATGGCAAGAACTCTCATGGTTTTTTTAGGGCTAAGATGTCATTTTTTTTTATGTTTTAGTATTTATATATTTAGGTTATTATTTTTATTTCCGAGAGTTTATTAATGTCTTAAAACAATTTTTGACATAAGCAAGTGCCACATGAAGACAAATAGAAGAAGTCAATAGAAATTGCAAAACATTATAAATATTTACTTAAAAAAAACCCCCCCTTTCAATCAAAAGCCGCCTCTCTAGAAGGTAAATTTTTCTTTCGTTTTTGTTTTTTCAATCCTCCTAAGAGGAAGCTGCAAGAAAGCTATTCGTAATGGGCAAGGAAAAAACGACTCTAGTGAAATAATTTAAGGCTGCGGAAGCCATATAGAGTCATAAAATAGAATCATTCATTAGAATTGGCACGAAATATAAGAAATTAAATGAGAATAACCCTATTTCCAATGTTTGATCGGTCAACTTTCTTGAAGGTGATAAATTTTTTTTCCCTTTTTTTTTGGGGGTTAAGAATGAGTTTGAAGGAAGTCAATCGTCAAGGGTTGGAAAAGAAAAAGGACCAGAAAAAAAAAAGATTGAGAATCATTGGCCACTGGTCGATAATGCCAAACGGGACGACATCACTTGCATTCTTTTTGTTGCAGTTGTGAGATGTTGCAATGTAAAACATCTCACGAGTTGTAAATGTTTCATGTTGGGCCCACTTTAAAGAGCATCTCACTGTATCTCATGGCCACAACATAAAGCATTAAGTGCCAGTGATGTCGTCCCATTGGAGCTAGACGTGGCTTAATTGTGCTCAATTTTTCTGTAATATTATCCTCACCTTAGCATATATCACAAGGATCTGGTAGAGGCAAAATTATCCTTTTCTCTAATGTGTTTAAAATTATACAGTTTGGGATAATTTGATCGGACAATGCATCTAAATTGGTGTACAAGTTGTGCTTATATAAACATGTAAGTGAGTTGAATTCTTCTCTAACACAAGTAACTTTCGATCCGTGTAAGTAGACATTTGAGTTTTCTTCCCTCATAACCTACAGTTTAGCCGTGTTTGAGAACGAGTGTAGAACAAGAGTTGGAAAGGAGAGAACGAGAAGAAATTCTTACCCAATACACTGACTTGAACTATATGTATGCACGAGAAGTAAGGAATTCAAACAGTTATGTGTGTTTGAACTATTTCTCCAGGTTGTAAAGGCTAGGGATGCAACTCGGTTTGGTTAAAACCGAATCGGAACTGACCCAAACCGATTTTGGTTTGGTTTTATAGTTGTTCGGTTCGGTTTCTGTTCAAAAATCTCTAAACTAAACTAATTCGATTTGGTTTTGGGCTCACTACAAAAACGAGGGGATTGAGCGGCGGTAAGCAAATTCTGCTGCTAAAAGAACTATTACCTACGGTAATTAAACTTTCCGCCCCGGAAAATTAATATATCAATTTTTTCGTGTGAAAAACATATAGCGCGAGTTTTTTGAGCGCAAAATAGCCTTTAGCGGCGGTAACTACCACCGCTATATTAAGTTTTACCGGCGATAATATGCCTACCGTCGGTAACAAGTTGGCGAGAAGCTCCCGCCAAATAAAAACTTGTTTCCGACGGTAAGAGGCCGTCGGTAATAATACTTTTAGCGGCGGTAAACTCATTACCGCACCTAAAAGGCATTTCTTAAAAAACGAAAATGACTTTTAGGGGCGGTGTGAGACATGGAAATGTCATCTCGGATGACTTCCGATATCGTCACGCGGGGATCGATAAATGTCAAGAGTCGCCACCATCCATCTTAAGGTGTGAATGGGCACCAAAGGGTTCATAGAAGCCAAATAGAGCTAAAGTAGCTCTAAGATAAGGAAAAATCCAGAGATCAGGTAAGGGGAATTATTTATGAGCAGGGGAAGGTGTTAGGCACCCTCACTCATCCATATAAGACGGTTGCCACATGCTTGCTTATGCTAAAGATTGTTTGCTAATAAAAAAAGACAAAGGATGCTTAAAAGTAAGCAAAATGTAAGTGATTATTCCACATGAGTAGTCCAATAAATATGAACTCTCTCCATGGATATATCACCTCTTAGAACTTCATGAGTGAATAAAAATCAAGGTAAAAATTGAAGCAAAACCAATTCAAGGCAAATCTGGAAAAATCAGATTGTGAGAACTTGAAAGCTTCGATTAACCATAACTCACTCAATTTAAATCCAAATCCAATGAAACCAGAGCCATTTGAAAACTAGTATATAGTAGAGTATATACAGTAAAAAATTCAGCTCAATCCGATTTAAAACGAGAGAGAAATCCACATCTGAATCTGCTGTTATAACTTGGAAAAAGTGTTAAGTAGGCATTTTCAAAGTCCTATTCGTGGAGTTTGACTCAATAAAAATCCATGAAAATTTGCATGGAAGAAGTATGTTGTGCCATCTTTCCAAAGAGATAAGTCTCACACCAAACTCTATCCGGATGTGGCTTGTGTACTCTCTTGAACAGGCCTAGAAGACCACAGATTAGCTCTGGACTATGCCAGCGAGCAGCTTTGAGTCAATCTAGCACATAGGCCTCAAATCAAATCAAAATCTGCTGAAACCAGTTGGAAGTGAAAATAGACTTCTCAAGGAAAACTCAGAACCTGAAATCACTCAAAACGGATTAAAATTGAGCAAATGGTGCACCATCAAAGCGGCAAGTTCAGCAATCTGGGCTGAACTGACTTACAGACTTTGAACAGATGGTGTCAAAAATTGGCTTCATAAAAACGAGTGAAAATTTCCATATACAAAGTAGGCTTTCCCATTTATCACATGTCTTTGAAATCACTCAAAAATTCATCCGGAGGATGAAGTTATGAGCGTTCTAAGACATGGTACAGATGCTGCCCTATTTTGAAAAACCTTGAGTAAAAGTGTGAAACCAGTGCATGTGTGCAAGTGGATTCGACCAAAATAACTTGAAATCATGAAAAACAACTCATGAAGTCCTAAAAATTCATTCTAAGGCCAGAAATCTCAGATTTTCCATATTGAGCATGGAGAATCCAAGATTTAGCCTATTTGATGAAAATAGTGAAAAGTGTGTGAAGAGGTGTGGAAAATCACATTTCTAGGAGAAGGTTGGAATCCATTGCTATTGAGAGCATGGATTTGTGCAACTTCTCCATAGGTAAATACAAAAACAGATCATAGAAGCAACCATAGGTTCAAAATAACCAATAAACATGCTCTTCATCACATGTAGGTTCTAAGCCTAAAGGATCCATTCCACCTTCCTTTTTTCAAGGCTCTCTCTTCACATTTTACGGTTAGAGAGGATTCTCAGGTACTTTGGAAGAGGTTTGGGGCTTGCAAACAATCACACACTGGCTTTACACTACAGAAAGGTATAAGTGGAGAGTTAAATGTAAAGAGGAAACAAGAAAATCAAATGGAGCTTTACCTTTGGTAGCTTGAACACTTGAGGTAGCAATCCAGCAGAGTTTTCCCTCTTCTTCCAGAGCCTCCAAGCTTCAAATTCTCAACCATTTGCAAGAGGAGGACCCCTTTATTTATAGGCAAAGCCAAGGGTAGAAGAGTCCTAAGGGTATGCCCAAAAATCTCTCTAGATTATTTCAATTCAAGTTAAAGCCTTGAATTGATGTAAATCTAGAGGTTTCAGAGGGTAAAATAGGGAGTTCAAGTCCCTGAGAGAGAGGTAATGTGCGTAAATAAGGCTCAGAGATCGAGCCTTTTCGCAAATGCACGAAACAGCCAAAACCGTATACTCAGTGCGGTTTCTACAGAACCGTCACTATATGTGCGGTTTTCATGCAAATTCATCTCAACCGCACATATAGGGCAGTTCCAATTCAGTTACGCTCGTCATGATTGCTGTCGACGTGGCTCAACGGTCGAAGCTTCCGGAAGCCACGTGGCAGCTCACGCAACAAGCATGAACATCAATCGTGCTGTGTATGCGGTTGCAACCGTACATACAGGGCGGTTGAGACCAAATTCTCAAAAACCGCACATATACTACGGTCAGCACATTTTTGGTTGGTTTTGAGCCTTAGCTGCACAGGCCAGGCTTATTTACATGTAATATCGTTTAAGTAAATGTCCTCGTATTTTTTAATCTCCATTTACTTAAGATATTACATGTAAATAAGCAAACACCCCCCATTTGAATCCATTAAAAATATTTCTAGACCCAAATTCCAAGTGAATAAAAAGTCAACTTTCCAGTTCCAGGCTAAATTCTGGTTTTTCAGGTCCGGTAAAAAGATTCAACATGTTGATACAAAGTTATTTATCAAGATTAAAAATCTCAAAAAATTCATTTATGCAATAACATTGCTAAAAACCTAATTACCGGGAAAAATTATCTTCAAATCTTGCTTTAAAAAATATTTCATTTTCTGGGGTCAAAAGTCAACAAAATTCAACCCGAAAAAGTTTGACTTTGCATAAAAGATTGAATTCGGGCCTTTTCCTTTGCGGCTTTGGATTCAAATGGGTTAAGGATCTCAAACCCAATGCTAAGAATTGAAAATTCCAATAACATATTTCTCTCTTTCAAGACTTATAAAAAATCGTGCAATTTTGGGGTGTCTACAGGCGGTAGGAAAATTACCGCCGGTAAAAGTTGACTCTACATATACCAGCTGAGACTCTTCTTCTTCAACTTGTTTTTTCTTCAAGGTAAGTTTTTTTTACTCTATCTTTGCATTTCTTTTATCTCTACCTACTTTTCTTCTTTAAACTTTACTCTCACTAACATTTTGATTTTTCTCTCTCTACAGATTTCTTCACTAATAGGTTACTCTCTCACTAACCTACTCTCTCTCTCTCTCTCTCTCTCTCTCTCTCTCTCTCTCTCTCTTTCTCTCTCTCTCTTTCTCTACCCTATTTCTCTTTCTCTCTCTCTCTCTCTCTCTCTAAATATCTGTTTGTATGCTGCCGAACGACGGCAGCAAACTTTTTTATTTTTTTAATATTATTTTTAGCGGCGGTATGTCCTGCCGGTAAAATCGTTAATTTATTTTTTATTATTTAAATATTATTTTTAGGGGCGGGGATTACCGCCACTAAAAGTCTTTATTTTATTTTTTATTTTTTAAATATTATTTTTAGCGGCAGTAATTCCCGCCAGTAATTACCACCGCTAATGAGCGAGTAATAGCGGCGGTAGATTATTTACCGCCGCTATAACCTTTAGTGTTGTGAGACATGGAAATGTCACCTAGGATGACTTCCTTTATCGTCACGCGGGGATCAATAAATGTTATGAGTCGCCACCATCCAAGTTAAGGTGCGAATGGACACCAAAGGGATCATAAATGTCAAATAAAGCCAAAGTAGCTCTAATACAAGGAAAAATCCATAGATCAGGTAAGAGGAATTATTTATGAGCGGGGGAAGGTGTTAGGCACCCCCACTCATCTGTCTAAGACGGTTGCCACATGCTTGCTTATGCTAAGGATTGTTTGCTAATAAAAAAGGACAAGGGTTGCTTAAAGGTAAGCAAAATGTAAGTGATTATTCCACTTGAGTAGTCCAATAAATATGAACTCTCTCCATGGATATATCACCTCTTAGAACTTCATGAGTGAATAAAATTCAAAGTGAAAATTGAAGCAAAACCAATTAAAGGCAAATTTGGAAAAATCTGATTATGAGAACTTGAAAGCTTCGATTAACCATAACTCACTCAATTTAAATCCAAATCCAATGAAACTAAAGCCATTTGAAAACTGGTATATAGTAGAGTATACAGTAAAAAATTCAGCTCAATCCGACTTAAAACGAGAGAGAAATCCACATCTGAAATCTGCTGTTATAACTCGGAAAAAGCGGTGAGTAGGCATTTTCAAAGTCCTATTCGTGGAGTTTGGCTCAATAAAAATCCATGAAAATTTGCATGAAAGAAGTATGTGGTGCCATCTTTCTAAAGAAATAAGTCTCACACCAAACTCTATCCGGATGCGACTTGTGTGCTCTCTTGAACAGGCCTAGAAGACCACAGATTAGCTTCGGACTACGCCAGTGAGCAGCTCTGAGTCCATCAAAGCACACAGGTCTCAAATCAAATCAAAATCTGCTGAAACCAGTGTGAAATGAAAATAGACTTCTTAAAGAAAACTCAGAAACTGGAATCACTCAAAACGGATTAAAATTGAGCAAATGGTGCACCATCAAAGCGGCAAGTTCAGCAATCTGGGCTGAACTGACTTACAGACTTTGAACAGATGGTGTCAAATATTGGCTCCATAAAAGTAAACGAAATTTTCCAGATGTAAACTAGACATGCTCATCTATCTCATGTCTTTGGAATCACTCAAAAATTCATCCGGAGGATGAAGTTATGAGCATTCTAAGACAGGCCACAGATGCTGCCCTGTTTTGAAGTTTTTGAAGAGAAAACCAAAACTAGTGCATGTGTGCAAGTGAATTCGACCAAAACTCTTAAAAATCAACAAAAACTATCTCATGAAGTTCTAAAAATCATTCTGAAGCCAATAATTTCAGATTTTCTGTATTAAACATAGAAATCCAAGATCTAGTTTATTTGATGAAAATGGTGAAAGTGTGTGAATAGGTGGAAATTCATTCTCCAGGAGAAGGCTGGAATCCATTGCTATTGAGAGCAAGGATTCACACATTTTCTCCAGAAACAAGTGTAAAAACATCAGAAAAATCATCCATAGGCTCAAAATAACCAAATAACATGCTCTTCATCACTTGTAGGTTCTAAGCTTAGAGGATCCATTCCTTCTTCTTTTTCCCAAGGCTCTCTCTTCACGTTTTAGGGCTAGAGAGGATTCCCATGTACTTTGGAAGAGGTTTGGGGCTTCAAAGAGACACAAAATGGCCTTACACTACAGAAAGGTAGAAGATGGGAGTTGGAATGTAAAGGAGGTGCTAGAAACTGAACTAGAACATTACCTTTTGTAGCTTGAGTACTTGAGGTAGCAATCCAGCAGAGTTTCTTCTCTTCTTGTAGAACTTCCAAGCTTCAAATTATCAGCCATTTGCAAGAGGAGGACCCCTCTATTTATAGGCCAAGCCAAGGGTAGAAAGGTCCCAAGGGTAGGCCTAAAAGCTCTTCTAGATTATTCCAATTCTCTTTAAAGGCTTGAATTGGAGTAATTTAGCAAGTTTCGGAGGGTGAAATAGGAAGTTCAAGTCCTTGAGAGAGAGGTAATATGCGTAAATAAGGCTCAGAGATTGAGCCATTTCGCAAATCCTCGAAACAGCCAAAACCGTATACACAGCGCGGTTTCTACAGAACCGTCACTACATGTGCGGTTTCTATGCAAATTCATCTCAACCGCACATACAGGGCGGTTCCAATTCAGTTACGCTCGTCATGATTGTTGTCGACGTGTGTCTCAATGGCCGAAGCTTCCGGAAACTACGTGGCAGCCCACGCGATAAGCATGAACATCAACCGTGTTGTGTATACGGTTGCAACAGTACATATCGGGCAATTGAGACCAAATTCTCAAAAATCGCACATTCAGTACGGTTAGCACCATTTTTGAGAGTTTTTGACACATGTCAAAGTTCAAATAAAATATTTAAAGGTCTTTTTGAGTGTTCTCTTGTGTTGAAGTGTAATTTGGGGTGTCTACAAGTGTCAAGCTATTTAGGGGCGGGAGGTGTTACCGCCGGTAAAAGTATTACCGGTGGTAATTTAGGTACCGCTGGTGAAAGCTTGTATTTTTGTAGTGGTTGGATGCTTGGTTAAAACGAATCGAAACCGAACGAATTTCATATATCCGCCTAAGTGGAACCGAACTGAACTGAAACCTAACCAAACCGAATTCATCATATTATAATATATAACCTATATTATATATATGTATATAATACAATATATGTTAAAGTTTGAAAATTTACCTTTAACTTTAAGGATATCATGAAAAATACCCTTGTTTGAACACAAAAATGTATTGGTCTAACCCGAACCGAACCGAATTGATCTCATGTAATTCAGCCTCAACTGAACCGACCTGATTTGCAACCCTAATAAAAGAACGGGAACACTTAAATTAATGCAGAAATGTTGATCTGCGTTACTCAATTCATCTGGTTAATTTGGAATTGATTGGTTAAATTCTCCGGAGAGACTAACAAAGATAGACTGATTTATATGCATAATTAGGTTGTTTTATTCTCTCGTTTAGTTCATTCAGAAGCAAATTAAATTATATGTTATGATTAAAGGATTAAGATTTAGGAAAAATCAAGTAACAAATATTAAAAAAACCTAGGTTCTGACTATTAGCGACCGTTTTGATATGCATGGGGAGAATATGGTGCAAAAAGTAGATAATACAGATTTTATTTCACTGTATCATTATATTACAGCGAATAATTCTCAAATAACATAGAGAGTGAGTCCTAAACTCATCCACACCAAGCAATGTACTTAGAAATCTAATTACGTACAATAAAATTAAAAAGCACCGATCTGATCCTCGTTCTCAATCTTGCCACACTTTGGAACATAGAAATGGATCTGGCGACCATTGATCGGTTGCAGTGGTCTTGCATTTGCCTCAAAACCCTAAAATATTGGAAGAAATCACTGCTATAAGATACGAGCTGATGAAAAAGAAGGAAATTAATACTTTTGATATGCAAAGTGTAATCATCAACTTACGTCGTCAACTGCATTCCTCAATAACATGACTTGCATTATTGAAACAGTCCTCACCTGAAGATATTCCAGATTTGGTATGAATACCAATATCATGCTTAATTATAAAGAAATTAGTATATGATTTGTTTTGTTTGTAATTAATAATAATTAGGTTAAGGGGATTGTACCCTTTTGTTGACAGTCCAAATGACATCTTCAGTGCAAGGTGGAGTTGTGAGTGAGCCCATGTATCTGTAAAACTTCTCACCACCCATCTACACATAGCTTGGATCAACAACACCCGCATCTATCTGTTCCTTGGTGTCAGATATACGCCGTATTTTTTCCATCATCTGAGCAGCAAAATAAATACCATTTATCACGCATCCGTTAGTATAATAAAGCGACACCCTGTTTTCTGGCTGACATTTGATGCCAAAAACACCCTGTAATTTTTTTTTTCAAATTAACTCCTACACTCTTTTATTGACGCTACGTGTATCAATACTAACTGCCTAACATTTTAATACCCAAAACGTTCTCAATTATCTTTCAAATTTTCTACGTTCATTGCACGTGCATTCCCCTGGTACAAGACAAATAGAGAGAGAGATAGACTTACACGTAATATTCGATATTTAAATGAAAGATGAGGATTTGAGATGCTTTTGGATAAAGGGAAACAAGGTGCGCTCTTAGTTTATTGTTTAGTGATTCAAAATTTTACTCCACTTTGGTTATTTATAATACCTTATAAAAATTTTACACTCATCTTAAATATATGGGCTTGGCCCTTAAGTGATTATTTGACGAAGGCAAGGTGTAGAATTAAGAGCAATGAATTAAGATATTGCTCTCAAAGATGAAGAAAACTCAAGAACACCAAATAACTTCTAAACTTCAATAAAAATTCTTCATTAAAATAAACGAGCTCCCTAAAAAGCCCTCATATATGCGTACAAGAAAAGACCTAAAATCATAAAGACAAAACTTACTAAAATAAAAAAAATGAATTTTACTAAAAATAGTAAAATTTGAGTTGAACTCAAATTCCTAAAATATAGCTCAAAATAAGAGTTTCCCAAAAAGAATGTGACTCAAAACGAAATTTCCTTACCCTAAATGAATAGCAAATTCCGATACCCTGAGTTCCAAATTTGCTAATTTGAAGGCCTAAACTAAGGAATTTAGCCGAAAAACAACATACGTTATGGCAAAGTGGTGAGTTTTGATCTCCACACCGGCTACCAATTTTCAACCCGTTCTAACAACGTTGAGCAAAATGACCAAAATGCCCCCAATTTGAAAAGCATTGTTTGACGATCATAGAACCCTCGGAACTCGTCCTAAATTATTATTTTAGTAAAAGACTAAGTTTAATATATTTTTAATCAGGGATATTTACAGTTTACCCCCTTGACGTTTCTACACCTTGAGGTTTTCTATATATAAAAATTTCGTCCTTTTATACGTTTGATCATTAAATCTTAATTAAGAAAATTTAATTGACAAATTTGCCTCTCTTATAAGAAAACCCCGCAGATATAAACCATGTTTGGTTTTTCTCATTTGAAACAATGTTGTAAATATTAAACCAACCCATTAACGAGTAATCTTGGTATTTAATTTCAAATAATTAGAATAAAACGAGCAAAATTGTCAATATATGTTTTATGCCTTGCCACCTCATTAATATTTTTGAAATTTTAACTGTCAAATTGAATAGGGAGACTATGACAAACGATAAACCTAAAGGTTGTAAACTAGTATTTTAAAAACCTCAAGGGAGAAAGTGTGATATTTTAAAACCTCAAAGGGTAAAGTGTACATATCCTTTTTTATTAATTAAAAGGGTAAATTACACTTACCTCCCTTGAGGTTTTTGAAATAACACTTTCCCCCCTTGAGATTTGTGTATGGATCAAAATAACACTCTTTCATTGAAGTTTCCATCAAAACAGTATTGATAGTTAGTAAAATAATTTTAACTGGACAAGATTACCCCCATTTAAGTTAAATGATAGTTCTGCCTTAGGCCATTAAAATTTTTGTTCTCATCTTTATGAAGGGGTAATCTTGTCCAGTTAAAATTATTTTACTAACTATCACTACTGTTTTGATGGAAACTTCAATGAAAGAATGTTATTTTGACTCATACACAAATCTCAAGGGGGGAAAGTCTTATTTCAGAAACTTCAAGGGAGGTACGTGTAATTATAGCATACTTCAAGTGAGGTAAGTATAATTTACCCTAATTAAAATGTCTTGCTGTCCAAGGTAATTCTCTCATAATTATAAATTTTAATTAAGTTGGGGGTGGTTTAGGGTAAGTTACCTCTTTCTTAAACGTAATCTAACCACTTATTTGCTTTGGTTAGATTGGGTCAATTGGAGTCAAAGGACGGGTTAAACCATTTATACATGTCTATTTATACCTTAATCTAGATAGTATATATTGACAATATTTTAATTTAAATAAATAATATTAAGAAAGCCAAAATAGATGAAATTGAAATAATAAAATTAAAGCAGAAATTCATGAAAAAATAATCCACCCTTTAATCCGAATGGTCTGACCTGACCCAATCGGCTTGATTTAACCATGGACCGACCCGGATGCAGGTCCCACATGAGGGAGAGGTAAAGACTAAAGAGTGACGGGTTAACTACCTCGTGGAGAAAGGGGTCGGGTGAGCCGATACCGTAAAGGAGTCCAACCACAGCTGTCCTGTTTTCCAAGCTTTGATGAACCATGTGCAGCTCCAGGGGGTACCTGGTTTGGGTTAAAGTTAATTGTTAGAGAGAGAGAGAGTTTCTACCTCGTAGAGAGAGAGAGTCTCTTCCATATATAGATCTCAGAGGAAAAAATTTGAAGTACCTCTTGCCATCTAATGTGTGCTCAGAAGGAGAATGCCAATGGCATTGCTGTAACGCGTAATCTGTGCCATTAATCCGAATGGAGCCAGCATCACCTACCCATTCAACCTACATCCATGCACCCCCCACGGCAGAAAACAAATCATTAAGAAATTAAAGTTTCTCCTCTACAACACTTAGCTGTTTGCTTACTTGATCAATGGTTAATTCGATCCCAATGAGATGGAAAACTGATCAGACTATATATTATCTTGCGAAATATACATATGCAGAGAGTGTTGGGGATGTTAGACTAATGTCCAGCATCCTACTGTGATATAAGGAAATAAAGTTGCGCTCTAACTAATAAATTCTAGTACGATAAACGCTTGTAGCAAGAAAGAAGAAGAAATTCTTACTTCGATATCATAACCTTTATTCTTGAGAATTGCAGAGGAAGGTTTGTAATTCCTCTTAAGTTTTGCAAAGCGGGGCACCACTTCAACTCGGTGCTGTGATAAGTCGATCGGGGACTGCATCTTACCGTCCTTACATGCCGCCCACTCTTTGCGAAGATCTCCCCAGTGAGCAGGTCCCTTTTCACTCCATTCGAAATAATCAAAATCTTTCTCGTCCTCTGCAATTAACATACGCCCCATGAATCATGGTTTATCAAATATATACGTATGTATCTCTCTCTCTCTAAAAATCTCAAAATTGATGAGTGTGTGTTTACCAAACAAATTAAATCATAATGTGGCAATGGCATTACCAACTTCTAGCGATGTGACTGAGATTGAAAACATTGCCAGAAGTAGAAAGAGAAGAACAAAACTGAAGATTCTGCGATTGCTCGTATTCTTCATACTTTTTTTGCAAACAAACAATAGCGAAAATTAACAACAATAGGTTGTGTTAGGAGATCGATATGCTGAGATAGGCTTATGCAATTAATATATAGTCGATCGAAGGGGAAGAATCCTTTTGACTAAATTAATTTCTCCTGGAAATTTAAGAGGCGCGACAAATGTCAATATTTCCTCCAAGTTAATTTCTCGGGTTTGTCCACACCATGTATGAAAATAAGAAGCAACGTAAAGACTATCCGAAACAAAGCCATCGATATCAAGTGTCAATATCTCTGAAAGAGATAATTCTGAAAGATTAATGTTAATATTTCGTGCAAGTTTCTTGAATTCATCTAATCCATTTATCAACATAAGAAGCAACGCTAAGACTACGGGCAACAAAGTCATCAAGCGTACCTAATGATTCTTGAGTTTAACTGTATCTAATAGTTGCTTGTCACATGAATACGTAACTTAATTAAAAAAAAAAAGGATTCATATCAATTTGAAAAGAAATATTTCACCTCTTAAAACCAGAGCTGGAGAGAAATATTTCACATTCAATAATAAGCGGTTGATAAGATCAGATGGTCTCTTGAGAGCCACATGATTGATGTGATAGTGGATGATATTATTTATTAGTTTTTTTAAAGCTTGGACTGGAAAATTAGAAAAAAAAAAAAACTAGTGAGAAAAAGGATTTGAAGAAAAAGGGTGATGCATACCTTTTCTTCCACATTTTCTTAGACAAGATTTGGTCAGAAATCTGAAATCTAGGTCTTTTTTTTTTGGTAGGCAAAATCTAGAAGGTCTTGATGGCCAAAAATGGAAGACCAGTCTTTATTTGCATTATTGATGCTCAATAATACCATACTTGATTAAAATCGTTTTGGTTAATAAAAATCGTCACGTTACCAAAAAAAAAAAAAGTGAATAAAAATCGTATGCATCCACTTTATCGTGCTTCCATGCACTTATGATCGTGATTGATGCATACAACTTAAAAAATTATTTCTCTCTCTTAAAATCATTTTCTTAAAAGTGAATGAACCAATCACATTAGGAACATTTTGTGTCAAAGTTTCCATACACAAATATGCTGTGAGAAGCTTCTGACCCTGGCATGTAAAGGGTTTTGATGTAGCAGCACCTTGCCAGTGGGATGCAGTTTCTTGTATTGATTTTTATTTATGTTTATAGTTGGTCTAGAAAGGTTTTGTTTAGGGGAAATGCTGTATTGTATTTAGTTAGGTTTTGTATCGTTAGGTATCGGAGGGCCTCGACCCCATAGTCCAGGTGCAGTTTTGTGTCTGGATCTGTCTCGGTTCACCGAGCACTCATTTTCTGGCTATCTCATATTCGATGAAGCCTTTTCTCTTGTTAATGGATTTGTAATTTGTGTTTTGACGGACCCACCGTCCGACTTTATCCTTGTTCTTTAGGTGGTTTCATGCTACTTCGACTTAGGGTCGGACACCATCACTCAGAACTGTTAGGGTCGGACAGCATTGTTAGGGTTTATGTCTCCCTAGTATCCTGGCCTTTTTTGCTTCTATGCTTATATGGGTATATTATCTGTTTGTACTGGCTTGAGGCCATAGCCCTTGTAACAATGTTTTCATCTAATGAAGAAAGAGCATAGCTCGGCTTTCCATTAAAAAAAAAAAAAAAACCTCTGACCCATCAATGCTTGAGACGCGGCTGACGATCTTGGTCGGACCACCAGCACTTTAACGCCTGACACACCAAAAGGGTGTTAGTGGGGTGATCAAAACTTTGCCAGAAAAACCTACCTCTATAATTGTGTAGGACCAGGTTGCCATTTGAAAGCAGCCTTAGGCCTACAAAACCTGTGTTAGCTGTGCCGGTTTGCCAACTGTCAACGTCCGCCAGGACTAGGTTGCCGTTGAAGCCAAACGTCAGAGTGGTATTTTCACGAACTGGGTTTCCCCGATTGGCGTCCCAAACCCATCGCATTATGGACTCTGAGTGACTTGTACCCATGCGAAGTGCGAGGGTGAAGGCATTAGGGGTGGTGTTGTAGAAGCAGAGAGTGAAGGGGAAGGCGAACACATCTAAAACACGGTAGTTTGCGTTTCTACAAAGAATTCACCAAATTCGACCTGGTTGACGTATCTAAAAGTCTTCAAGGGAGGAATAGTAGCTTGAGCTACAAAGGAAGAGAGTAAGAACAGGAGGAGGAAGAAGAAGAAGAAGGTGAGCGACCGTGAAGGTGAAGTATTGATAGACATTTCTATTATGTTATTGGAGAGGAGAGCTTAAGAAAAACATTTTAAGACAAGAAAGGGGACCGGTCCGGTCTCCGGTACCGATCTAAAAAACTATACTTGTAACTTCTCAATAGATTTATAACTCCATTAAGGGACTTGTAACTTCTCATCGAAGGACTTTTAATCCCCATCAACAGACTTATAACTCAATTAAGGGACTTGTAACTTCTCATCAAAGGACTTACAATCCCTATCAAGAGACTTATAACTCATTAAGGGACTTTTAACTTCTCATGAAAGGGCTTCTAACCCCCATCAACAAACTTGTAGCTCCAATCAAGGACTAATAATCATTATCAACCTATAAATATTTTCATTTAATTGAAATCTCAATTTTTTATGTTTCGTTTTTAAAATAAATAATCTTTTATTTTCATATTTATGTGTATCTTTTTTTATCTTTTATTATTATCTTTTTTCATGTATTTATATTTTTTTAAATTATTATTACTTTTTATCTTATATATTTTACTTTTTTTTAATTAAAAAAAAAAAGAATGGGTTTAACCTTTTTGAAAGAGGAAACGGGAGTTCAAAGCGAATGGTTGGTTTTTGAGGGCATGGTTCCCTTAATTTTTAGTGACACTTTTCAAAATAATTAAGATTCAGACAACAAAGTTATGAGTTTTAACATTTAGTAAACCTTTATCAAAATAATTAATTTTTAGTGACTTGTACATAGAGGTGGCAATTGTGACCCTTGAGCTTCCAACCTACCTGGTCTTAGGCGGGTTTGGATTGACTGTTTCAACCTGCGGGTTGGGTTTGGGTCATGAATTCTCAACCCAATTATAAACGGGTTGGGTTAGGGTTTGACCCCTCAACCCCAAATGACCGAATTACAACCTGTTTAGTTTTTTGTGTAATAAAAGTTTGGAACATCATAATAACAATATTTGTGGCTATTCAACATTTCCTCTTTTAATATAAAAAAATAATGACAAAGGATAAAATGAAGAAAGACTTTCTACGTATAAATATTTCAAATTTCTTACTCTCTACTAATATAAATTGAGGCATTGATGACAAGTAATGTCTTTTAAGACTTTATTATTATGATTTAATTCTTTTCTTCATGTGATTTTAGTTCTATCTTAATAATTGTTGTGTTATTATGATTGTCAGGTGTGCTTTGATATTAGAATGAATTAAAAATTAGAATTTGCATAGACTTTGATATTATAATGAATTAAAATTTTTAATTTTTAGTAATAATTTAAATTATTTAAATGGATTGGCGGGTTGGGAACTTGGGATATTCCAACCCGTTTATTAAATGGGTGGATTCGGGTTGAGCCTTGGCTTGTTAACCCTATAAATTAACCTGATCCGAACCCGGCCCATTGCCACCTCTACTTGTACAAGCCATTTTAAACTTGTACAAATAATAAAATAACTTGTACCTTGAGTAAGTGCACTCACTCAAGGTACAAGTCATTTTATTTCGCGCGCAAAAAACTCGTGTCATAGGTTTTTTGTGCGAAAAAAATGATATATTAATTTTTAGGGACGGAAAGTGTCTTTACCGTCGGTAATAGTGCTTTTAGAGGCAGAATTTGCTTATCGCCGTTAAAAGTCCGACACTAATTCCCCTCGTTGATCTAAGGGTTTCCTGAAAATTTGAAATATCACTAAAAATTAATTATTTTGGTAAAGATTTATTAAATGTTAAAATTCAAAAAATTGATGACTGAATCTTAATCATTTTGAAAAAGTATAACTAAAAATTAATTTTCCCTAAAACCTCCCTTCCGTCCCACAGAACTTTTTTCCTAATTAGGTTTAATAAATACAGAATTCCATATTCAGCTTTTTTTTTTTTTTGGGTGAGCCGTATTCAGATTTTCACTTGAGGATGAAAAGCAAAGTAAAACCACACCTATATACATAATGTACATACCAAAGGGAAGGGAAGTTTATTTACAGTTTTAACCACACAAGGGCTGTTGAGGATGGTAGTTGTTAGAAAAGCAAAATCACCTTTGCTTCTACATCAATTGATTTGATGGAATAGAACATGTGAAAGCAAGAAGTATCTCTTCTACGAATACACACATGCTATGACTAAATAAGACATCTTTCAACTAAAAGAAACCCCATGTTGAAAGGAAACTTGAAAACTCTCAAGAAATTGGTGTATAACAGGGCCATCGCCCTTCATTTGTCAAGCAAGAATTCTATGTCAATATTGAAATTCAACATGCAATTGATGTGCCTCTGGAAATAATGTCATTGAATGAGTCGGCTGCCCCAACAGCAAAGAATAAATGCACTTCTTATGGGCCTCATGGTGAATGGAGAAGTCTCCCTGGGACCAATCTCATTTTCTAACACATCCAACGTTTCATCTGACGAAATCCCTATTCATGAACATTATTATGATGAGGTCAGTAATGAGCACAACATTACATATGCATAGGCTAGAATCAATGGACTTATGGTATTTGACTTTTGGCATCAACAGTAATCTTTGAAAACTTTTTCTTCAGCGAAATGTTGACAATCCTGTAATTTTGGAGATGAGCTTACATCTCAAATCTTTATCGCTCATGATTTGGGGGAATTCGGGAGACAACGAATCTAGCTGTCTTGTTAAGTTTTGTTGAACAATAAAGTGAGGGAGACTGCCACAGAATCCATTTTCTTCCCTGAAACATTTCAATATTATGAAAAGAACAACGGTCTCCAAACGATATCGTGAGAGAGACCACCACAGTAGCCATCTCTCTCTCTCTCTCTCTCTCTCTCTCTCTCTGTGCAGCATCTCTACAGCATCGTCCTGATGTTCATCTCGGTGATATAATTGTAAGCCAGTTACGAAAATTATATTTGTTCTTCTCTGCCAAACATTGATGACAATAATTTTAAGGTCCCACAGAAGTACCGATTTTGTGCATGGGATGATATCAAACTTGTCCAAGAAACCAAGTTATTGGCAGGCATTACCTCAAAAGGCTGTCTTTCATGTTCCTCATCCCACGTTTTGCCAAGATTGAAATCTTCGAATTCCAAGGCATTGTGTTTCTTTTGGGCATATCCTCAAACACCCCACGAGCAAATATGAACTCCAGAATCAGAATATGAGTCTAGCAGCGCAGTTCTAACATAAACGTTAAGAATGTGATGCATACATTCATGAGCTGGAATTTAGGAAGTTTTTATTTGAGTTATCCTAGTCCCTGATTTGTAGGAAGTTGTTAATTGAGTTATCCTAGTTGGTGTTATTTTACTATTTGAATTTAAGAGATTTGTTTTAGATAACCGTATGGGATAGGGAGTATATATATTGTAGTGACCAGTTTAAAGAAAGGAGGAAGTTTTTTATCAATTTAGTTACACTTTTTGTGTAGAGGGTTTCCCCTCGGAAGAGGGAATTATTCTTCTTCTCTGTTATCTTCTCCCTGGCCGTATCATCTGGTATCAGAGCAAGGCCTTCCTTGGCCATCTCTAATCCGCATTATGGCAGAGGCGACTAGATCTCACGACATGAAAAAGTTAGATGACACAGTTAAGCAATTAAAGGAGGAATCAAGGAAAAATGCCAACGCTATGCTTGAATTAAAGCAAATGGTAGCAGCCATGAATTTAAAGTATGATCAGTTGTTTGCACGTGGTACCCCATCCAAAAGTGATCAAGGCGAGTCATCAATGAATGCAAGGAATGCTTCTTGACCCATCATAGAAAACGTGCAACCACGGTATGCTAAAGTGGAGTTCCCATGTTTTAGTGGAGAGGAACCACGGGGATGGTTATATCGGTGTGAAAAGTTTTTTCAAGTTAATCATATTGGGGATGACCAAAAGGTGCAGTTGGCGTCAATACACCTGGAGGACAAGGCAATACAATGGTATCAATGGTATGAGAAAACAAAAGGGCAAGTGGATTGGGCTGATTTTGTGAAGGCCTTATGCACGAGGTTTGGACCAACAGCCTTTGAGGATCCTATCGGAGAACTTACAAATTTACGCCAAGCAGGAATTGTTGTAGACACCCCAAATTGCACTTCAACATAAGAGAACACTCAAAAAGAACTTTAAATGTTTTATTTGAGCCTTGACATGTATCAAACACTCAAAAACACTCAAAAATGGTGCTAACCGTACTGAATGTGCGGTTTTTTAGAATTTGGTCTCAACCGCCCTGTATGTACGGTTGCAACCGCATACACAGCACGGTTGATGTTCATGCTTCTCGTGTGAGCTGCCACGTGGCTTCCGAAAGCTTTGGCCGTTGAGCCACGTCGACAGCAATCATGACGAGCGTAACTGAATTGGAACTGCCCTGTATGTGCGGTTGAGGTGAATTTGCATAGAAACCGCACATATAGTGACGGTTCTGTGGAAATTGCACTGTGTATGCGGTTTTGGCTGTTTCGGGGATTTGCGAAATGGCTCGATCTCTGAGCCTTATTTACGCATATTACCTCTCTCTCAGGGACTTGAACTCCCTATTTCACCATCCGAAATTTGCTAAATTACTCTAATTCAAGCCTTTAAGGAGAATTGGAATAATCTAGAAGTGTTTTTAGGCCTACCCTTGGGACCTTTCTACCCTTAGCTTGGCCTATAAATAGAGGGTTCCTCCTCTTGCAAAGGACTGGCAATTTGAAGCATAGAAGCTCTGCAAGAAGAAGAGGAACTCTCCTGGATTGTCTACTCAAGGGTCAAGCTACCAAGGTAAAGCTCTCTTTACATTTCCAGCTTCCTCTTTACATTTCCAGCACTCTCATCTTCTACCTTTCTGTAGTATAAGGCCTTGTGTGCATTTTTGCAACCCCAAACCTCTTCCAAAGTACCTGGGCATCCTGTCTAGCCATAAAACGTGAAGAGAAAGCCTTGGGAAAAAGAAGAAGGAATGGATCCTCTAGACTTAGAACCTACAAGTGATGAAGAGCATGCTATTTGGTTATTTTGAGCCTATGGATGTTTTTTCCTGATGTTTATGCATTTGCTTCTGGAGAAATTATGTGAATCTTTGCTCTCAATAGCAATGGATTCCAGCCTTCTCCTTGTGAGACATGGGAAAAAATCAAAAATTCCTTTTTGACTCTCTCAATCATCACACGGGATTAAATTAAACAAAGAGTCGCCACCTTTCAATTTAGGTGTGAATGGACACCAAAATATTAAATAAGCACAAAAGGCAATTTTAGGGTAAAAATAACCCTCATAAAAAAACAACCAGAGATGGGCAAGGGGATTAGGTTATGAACAGGGGAAGGTGTTAGGCACCCCTATTCATCTACACAAGGTGGTTGCCAGGTATTGTTCATGTTAAAATAAAGGAAAAAAAGCTTGCTATAAAAATCAGGAAAAAACACAAAAAAAGACAAAATATATGGTTTTTTCATATGAATAGTCTGATTGATCCAGAACTTTCAAATATGATCATACCATTCCTAGGGTTTCATGATCAAAATAAAATTGAGATAAAATCAAATAAAATCAATTTAAAGTGAAAAATCCAAAAATCTGGCTTCAAGTCAAATTCTAGAAATCTAGAAAAATATGATTTTTATAAAATATTTCAAAATTAAACTTGAATAGTCCAGGTCATAGATAAAGCCCAAATTTCACATTAAATCTGAAAATCAAAACAAAAAATACCCACGTTGATGAAAAATACCAAAAGGGGAGAACTTAGACCGTAGGGTCTTCTCTCAATAACGGAAAACAATTTAAAAACCATATCATGAAACCCTAGAATTTATTTTCAGGCTTTTGGATTCAGATTTATCATATTGATCATGATAAATCCAGGATCCTAGCCTAAAATCACAAAAATCACGAAAAAGTGCTGTAGGTGCAAAAGTGGCAAAAATCCAAATTTTGGAAAATAGTGGGGATCTCATGCTATAAACATCATAGATTCATGTTTTCATTCAGATATATCATAAAAAGCATTAAAACATGATCAGGATATTCAAAGCAACCACATCTCACAGATTAGAGCACATGGGGGTCTACCCTACGGATCCACCTGTTCTCTTTTCCCCTAGCTCTCTCTTCACGTTTTACGGTTAGAGAGGATTCTTGAGCTACTTGGAGATAGGTTTGGTTATACAAACACAATCAAAGGCTTTATTCTAGAAAAAGGAGAAAAACAGATATGGGGTTCTATTCTAGGGATCCACCTGTTCTCTTTTCGCCTAGCTCTCTCTTCACGTTTTATGGCTAGAGAGACTCTTGAGGTACTTGGAGGCAAGTTTAGGAATACTAGTACAAAAGATGGCCTTATTCTACAGCAATAGAGAAGATCCTATTACATCTAGAATTAAAGACAGAAAATAAAAGGGAAAAGGTACTTATCTGGATTGAGCAAGCAGAGCAGCAGGGGTTCATCTTCTTCTCTTGGAGCTCTTGATTCTTCAAAATTTCGTGTCATTTTGCTTGAGAATCTCACCTCTATTTATAGACAAGCACAGGGGCATGGTTGGTCCAGAAGGATATAGCCTGGTCCTTAAGATAGAGTGAAATACAGAGATAATGCCCATCCATAGCCAACCAAGGTGGCTTCAGCGAATAAAATACGTAATTCGCTCATTTAAAGATATATTGGACTAAAAATAAAGCTTGGAAATTGAGAGAAGGATAAAACTCGCACGAGTCTCTAGTGACTGTAAATGAATTACGGTCCAACAGTGACCGTATTTTCAATACAGGCGCGCCTGACCGTAGATTGATCTCGGGCGCGACCGACCCGTGAATGAAATACGGGCAAAGCCAGTTTTGTCAGTTTTTATGCATTTTTGACATGTTTTAAGCTCTAATTACATATTTTTATTATTTTCTCATTCGGTAGTGCAATTTGGGGTGTCTACACTCCTAGAGAATGGATTTCCATATATTCACACACTTTTCACCATTTTCATCAAATAAGCTAGATCTTAGATTTCCATGTTTAATACGGGAAATCTGAGGGTATTGGCTTTAGAATGAATTTTAGAACTTCATGAGATAGTTTCTATTGATTTCCAAGTGTTTTGGTCGAATTCACTTGCACACGTGCACTAGTTTGGCTTTTTCTTCAAAAAATCTTCAAAACAGGGCAGCATCTGTGGCCTGTTTTAGAATGCTTATAACTTCATCCTCCGGATAAATTTTTGAGTGATTCCAAAGACATGTGATAGATGAGCATGTCTAGTTTATATCTGGAAAATTTCGTTTACTTTTATGGAGCCAATTTTTGACACTATCTGTTCAAAGTCTGTAAATCAGTTTAGCCCAGATTGCTGAACTTGCGGCTTTGATGGTGCACCATTTGCTCAGTTTAAATCCGTTTCGAGTGATTTTAGTTTCTGAGTTTTCCTTGAGAAGTCTATTTTCATTTCCAACTGGTTTCAGCAGATTTTGATCTGTTTTGTGCCTTTTGTGCTAGATTGACTCAGAGCTGTTTGCTGGCATAGTCCAGAGCTAATTTGTGGTCTTCTAGGCCTGCTCAAGAAAGCACACAAGCCACATTTGGATAGAGTTTGGTGTGAGACTTATTTCTTTGGAAAGATGGCACAACATACTTCTTCCATGCAAATTTTCATGGATTTTTATTGTGCCAAATTCCACGAATAAGACTTTGAAAATGCCTACTCACCACTTTTTCCGAGTTATAACAACAGATTTCAAATGTGGATTTCTCTCTTGTTTTAAATCGGATTGAGCCGAATTTTTTACTGTATACTCTACTATATACCAGTTTTCAAATGGCTTTGGTTTTAGTGGATTTGGATTTAAATTGAGTGAGTTATGATTAATCGAAGCTTTCAAGTTCTCATAATCTGATTTTTCCAGATTTGCCTTGAATTGGTTTTGCTTCAATTTTTACCTTGATTTTTATTCACTCATGAAGTTCTAAGAGGTGATATATCCATGGAGAGAGTTCATATTCATTGGACTACTCATGTGGAATAATCACTTACATTTTGCTTACTTTTAAGCATCCTTTGTCTATTTTGATTAGCAAACAATCCTTAGCATGAGCAAGCATGTGGCAACCATCTTAGACGGATGAGTGGGGGTGCCTAACAGCTTCCCCCGCTCATAAATAATTCCCCTTACTTGATCTCTGGATTTTTCCTTATATTAGAGCTACTTGGGCTCTATTTGGCTTTTATGAACCCTTTGGTGCCCATTCATACCTTAACTTGGATGGTGGCGACTCATAACATTTATTGATCCCCGTGTGAGGATATCGGAAGTCATCTTAGGTGACATTTCCATGTCTCACAACTGCCGACTCTGCTGGGGACTAGTGGATTTGAGCCATGTTTTGATTGCTTGTGCATGTTTGATTGACTTTAATGAATTGTTTGCTGTTTTGTCAATTTGTGATAAGCATGTTTGATTTGTGTGCTTCTGTTTTAAAGAATATAAGACCCATGAACATAGGGGATGTGATGTGTGATGCTTTGGTTATGCTCAAAACCATGTTAGGGGACCTAGATAGTCTTACCATGCTGGGTTGTCATATTTTCATGATAAGCATGTTTTGATTAGAACTTTGAGATCATGAGCATGAGATCAGAATTTTTGAGAGATGTTTACTTTGTATCAAGCATGTTCACCATGATTTATTTGCTTTTTTGTACAACATGATAACATGCTTGCATGATGCTTGTGTGAATACATGTTTAGTATGAGCATGCTAGGTGTTTTCAAATTGCCTTATTTTACTCATGTTTGTTTGCTTCAAAAATGATCTCTATATCATGCCTTGGTGATTTTGGTTATGCTTGCATGGCTACGAAAAAAGAGTGGCAAGGGTGGGACGTTGTGATGAATGTGACCCACTTTTTCAAATGCACTTGTGCACCTTTTTCTTTTTTTACACAGCCTACCTATAACCTATAGGAAGTTAAACAAAGAATGTGTGTAGCTTGGCGCACTGAGGTCGTTACTTCGGAAAGCGAAAGTGAAAACATTCACCTTAGAAGCTTTGAGCCAATGATGTGATGACATGGTGGATTTAGAATTCTGGTCATACACTAGGCTTGAGCTCTAAGTTGCCAATAAGCCAAAACCCAAAACCCCCACGCTTGAAGGTGGAGAAACACAATTTTGGCCAAAGTAAACCAAATGCGATGGGAAAAGGGTTTGTAATTGAGGGAAGGCCGTTTTGCATGCTCAGGTGACCCAAGGTATGATATGGACACCATTTTGAAGGTAAACATGAGGTGACAAGGTATTTTCAGTTTATTTCTTGTGATGAACTCTATACTTTGTAAGAATCAAGCTCATGGTGTCCATTTGATGGGATTTTGTTCTTTCCCAAAAAGCTGCTGTATCCTAGGATTGGTGTAGCCCATAGGGAGAGTTTTTACTCTTCTTAGGTGTCATTCTACCCAAATGCCCATAGGAGGCAACCCAAAGTCCAAGATCTATGCATTGGGTGTCCATTTTTGAGAGGGAGCCTAGGCCCTCCTCTGTTTAAATATAGCTAATCCTCTTTTTTGCAGGAAGTTTGTGTGGGAAGGCCACCCAGAAGCTGCTGGTGCAAAGGGTCCTTTTTTTTAGTTTAGAAATTCTCTTTCTCAAGCCTAAGAAGGCTAAATTGTATTTTTATTTTTGATTCATGCCCTTGAAGGCCAATTTGTATTATAATTCATTTCCTTTATTGTAAGGGATCTTTTCATGCATGTTTGTAATGCCATTATGCAATCTCATACAGTTCATGGTATATGTGGGTTTTTAGTACCATTTGATGTGTCAAATTCCCAATTTGGGGCAATCCGGAAGCCACCCAATGGTAAACAATGAGTTTGGGCAAGTAATCAAGCTAATGAAATCAATTGGGAAAAGAAACAATTAAAAATTTTGATTTCTGGCTTAAAACCGTCCTGAGTATATGGTTGCCTGCATTTTTACTGCAACCGCAGTATGGATGCGGTTTTAGCCGAACCGTTCTGAATACACGGTTTTAAGTCGAAATTCTGTTTCAGCCTTGCTTATCAAACATTTCTGGGTCCTTTCATCCCTAAGTCATACAAGCAAATGGGCAGAGGTTCCAAATAAGATAAATGGCATTTAAACCGTTCCAAATGCACCCAAATCAAAGGATTAAGATCATTTTGAACATATTCACCTAAATTGAACAAATTAACTCAACTCAAATGTGAAAATGACAAAATAAAAGTTGGTTCAAACCAAAAAACAGGTCAAGCACCTCAATTCGGAGGTTAAGTCCATATTGGGCTCTTTTCATCCAATTTGACTGCTTAACCCATTTTAAGTGAAGTAAATGATCAAAAGAAAATTGGTTCAAATAACCAACCCAATCTTACTTCAACCTTAAGAATTAAATTTGGAAATGACCATAAGCTTTAAAAACATATTTCAAGCTTAAAATTCAATCCAATGTAGAGGAAGCTCAATTCATTCCTAAAATGGAGCAAAATCCAATTAATCTTTAAATAAGAAGTCTTTAATCATAGAGTATTCAAACTTTTAAGATTTCTTCTAAAGAGCAATTGGGTCACTTGGAAACCTTTGAAATCAAAAGAAAGTAATCATTTAAAAATCAAGTGAAAGGAAAATGTCAAATAAATCATCTCCTTGAAAGCAGTTTGAGTCTCTTTTTAACTCAAAACACCTAAGGGGAAATCAAAAATATTTTAGGCATCTGAAAGCCTTGGAATTTCATAAAATCAACTCATAGGACCCTGGAAGCCTGAAATTCCAGATTTTTACCAAAATCTTCATAGGCCTTCTAAAGCTTTAATTTAGAAACTCATAGGACCCTGGAAGCCTGAAATTCCAGATTTTTACCAAAATCTTCATAGGCCTTCTAAAGCCTTAATTTAGAAACTCATAGGACCCTGGAAGCCTGAAATTCCAGATTTTTATCAAAATCTTCATAGGCCTTCTAAACCTTAATTTAGAAACTCATAGGACCCTGGAAGCCTGAAATTCCAGATTTTAATCTTCATAGGCCTTCTAAAGTCTTAATTTAGAAATTCATAGGCCCTTGAAAGCCTGCGTAATTTCAAGAGGTTGTGGAAGCCTTAATTCCAAAGCATAAGCCCTTGGAAGCTTGCGTAATTCCAAGTTGTGATTTGTCTAAGGGCTTTTACCTTAGGCATCTCATTTTTGTGGGACGTTGGAAGCCCTAGAATATTCCAGCATTGGTAGGTTTTTTTCGCACCAACCAAAGCATAAGCCCTTGGAAGCTTGTGTGATTCCAAGTCTTGATTTGACTATAGGCTTTTACTATAGCCACATCACCTTTTTGTTGGACATGTTGGAGGCCCTAGAATACTCCAACAAAATTCTGTTGGTTGATTTTTTTTTTATCAATCACCTCATTTTAATAAGTTTATTTTAACCATAAATCCAAAAAAAGGAAAAAATATGAACACAAGGAAAGTTCCAAACTCATGTTTACCAAGCCTGCATGCATACATTCATGGGTGTGTAAACATGATTTAATGGGATACTAATAGTTTTCTTTGTTTTCTTTCTTCTTTTAACCAAGGTTTTCGGTCCCTACTGCAATCATTGTTCCCCGACGTTCTTAAAGACTCAGATCGGCAACCATGAACCCTATTGAAGAACAGTCCACTGTTTCTGCTGAAGCCTTTGCTCAACTGCAAAAGCAAGTGGCAGGGATGACAAAATTGCTGGAAAATCTGCTGGCCAACCAAGCGGCTCAGGCCCAGATGCGGGTGCAATAGGCGCAGGCTCAGGTTCACTAGGCTTCATCATCCCACAATGCACCACTAGCTCAACCCCAGGCTGACCTTCCACCACCAGTCCAAACTATCCCACCTCAACCTGAACTCTACCAACCAACCCCCGAACCCATTTTGATACGGGAGGAGGAATCCGAATATGAAAGGGAGAAGGAAAGACTGAGGGTAGAAATGGAGAAAAAATTCTTGGACAAGCTGGAATCGATCCAAGAAGAGTTGAAAGAAGTAAGGGGGATCAACACGTTGGGCGGTACCAATTTCAAGGATCTATGTATGTACCCCGACGCATGCCTACCAGCCAAATTTAAGTGCCTGGACTTCGAGAAGTACGACGGCACAGGTTGCCCAATGAGCCATCTAAAGCTCTACTGTGGGGCATTGTGCTAATTTGACCGGGATGACGGCATCCTGATCCAACTATTTCAGAGGAGCCTGACTGGGGTAGCTTTAAGGTGGTTCGCAACAGTGGACCATGGCAGAATTAGAAGGTGGAAAGATCTTGCTGATGCTTTCCTAGCTCAATATCGATTCAATGCTGACATCGTGCCGGATAGGTACGATATGATGAAAATGAGCAAGGGAAGAGATGAGACAGTAAGGCAGTATGCCAAAAGGTGGAGAGAGGCCGCCTTCCAAGTCAGGCCGCCCATGATGGAGCCAGAGATGGTAACCACCTTTATTGGCACACTGGGGCAGCCATTTTACAATCACTTGGTGGGTTAGATAACCACACCAGTTTTGCTGCCTTAGTGCAAGTCGCGGACCGGATTGAAGATGGAATCAGATCCGAGAGAATCTACGACCACTGTGCCATGGCTTGTTAGCAGGAGCCCACATCTGATTCTTCTACCCAGAAGCAAAGAAATGGGGCAAGAAAGAATGGAGGGAAGAAAGAAGGGGAAGTAAATATGGTGCAACCCCAACCCTCCAAGAAACCTCTCCAAGTTAACATTTCTGTACCTCCATCCATGCCAGTGCAACCACAATCGACCTATCAAAACCCTCTTAACATTAATGTTCCTCAAGCAGCAATGCCCAACAAAAAAAGGGTATTCTCTAAAGAGGAGAGGGACGCTTGGATGGCGTCTAGAAGGAATTGGGTCTTTTCCCCTCTTCCCGTGACTCCATCCCAGCTCTTGCCAACCCTGTTAAACGCAAGGTATGTTACTCTGAAAGAACCAAATCCGAATGCTTCAAAGGGAAAGAATTTTGATCCCTCCACCACCTGTGAATACCATATGGGTGCACTAGGACACCCTACAGACAGGTGCTGGCCATTAAAGCATGCCATTCAGGATTTGATCGATCAGAAAACCCTATTGTTTAACATGGCTGCGCCCTCTCCCGCCAGGACTGACATTGGTCAGAATCCTTTGCCCCAGCATAATGGGGCAGGTCCTTCCAATTTTGTAGGGGCTGTCTCTTCTAGACCTAGGACATTTGATCCCTCGCAGTTAATTGCGCCTATAGGGACGTCCGTTAAGGTCTATTTTGACCAAGAAGAGATAAGGGAACAAATCAATGTCATTTTAGGAAATAAAGGAAATGGCAAAACTGCAAAGGACATTAATGCCTCTTTGAACCGGGCCGCTTCTCTCATGGCCCAGCTTAATGTATCCAAACCCCCTCTCATCATTAATTGCAACCAAGCTGTTGCTTCTCCACCCACTCCATCACCTAAACCACCTTTGGTCATTAATTATGACCCCACCACAGCATCAATCACTTTTGTTTCTTCTCAGACCTTAAAATCCTCTCAACCAAAGGAACCCAGGCAATCCTCGCCTCTGGTCATTGGATTGCCTCCATCCAACTCTACTATCGCATCAACTTTTGCATCGAGATCTCATCTCCAGCCTCTGGTATTCAATGTTCCTAAACCCTCCTACTCGGAAATTGCTGTACCTTGGAATTACAGCGAAGGTTTTACAACCACTATCCCAGTGGCCAGGGATTAGAGTCAAGAGGAAGTAAATCTCATGACGAGATCAGGAAGGTGTGTGGAAAGAAAAGAGCAAGAGTCAGAGAAAGAAAAGAAAGAGGCAGAACAGAATCAGAAGGGGAAGACACCCCCCAGGTCGCCAATGATGAGGTAGTAGACCTCTTAAAAATATTGAAGAAGAGCGAATTCAATATTATCGACCAACTAATTAAAGTCCCTGCCCAGATATCAATACTGGGATTGTTGCTTAATTCAGAAAAGCATAGGGACTCATTAATGAAGGTACTTCAGAGTGCTCATCTGCCAAAAACGATTGAGCCAGACCAGCTCGGAATGATGATCGGCCAGATCTTATCTCACAATGTGATAATCTTTTCTGAAAGCGAGATAAACCCTGGCGGATGTTATCATGTGGACCCTTTGTACATCACAGTGCTTTGTAAGGGTAACATGATAGCCCGAGTCCTAATAGACAATGGATCAGCCTTAAACGTCTGTCCCTTGGTAACGTTTGTTAGGCTTGGTCTGGATCAATCCAGAATTAAGCAGAATGGAAGGATAGTGAGAGCTTTTGATAGCTCTAAAACACACTCCCTAGGGGAGATTGAATTGCCGATTACTATCGGACCGAATATCTTCAATATCACATTCGAAGTGATAGATATTCCTGCTGCCTTCAATCTTCTCTTAAGAAGGCCGTGGATCCACTCAGCTAGGGCGATACCATCTACCCTTCACCAAATAGTGAAATATATAAGGGGTCAGAGGGTGGTAACGGTCCTAGCCGAGAGTTTAGTCCCTTCCGTCATACCACCTGATGTACCATTCATTAATGTAGAATTAACGGCTGACAAAATTGCGTTTCATTCTTTTCAGTTTGAAACAGTCAACTTTATACATGGGGGTGTTTAAAAAAGAAGGAGAAGTTGACATGCGCCGAAAAGATGGTGGAGAAGGTTTTGAAAGAATGGGATTTTCACCCAGGAAAGGGGTTGGGAATCAATCTGCAAGGGAGGGTGGAGCCTATAAAGGCACAGAAGCTGGTCCCATGAGCAGGATTAGGAATGAAGATAAGGAGATGGAAAAGGGGACAGCAGAAAGAGAATGGCAATGAAAAGGAAAAGAGTCAAGAAAAATTCCCTCATTTAAGGGAAACTTTTCTGAAGCCTTCTCATACTATTCAACCGTCTCCTCCCGCGGATTCCTCCAAACCTCCATACATCAATGATAATCCCTTCAAAAAACCTTTTACCTCTACCTTTCAACCTTTTATCCCACTTTCACCCACTTCGGCACCTAAAGCCGTGGATGAGCCTGAGCCACTGCCACGAGAGCAGCGGGACTTTACAGAAGAAGCTGGGGCATTCTTTGCAATGAAAGAGGATGAAGGAAGAGAGAAAGCAGAAAAGGAGGTTCCTTTTATTGACTGGGCCTCGATCAAGATCCCAGACGGGGTCACATATGAACTCAGCCTCGAAGCAGAAAAGGGCAGTTTTTCAAATCCGGTAATGATAGTATTGGATATAGAGCTTGAGGAGGAGCAGGTTTGCACTATACCACCTGCTCCAGAGGGCTTTGTCTTAAAAAATTGGGAAGAAATCCCTTTGACATTTGAGGCCGCATATGGTTGGCAATCAGCTGCGGCCTCCAAAAAAAACTCCATTAGTGGATTGCCCTTTTCCTGAAGGTTTTAATGAACCTTCATCCTCAGGAAAAGCCTCTTTAGAAGGTTCTCAAAAAACCCAAAAAGATTTTTCAACTTTTTTTAGAAAACCTAAAGCTTTCAAAATGGTCCAGACTGCTTATGAACCATATTTGCAGACTGAATTAGAGCAAGTTGAATACGACTTTGACCTCGAGCTCGACTTCAACCTAATGGGGATCGAAGAGGAGACCGAGGCCGAAGATGATGACCTTCCAAGAGAAATATCATATCAATTGGAACATCACGAAAAGGGTATTCAACCTAATATTGAAGAAACCATTTCCATAAATCTGGGAACCAAAGAGGACCCAAAAATTTGAAAGATTGGTGCATGCTTGTCCGATATGCAGCAGAAGGAAATGTCCCAATTCTTGGCCGATTACAAGGACGTGTTCACATGGTCTTATCGGGATATACCAGGGTTAGATACAGACATGGTTGTACACAGGCTGCCAATCTTGCCAGGAGTAAAGCCTATTAAGCAGAAATTAAGAAGGTTGAAGCCTGAGTGGACTTTAAAAGTCAAGGATGAAGTGGTGAAGCAGTTTCAAGCCGGATTTTTGGCGGTTTCCACATACCCTGATTGGCCAGCTAATATAGTCCCTGTTCCAAAGAAGGATGGAAAAGTCAGGATGTGTGTAGATTACAGAGACTTGAACAAGGCGAGCCCGAAGGATGATTTTCCCTTGCCACACATCGACATCCTGGTTGATAACACGGCAGTACACAGCTTGTTCTCCTTTATGGACGGCTTTTCCGGATATAACCAAATCAAGATGGCAAAGGAAGATCAAGAGAAAACCGCTTTTATCACGCTTTGGGGAACTTTTCACTACACAGTCATGCCCTTTGGACTGAAGAATGCCGGGGCAACATATCAGCGAGCCATGACGGCCCTTTTCCATGACATGATCCACAAAGAAATGGAGGTCTATGTAGATGACATGATCGCCAAGTCCTGTGAAGAGGATGACCACTTGATCAATCTAAAGAGGGTATTTGACTGTTTAAGGAAATACAGCTTAAGGCTCAATCCAGCAAAGTGTGTTTTTGGAGCCACATCACGGAAATTATTGGGATTCATTGTAAGTAGAAGAGGGATTGAGATAGACCTGTCTAAAGCAAAGGCAATCATTGAGATGCCACCTCCTAAAACAGAAAAAGAAGTTAGGGGTTTCCTGGGAAGAATTCAGTACATTAGCCGGTTCATAGCACAGCTCACTGCTATCTGCGAGCCGATCTTTAAGCTTCTAAGGAAGAACAACCCAACTACATGGAATGAGGATTGCCAACAGGCATTTGATAAAATAAAGGATTATCTGTTAAATCCACTTGTTCTAGTATCGCTAACTCTAGGAAAACCATTGATTTTGTATCTATCAGTTTTAGAAACATCAATGGGATGTGTATTGGGGTAGCATGATGAAACAGGCAGAAAAGAAAAGGCTATCTACTATCTGAGCAAGAAGTTCACAGATTATGAGACGAGATATTCGCCTTTGGAAAAGACTTGTTGCGCTTTGGTCTGGGCAACTTAGAGGCTTAGGCATTATTTCTTAAGCTATTCAACTTTGCTGATTTCAAGGATGGATACTTTAAAGTATTTGTTTGAAAAGCCGGCTTTAACTAGTAGAACGGCAAAATGGCAGCTTTTGCTTTCAGAATTTGACCTGACATACGTCACTCAGAAAGCAATCAAAGGTCAGGCAATCGCTGATCATCTAGCTGAGCATCCGTTACCAGATTATTAGCCTCTTAAGACAAATTTCCCTGACGAGGCTATCTTATTTGCTGAAGAAGAAGAAAGTGAAGACTCCTGGCAGATGTTCTTTGATGGGATTGCAAATATGAATGGAAATGGAATTGGCGCAGTATTAGTGAAGCCGGATGGTTCACATATCTCAATCGCAGTGAAGTTGAGGTTTCAGTGCACAAACAACATCACCGAGTATGAAGCGTGTATCATCAGATTACAAGCTGCTCTAGATCATGATGTTCAAGAACTTGATGTATATGGGGATTCGAGTCTTATCATCTTCCAAACAACTGGTGAATGGAAAACTAAAGATCACAAGTTGATCCCATATCACCAGTATTTGGAAGAAATAAGTACCAAATTTACTCGAATTTTTTTTAGCTATATGCCAAGATCTAAGAATCAGTTTGCAGATGCCTTGGCGACATTGGCTTCGATGGTTAGTATTCCAGAAGGGGTAGACATATCACTCGAAATTGAAGTCAGAGACGAGCCAGCTTACTGTCTTGTTTTAGAAGGAGCGCAAGAAGCAGAAATACCATGGTTTCAAGATATCAAGAATTTCTTGAATAATTGGGGTTTTCCAGAAGGTGCTAATTCTACTGAAAAAAGAATGATACAGAGGTTAGCGGGGCAGTTCCTCCTAAGTGGTGGGCAGTTGTACAAAAGATCTTACAACAATGTTCTACTCAGATGTGTCACCAAGGTCGAAGCAGAAAGGTTGATAGAAACAGTGCATGGAGGAGTTTGCGGGCCGCATATGAATGGACACATGCTCGCAAGGAAAATACTGCGATTGGGATATTATTGGTCTACAATGGAGCACGATTGTTGCATACATGTTAAGAGATGCCATTTGTGCCAAATATACGCTGATAATAAGCATGCACCGCCAATTGAGCTACACAGCATGACCTCGCCATGGCCCTTCTCTATGTGGGGTATTGATGTCATTGGGATAATTTCTCCAAAAGCGTCTAATGGACACCGGTTCATCCTCGTGGCGATCGATTATTTCACGAAGTGGTTTGAAGCTACTTCATATGTAAATATTACAGGGAACCATGTTCTTAAGTTTCTGAAGCACAACATAATTTATCGCTATGGATTGCCAAAAGCCATAGTTTCAGACAATGCTTCAAATATTAAGAACAAGGATATAAAGAAGATGTGTGAGCAGTTTCAGATAACTCATCACAAGTCAGCCCCATACAGGCCAAAGATGAATGGAGCAGTAGAGGCGACGAATAAGAAAATAAAGAAAATAATTCAGAAAATGGTGGTAAGTTATAGAGATTGGCACGAAATGCTACCATTTGCTCTCCATGCTTACAGAATCTCAATCCGAACTTCTACTGGGACAATGCCATATTCCTTAGTTTATGGAACGGAGGCAGTCTTACCTGTTGAAGTAGAAATCCCCTCACTAAGAGTGCTTATGGAAATAGAACTTGAAGAAGCTGAATGGGTTCAGTCTAGATATGAGCAACTCAACTTGATAGAGGAAAAGCGTCTGAATGCGCTTTGTCACGGCCAACTGTATCAGAAGAGAATGGCCGGAGCTTACAATAAGAAGGTGAAGCCCAGAGCTTTCTAAGTGGGTAATTTGGTTTTAAATAAAATATTGCCATTTTTGGAGGACCCTCGGGGAAAGTTTAAGCCAAATTGGGAAGGACCTTATATGATGAAAAAGGTCCTGTCAGGAGGCGCTCTCATTTTATCAGAAATGGATGGGAAAGACTTTCCTGAGTCAATCAACTCTGACGCGGTCAAGCAATATTTCCCTTGAAGGAATATCACAAAGAAATGATTCGAGGCCATTTATTCTTTATCCCTCAAAATTTTCAACACCCCTAGTCTAAACCAAGTTGAGCCTGTTTGTATTTTAAAGAACCCAAACTGGGGCTTACAGTTGCAACTGGGGCAAAGCCAATAGAGGCAAAAATAAAGAAAAAGGAAAAAGTAATAAGGTGGCAGAGGAAAGCCAAATACAAAAGAAGAGAAAAAAGGGCCAATGTTGGGAATTGAGGTCACATCCATCATGACTGTAAGCCCAGTTGTCCTATTTCAAAAATGTCAAAATTTTGAGCATATAATAACTTTCTTTCATAAACTTAACCCATCCTTCGTTTCGTCCTATTGATCAAGTCCTCAATGATCTTGGTGTATTCCTTCAACTCGCAGTGTTGGATTGACAATGACGGAACAAATAAGCCGGCCCTAGTGAAAACCATAACAGGCACTAGGGGCAATATTGGCCAGAAGAAAAGCAAGAGAAAAAAGAACAAAAGGAGAAAAGAAGAAACAGAAAAAAGGGGTCACAACCGCACTATGGGTACAGACTGGGCCAAACCGCCCTGTGAATACGGTTTTGGTAGAAAGGTCAGGCAACCGCACATCAAAGACGGTTTTAGCCAAACCGGTCTGAATGCACAGTTTTGAGCAGCAAAATTGAGTTGAGCAAATTCTCAGCACCGGACTGAACTAGTAAGCATTGGCATAATCCTTGGAGTTGGGAATGAAAGATGGGGATGAGTCTAAAGGTTCCAAGGTTGACAGAATGGCTTCTTCCTCATTAGTTAAACTACCCTTTTTGCCCAACTTACTTCAATTCATCAAACTATATGGGAGTAAAGCATCATGGACTGATTTAAAACAAAAACACACAAAAATGAAAATTATATTTTGGCCGATGATGAGAAATCAATGACTTTTCATTAAATTGTCAGTTTTTACAAGCATATGAGAGTTCTGAGGCCAATACTATAAAAATCTATTTTGTATTCTTTATCTTTCAGCTAATGGAGTTTCTCTTTGTACAAAAGTGTAAAAAAGAAAAAAAAATACGATAAAGGGGCTAATCTCTATCCCCTAGCCTCTCCTCAAGCTCTTTGATCCGAGCCGCCTGAACCGCAACAAGCTTCTCAGCCCTCTCTGCATCTGGGTCGCTGATGAAAGAGATGACATCATCAGAGAGGGTCTGTCTGGTCCTCATATCTCTGAGCCTGGCCATAGTCTCATCGTGCTTACGCCATGTGGCTCTAACCTCGAAGCGACGGGCCCGTATCTGCTCTGCGAGCCGTCTCTCCAAGTCTTCCTTCTCCAATCTCATGGTTCGGGCTTCCTCCACCCATATATGCTAAAGCCGCCTATGAGTTGCCCTCTCAGTCTCCAGGAGATCCTCTTAGGTAGGACATGGGACAGCAGGAGGATCCACCGGTATAGAAGCGCAGCTCTGCACCTGCTCCCTAATTCAAAAGAGGTAGTCCTTCTCATGCAATTTGGAGAAGACAGGACCACTCAAGAAGCAAGCCTGAGATCAGTCCTTCACCAGGCGAAAGCATAGCCCCATGGTGGCTGGTGTGAGAGGACCAATGAACTCCTCGTACCCCTGAGGTACCAGAATCCCCTGAGCCTCCTCTCAGAATTGCCGGATGACTCTCAAGGGCAAATAAAGCAAGGCGGACCTCAAGCCTATAAGCATAGCAAAATTTCGTTCAAGGAAGCTGATCACCGTCTCGGCGGAAGGCTGATAAGCACCAGGCCATCTCACCTGGTCATCCTGAAGTGTCCCCAAGAAAGTGAACCATCCTTGCTTGCCACCTTGGATGTTGGGACACCCCCTGTTGCTCATCAAAATAGGAACGTTCAATCTGGGAAAGAAGCGGCGAGTTATCTCTTCAACTTGACTCAGGTGGTCAAGCAGCCAGAGCTGCAAAGAAAAGGGAAGCATTTTCAATATGGAAAAACTTCAATAAAAACTATAATTCAAGAGAGAGGTTCAGATTTTACCTGAAGGATAGGGGCGCAGGCGAGGAAACTTTTCTTCTTCCGATGATAGCAGTCAGTCATGGCCTGGTATATTTCAGCCAGGATCATAGGGGCAAGCCTTTTGTGCTCCCTAACTTGGCAGATGACTGAAATGAGGGATAAATCAACCTCGCTATCATCTTGGGGGAATAAAAGTTGATTGACCACTATCAAGGTCAAAGCATTGAACCGCACCGACCGATTCGAGCTATTCAATAGCTTCTCAGTCAAAAATGACTTTGATAGGGTCAATAAGGCGTCAGTTTCCCCTAGCTCTTTCTTGCCAATTCCTAAAAAAGTGGAGGCTTCCTTTTTGAAGCTTGGTTTGAGAGGTGCGTTGACTACCTTCTTGGAGAACCTAAGGTTGAGGATGGTTTCAACCTCCTCGACTGTAGGGGTCATCTCCTTCTCCCCAAACCTAAAAAGGTTTAATTGGAGTTCCCAGTGCCCAATCAGTGCCTCTATGATTTCCCATTTTAAGGGAACCCTTGGGAGTGAGAGGACATGGCCTAGATTGGTAGAGTCCCAATCTACTTCGTCTTGCTGGGTCATTGAGTCAACCCATCTCTCATAGCAGGTGTCTACAATGGCATACCTAGTCAAATTTGGAGCTTTGGATCTAATATTTGGTCTAGGTGTTGATGTTTCAGGTACAGAGGATGAAGGAGGTGCAGAAGTTGAATCGGAGGCCATTAATGGTCAAAAGTGGATTAAAGGCAGTTAGGAGAGAGAAAATCGCCGAAAAGGGGGTTTCTGACCTAAGCAAGACGTCAAAGTGACGTTCTGCCCGCGATTCGCGGCTTTAAAATTACAAAAGAGCAAAAACCACATACTCAGAACGGTTGTGCCTGAACCGCACCCAATGTGCGGTGGCATTTCCACGGAGTTTAAAAACCGTGGGACAAGTGCGGTTCTTGCACAACCGCCCTGTATGTGCGGTTTTTGCACAAAAACAGCTTTTCTTCTTTCTTTTAATAAGTCATGTTTCCCAAGGGTACCTGTTACCTGTATAACAATCACAACATGATAAACATAAATAAAAAAGCAAAAAACAAGAGAAAAGAAGCAAAAAAAAAATAAAAATGAATAACTATCTCTTTTCATATAAATGCAAATAGATACATCATGTTTTATGTACAAGTATCAGATGAAATAAATCCTAATCTAAGCCTATCTCCTACAGGTCAATCCCCACCGCCTCCGCCTCGCCGTCGCCGTCGGATGAAGAAATGATCTAAGAAGCGTGGGCTAGCAGGAGAAGACGGCTCACCAAGAATAGATGGATCAATGGGAGGCACTGGATCTACAGAGGGCGCCGGCTCAACTAAAGGGGCAGGAGCTGGGTCGCCTGGATCGTCATGGGAGAGGTCCATGAAGTAGGAAACTGAAGTATCTGTCGCCAAGGGAACCAGATCCAGAATCTGAGATGCCTCAGCAGCAGGAGAGGAATCAATGTCTACAGGATCCGCTGCCTCGTGCACCTCAGGCTCGGCTACATCAGGCACACCCTCCTCCTTCGTGGGCTCGGCTGCCTCAGGAATCGCAGGAACCTCTAAGTCACCCTCTGCTGGCTCCGTGACAATCACAGGATCCTCCTCTAGAGCAGTCTTAGGCTCAGGAGCAGTCTCAGGTAGGGACGCAACCTCTGGCATCTCAGCTAGCTCATGAACAGCAGCAGCAGAAGTGGCCTCGGCCGCCATCTCGATATCTCTCTCTGGGATCTCTGTAGCCCCTAAGGAAAAAGATAGGGTGCGGGAACTAGATGGTGAAGCGGCCACGTCCTCCTGAAAGCAGGGAAAGATTGATCAGAAGCAGAGAATATAAAGGATAAAATACAGAAATTGAAAAGGATAGAAGAATGACCTGAACTCCTGAAGGCCCCACTTGTCCCTGAGCTCGAGCCAACTGAGCCCGCAAGTCAGCAATAAGAGCGGCCTGCCCAGTGATGATGACGTCGTTCTAAGCTATGGCAGCATCCCTCTCAGCCAACTGACGCTCCAGATCCGCATATCTAGCTCGGACCTCCCCTAACTGTGCCTCCTGAAATAAAATAAGAAGGAAGGATATCAGTAACTTCAAAAGAGAATAAAAGGAGCGGGTTAGGAAGAGATTTATACCGTGGTGTCATACAGGCGGATCACCACCCCTCCGATCTCGGTAACTCCACCTCGAACAGGCATGGGCTGCATAAGACAACCCACTGAGACCTGCCCGAACCAGGTATCATAGTCACCCTCGGCTAAAAGGGCATCTCCGGCCTCCCAATCGTCGAAATGAGCAGGGTCAAATGGACCAGGTGTGCGCGCGTCGGAAACGCGGCACGGGAAAGTTCGGAGTCGCCACCGCCTGATGGGGTGCAGGCGGACACCTGGGTGCCTAATCTTGTCTATTGGGCTTTGGGTCTGGGGCTTGAGATTCTAAGTCGGTTCTCGGTTGCGTTTGGGGAAGTCCGTAGACACCCCAGTCCGCCCCGTCGGATGACGGGTCCCATGGGTTCCCTGGTTTGAGTCAGTTTACTTTGGTTTCTCACCCGACTCTTAATCCGATATGCAACTGGGTTAAGTCTGTCGGGACCACCAAAATGGTGTGGGTCCCTTTAATTATTTTTATCTTGCTTATTTAGATGATCTGGGTCAGATTGGGTGGGCCCTTTTGGAAGGTCCACGGTGTCCCTGGTGGGCTTTGTTAAGCCCATATATCCCATGTGGGCCTCTGTCTAAGCCTAAAAGGCCCTTTGGGTTTAGGTTTGGCGAATTAATTTTTATTTTGAGGTTTAATTTAAGAATTTAAGTAGCTTTCATGAAAAAGGTGGGTCGGCCTCGGTTTGTGGGCCCTTAGGTGGGCCCCATGGAGGTTGCCAAAAGTACTTTAGATTTATTTTATTTAAATTTGCCAAAATGCACTAGACATTGGGCATGGGGCCCATGGTCCAGTTTTAGGCTTGAGAGCCCAAATTCCTTGAAGCTTGGGGTTTGCACCCTTACTCGGTTTGGTTAATGGGCTTGGCGGGCCCGATAGGCCCTTGCACTTGGTCTTGGCCAAACCATGCAATTTAACATCATTCCGCACATCCAGGTTCGGGTGGGCCACATTAGGTTTGGCCCGCCTGGCTTGATTGGTTAATTTTACTTAACTTGCTTAGGTGGCATGCTTTAGGATTTATCGGGCTTGGTGGGCCCCGTTGGAAGGCCCACAGATGTATCAAATTGGACCGGTGGTCCAGGTCCCAAGTTGGGTTTCCGGATCACCCGGAAACCCTGTTGGTTCAATGGGTTTGGTGTAAACCACTCAAAAAAGGGCAACACAATCAAGAAAGTGCAAAGATAGCATTTCGGGTATGTAGCCGACCTTGGAGGTCGGCTACCCATTAATTTCATTGTGGCCGATCATATGGGTCGGCTACAAATAAAAAATGGGTGATCCGACCTGAGTTGTCGGATCACCCTCCATGGGCCCAATTTCGGGTTTTTGGCCTTGGGATGGTTATTTTGGGCTTCCTAGGGCCTTCTGCAAGTCTTGTGGGCTCCTAAGTGGGCCCACACTGGTTCAGTTTTGGGGATGATCCCCACTGGTCTTCCTTTTGGGTCTCCTAGCTAGGCAAGGGAGCTGGCCATGGTGCATGGGCCTGCTGCTCCACTTCTTTCCAGCAACCAATAGCAATGAGATGGGGGGTCTTAGCACCGCAAATTTCATGGCTTCACATCACTAGTCAACCAACCATTAAAGCCACAGCAAGCATGTATCTCAAACTAAACAAAATGATCCCATAAACCCACATTGCATAGGCATGGAACAGCAACAATGAAAAAGATAGCAGCTAATATTCAAAGATTGCAACATTGCTAAATGAGCGAAGGGTGCATTGGGGGGGGGGGGGGTGGCTTTGGGGATCATATCTATTAACCCAAAACAGCAACCTATTAAGGGTAAAAGGAATATGCATTCCTACCTAATGACTGTAGCAAGCAAGTAAACAAAGAAATAAGAAAGCCCAGAGCAAGGCCACGGCCAGCACATGCTCTTCAAGGATTATATACATAATAACACACAACTCAGACCTGAACCGACCTAGGCCTTCTTCCTAACCAGCTAACACTTTATATCAACAAGAAAGGAGCATGAGAGGGGCTGCTTGGTACTGGAAAACTTGCTGGGAACGGCAATGGCATCAAGGCCCACTGCTGTCCCCAGCAGCAGCCTATGGGGAACACTTCAAGTGGATGGGGGAGCATGCATTCGACCCCCGGAACAGTAGATCATATGGGGGAGCGGGGATCATATTTTGACACTTAAGACCACCAACTTCCTAAAGGCCAAAGAAGCACACAACCCAGCAGCATGCTTGGTTTTAATAAAATAAAAAGATAGCACTTGCACATGAGGATTTACCAAGCCTATCATGTATGGGAGAGGCATCCCAAGGATGGGAGTGCTGTTGCTGCTCCCAGCAGCAGCTCAGGTGAGCCGTATCAACAAGTAAAAAGGGGGCAAAGGGAGCATACATCAACACCCAAAAAAACAAGGTTCATGGGGGGAGCAGCATGCTTTGTATCTCTGACAGCAACCAAACAAGGAAAGAAAGACATTACATGACAGCAAGTCTAGAGAAAGACAAGAGAGAAAAGAAAAAAAAGAAAAGAAAACAAAACACACAGCAAAGTTACAAGGAGAAGTAAGGGAAAAGAAAAGAAAAGAAGAAGGGAAATGGGGGCTTATCATAGGGGCACGTTAGATAGAGTTATGGAGGAACAAACTCCTCTTAAGAAAATGCTCTCAAGGAGTTGTAGACACCCCAAATTGCACAAACAATCATCAAAAATCATTATATCCTGGAAAGCCAGCACAGAATTTGAAGAAAATAAACTTTTACCTGTATCCGGATACTCAATCCGGATACAAGTACCCTTTCCCGTATCCGGATACTCATACCGGATACAAGTGAGCCTTAGTGTATCCGGTATCATGCACCGGATACCTTAAAGCCCTTTGTTATCCGGCCTGATATACCGGATACCTTAAGTTTGCTCAAAATTAGGGTTTTCCGAGAGCTTTTCACTTTTACCATCATGTCCCTCATTAAATGAGGGGAAATCTCGGAAATGACCTTAGGGTTTAGGTTGGAGGGGTTCTAGACATTAAGTTGTGTCTACCAATGACCTTAGCCTTTGCCTATAAATAGGAGCCTCCTCCTTGAGCAAATGGCACACAACTCTTGTTTTGAATTCTCGCAAAGAAGAACTCCAAGAGAAGAAGAAAACCGCTGCGGAATCGCCTCCAGAATTCAGGTAAGCCTCAACTTTTCTTTTTATTTTCTATCTTTATATTCCTAGATCTAGATCTCTTCTTCTACCTTTCTGTAGTGTAAAGCCTTGTTTGTATGTGTGGAAATCCTTCCCCGGCTCAAAGTATCTCAAGACTCCCCTAGCCGTAAAACGTGAAGGCGGATCTAGGAGAAACGAGACTGGGGATTGACCCTAGTGATAGAAACCATGTAGCATAAGGCTTTTGAATGATTGAAAACCGTTCTATAATCAAAGTACCCTTGATTATTTCGAAGATCCGTGTTTAACGGGGAGAGAGAACAGAGGGAAACGATAATGGAACGGAACCCTAGGCTATGCTAGAACCTATTTTGTTGAATCTATATGCATGTTGTATTGATCTTGCTTGGTTTTTCACTTTTGCACACATATTACACCTTTTTGGTGAATAGGCTCACATTTGGGGATTTATTACATTCATTGTGATAAATCTCCAATAAATGGCCTCAATCAAATTCTGGAGTGTTTTTAAATGTTTTTCAAAGGTTTTGGATTCATCTCACACGAATCACACACTTTTGTCAATTTTCGGATTTGGTTTTCTTCAAAAGTGGCTTAGCTTGACAGCACCTGTACCCTTACTTCGGACGCCCATAACTTCATCATCCGGATGAATTTTGGGGCGATTCCAGAACCATGGGAAAGGTGAGGCTGTCTAGTTTATGTCCACCAAATTTCATGAATTTCTATCAAGCGGAGTTTTGACACCTCTCTGTCGAAGTTAAGTGGACAGTTCAGGTTCAAGTACAGAACTTGTCACTTCGACAGACCGCCATGTGTTCGTTTTAAGTCCGATTCGAGTGATTTTTGTTTTTGAGTACTCCTTTATGAGTCTATTTTCAAATCCAGTTGGTTTCATAATTTTTGGATTCCGTTTGAATTATTGGTAGCCGATTTACTCAGAACTGTTCATTTGTACTTTTCTGGGTAAATCTGTGATCTTCGGGGCCTGTTCGGGTGACCACCCAAGGCCCATCCGAAGGGATTTTTGTATGAGGCTAGTTTATTTTGAAAGATGACCATACAAACTTCAATCACACCAAATTTCGTGGACTTTTATGTAGTGGATTTTTCTAGACAATTTTCTAAAGTTGCCCACTTACTACTTTTAAAAATCCCCAACAGCAACTTCAAAGGAGCATAACTCCTAGATTTTTCATCGGAATGAAGTGAAATTTTGCATGAGACTCTTATTTACCCTAATCTTTCAAATGGATTTGGTTTGGTTCAATTTAGAATTGGATTTGAATGATTTCAAGGCAAATGGCATACTTTTTACCGAATTTTCCGGATTTGATTTAACTTGGTTTTATGCAACCTCTACTCTGATTTCCATCTTTTGAAATACTCCAGAAATGATATTGACATAAGAGAGGATCTAAAATCCATTTAGATCTTCATGTGAAAATATCATACATTAATCCTTTTTCAAGATTTTCTATGATTTTAGCAAGCTTTCTATTTTTTGCATGAACATATACTTGGCAACCACTTCGTGTGGATGAATGGGGGTGCCTAACACCTTCCCCCGTTTATAATCTAATCCCCTTACCCATCTCTGGATTTGATTTTCAAGTAGGGTTATTTTTACCCTAGAATGCTTCTTTTTTCACTTTTTGCTTATTTTGAAATCTTTGGTGTCCATTCTCACCCCAAAATGATGAATGGTGGCGACTCTCCCGTTTTTGCGTTGAGCCCGTGTGTTGACGGAGGGATGATCACTCCGGTGATTTTTTCCCATGTCTCACAACTGGCGACTCTGCTGGGGACTTGTGGATTTAAGCCTATTTGTGTATATTCATGTTTTTCTTCACTTTTGAATGCTTGCTATTTTGCTTTTTTTTGTGAATATTGTTGTATCTTAAATCTGAATGGGATGTTTAAAATTTTTCATGGATAAAGGCATTGTCATGTTGCTTGATTTGGTTTAAGGGAAAAACCCACATTGTTGTATGACTTTGCTATATTATGTGTTAGCATGGGTTTTGGGGTTAGAATGCCATGAAAAATATACAATGTTGGAAATCTGGAAATTTCAGGTTTGTCTTGGGTATTCAAGCATGTTTCCCATGAATAAAGTTTTTGTTGTGCTTAATGTTCGCTTTATGCCATGCTTGGGATTTTGGGGTATAGGATGACATGATTTGAGCATGAAAACCATGAGCATGAAATCTGAAGTTCAGTAGCCATCATATGAGTTTTCAAACATGTTTTTACCATCAAAACTCTCCTTATACCATGTCAAGTAGTGGCTAGAATTTTTGGGCATTAATTTTGGGGTATAAGGGATGCACTTTTAAGCATGAGAAATCTGAAAATTTTAGTGCATATTTCTGGAGATTTCAAGCATATTTTACCTCATTGAAACACTTTTGAACCATGCCAAGTAAGTGCTAAAATTTTAGGCTTCAATTTGGGGTAAATGGTACACTTTGAGCATGAAAAAGAGCATGAAAATCTGGAATTTTAGGAATGCTTTTGGGTTTCAAGCATGTTTACATGATTTAATTGTTGTTTGTGCAAATAACATGTTTTGTATACCATTTTTGGGCATGTAATATTTTTTGTGCATATTTAGTTGTTTTGGTTGCTTGCTTGTATTTAGCTTCATTATTTTTGTCATATGTACCTTGGCTTGAAAGTGAATGCATGGCTACGAAAAAGAGTGGCAAGGGGCTGGGACGTTGTGAATGTTACCACAATTTAAAATTGCACTTGAGCACTTGAAACAATTTGCACAGCCTACCCTTTACCTATTAGGAAGTTGAACCATGAATGTGTGTAGCTTGGCGCACCGAGGTCGTGACTTCGGAAAGCGAAAGTGAAAACATTTACCTTAGAATTTGGGTCAATGATGTGATGACAATGGAATCTGTGATTCGATTCCGGGCATCACTAGACTTGAGTTCTAAGTTGCCAATTAAGCCAAAACCCAAAAACCATACGCTTGAAGGTGGAGAAACACGTTTTCGGCTAAAAGCACACAATTGCGTTTGGGGAATTGGGTGTAAATGTGGGAAGGCCGTTTGCATGTTTTACAGGCCAATGTATAATGTGAATACCATATTGAATGAAGGTAATACAAGGTGGCAAGGTAAAGCCATGTTCTTTTCCTAAATTTAGGGAATTTTGCAAGTATGATGTCCAAGCCCAATTTGGGGCAAGTTTTGAAGGTCAAATTAAGGTGAACATCAATTGGGAATCAAAAAAAATCTAATCTGGTGAAAAAATGAGTCAAAAAGGGCCATTTCGGCAATAACCGGCAACTCAGGCCGGTTAACAATAACTGTATTCATATCCGGTACATATTTCCGGATACAAAGACATATGCGGATATCCGGTTAGGTTGACCGGATACAGTAAGGCATATTCTTATCCGGTATATTATACCGGATACATTCAAAAAAGGCACAAATTGGCTGTTCAGCCCAAATTTTCAGAATAAAATGCCTAAAACACTGTGGATAATCCTTAGGCACCCCGAAAAGAACATAAGAAATGTTCCCAAAAATACAAAATCAAAGAAAAAAAAACAAAAAAAGAATAAAATAAAATATTCTTTCAGGATTTAACCTAAGTTTGAAAATCAAAAAGGAAACCAAGGTGTCATATTTTTGACACCAACTCAACTCAAACATGTGTCAGTCAAACTTTTGAACTTGAAAACTGAGAAAATTCAGCAAATTTGAAAAAAAATATAAAAAAAAAGAGAAACCTTTGGTTGGTTATTTTTATCAATCAAATCAAAACATTTGTGGGATACTTGGAAGCCCTAGAATATTCCATGAACCCTTGATTGGTCTCCTTTTTACCAATCAAATCAAATCAAAAATTGGGACCCTTGGAAGCCCTAGAATATTCCATAAAAAACCCTTGATTGGTCTCCTTTTTACCAATCAAGTCAAAAAAAGTGGGACCTCTGGAAGCCCTAGAATATTCCATGAACCCTTCATTGGTCTCCTTTTTACCAATCAAGTCAAAAAATTGGGACCATTGGAAGCCCTAGAATATTCCATAAAAAACCCTTGATTGGTCTCCTTTTTACCAATCAAGTCAAAAAAAAGTGGGACCTCTGGAAGCCCTAGAATATTCCATGAACCCTTGATTGGTCTCCTTTTTACCAATCAAGTCAAAAAATTGGGACCCTTGGAAGCCCTAGAATATTCCATAAAAAACCCTTGATTGGTCTCCTTTTTACCAATCAAGTCAAAAAAAAGTGGGACCTCTGGAAGCCCTAGAATATTCCATGAACCCTTGATTGGTCTCCTTTTTACCAATCAAATCAAATCAAAAATTGGGACCCTTGGAAGCCCTAGAATATTCCATAAAAAACCCTTGATTGGTCTCCTTTTTACCAATCAAGTCAAAAAAAAAGTGGGACCTCTGGAAGCCCTAGAATATTCCATGAACCCTTGATTGGTCTCCTTTTTACCAATCAAGTCAAAAAATTGGGACCCTTGGAAGCCCTAGAATATTCTATAAAAAACCCTTGATTGGTCTCCTTTTTACCAATCAAGTCAAAACAAGTGGGACCTCTGGAAGCCCTAGAATATTCCATGAACCCTTGATTGGTCTCCTTTTTACCAATCAAATCAAATCAAAATTGGGACCCTTGGAAGCCCTAGAATATTCCATAAAAAACCCTTGATTGGTCTCCTTTTTACCAATCAAGTCAAAAAAGTGGGACCCTTGGAAGCCCTAGAATATTCCAAAAAAAAAAAAAAAACCCTTGATTGGTCTCTTTTTTACCAATCAAGTCAAAAAAAGTGGGACCTCTGGAAGCCCTAGAATATTCCATGAACCCTTGATTGGTCTCCTTTTTACCAATCAAATCAAATCAAAAATTGGGACCCTTGGAAGCCCTAGAATATTCCATGAAAACCTTGGTTGGTTATTTTTATCAATCAAATAAAAAAAAATTTTTTTGGGACCCTTGGAAGTCCTAGAATATTCCAACACAAAATCAAAACAACAAAAACAAAAAAAAAACAAAAAAAACAAAAAAAATTTTTTGACTGGTGTTCACCTGACCTATCTGTATACATTTATAGGGGTGTGTTTCAAATTAAATGGAAGCTGACTTGTGTCTTTGTTTTTCTTATGTCAGGTACATTTACTTTCGACCCAGGTGCACTTATTTGCAGTCATTGCTCCCATGACTAGATCCAAAGCAAGAGCCATGAATACTGAAGAGAACCAAGCCCAAGCTACTGTCCCCGCTCAGGACTTTACTCAACTGCAGGAGCAAGTGGCCGGTCTGGCCAAGATGCTGGGGGACCTACTGGCGGCTCAGGCCCAAGCCCAGAACCAGGCATCTACTTCCCATCAGACACCACCACCTCAGGCCTACATGCCGCCTCCGGCTCTGCCCATGCCTGAGCCCATTTCTGAACCAGTCCCTGAGCCCATTCTGATCAGGGAAAATACAGTAGAGTCTGAGAAAGAACTGGAGAAAGAAAAGGCTCGAGATGAGATGGAAAAGAAGATGCTGCTGAGGATAGAAAGAATCCAGACAGAGCTGAAGGAAGTGAAGGGGGGAGGAAGCCATGCAGGCACCACCTTCGAGGACCTGTGCATGTACCTGGACGTCTGTCTACCGGCTAAGTTCAGGTGCCCAGACTTCGATAAATTTGATGGCACGGGCTGCCCATTGAGCCATCTCAAATTATACTGCGGGGCCCTGTGCCAGTTTGGCCGAGATGATGGCATACTGATCCAGCTCTTCCAGAGGAGTCTGACTGGGTCAGCCCTTAGGTGGTTCGCTACAGTGGACCATGGAAGAATCAGGAGGTGGAAGGACCTAGCCGACGCTTTCCTGGACCAATATAAGTTCAACTCTGAGATCGTGCCGGACCGGTACGACATGATGAGGATGACCAAGGGCAAAGATGAACCGGTACGGCAGTACGCCAAGAGATGGAGAGAGGCCGCCTCCCAGGTCAGGCCACCTATGCAAGAGCCGGAGATGATCTCCACATTTATGGGCACACTGGGGCAGCCTTTTTACAACCATCTGGTGGGCCAGATCACCACCAACTTTGCTGCCCTGGTACAAGTGGCGGACCGGATCGAGGAAGGGGTCAGGTCAGGACGGCTGATAGACTACTCTACTCTGACTGGGCAGTCTGATTCCTCGGCCTCCATGGCCCAGAAGAAAGGGGCCGGATTCAAAAAGACGGGGGCCCGAAAAGAAGGGGAGGTGAACCTGGTCCAGGCTCCTCCAGCCAAGAAGCCACTGCACGTCAACATCTCGGCACCCCAACAGGCCCAGCAGACCCAGCAGTCTTATCAGAGCCCGCAGAATGTCAATTTCACTCCCTCCGTACCAGCAAACCCAAGGAGGACCTTTACCAGGGAGGAAAGAGAGGCCTGGTTAGCCAACAGAAAGAACCGGGTTTTGACCCCTCTACCCATATCTCTTTCCCAACTATTGCCAACCCTGCTAAAGGGTGAATACTTGACTCTGAAAGAGCCCAACCCGAATGCCACCAGGGGGAGAAATTTTGACACATCGGTCACCTGTGATTTCCACATGGGTGCACCGGGGCATTCTACTGATAACTGCTGGGTATTGAAGCATGCAGTCTAGGATTTGTTGGACCAGAAGGCCTTGGTGTTCAACACTGCTGCACCGGCCCCGTCCGGGAATGATATTGGGCAGAACCCTCTGCCTTACCACAATGGGGCAGGCCCATCCAACTCCATCACTGCCATATCCACCACGAGAAGGGCCTTTGACCCATCTCAGCTTATAGCACCTGTGGGGACTACAGTCCAGGTCCGATTTTTCCCAGAAGAGGAAGAAGAGGAGATCAACATGGTCTCCCAAAAAAATAATAATCTTGCTGCTGAGGACATAAGTTCCTCTCTAAACCGGGTCTCTTCTCTGATGGCTCAGATAAATACTGCAAGGCCTCCATTGGTCTTCAATTGCAGTCCACCCACTTATTCCCCATCCAAGCCGTCTAAGGCTCCACTGGTCATCAATCTTGACCCCACCACTGCTTCCTGTGCGCACCTAAACCTGGCCTAGATCGCACACCGGGCGTACCTTTGGTGCGTGCCTCGGGACATTCGGAGTCGCCACTGCCTGAGAGTGCAGGCAGACACGGTTTTGCCCTAATCGGGTCTAAGTCTGGTCTGCGGTTTTTCAGAGTTCTAGCTAAGTCCTCGGTTACGATCCGGGGAAGTCCTAAAGACACCCCGGTTCGCCCCGTTGGTTTGACGGGTCCCTCGGGTCTCCCTGGTTCTTGAGTCAAATTCACCCTTTTCCTAGATCAACATGCTGTCTTGTTAAGTCTGGCGGAGCCCTCTGAAGGTTCGGGTCCCTTTTATTTAATTTTATCTTTTTATTGATTTAAGTGGAGTGGGTCGGACCCGGGTCCCGTTGGAAGACCCGTGGGCTGCCATGGTTGGGCCTTGGGCCCATTTGGGTTATTGGGTAACCCATTTGCTTATTTTATTATTTTATTTATTTACACTTTAGGTTTGGGCTTAATGGGCTTGGAATGGGCCTATTAGCCAAAGTCAAGTGGCTTTGGGCCCGTTTATTGAAAATGGGCCTGGTATGGGCCAGTCAAAAGTGGGCCCCACTAGTGGGCCAAAGGGATCTTAATGGGCCTATCTAGGCCCAAAGTCCAAAAATGGGCTTAAGGTAGCCCAAATGGTTTAAGGGAATGGTTCAAGCCGGCTTAGGCCGGATCCGGTCCAACCGAACCAAGGAATTACAATTTTTCATCACTTTTACACTTCGCCTGTGTTTTCTCTACGGTCCAGCCTGACCGTGAAATAAACACAGTCTCCCCTGTCCGTGAATTAAGCACGGTCCAGGCTGGACCGGCCTGAGTTTACGGGTGCAATCAATTCTGTGCTTTTGCTGCCGATTCTTCTTGGGATCACTCCGTCGGCTTTCTCAGATGTTCTGCAACTGATGTGGAAGTTTTCAGCTTCTTCGGATTGGGTACTTGCTTCACATGGTCAAAAAATGACATTCTTCCTCTTCCTTTTGTTCTTGGAGGAGACCATCTTTCTTCTTTTTTTTTTATTTGTTCAGGGCCATTTTCCAAGGGAACATAAAGGAATGTACAGGGCTTGGGGATCTCTTTTAAAGGAGTCCAATCTTCTCATACTCAAATGCATATGTCTCAAGTCAATGAAAAGTGTTCCTAGAACACCTCCTTTTTTTTCTTAGTTTTTGCTTATGAACACCTTTATAAAACTGGACTTAATGCTATCAACAGCAAACAGGTTAGTGATATCAAAGTAAAATAATCAAAAGAAAGTGGAGAAAGCTTGAAAGGAATAACTTTGATCATATTAGAAAGTGTAATATACTTACAATGCTAGTGATAATCTCTTTGACAAATTCAGCAGCGCTTCCGCGTCCTTCAAAATTTGTTGGGACAAATAGGTAAGAGCTTGGTTAGTCTTGGTTAAGTGGTCTTGATCAATGTATGGTAAATGGGGTGTTTAGGCATAACCTTGGGGTAGTCTTAGAGCATAGGGGTAATTTGGGCATAAAAAGGGCTTTGGTTTTAGGATGGTGGCAATTGGGCAGGGATTGGTCGTGGGGAGCTCCAGGATGGAGAGGGTCATGGCCAGGGAAGGAGGCTTGTCCAAATGAAGGGGGGTGGCCTCTCTATTTATAGGAAAAAATCCCGTGCCCGTATTTGAAGTACGGGCGTGCCTTGCCCGTAATTCAAATACGGGCGAAAAACGAATATTTGCAATTATCGCAGATTCGGCCGTACGGGACGCGTGTCCCACCGTACAGCGACGCGTGTTTCCTTCTGGAATCTTGCCCGTATTTCAAATACGGGCATGCCCTGCCCGTAAATCAAATACGGTCCAGCACGTTTTTAAAATGTTTGGATTTCAAACCTTTATTCAACTTGGTTTTTTGCAAGATTCTTATCCGATTTTTCGATTATTTTATTAAAAAAGCGAGATTCTCTTTATTAAAATATTATTAAACACATTTATCTTATTTATTTTATTGGTTTATCCCATTTTTGCTGCCTTTTTGCCACATGGGCAGTTTTTATGAAACTTCAACTGCTCATAACTTCTTCATCCGGTGTCCGATTTCAACAAACTTAGTGTCGTTGGAATTAGCTCGGAACCACCTATCTATTGGGATCAAGTTTGGCAGCTGAATTGGGGTCGAGCAAAAAGTCAACTTTTCGCTCCCCAAAAGTTTGACCAGCTCATATCTTTTCCATCTGGACTCCGATTCCAGCAAATTCGGTTGCGTTAGAATCGTGTCGAAATGCTCTTTTCAATGAGATGAAGTTTGATGGCCAAATTCACTTGAATCAAAAAGTCAATTTTTGACCCCCTCAGGGTTTGACTTTTTATTTTTCTTTATTTTGGGGGTGCAAAAATCAGGTGCTAACACTTCCATTACTTCTTCTGTCCCCACCAAGTCCAAACTTCAACCCCTGGTTGTAAATGTGCAGCCAGCCCAAACTATCCCTAAACCGGCCCATACATCCCGGTCCAAACTCCAGCCACTAGTGGTTAACATCCCTAAATTAGCCTATTCAGAGGCCGCTGTACCATGGAATTACAGCGAGGGAATCACGGCTACGGTTCCAGCGGTTAGAAACCCGAACAAGGAGGAGGTGAACCTCATGACGAGGTTAGGGAGATGTGCAGGGGGTGAAGAGAAAGAAAAGGAGACAGAAGCAGAAAAAGAAAAAAAAGAAAATGAAGAAAAAAGAAAACAGAAGGGAAAAAATAAAATAGGAGAAGACACCACCCAAGGTGCAGAAAATGAGGCAGCAGACCTCATTAAAATAATCAAAAAAAGTGAATTCAATCTTGTAGATCAGCTGAACAAGGTCCCGGCCCAGATTTCAATACTGGGCCTTTTGCTGAATTCTGAAAAGCACAGGTATGCATTGTTAAGGGTGCTACAGAGTGCACACGTATCCCAGACCATTGATCCAGACCAGCTTGGTAAAATGGTTGGTCAAATCTTATCACATAATGTGATAAGTTTCTCAGAGGGTTTGATCAGCCCAGGTGGGTGTTATCATGTGGACCCTTTGCACATCACTGTGCTTTGTAAGGGTTGCATGGTCGCACGGGTTTTAATTGACAACGGGTCGGCATTAAACGTTTGCCCGTTAATCACTTTTACCAAGCTGGGTCTGGACCAGTCAAGGATCAAAAGAAATGGGCGGATAGTGAGGGCTTTTGATAGCTCCAAGACCCACTCCCTAAGGGAGATTGAACTGCCGGTCACAATTGGGCCGAATATCTTTAACATCACATTTGAGGTGATGGATATACCCGCAGCCTTCAATCTGCTCTTAGGAAGGCCGTGGATACATTCGGTTAGGGCAATACCATCCACGCTCCACTAGAGGGTGAAATATGTAAGAGGGCAAAGGGTGATAACAGTCCTAGCCGAAAACTTGGTGCCGCCCATTGTGTCACCTGATGTACCCTTGATCAATGTGGACCTAACTGTCGACAAGATTGCATTCCACTCATTCCAATTTGAGGCGGTAAATTACATACTTGGGGGGTGTGAGAAAAAGAAGGAAAAGGGGACCACTGCAGAAAAAATGGTCAAGAAAGTGCTGGAGAAATACCACTTTCACCCAGGGAAAGGCCTGGGGATCAATCTGCAAGGGATGGTGGAGCCAATGACGGCTAAGAAACTGATCCCCAAGGTAGGGTTGGGCTTCAAGCCCAGAGGCTGGAGAAGAATGAAGCATGAAGAAGGGGAGAGCAGAAGCAAAGGAAAACTCCCGCATCTGAGGGTGAACTTTCCAAAACCCTCCTATATAATCCAAATTTCTCCTCCCATGGACCAATCCAAGCCTCCTTACCGAAACATCAACCCATTTCAGAAGTCGGTTGTTTCGGCCCTACAACCCTATAACCCTTCTCCAATACTGGGAGCAGCAGATGGGCCTGGGCCACAGCCCGAGCAGCAGTTGGACTATTCTGAAGATGTTGGGGCCTTCTTCGCCATGACTGAAGGCGAAAAGACTGACGGTGACATGGACCTGCCGTTCATTGACTGGGCAGCAGTGAAGATTCCAGACAAGGTCATTTCTGGATTGGGCCCCGTAGCAGAAAAGGGCAGTACCCACCCGGTGATGATGGCATCGGATGCTGGGCTTGAGAAGCAGGCTTTCCCTATTTCCCCTGCTCCCCAAAATTTTGTAATGAACAATTGGGAGGAAACTCCCCTTACCTTTGAAGCAGCGATTGTTCGGCAAACTAACGTGGCTTCCAAAAAAAAAACTCCAATAGTGGAATGCCATTTCCCTGAAGGTTCTAATGGGCCTTCGTCTTCAGGGGAATTATGTTTAGAAGGCCCACAAAAAACCCAAAAAGATTTTTCTATTTTTTCTAGAAAATTTAAATTTTTCAAAAAGGTCCAAACCACTTATGAACCATATAATCAGACCGAATTGGACCAGGTTGAATATGACTTCGACCTTGAGCTCGACTTTGATCTCATGGGGGTCGAAGAAGAGACCGAGGTCGAAGAAGAAGACGTTCCAAAAGAAATTGAATACCAATTGGAACGCCATGAAAAGGGGGTCCAACCTAATATTGAGGAGACCATATCCATAAACCTTGGGACCAAAGATGACCCAAAAATTGTAAAAATCGGGTCATGCTTGTCTGATGTGCAGAAAATGGAAATGTCACAGTTCTTGGCAGACTACAAAGATGTGTTCGCTTGGTCATATCGGGACATGCCGGGGTTGGACACTGACATGGTGGTGCACAAGTTGCCAATTTTGCCAGGGGTTAAGCCGATTAAGCAGAAGCTGAGAAGATTGAAGCCGGAATGGACCTTGAAGGTCAAGGACGAGGTGGTCAAACAATTTCAAGCCGGATTTTTGGCAGTCTCTACGTACCCAGAGTGGCTCGCAAACATAGTGCCGGTACCCAAGAAGGACGGGAAAGTCCGAATGTGCGTGGATTATAGAGACTTAAACAGGGCAAGCCCAAAGGACGATTTTCCGCTCCCACACATCGACATTTTGGTCGATAATACTGCGGTACATAGCCTGTTTTCTTTCATGGATGGGTTCTCGGGATATAATCAGATCAAGATGGCTAAGGAGGATCAGGAGAAAACAGCATTTATCACACCTTGGGGGACATTCCACTATACAGTCATGCCGTTCGGGATTAAGAACGCTGGGGCAACATACCAGCGGGCCATGACTGCACTATTTCATGACATGATCCACAAAGAGATGGAAGTCTACGTGGACGATATGATTGCCAAATCATGCAAAGAGGAGGACCACTTGATCAATCTGAAGAAAGTGTTTGATCGGCTCAGGAAATACAGTTTACGGCTTAACCCGGCTAAGTGCGTCTTTGGGGCTACATCAGGAAAGTTGCTTGGGTTTATAGTGAGCCGAAGGGGAATTGAAATTGACCCGGCTAAAGCCAAGGCCATAATTGAAATGCCAGCACCCAGAACTGAGAAAGAGGTCAGGGGTTTTCTTGGAAGGATTCAATACATAAGCCGGTTCATAGCACAGCTCACTGCTATCTGTGAACCAATTTTCAAACTTTTGAGGAAGGATAACCCGACGGTCTGGAATGAGGACTGCCAGCAGGCGTTTGATACAATAAAGAGGTATTTGCTGAACCCACCTGTGCTAGTGCCACCAACTCCAGGAAGACCACTGATCCTGTACTTGTCAGTGTTGGAAACGTCGATGGGATGTGTCTTGGGGCAACATGATGAGACTGGTAGAAAAGAAAGGGCAATTTACTATCTGAGTAAAAAATTCACAGAATATGAAGCTAAGTACTCATCATTGGAGAAGACTTGCTGTGCTCTAGTGTGGGCCACTCAGAGGCTAAGGCATTATTTCCTTAGTCACTCCACACTATTGATATCCCGGATGGACCCGCTAAAGTATTTATTTGAGAAACCGGCACTAATTGGCAGAACAGCAAAGTGGCAACTACTACTGTCCGAATTTGACCTCACGTACATCACTCAGAAGGCGATCAAGGGTCAAGCCATAGCTGATCACCTGGCTGCACATCCTCTGCCAGAATATCAACCCTTGAAGATCAACTTTCCAGATGAGGCAATTCTGTACACTGAAGAGGAGGACAGTGAGAGTTCTTGGCAGATGTTCTTCGATGGGGCCGCCAATATGAATGGGAACGAAATAGGGGCAGTCTTGGTCAAACCAGATGGTTCACACATCCCGATTGCAGTAAAGCTGAGATTCCAGTGCACCAATAACATAGCAGAATATGAAGCCTGCATAATTGGATTGCAAGCAGCCATGGATCATGGAGTAGAGGAACTTGACGTATACGGGGATTCGAGTCTTATCATCTTCCAAACAACTGGTGAGTGGAAAACAAAGGATCACAAATTGATCCCCTATCACCAGTACTTGGAAGAAATAAGCACAAATTTCACTCGAATTTCCTTCAACTATATGCCAAGGGCCAAGAATCAGTTTGCAGATGCTCTAGCAACCTTGGCTTCAATGTTCAGCATACCAGAAGGAGTAGACATCAGACCGCTAGAAATTGAGGTTAGAGATGAACCGGCTTACTGTCTCGTTCTAGAGGGAGCACCAGAAGAAGAAGCACCATGGTTTCAGGATATCAAGAACTTCTTGAATAATCGGAGTTTGCCAGAAAATGCCACTGCTACCGAGAAGAGGACAATACAGAGATTGGCTGGTCAATTTCTGCTAAGTGGTGGACATGTGTACAAGAGGTCGCATAACGATATTCTGTTAAGATGTGTTGCCAAGGCTGAATCGGAAAGGCTGATTGAGACTGTACATGGAGGAGTCTGTGGGCCCCATATGAGTGGGCACATGCTGGCTAAGAAGATCCTGAGGCTGGGCTACTACTGGACGACCATGGAGCATGATTGCTATATACATGTCAAGAAGTGCCATCAATGTCAGATATATGCAGATAATAAGCATGCACCCCCTGGTGAGCTGCACAACATGACATCACCCTGGCCCTTCTCTATGTGGGGCATAGATGTCATCGGCATGATCTCCCCTAAGGCATCGAACGGGCACAGATTCATCCTGGTGGCGATTGACTATTTCACTAAGTGGGTGGAAGCAGCTTCATATGCGAACATCACAAGCAACCATGTTATTAAATTTTTGAAGCACAATATCATTTGTCGCTATGGACTGCCAAGTGCCATAGTATCAGACAATGCTTCAAATATTAAGAACAAGGACATGAAGAAAATGTGTGAGCAGTTTCAGATCACACACCATAAGTCAGCTCCGTACAGGCCAAAGATGAATGGGGCAGTGGAAGCAGCAAACAAGAATATAAAGAAAATCATTCAGAAGATGGTAGTGAGCTACAAGGATTGGCATGAAATGCTACCACTTACTCTACATGCCTACAGAACCTCGATCCGGACCTCAACTGGGGCAACCCCATACTCCCTAGTCTATGGGATGGAAGCAGTCTTGCCTGTGGAAGTAGAGATCCCCTCACTCCGAGTGCTCATGGAAGCAGAACTAGAAGAAGCCGAATGGGTCCAGTCGAGACATGATCAACTTAACCTGATAGAAGAAAAGCGGTTGAAAGCACTTTGCCATGGATAGTTGTACCAGAGGAGAATGGCCCGGGCTTACAATAAGAAAGTGAGGCCCAGAACTTTCCAAGAAGGAAACTTAATGCTAAAGAAAATCTTACCATTTCTGGAAGATCCTCGTGGTAAGTTCAAGCCCAATTGGGAAGGCTCATATGTCGTCAAGAAAGTCCTATCAGGGGGAGCACTCATCTTAGCAGAAATGGATGGGTCAGATTTTCCTGAGCCCATTAACTCTGATGCGGTAAAAATGTATTTCCCTTGAGTGAATATTTCTAGGAAATGATCCGAGGCCATTTTTCTTTATTTCCTTCAAAAATTGCAATCCCTAGTCTAGCCAAGTTGAGCCGGTTCGTTTCTTTGATAAACCCAGACCGGATTTACAGTCTTAAATTGGGGCAAAACCAATTGGGGCAAAGTAAGGAAAGAAAAAGAAAAAGAGAGGAAAAGCAATGGAAATGGCAAATGAAAGCCAAGTGTGAAAAAAGATGCAAAAAATGCAATTCGGGGAAAAATGGGTAAATTTATCATGACTGTAAATCCGGTTGACCTATCTCTGCACTTGAAAAATTTTGGGCCTTTAATACCCTTTCTTTCATAAACTGAGCCTAGCCTTTATTTCGTCCTATCTTCAAGCCCTCGGTGATCTTAGCTTGTTCATTCAAATGTCAGAGTAAGATGGGTGCTGACGGAATTCAGAAGCCGGCCCTAGTGAAAACCGTAACTGGCGCTAGGGGCAATATTGGCAAAAAGGCAAAAAGAAAAAAAATAAGAAAAATGAAAGAAAATCAGAGGTTGAGTTGATCATGGGGATCTGGGCCTTAAGCAAAGTTGGCATAAGCAGAATGGGGCAGTTTTGGCAGTTGGGAATGACTCTAAAGGTCCTAAGATGGACGGTTCTGATCCCTCAGTATTTTGTGGACTACCCTTTTCATTATTTAACCTGGTTCTAATTCCTTTAATTATAGGTGATTAAGTGCATGGACCAAATTTCAAAAAAAAAATACAAAAAAAAATATAAAAAGGAAAAATTATACTTTGGCCAGTGATGAGAAATCAAATACTTTTCACAAAACTTTTGTTTTTACAAGCATCTGAGCATTCTGAGGCCAATAATATAAAAACTTTATTTTGAATTAAATCCTTTGTATTTCCACTATTGGAGTTCAATTTTGTACAAAGGTATGAAAGATGTGCAGGAAATAAAGCTAATCCCTATCTCCTAGCCGCTCCTCAAGCTCCCGAATCCGAGCTGCCTGAGCTGCAATAACTCCAGAAGCCCCCTCTGCAGCGGGATCACTCAAGAAGGAAATGACCTCATCTGAAAGGGTCTGCCTGATCCGCATACTCCTAAGGCTGGCCAAAGTATCCTGGTACTTCTGCCGGATCATACGGACCTCGAAGCAACGGGCCTGCCTCTGCTCCTCCAGCTTCTCTTCCACGGCAATACGGCGTGAGATTTGCTCCTCAAGCTGCCTCTCCAGATAAGCGCCCTGTATCCTGAGCTCCTGGGCCTCCCGTACCCATATCTGCTGAAGCCACTTATGAGAAGCCCGCTCAGACTCTAGAATGTCCTCATAGGTGGGAGCCAAGACTACAGGAGGATCTTCGGGTACCGGGGCCTGAGTCTGTATCTGTTCCTTGATCCAGAAGAGATAATCCTTCACACGGGCTTCTAAGAAGACTGGACCATGCATGAAGCGGACATAGGACCACTCCTTCATCAACCAGGCATTCAGCTTCATAGAAAGGGGCCCAAGACGATCCTCATATCCACATGGGATGATAATCCCCTGGGTCGCAGGAACTGACGAAGGACCCGCAGAGGAAGATATAGCACTGCATGCTTCAAGCCCGCTAGGATCAGAAAGTTGCGGTCACGGAAGCTAATCACTGTCGCTGCATTGGGTTGATAGGGGCCAGGCCATCTCACCTGGTCCTCCTGAAGTGAGCTCAAGAAAGTGAACCAGCCCTGTTTGCCCCCTGGAATATCGGGGCACCCCCTGTTGCTCATCAAGAAGGGGACTTTTAGACTCGGGAAGAAGTGTCGATTGATCTCTTCAATCTGGCTCAAATAATCAAGTACCCAAAGCTGGAAAGGAAGAGAGATATGTCAGCACATTGTAAAAAAAAAAAAAACAAACAAAAGAAAAAGAAGAAAAGAAAAAAAAAAAGAAGAAGAAGAAGAAAATAGAAAAAAAGTGAAAAAGAAAGAAAAGGAAAGAGCAAAATTGTGCTACAACTTCTATTTTCTCACAAAAATCCTACTTTGTCTCGAAATCCACCTCACAGCCACAAGAGCTCTGTGGAATTTGGGACAACCTTGGGAAATGTGCCTGGTCACAAGGAGGATATCCACTCAATTTTCAACTTGGTTTGATAAAAAATCAGTTTTTCAAAAAATCCTATTTTTGGGCTTAAAATCCACTTCATAGCCACGAGAGCTCAGTGGAATTTAAGAACTCTTGGAGAGATGCCCCCCATAAAGTGAGGGCTTTTTCGCAAATCTCCACTCAAAAATTGTTTTCTACAGAAATTGAATTGAACCGAGTAAATCATGCTCAAGGGAATGCAATTTGGGCTTGTCTACTCTTTGCAGCTCACTGCTTCGCAGCTCCCGCAAAGAGGGGCAGTTGTAGACACCCCAAATTGCACAAACAATCATCAAAAATCATTATCTCCTGGAAAGCCAGCACATAATTTGAAGAAAATAAACTTTTACCTGTATCCGGATACTCAATCCGGATACAAGTACCCTTTCCCGTATCCGGATACTCATACCGGATACAAGTGAGCCTTAGTGTATCCGGTATCATGCACCGGATACCTTAAAGCCCTTTGTTATCCGGCCTGATATACCGGATACCTTAAGTTTGCTCAAAATTAGGGTTTTCCGAGAGCTTTTCACTTTTACCATCATGTCCCTCATTAAATGAGGGGAAATCTCGGAAATGACCTTAGGGTTTAGGTTGGAGGGGTTCTAGACATTAAGTTGTGTCTACCAATGACCTTAGCCTTTGCCTATAAATAGGAGCCTCCTCCTTGAGCAAATGGGACTCAACTCTTGTTTTGAATTCTCGCAAAGAAGAACTCCAAGAGAAGAAGAAAACCGCTGCGGAATCGCCTCCAGAATTCAGGTAAGCCTCAACTTTTCTTTTTATTTCTGTCTTTATATTCCTAGATCTAGATCTCTTCTTCTACCTTTCTGTAGTGTAAAGCCTTGTTTGTATGTGTGGAAATCCTTCCCCAGCTCAAAGTATCTCAAGACTCCCCTAGCCGTAAAACGTGAAGGCGGATCTAGGAGAAACGAGACTGGGGATTGACCCTAGTGATAGAACCCATGTAGCATAAGGCTTTTGAATGATTGAAAACCGTTCTATAATCAAAGTACCCTTGATTATTTCGAAGATCCGTGTTTAACGGGGAGAGAGAACAGAGGGAAACGATAATGGAACGGAACCCTAGGCTATGCTAGAACCTATTTTGTTGAATCTATATACATGTTGTATTGATCTTGCTTGGTTTTTCACTTTTGCACACATATTACACCTTTTTGGTGAATAGGCTCACATTTGGGGATTTATTACATTCATTGTGATAAATCTCCAATAAATGGCCTCAATCAAATTCTGGAGTGTTTTTAAATGTTTTTCAAAGGTTTTGGATTCATCTCACACGAATCACACACTTTTGTCAATTTTCGGATTTGGTTTTCTTCAAAAGTGGCTTAGCTTGACAGCACCTGTACCCTTACTTCGGACGCCCATAACTTCATCATCCGGATGAATTTTGGGGCGATTCCAGAACCATGGGAAAGGTGAGGCTGTCTAGTTTATGTCCACCAAATTTCATGAATTTCTATCAAGCGGAGTTTTGACACCTCTCTGTCGAAGTTAAGTGGACAGTTCAGGTTCAAGTACAGAACTTGTCACTTCGACAGACCGCCATGTGTTCGTTTTAAGTCCGATTCGAGTGATTTTTGTTTTTGAGTACTCCTTTATGAGTCTATTTTCAAATCCAGTTGGTTTCATAATTTTTGGATTCCGTTTGAATTATTGGTAGCCGATTTACTCAGAACTGTTCATTTGTACTTTTCTGGGTAAATCTGTGATCTTCGGGGCCTGTTCGGGTGACCACCCAAGGCCCATCCGAAGGGATTTTTGTATGAGGCTAGTTTATTTTGAAAGATGACCATACAAACTTCAATCACACCAAATTTCGTGGACTTTTATGTAGTGGATTTTTCTAGACAATTTTCTAAAGTTGCCCACTTACTACTTTTAAAAATCCCCAACAGCAACTTCAAAGGAGCATAACTCCTAGATTTTTCATCGGAATGAAGTGAAATTTTGCATGAGACTCTTATTTACCCTAATCTTTCAAATGGATTTGGTTTGGTTCAATTTAGAATTGGATTTGAATGATTTCAAGGCAAATGGCATACTTTTTACCGAATTTTCCGGATTTGATTTAACTTGGTTTTATGCAACCTCTACTCTGATTTCCATCTTTTGAAATACTCCAGAAATGATATTGACATAAGAGAGGATCTAAAATCCATTTAGATCTTCATGTGAAAATATCATACATTAATCCTTTTTCAAGATTTTCTATGATTTTAGCAAGCTTTCTATTTTTTGCATGAACATATACTTGGCAACCACTTCGTGTGGATGAATGGGGGTGCCTAACACCTTCCCCCGTTCATAATCTAATCCCCTTACCCATCTCTGGATTTGATTTTCAAGTAGGGTTATTTTTACCCTAGAATGCTTCTTTTTTCACTTTTTGCTTATTTTGAAATCTTTGGTGTCCATTCTCACCCCAAAATGATGAATGGTGGCGACTCTCCCGTTTTTGCGTTGAGCCCGTGTGTTGACGGAGGGATGATCACTCCGGTGATTTTTTCCCATGTCTCACAGGAGACCAACAGCAACAACCTATATATGTACTGAAAAGTGTGTGAAAGAACTAAAAAAAAAACTCATACTCCCAAGAACTGGACCGTATGCCTCTTACCCCTATAGCATGGATGAAACACAACCCAAAGAGAACATAGAGAAGTAGTGGGATAGGGAGAGCCCTTGCCTCATGTAAAAATGCAGCACCACCAAACATGGAGAGATCGCATGCTTCTAATTCATTAAAATTTACATATGTTAAGCATATCCTTACCAAGAAGCTTACCTGGTGTACACAACTTGTTTCTGAGGAATGCTTCAACCTCCTTGGGAAGTGGATGGAGCTGGAACAACCCCCCTTGAAAACACCAACAGCAACTAAAGTCCTTGTTTTAGTAGAAAAATGGAGAAGGAGAAGAAGATAAGAGTTGGGTAGCCTTCAAATGGAGTGGGAAGGTGAGGGGGACAAGGAGAGCCAATGGGAGCAAGGGTTCAGGTGTGAAGAGAGTGGAAAATAGGGGGGCCAATGGGAGCAAGGGAGCTGGAGAGAGGAGGTCTTTTGGTGAAGGAAGCAAGTGGAAAAGTTAAAAATGAAGCCAACCCACGGCCATGTGGTTGCTAGCTTCATTTATAGCAAAACATAACGTATCCGGCCATGAAGGCCAGATACACTATGTCCTATGTGTATCCGGCCTCCAAGGCCGGATACACTAAGGGTTATTTGTATCCGGCATTAAATGCCGGATACAAAACATAATTATTCGTAAAATTAATGCCGCCGCGAATTTGTCAGCGTTCGGCGCGAATCTCGCCGATTGATCTTCTTGTATCTGATGAATAGTGTCGGACATACACAGGGGTATGTGTATCCGACATATTTGGTCGGATACAAATTGAAAAATTACGGATTTGCCCTTAGACATTCACAGATTTGGTCCCTGCGAAATTTTGCTTTAAACCCTGGGATATTTTGCATGTTTGGATATTTACGGATTGTCCCTCAAGATATTTTCTTGTGCCACTCGCCACGTGTGCGGCTTTTTGCCACGAGTGCAGCTTTTCTTGTGCCACTCGCCACGTGTCCCTCTATCTAATGACATAGGGCTAAGCACTTGGCACGGGGTTCAAGAAAAAGTCAACTTTCGGCTCCCTTTTAGGTTTGACCGGCCTGCAGGACCTTCATCCGGACTCCGATTTGAGCAAACTCAATTGCGTTAGACTCGTATAGGAGCCCTCTATCTAATGACATAGGGCTAAGCACTTGGCATGGGGTTCAAGAAAAGTCAACTTTCGGCTCCCCTTTAGGTTTGACTGGCCTGCAGAACCCTCATCCGGACTCCGATTTGAGCAAACTCAATTGCGTTAGACTCGTATCGGAGCCCTCTATCTAATGACATAGGGCTAAGCACTTGCCACGGGGTTCAAGAAAAAGTCAACTTTCGGCTCCCCTTTAGGTTTGACCGGCCTGCAGAGTCCTCATCCGGACTCCGATTTGAGCAAACTCAATTGCGTTAGACTCGTATCAGAGCCCTCTATTTAATGAGATAAAGCAATGTGGCCAATTATCACTTGATCAAAAGGTTAAATTTTGACCCCTCGGGGTTTGATTTTTTAGTCGGGTTTTGCATTTCCGGCTTTTCCGGGAGTGCAAAAATGAGGTGCTTACACCAGGAGGGGTGAAAGGTGCTATATCTGGAGGAGCCACAGGGATCCGGAGCTCGCCAGTATGCTTGAAGAAGAAGCGCTCGCCAAGGTACCATATGCTACCCAACTGCCCGATAAAAAACGGGTACCTCTGACGCCGCTGATCTAGAGCGAACGCCTCATCCACGAATGGCTGAAAAGCGAACTCATCGTGCAGGCCATCTAGACGAGGGACAAATAGCTGAAAATAAACAAGGATGAATGTCAGGTTCTTGCAAAAAGAGAAAAAGAAAAAAAATAAGAAAAGAGGAAAGTGTTTACCTCTCTCCTAAAAGTCTTGTCCAGGTGAGCCCTGGCCGACCTAGGGCGACTTTTCTTTGAGTCGTGCTTAATCTGACTCCATCTACGGGCCATAGGAAATGTCCCCTCAGGCAATGTAGAGGTCAGGCGAAAGTGGGCTACATAGACCCGAGCAAAGAACTGAAAAAGAGATAAGCAAAAAGAAAAAGAAGAAAAAAGAAAAAAGAAAAAAGAAAAGAAAAATAAAAAGAAAAAAGAGAAAAAGAAAAAAAAAAGAAGAAGAAGAAATGAATTCATACCTGCAGAAAAACCTGCAACCAACTCCAGCCCCTCTGGGAGAGGACAGGCCGGAAACCACTCATCGCAGGCCCGCCAATAGGGTGCCATAGACAAGCTAGCCCCAGGAGTAGTCCCTCGCTCGAGGCAAGTCCCGGAGAAGGCTCAGGAAATGGGGGCTGACTGAGGTAGTGTCCTCCAAGCAGAAACACGACCCCAAGAGGAAAAGGATCCGAAAGGCCACCGGAAAACTAGGATGCTCCGTGGCCAGGGTACTGTATCCCCTCTCGAAGAAGGTCTTCCTCAACCAGGTTTGAGAAATGCGTGTGATCCTGCTCCTGTCCCATGCCTCCACGGGCATCTCCTCATATCCCAAAAGCTCGGCAATCTCCAAATCGGCCGGCCTATCCATCTCAGTGATGACATCTCCAGTCATCCTGATCCTGGTGATGAGAGCAAAATCAGAAGGACGAATACCAATCTCCACATCAGGCAAATGGAAGCTCAGCGTCTCAGGAAAAAACCGCTCCATCATGGCCACAATCAAAGGTCGATCCTGACGAACGCCGGTAATGGTGATGAAGAGGCCAAATCCAAAACGGCCAATCTCTCGACGCAAAGGAGTCGAACATGCAGCCATTACATCAGCAAAAAGGGCCCAGCTCCCGCGATAGTGAGAAGACGGGTAAACAAGAGGAATGTCTGCCCTGACGCCCACGGAAGGGTGCGTCCTCAAATCATGAAGAAGAGGGGTGTCTCGGATCTGATCCGCTATCCCTGCAGGAACGGCAACGCGAGTCACCCGGGCCCCTGCCCTATCTCTACGGCGAGCTCCCCTGCGACCTCGAACCTCGGCAGCAGGCTAGAAATGCAAATAGGAGGGGTTCAGGTTGAATGTGGTAAAAGAGAGACCTGGTTTTTGAAAAGAAAAGAGAATACCTCTGGGATCGACTCCTGTGAACCCCCAGACGCACCAGAGTCTGAATCTGAAACCTCCAGACTGCTGGAAGAGGAAAGATCAGGATCCGGCTCGGCCCTAGAAGAAGAGGCCACATCAGTCGGGTCCCTCCGAACCCTTGAAGAGGAAGGCTCATCTGCGGGACCCTGGGAAGCGCGACGTGTGCGAGCCATCTACAAGACCAATTGCAGGGAGAAATTCATTATGTTTTTTCTGCATTTAAATAAAATCATTATATCTGCTTTCATGTTTCTGTTAATTTTGAGTTTCTGTAGTTTAATCAAATTTATTTTGTTTGCAGAAAAATGGAGATCGGAAAAAACACTTCAGAAAGTGCCCGACCGAACCAGGATTTGATTTCTTTTAGTCTTTATTAATTTCTTTATTATTTCTGTTATACATAAGAGTTATATATAGGAAACAAAATTTCCTATATATCCTTCTTATAAACAGACAAACGAAAAAAAGAAAAGAAAAAAATACAAAGAAAAAAAAAAAAAAAAGAAGAGACTGTAAAAGGAATTTTTGGGATCCTTAATTTCATTTCCTAAAGTTGTAGAACCTCATTGTGTCTACAAAATTGTTTAAACTCTCTAAACTACTGAGTTTGTTCCGTTTTCAGATTCACAGAAGGAAGGCGGCAAAAGGCAATCAAGGCATGCTCAAATCAGCATAAAATCATTCAAGCATGCAGGAATAACGGCAAACCAGTAAGTCCAAGGTAAAAGTCAATTCCAAGCATGTCATAAGCAAGAATCAAGGCTTTCAAAAGAGAAGCAGATACAATCAAGTGTGCATACACAAAATCTCTTAGAAAAAAAATTAAAGCATGCTATAGACATGAAAAAGTGGTTAGCTACACCGCATCAAAGATGATCAGTGACCAATAAGACAGGAATTTAGAGCAAGCCAAAACACAGTTAAATTAGTAGATTTTGCAGAGGTTTGTTCACATGAAGGCAAAGCCCAATCATCAGGATTCACAACATGGGATTTGGAGAATCTATAATGCATAAATCCGAGACAGTCACAGATGGAAGTTCACCAAGAAAAAAAATCGGCTTGGCAAGCAACAAACACATGCAAAATGGGGATTTTATCCCATTGGCAACTAAGCAACCAATGCAGTCAATCAAGGACAAAGAATCAAAATCATGCCTAAAACAAGCTCATTCAATCAGAAAATATATGCATGGATTTTCGGATTGAGAGTTTGCAAGAGAAATCGAGGGTTCGGCCACTTACCTGTATCAGCCGAAAGATAGTTTCTGACAAGAAAAATAGGAACTTGACCTCACCAGAACTTCAAAGGTAGTCGATCGTAGTGAGCAATCGAGCAAACACAATAGTAACTGGAGGATGGTATGATGTGTTCGCCGGAAGCTACAATCACTACAGGGATTGTCGATCACTCGAAAAGATTCCGATCACTTGGAGATGAGCAATGTCACCGGAAGAAGATGAAATCGCCGGAAGGAGAGTGATTTCGCCGGAGAAGAAGAGATTGAAAACCGGAGGAAAGGCACGCTCGCGAGAAGGAGTGAAGAGCTCAAGACTTCCAAGGTTTTGCGAGCAAAGTGAAGCCAATCGCAGTCGCGGTCGCGATTATATGCAACCTAGAAAACTGCATATACAGAACGGTTGGTATTAAACTTGTCAAAAACCGCTTATTCAGTACGGTTGGCACCAAAAAATGAAATTTCAAAACTTTTTCCAATCTCTTTCAAAAGATTTATGTCCAAGATAGTCGTGAATTGCAAGAAACACCACCCTATCAACTTTTGTTTTAAAAATTTGCTTAAATCTTACTTCATAGCCACAAGTGCTTCGTGAGACGCGAGAAGAGGATCTGCCCTTAAAGTTAGGGACTTTTCATCAGATCTTCTAAACAAATTCTTTTTCAAAAATCATGTTCTGGAGTACTTGCAACTTATGATTAAATGGACATGATCTTGGGAAGCGCAATTTGCAGGTCTTTTTGCTCTCCGCTGTTAATTGATTCCAATTCCAGCAAAGAGGGGGCAGTTGTAGACACCCCAAATTGCACTTCAACATAAGAGAACACTCAAAAAGAACTTTAAATGTTTTATTTGAGCTTTGACATGTGTCAAACACTCAAAAACACTCAAAAATGGTGCTAACCGTACTGAATGTGCGGTTTTTGAGAATTTGGTCTCAACCGCCCTGTATGTACGGTTGCAACTGCATACACAGCACGGTTGATGTTCATGCTTCTCGCGTGAGCTGCCACATGGCTTCTGGAAGCTTCGGCCGTTGAGCCACGTCGACAGCAATCATGACGAGCGTAACTGAATTGGAACCGCCTTGTATGTGCGGTTGAGGTGAATTTGCATAGAAACCGCATATATAGTGACGGTTTTGTGGAACCGCACTGTGTATGCGGTTTTGGCTGTTTCTGGGATTTGCGAAATGGCTCGATCTCTGAGCCTTATTTACGCATATTTCCTCTCTCTCAGGGACTTGAACTCCCTATTTCACCCTTCGAAACTTGCTAAATTATTCCAATTCAAGCCTTTAAGGAGAATTGGAATAATCTAGAAGTGTTTTTAGGCCTACCCTTGGGACTTTTATACCCTTGGCTTGGCCTATAAATATAGGGGTCCTCCTCTCGCAAAGGGCTGGCAATTTGAAGCATAGAAGCTCTGCAAGAAGAAGAGGAACTCTGCTGGATTGTCTACTCAGGGTCAAGCTACCAAGGTAAAGCTCTCTTTACATTTCCAGCTTCCTCTTTACATTTCCAGCACTCTCATCTTCTACCTTTCTGTAGTATAAGGCCTTGTGTGCATTTTTGCAACCCCAAACCTCTTCCAAAGTACCTGGGAATCCTGTCTAGCCGTAAACCGTGAAGAGAGAGCCTTGGGAAAAAGAAGAAGGAATGGATCCTCTAGGCTTAGAACCTACAAGTGATGAAGAGCATGCTATTTGGTTATTTTGAGCCTATGGATGTTTTTTCCTGATGTTTATGCATTTGCTTATGGAGAAATTGTGTGAATCTTTGCTCTCAATAGCAATGGATTCTAGCCTTCTCCTAGAGAATGGATTTCCACATATTCACACACTTTTCACCATTTTCATCAAATAAGATAGATCTTGGATTTCCATGTTTAATACGGGAAATCTGAGGTTATTAGCTTTAGAATGAATTTTAGAACTTCATGAGATAGTTTCTATTGATTTCCAAGTGTTTTGGTCGAATTCACTTGCACACGTGCACTAGTTTGGCTTTTTCTTCAAAAAATCTTCAAAACATGGTAGCATATGTGGCCTGTTTTAGAATGCTTATAACTTCATCCTCTAGATGAATTTTTGAGTGATTCCAAAGACATGTGATAGATGAGCATGTCTAGTTTATATCTGGAAAATTTCGTTTACTTTTATGGAGCCAATTTTTGACACCATCTGTTCAAAGTCTGTAAATCAGTTTAGCCCAGATTGCTGAACTTGCGGCATTGATGGTGCACCATTTGCTCAGTTTTAATCCGTTTCGAGTGATTTCAGTTTCTGAGTTTTCCTTGAGAAGTCTATTTTCATTTCCAACTGGTTTCAGCAGATTTTGATCTGTTTTGTGCCTTGTGTGCTAGATTGACTCAGAGCTGCTCGCTGGCATAGTCCAGAGCTAATCTGTGGTCTTCTAGGCCTGTTCAAGAGAGCACACAAGCCACATCTGGATAGAGTTTGGTGTGAGACTTATTTCTTTGGAAAGATGGCACAACATACTTCTTCCATGCAAAGTTTCATGGATTTTTATTGAGCCAAACTCCACAAATAAGACTTTGAAAATGCCTACTCACCACTTTTTCTGAGTTATAACAACAGATTTGAAATGTGGATTTCTCTCTCGTTTTAAATCGGATTGAGCCGAATTTTTTACTGTATACTCTACTATATACCGGTTTTCAAATGGCTTTGGTTTTAGTGGATTTGGATTTAAATTGAGTGAGTTATGGTTAATCGAAGCTTTCAAGTTCTCATAATCTGATTTTTCTAGATTTGCCTTGAATTGGTTTTGCTTCAATTTTTACCTTGATTTTTATTCACTCATGAAGTTCTAAGGGGTGATATATCCATGGAGAGAGTTCATATTCATTGGACTACTCATGTGGAATAATCACTTACATTTTGCTTACTTTTAAGCATCCTTTGTCTATTTTGATTAGCAAACAATCCTTAGCATGAGCAAGCATGTGGCAACCATCTTAGACGGATGAGTGGGGGTGCCTAACAGCTTCCCCCGCTCATAAATAATTCCCCTTACCTAATCTCTGGATTTTTCCTTATATTAGAGCTACTTGGGCTCTATTTGGCTTTTATGAACCCTTTGGTGCCAATTCATACCTTAACTTGGATGGTGGTGACTCATGACATTTATTGATCCCCGCGTGAGGATATCGGAAGTCATCTTAGGTGACATTTCCATGTCTCACAACTGTCAAATCTTATCAAGAACGGTTTGAGGAGATCTCTAATCGAACTTACGGATTGACAGAAGACTTCTACATCAGCTGTTTTATTAGCGGTCTTAAAGATGAAATTCGAGTGGGTGTTCAGATGTTCAAACCTACAACAATTAATGAAGCCATTGGATTTGCAAGATTGCAAGAGGAGAGCCATGAAGCTACATTTAAACGCTCACGTTATGGCCCAACTTCTAAGCAAGTCGCTTTCACTCCATCTCCTAATCGAACTTCTCCAACCAACAGCTTACCGCCCATAAAATATTTAACTCAATCTGAGATGAATGAGCGTCAGGAAAAAGGACTATGCTACAATTGTGATGAACGTTATACTTTCGGCCATCGATGCAAGAAAAGGCAACTCTTTCTATTATTGGGAGACGAGGAGGAACACCAAGAGGGTGAGCAAACCGAGCACGTAGATGAAACAGTTCATAATGAACCCGAGGAGGACCTTCATGTTTCTGTACATGCTATTGATGGTTCTACATCTCATCATACAATGCGCATAAAAGGGTTCATTAAACGAAGACCGGTGGTGATCTTGATAGATTCTGGAAGTACTCACAATTTCTTAGACCCTTCAATTGCTAAAAAAACAGGTTGTGATATATATCCCACTCTACCATTATATGTTGTTGTTGCTAATGGCTCACGTTTGTCTAGTTCTGCTGTATGTCGCAACTTTCAATGGGTGATGTAGGGCTCAACTTTTGAAACAGAGATGAGGCTACTTCAATTGGGTGGGTGTGATATGGTATTATGGATCCAATGGCTGTCCACCTTGGGTCCAATCTTGTGGGATTTTAATCAATTAAGGATGGAATTTACAATGAATGAAAAACGACATGTGCTTCGTGGGGCTAAAGGAGGTGCTGTCAAACTCATGAATCAGAGAGGGATGGAACGTATATTAAAAAACCCAGTACTAGGCATGATTGCTCACCTGTACTCATTAGAAGACCAACACGAGGAAGATGTCTTACCGGTCGACTTGAGCACCTTGCTATCAGAATTTTTTGATATATTTGCAGAGCCAGTTGGACTACCACCACTGAGGTCTCATGACCATAGAATTCCATTAAAACCTGGAAGCCAGCCTGCCAATATCCGACCATATAGATATACATATGTTCAAAAGAATGAAATTGAACATATAGTAAAGGAAATGCTCACAGCTGGTCTCATTCAACCGAGTGTAATTCCTTTCTCATCTCCGGTCTTATTGGTACGCAAGAAAGATAATTCTTGGCGTCTATGTGTTGATTATCGAGCTTTAAATAATTCAACAATCAAGGACAAATTTCCAATACCAGTTATTGATGAATTGCTTGATGAGTTGTATGGTGCATGTTTCTTTACGAAGCTCGATCTACGATCAGGATACCATCAAATTCGGGTTCACCATGCTGATATATATAAGACGGCTTTTCTTACCCATGATGGCCATTATGAATTTTTAGTCATGCCTTTTGGGTTGACAAATGCACCTTCAACTTTCCAGAGTTTAATGAACGAGGTATTTCGACCCCATCTTCGTCGATTTATTCTTGTATTCTTTGATGACATTCTGGTCTATAGTCGAGATTGGCAGGAACATTTGCAGCACCTACGAATTACTTTTGAATTATTACGTGCACATCAGTTACATGTTAAGAGATCCAAGTGCATGTTTGGCCGTGAAGAGCTTGAGTACTTAGGGCATATTATTTCAAGCAAAGGGGTAGCTGCAGATTCAAAGAAAATTGAGGCTATGTTGTTATGGCCTAAACCGTCAACCATCAAAGCCTTGAGGGGCTTCTTAGGATTGACCGGTTATTATCGTCGTTTTGTTCGGGATTATGGGAAAATCAGTAAGCCCCTAACAGATTTGTTAAAAAAAGAAGCATTTCAATGGACTGTGGAATCTGAAAAGGCATTTGAAGATCTAAAGTTGGCCATGACAATGACACCGGTGTTGGCTCTACCTAATTTCACTAAGGTGTTCGTAGTTGAATGCAATGCTTCAGGCGTTGGGTTGGGAGGAGTTTTGATGCAAGAGGGAAGACCTATTGCTTTTATTAGCAAGGCTTTGTCAAGCAAACATCTAGGGATGTCGACATATGAGAAAGAGCTGTTGGCAGTTGTGTATGCAGTAAATAAGTGGCGCCCATACCTTCTTGGACGACATTTTAAGATCAAGACTGACCACCACAGCTTGAAATACTTGTTAGAACAGCGGGTGTCTACATTAACACAACAAAAGTGGCTCACGACGTTGCTAGGCTATGATTATGAAATCATTTATCGACATGGAAAAGAGAATGTTGTAGCGGATGCATTGTCACGACAACCAGAAGTGCATGGGGCATTATGGGCATTATCAGCACCTCACTCTTCATATTTGAGTGATATACAGAAGGAGTGGGCCAATGATCCTAATCTGAAAGAGATCATACAAAAATTAGAGGTTGACAATGCAGCTATTCCCAACTACACATGGAGCACAGGAGAGTTGCGTTATAAAGGGCGCTTGGTCATTGGTTCAACTTCACCCATCCGTGAGTTGATTCTACAGGAGTTTCATTGTAGAGCCATTGGTGGTCATTTAGGTGTACACACTACGATCCATAGGATCAAACGCTCTTTTCATTGGCATGGATTGCGAACTGATGTCAGGCGATTCATTGCAGAATGTGATGTTTGTCAGCGAAATAAAGCTGAAAATGTTGCCTCACCAGGCCTACTATAACCCTTGCCGATTCCCCGTCGTATTTGGACTGATATCTCAATGGACTTCATCGAAGGGCTACCTACTTCGCATGGAAAAGATGTCATATTTGTAGTGGTTGACCGATTGAGCAAATATGCACATTTCATGCCCTTAGCACATCCCTATTCAGCAATAGATGTTGTACAACTGTTCATGGACAATGTATTTCGACTTTACGGGCTACCAAACTCCATTGTAAGTGATCGTGATCCCATCTTTACCAGTAAATTCTGGAGTGAATTATTTCGTTTGCAGGGAACAAGATTGCAAATGGGATCGGCATACCATCCCCAAACGGATGGCCAAACAGAGGTTGTTAACCGCTACCTTGAGAATTATTTGAGATGCATGGTTGGAGATAGACCAACCACACCATATGTGTCACTGGGTAGTACAACACCACTTACAGAATGGTGGTACAACACTTCCTTTCATTCAGCAATTAAACTCACACCATATGAAGTAGTATATGGTCAACCACCCCCCACATACATTCCTTATGTCACTGGGGAGTCAACAGTAGCTGCTGTGGATCAGCACCTTGGTACTCGTGAAGCAATGATTCGGTTACTTAGAGATAATCTCAACCAAGCTCAAAATCGAATGAAGCAATTTGCTGATAGACATCGTACTGAACGTGAATTTGAAGAAGGTGACTATGTCTATTTGCGCCTTCAGCCCTATCGTCAAGGATCAGTTTCCTTCAGGAAAAATATGAAATTGGCACCAAAATTTTATGGGCCATACAAAGTTCTCAAAAAAATCAGCAAGGTGGCTTACAAGTTGGATTTGCTAAGTGGTTCTCACATTCATCCAGTCTTTCATGTATCTCTTTTAAAAAAACAATTGGGCCAGCAGGTAGTTCCCTGTGTTGAGTTACCAGCAGTGAATGAAGAAGGTCAAATCCAATTTTCTCCTATAGCAGTGCTGGATCGTCGGCTGGTTAACAAACATAATCGTGCAGTAACTCAAGTCTTAGTGCAGTGGTCCAATTCTTTTCCAGAGGATGCTACTTGGGAGTGTTGGTATGACATACAAAAGAGGTTTCCAGATTTCCGACCTTGAGGACAAGGTCGATTTCAAGCGGGGTGGAATGATGCATACCTTCATGAGCTGGAATTTAGGAAGTTTTTATTTGAGTTATTCTAGTCCCTGATTTGTAGGAAGTTGTTAATTGAGTTATCCTAGTTGGTGTTATTTTACTATTTGAATTTAAGAGATTTGTTTTAGATAACCGTATGGGGTAGGGAGTATATATATTGTAGTGACCAGTTTAAAGAAAGGACGAAGTTTTTTATCAATTTAGTTACACTTTTTGTGTAGAGGGTCTCCCCCCAGAAGAGGGAATTATTCTTCTTCTCTGTTATCTTCTCCCTGGCCGTATCAGAATGAGCTCCACAATTTGTCTCAAGGGTCGCCTCTCTCTCTCTCTCTCTCTCTCTCTCTCTCTTCATAACTGCTTTCAAGGGTCGTCTCTCTCTCTCTCTCTCACACTCGATCTCTCACTTGAATAATGATAATTACCATTGTTTAATCAATTTCCAATACCCTGGATCGCGAATATTAATCATAATGTAAAAAGATCAGACCAAAACCACGGCGTCACATAATGAAACAGTATACGTATATGGTATATTTCATCACAGTATTTTATTACAGCAAAGAATTATTAGATTCTATAGACTAACAGCAAAGAATCTCATCCACCACAAGTAATGTAGGCAAAACTCCATTGCAATCAAGGATCTAATCTTTCTTCTTTATCTCTTCTTCCTTTGGACCATAGAAATGAATCTCGCGTTTATTGATTGGTTGCAGTGGCCTTGCGTTCTTCTCAGCAGACTGAAATAGAAGAAATCACAACCATAAGATACCAGCTGAAAAATCAGGCAAATCAAATTTTAGAAGCAAAAACTGTAGTTAACTTACATCGTGAACGGCATCCCTCAATAACGCGACTTGCGCTACTGAAACAGTCCTCACCTGAAGATAATTTCAGATTTGGTGTGAATACCAAATTAATATCATGCTTGCAAAGGAAGTAACAGATGATTTGTTTTGATTGCAATTAATAACTAGCTTATATAAGGAGATTGTACCCTTTTGTTGAGAGTCCAAATGACACCTTCAGTGCAAGGAGGAGTGGTGAGTGAGCCCATGTATCTGTAAAACTTCTCACCATCCATCTCTATATGTCTTGGATCAACAACACCCGCATCTTTCTGTTCTTTGGTATCAGATATAGACCATATTTTTAACATCCTCAACTGGGCACCAAAACAAATACCATTTATCAGACACACACACACACACACATATATATATAACAAGTAACACATATACAGAGAGAGAGAGAGATTTACCTCAGTGAGAAATGGGTCGGGTTGGCCGATATCGTAAAGGACTCCAACCACAGCTGTTTTGTTATTATCCTTGGGATCCAAGCTTTGATGAATCATGTGTAGCTCCATGGCATACCTGGTTTGATTAAAGTTAAATTTTAGGAGCTGAGAAGCCAAAGAGCCCTACTTGAGAGATAGTTTCTTCTATAGAGAGAAGAGATTAAAGTGGGTACCTCTTGCCATGTAATGTGTGCTCGGAAGGGGAATGCCAGTGGCATTGCTGTAATGCGTAATCTGTGCCGTTAATCCGAATTGAGCCAGCATCACCTACCCATTTAAGCTGCATCCACCCATAGCAGAAAATAAATTGGTCAGAAGATCAATAACTGGACCTATATGTGAGTGATTGGGAAAAAGAGAGAGAGAGAGAGAGAGATAATTTTTTTTTTTTTTTTCAAAGAATGGACTATTCACAGATTTGGCATAGAATGGGGTCCGACAATTTGAATATCTTAATTTGTGGTGTTCATCAAACTAACATAAGACGACGATTCTGAAAACGTGCTTGCTTTTCTTTCTTTCAGTATCAGAAAAACTATAATTCAAATAAGAAAACAAATAGATAACTGTTCATTAAACATGTCCTCTAGAAAAATCAGCTGTTAATTACTGGATCAATTGATGTCTTCAATATGATGGAATTTCAGAGACAAGGGCAAGTTATAGATGTCTTGTAGCAAGACAGAAGATGAAATTCTTACTGTTATATCATGGCCTCTATTCTTGATAATTGCACGGGAAGGCTTGTAATTCCTATTCAATTGTCCCAATCGGCGCACCACTCCGACTCGGTGGTGCGATAAATCAATCGGGGACTGCATCTCGCCCTTCTTACAGTCTGCCCACTCCTTGTTAAGATCTCCCCAATGAGCAGGACCCTTTTCGCTCCCTTCAAAATAATCGAATTCTTTCTGGTCCTCTGCAACATATGTCAATTTCATGAATTTTCATTTTGGTTTATCAAAATATAAATGGCTCTAAATATCTCAGAGGCGCAAAGTATTTGTGTGTATATATGTTGTGTTTTTATCAAATAAAATAATAATATGTCATTACTTACCAACTTCCTGAGCCGTGACTGAGCTCGAAAACAAACCCAGAAGTACAAAGAGAAGAACAAAACTGAAGATGGGGTTGCTCATGTTCTTCACAATTTGCAAACTAACACTTCAAAAAGGCACAACAATATGTATCTCAGGCTCACAGACTACAAGTACTTGTGTGTTTGGAGATATGGTGAGATGGGAAGAGTCCCGATGGCTTTATATAATACTCGAAGGTAGGGCAGCCCTCATGGGTCGAAATTTCTCTTTGAAAGAGGCGACAAATTTTAAAATTTCCTGCGACTTTCTCCAGTTTAAAATTTCCATGAATGCATGAACATAGAAGCAACATAAAAAATACCAATAACTCCCATGACCGGAATACCCACAACAATGAAAGCCAATCATGGCTTACAACACCCATGACCGCAATGTTTAAAATACAATAAATTTATCAAAAACACGGTATTCACGCAGTCAAAAAAGAAAAAAAAAATTTCTTACCGACCATTGTAATTTCACATTTTTAAGTATTATGACGTGTCTATCTGGGTGTTTCTGATCACGAATTGGCACAGAGCTTTAACCTTCCCATGTCCTTTTGCTCACATCATCCTGAATCATCAGCCCTTTTGGGACCATTTGTATTTTTTTACGTACGTCGTGGCTGGCTTAGGGCAGCTGTATGAAGCATCATCGCTCGACTCCTGTCTGCATTATCGTCATAAATACCAATTATGTGGCGCGAGTTTGACCTTGACTGGTGACAGTACCCCCGATTCTGGGAAAGAGCAGTTAATGTAGAAGCTGATTCAACATTAGAAGCTCAGTTGACAAAATAATCATCTTCGTTATCAATAGTTTACAAAACAAGATGCAGGCGACTGATCAGGAAAAAAAATGTGGAAAGAAAAGAAGAAATTTTCCAATAGAACTCTTCTTGGTTTAACCGCATCTTTCTTTCTTTTTTTTTTTTTTTATATAATTTAAACGGTCAACAAAGGTGGCTCAGCAGAAAGATACAAAAGATACAGAAAGTGTAGAACGATTCATTTCCCTTGATTATTAATTTGATCAGATCAGATGGTATGGTGACAGCCACCTGGTGGATTGATGCGGGGAATTTGAGGCTGAGCTACGATTAAATCAGAATAACAGAAGCTTCTCAATATGTTCTCGTTTTGAGCAGAGGAGCTTGGGGTGGAAACGGAAAGTTATTCATCTATTGTCAAAGTGTCAATAGTGGCCGGTGAACTGGTGGTTTTCAGCAGGTGAACAAATAAAACCAAGTCCTTCCATAGGTCTGGAACTTCCTCGAATAATTTGCAATGTACGACCTTTATTTGAAACTTTTGTGGAAGCGTTTTCTTCGCGTCAACATCAGCAGATCGCCTTATCTCAAAGCATATCAATTCCGTACCGTTTCTTTTATCAAAAACTACATATGAACCTTCAGTCTGATTTTCTTTAAATTTGACTACCAAAAAAAGGATTTTCTTTAAATTTAATCATGTTCTTTTGAAAAAGTTGACGTGGAATTCTTCAACAAAGCCTAACCCATAGGGGTTGAAAACCCATGGAATTTCTCAAGCAACGTGAAACAAGCCATTAATTTAGTTTCACTTCGATATTTAACACGCTGAGTTTGGTTTTTATTCAATGTGTTCATTTCTATTCGATCAAGTTATGAATAAATGAGGTAACTAAAGGTTGGTCCCCTTTAATTCATTGGGTTGAAGACCCCATCTCTCTCTCCCCATCATTACAGATTGAGAAAGATACATGCCTTGTTCCACAATCCTTAATTTCTTTCTCACCTTATTTTTTAAATGGACAAGTTCACATTGACCATCAACTTGTTGATAACAGTACTATAATTCAGATAGAATTCAGTGCCTTGTTTAAGACGAAATGGCAAGAACTCTCCTGGTTTTTTTAGGGCTAAGATGTCATTTTTTTTATGTTTTAATATTTATATATTTAGGTTATTATTTTTATTTCCGAGACTTTATTAATGTCTTAAAACAATTTTTGACATAAGCAAGTGCCACATGAAGACATTATAAATATTTACTAGAAGAAGTCAATAGAAATTGCAAAACATTATAAATATTTACTTAAAAAACCCCCCCAACCCACCCACCCACCCATCCCTTTCAATCAAAAGCCGCCTTTCTAGAAGGTAAATTTTTCTTTCGTTTTTGTTTTTTCAATCCTCCTAAGAGGAAGCTGCAAGAAAGCTATTCGTAATGGGCAAGGAAAAAACGACTCCAGTGAAATAATTTAAGGCTGCGGAAGCCATATAGAGTCATAAAATAGAATCATTCATTAGAATTGGCACGAAATATAAGAAATTAAATGAGAATAACCCTTTTTCCAATGTTTGATCGGTCAACTTTCTTGAAGGTGATAAATTTTTTTCCCTTTTTTTTTTTTTGGGTTAAGAATGAGTTTGAAGGAAGTCAATCGTCAAGGGTCGGAAAAGAAAAAGGACCAGAAAAAAAAAAAGATTGAGAATCATTGGCCACTGGTCGATAATGCCAAACGGGACGACATCACTTGCATTCTTTTTGTTGCAGTTGTGAGATGTTGCCATGTAAAGCATCTCACGGGTTGTAAATGTTTCATGTTGGGCCCACTTTAAAGAGCATCTCACTGTATGTCATGGCCACAACATAAAGCATTAATTGCAAGTGATGTCGTCCCATTGGAGCTAGATGTGGCTTAATTGTGCTCAATTTTTCTGTAATATTATCCTCACCTTAGTGTAGACACCCCAAATTGTACTGCCAAATGAGAAAATAATAAAAACATGGAATTAGAGCTTAAAACAGGTCAAAAATGCATAAAAATTGAATAAACAGGCTTTGCCCGTATTTCCTTCACGGGCCCATCGTGCCCGAAAATTATCTACGGACAGGCGCGCCGTAGTAACAATACGGTCTCCGTTGGACCGTAAATCATTCACGGGCATTAAAGACACGTGCAAGTTTTGTCCTTCTCTCGATTTCCGAGCTTTATTTGAAGTCCAATATATCTTTAAACAAGCGAATTAAGTATTTTATTCGCTGAAGCCACCTTGGTTGGCTATGGATGGGCATTATCTCTGTATTTTACTCTATCTTAAAGACCAGGCTATATCCTTCTGGACCAACCATGCCCCTGGGTGTGTCTATAAATAGAGGCTCTTTCCTCTAGCTAAAGGCCACGAAATTTTGAAGAATCAAAAGCTCCAAGAGAAGAGAAGAACTCCTGCTGCTCTGCCTGCTCAATCCAGGTAAGTCCCCTATCCCTTTTTATTTTTTGTCTTCAATTCTAGAAGTAATAGGATCATCTCTAATATTGCTGTAGAATAAGGCCATATCTGTTTTTGTATTCCTAAACCTGCCTCCAAGTACCTCAAGGGTCTCTCTAGCCGTAAAACGTTAAGAGAGAACTAGGGGAAAGGGGAACAGGTGGATCCCTAGAATAGAACCACATATCTGTTTTTTTTCTTTTTTTCATAGAATAAGGCCTGTGATTGTGTTTGTATATCCAAACCTATCTCTAAGTACCTCAAGAGTCTCTCTAACCGTAAAACGTGAAGAGAGAACTAGGGGAAAGGGGAACAGGTGGATCCGTAGGGTAGACCCCCATGTGCTCTAATTTGTGAGATGTGGCTGTTTTAAATATCCTGATCATGTTTTAATGCTTTTTATGATGAATCTGAATGAATACATGAATCTATGATGTTTATAGCATGAGATCCCCACTTTTTGCTAAAATTTGGATTTTTGCCACTTTTGCACCTACAGCACTGTTTTCGTGATTTTTGTGGTTTTAGGCTAGGACCTTGGATTTATCATGATCAATATGATAGATCTGGATCTAGAAGCCTGAAAATAAATTCTAGGGTTTCATGAGATGTTTTTTAAATTGTTTTTCATTATTGAGATAAGACCCTACGGTCTAAATTCTCCCCTTTTGGTGTTCTTCATCAACGTGGGTATTTTTGGTCTTTATTTTCTGATTTAATGTGAAATTTGACCTTTATCTATGTCCTGGACTGTTCAAGTTAAATTGTGAAATATTTTATAAAAATCATATTTTTCCAGATTTCTAGAATTTGACTTAAAGCCAGATTTTTGGATTTTTCACTTTAAATTGATTTTATTTGATTTTATCTCAATTTTGTTTTGATCATGAAACCCTAGGAATGGTATGATCATGTTTGATAGTTCTGGATCAATCAGACTATTCATATGAAAAAACCATATATTTTTGCCTTTTTCGTGATTTTTCCTGATTTTCATAGCAAGCTTTTTCCTTTATTTTAACATGAACAAATACTTGGCAACCACCTTGTGTGGATGAATAGGGGTGCCTAACACCTTCCCCTGTTCATAACCTAATCCCCTTACCCATCTCTGGTTTTTTTTTTAGGAGGGATATTTTGCCCTAAAATTGCCTTTTGTGCTTATTTAATATTTTGGTGTCCATTCATACCTAGATTGAATGGTGGCGACTCTTTGTTTTAATATAATCCCGTGTGATGATTGAGGAAATCATTAAATTGATTTTTTTTCCCATGTCTCACACTTAGCATATATCACAAGGATCCGGTAGAGAGGCAAAATAATCCTTTTCTCTAATGTGTTTAAAATTATACAGTTTGGGATAATTTGATCGGACAATGCACCTATTGGTGGACAAGTGGTGCTTATATAAACATTTAAGTGAGTTGAATTCTTCTCTAACGCAAGGAACTTTCGATCCATGTAAGTAGACATCTGAGTTTTCTTCCCTCATAACCTACAGTTTAGCCGTGTTTGAGAACAAGTGTAGAACAAGAGTTGGAAAGGAGAGAACGAGAAGAAATTCTTACCCAATACACTGACTTGAACTATATGTATGCACGAGAAGTAAGGAATTCAAACAGTTATGTGTGTCTGAACTATTTCTCCAGGTTGTAAAGGCTAGGGATGCAACTCGGTTTGGTTAAAACCGAATCCGAACTAACCCAAACCGATTTTGGTTTGGTTTTATAGTTGTACGGTTCGGTTTCTGTTCAAAAATCTCTAAACTAAACTAATTCGATTTGGTTTTGGGTTCACTACAAAAACGAGGGGATTTAGCGGCGGTAAGCAAATTCCGCTACTAAAAGAACTATTACTTGCGGTAATTACACTTTCCGCCCCTGAAAATTAATATATCATTTTTTTTGCGTGAAAAACATATAGCACGAGTTTTTTGAGCGCGAAATAGCCTTTAGCGGCGGTAACTACCACCGCTATATTAAGTTTTATCGGTGGTAATATGCCTACCGCCGGTAACAAGTTGGTGGGAAGCTCCCGCCAAATAAAAACTTGTTTCCGATGGTAAGAGGCAGTCGGTAATAATACTTTTAGCGGCAGTAAACTCATTACCGCCCCTAAAAGGAATTTCTTAAAAAATGAAAATGACTTTTAGGGGCGGTAATGAGCTCTCGCCCCTAAAAGGCCATTTATTAAAAAACGAAAAAGGACTTTTAGGGGTAGTAAGCCTATTACCGCCCCTAAAAGGGAACTTTCAGGGGCGATAAGATCCTTACGGCCCCTAAAAGGCCATTTATTAAAAAAAACGAAAAGGACTTTTAGGGGTGATAAGCTCATTACGTACCGCCCCTAAAAGGTCATTTATTAAAAAACGAAAAGGACTTTTAGGGGCGGTAGGAAAATTACCGCCGATAAAAGTCGACTCTACATATACCAGGCGAGACTATTCTTCTTCAACTTGTTTTTTTCTTCAAGGTAAGTTTTTTTTTACTCTATCTTTGCATTTCTTTTATCTCTACCTACTTTTCTTCTTTAAACTTTACTCTCACTAACATTTTGATTTTTCTCTCTCTACAGATTTCTTCACTCATAGGTTACTCTCTCACTAACCTACTCTCTCTCTCTCTAAATATCTGTTTGTATGCTGCCGAACGACGGCAGCAAACTTTTTTATTTTTTTAATATTATTTTTAGTGGCGGTATGTCATGCCAGTAAAATCGTTAATTTATTTTTTATTATTTAAATATTATTTTTAGGGGCGGGAATTACCGCCGCTAAAAGTCTTTATTTTATTTTTATTTTTTAAATATTATTTTTAGCGGCGGTAATTCCCACCAATAATTACCACTGCTAATGAGCGAGTAATACCGGCGGTAGATAGATTACGCTATAACCTTTAGCGTCAAGCTATTTAGGGGCGGGAGGTGTTACCGCCGGTAAAAGTATTACCGATGGTAATTTAGCTACCGCTGGTGAAAGCTCGTATTTTTGTAGTGGTTGGATGCTTGGTTAAAACGAATTGAAACCGAACGGATTTCATATATCCACCTAAGCGGAACCGAACTGAATTGAAACCTAACCAAACTGAATTCATCACATTATAATATATAACCTATATTATATATATGTATATAATACAATATATGTTAAAGTTTGAAAATTTACCTTTAACTTTAAGGATATCACGAAAAATACCCTTGTTTGAACACAAAAATGTATTGGTCTAACCCGAACCGAACCGAATTGATCTCATGTAATTCAGCCTCAACTGAACCGACCCGATTTGCAACCCTAATAAAAGAACAGGAACACTTAAATTAATGCAGAAATGTTGATTTGCGTTACTCAATTCATCTGGTTTGGAATTGATTGGTTAAATTCTCCGAAGAGACTAACAAAGATAGACTGATTTATATGCATAATTAGGTTGTTTTATTCTCTCGTTTAGTTCATTCAGAAGCAAATTAAATTATATGTTATGATTAAAGGATTAAGATTTAGGAAAAATCAAGTAACAAATATTAAAAAAACCTAGGTTCTGACTATTAGCGACCGTTTTGATATGCATGGGGAGAATATGGTGCAAAAAGTAGATAATACAGATTTTATTTCACTGTATCATTATATTACAGCGAATAATTCTCAAATAACATAGAGAGTGAGTCCTAAACTCATCCACACCAAGCAATGTACTTAGAAATCTAATTACGTACAATAAAATTAAAAAGCACCGATCTGATCCTCGTTCTCAATCTTGCCACACTTTGGAACATAGAAATGGATCTGGCGACCATTGATCGGTTGCAGTGGTCTTGCATTTGCCTCAAAACCCTAAAATATTGGAAGAAATCACTGCTATAAGATACGAGCTGATGAAAAAGAAGGAAATTAATACTTTTGATATGCAAAGTGTAATCATCAACTTACGTCGTCAACTGCATTCCTCAATAACATGACTTGCATTATTGAAACAGTCCTCACCTGAAGATATTCCAGATTTGGTATGAATACCAATATCATGCTTAATTATAAAGAAATTAGTATATGATTTGTTTTGTTTGTAATTAATAATAATTAGGTTAAGGGGATTGTACCCTTTTGTTGACAGTCCAAATGACATCTTCATTGCAAGGTGGAGTTGTGAGTGAGCCCATGTATCTGTAAAACTTCTCACCACCCATCTCCACATAGCTTGGATCAACAACACCCGCATCTATCTGTTCCTTGGTGTCAGATATACGCCGTATTTTTTCCATCATCTGAGCAGCAAAATAAATACCATTTATCACGCATCCGTTAGTATAATAATGCGACACCCTGTTTTCTGGCTGACATTTGATGCCAAAAACACCCTGTATTTTTTTTTTAATATCAAATTAACTCCTACACTCTTTTATTGACGCTACGTGTATCAATACTAACTGCCTAACATTTTAGTAACCAAAACGTTCTCAATTATCTTTTAAATTTTCTATGTTCATTGCACGTGCATTCCCCTGGTACAAGACAAATAGAGAGAGAGAGAGATAGACTTACACGTAATATTCGATATTTAAATGAAAGATAAGGATTTGAGATGCTTTTGGATAAAGGGAAACATGGTGCGCTCTTAGTTTATTGTTTAGTGATTCAAAATTTTACTCCACTTTAGTTATTTATAATTTTTTTGTTGGAATCTTTTGTTATTTATAATACCTTATAAAACTTTTACACTCGTCTTAAATATATGGGCTTGGGCCTTAAGTGATTATTTGGCGAAGGGAAGGTGTAGACTTAAGCTATTGCTCTGAAAGATGAAGAAAACTCAAGAACACCAAATAACTTCTAAATTAACTTCAATAAAAATTCTTCATTAAAATAAACGAACTCCCTAAAAGGCCCTTCTATAGGCGTACAAGAAAAGACCTAAAATCATAAAGATGAAACTTACTAAAAATAAAAAAAATGAATTTTACTAAAAATAGTAAAATTCGAGTTGAACTCAAATTCCTAAAATATAGCTCAAAATAAGAGTTTCCCAAAAAGAATGTGACTCAAAACGAAATTTCCTTACCCTAAATGAATAGCAAATTCCGATACCCTGAGTTCCAAATTTGCTAATTTGAAGGCCTAAACTAAGGAATTTAGCCGAAAAACGACATACGTTATGGCAAAGTGGTGAGTTTTGATCTCCACACCGGCTACCAATTTTCAACCCATTCTAACAACGTTGAGCAAAATGACCAAAATGCCCCCAATTTGAAAAGCATTGTTTGATGATCATAGAACCCTCGGAACTCGTCCTAAATTATTATTTTAGTAAAAGACTAAGTTTAATATATTTTTAATCAGGGATATTTACAGTTTACCCCCTTGACGTTTCTACACCTTGAGGTTTTCTATATATAAAAATTTCGTCCTTTTATACGTTTGATCATTAAATCGTAATTAAGAAAATTTAATTGACAAATTTGCCTCTTATAAGAAAACCCCGCAGATATAAACCATGTTTGGTTTTTCTCATTTGAAACAATGTTGTAAATATTATACCAACCCATTAACGAGTAATCTTGGTATTTAATTTCAAATAATTAGAATAAAACGAGCAAAATTGTCAATATATGTTTTATGCCTTGCCACCTCATTAATATTTTTGAAATTTTAACTGTCAAATCGAATAGGGAGACTATGACAAACGATAAACCTAAAGGTTGTAAACTAGTATTTTAAAAACCTCAAGGGAGAAAGTGTGATATTTTAAAACCTCAAAGGGTAAAGTGTACATATCCTTTTTTATTAATTAAAAGGGTAAATTACACTTACCTCCCTTGAGGTATGCTATAATTACACTTACCTCCCTTGAGGTTTCTGAAATAACACTTTCCCCCCTTGAGATTTGTGTATGGGTCAAAATAACACTCTTTCATTGAAGTTTCCATCAAAACAGTAGTGATAGTTAGTAAAATAATTTTAATTGGACAAGATTACCCCCATTTAAGTTAAATGATAGTTATGCCTTAGGCCATTAAAATTTTTGTTCTCATCTTTATGAAGGGGTAATCTTGTCTAGTTAAAATTATTTTACTAACTATCACTACTGTTTTGATGGAAACTTCAATGAAAGAATGTTATTTTGACCTATACACAAATCTCAAGGGGGGAGAGTGTTATTTCAGAAACCTCAAGGGAGGTAAGTGTAATTATAACACACTTCAAGGGAGGTAAGTGTAATTTACCCTAATTAAAATGTCTTGCTGTCCAAGGTAATTCTCTCATAATTATAAATTTTAATTAAGTTGGGGGTGGTTTAGGGTAAATTACCTCTTTCTTAAACGTAATCTAACCACCTATTTGCTTTGGTTAGATTGGGTCAATTGGAGTCAAACGACGGGTTAAACCATTTATACATGTCTATTTATACCTTAATCTAGATAGTATATATTGACAATATTTTAATTTAAATAAATAATATTAAGAAAGCCAAAATAGATGAAATTGAAATAAAAAAATTAAAGCAGAAATTCATATGAAAATAATCCACCCTTTAATCCGAATGGTCTGACCTGACCCAATCGGCTTGATTTAACCATGGACCGACCCGGATGCAGGTCCCACATGAGGGAGAGGTAAAGACTAAAGAGTGACGGGTTAACTACCTCGTGGAGAAAGGGGTCGGGTGAGCCGATACCGTAAAGGAGTCCAATCACAGCTGTCCTGTTTTCCAAGCTTTGATGAACCATGTGCAGCTCCAGGGGGTACCTGGTTTGGGTTAAAGTTAATTGTTAGAGAGAGAGAGAGAGTTTCTACCTCGTAGAGAGAGAGAGTCTCTTCCATATATAGATCTCAGAGGAAAAAATTTGAAGTACCTCTTGCCATCTAATGTGTGCTCAGAAGGAGAATGCCAATGGCATTGCTGTAACGCGTAATCTATGCCATTAATCCGAATGCAGCCAGCATCACCTACCCATTCAACCTACATCCATGCACCCCCCACGGCAGAAAACAAATCATTAAGAAATTAAAAGTTTCTCCTCTACAACACTTAGCTGTTTGCTTACTTGATCAATGGTTAATTCGATCCCAATGAGATGGAAAACTGATCAGACTACATATTATCTTGCAACATATATATATGCAGAGAGTGTTGGGGATGTTGGACTAATGTCCAGCATCCTGCTGTGGTATAAGGAAATAAAGTTGTGCTCTAACCAATAAATTCTAGTACAATAAACGCTTAATCCTAACGAAGAGAAAGGGAAACTCATGCTTGTAGATGTTTAATTTGTAGCAAGAAAGAAGAAGAAATTCTTACTTCGATATAAAACCCTCTATTCTTGAGAATTGCAGGGGAAGGTTTGTAATTCCTCTTAAGTTTTGCAAAGCGGGGCACCACTTCAACTCGGTGCTGTGATAAGTCGATCGGGGACTGCATCTTACCGTCCTTACATGCCGCCCACTCCTTGCGAAGATCTCCCCAGTGAGCAGGTCCCTTTTCACTCCATTCGAAATAATCAAAATCTTTCTCGTCCTCTGCAATTAACATACGCCCCATGAATCATGGTTTATCAAATATATAAGTATGTATCTCTCTCTCTCTAAAAATCTCAAAATTGATGAGTGTGTGTGTTTACCAAACAAATTAAATCATAATGTGGCAATGGCATTACCAACTTCTAGCGATGTGACTGAGATTGAAAACATTGCCAGAAGTAGAAAGAGAAGAACAAAACTGAAGATTCTGCGATTGCTTGTATTCTTCATACTTGATTTGCAAACAAACAATAGCGAAAATTAACAACAGTAGGTTGTGTTAGGAGATCGATATGCTGAGATAGGCTTATGCAATTAATATATAGTCGATCGAAGGGGAAGAATCCTTTTAACTAAATTAATTTCTCCTGGAAATTTAAGAGGCGCGAGAAATGTCAATATTTCCTCCAAGTTAATTTCTCGGGTTTGTCCACACCATGTATGCAAATAAGAAGCAACGTAAAGACTATCCGAAACAAAGCCATCGATATCGAGTGTCAATATCTCTGAAAGAGATAATTCTGAAAGATTAATGTTAATATTTCGTGCAAGTTTCTCGGATTCATCTAACCCATTTATCAACATAAGAAGCAACGCTAAGACTACGGGCAACAAAGTCATCAAGCGTACCTAACGACTCATGATCGAATTTAACTTTATCTAATAGTTGCTTGTCACATGAATATTAACTTGATTAAAAAAATGAAAAAAAATAAAGGATTGATATCAATCGGAAAAGAAACATTTCACCTTTCAAAGCAAAGTAGCAGAGAAAAAAATGAAATATATATATTTTTTCACTTTTTTTTATTGAAGTTGCTTACTTACGTGGCAAACATCTATTGGGTATAGTTGAATGTAGATGATATCATTCCACGACTCATGACCATAGAATGTTATTCACGCAATCAAAAAAGAAAAAAAAATGGAACATTCTTACCAAACCACAATAGAAATTTCATCTACCCCATTTATCACCATAAGAAGTAATGATACTTTTTTAAGATTACGGGCAACAATTAAGGGAAAATTAGTTTTTAGTGATACTTTTTAAACATAATTTAGATTCAGTTGATTAATTTTTGAAAAATTAGAATTAATGATACTTTTTTAAAATAATTGGGAATCGGTGTCATTTTATTATTAGTGAAATATTTCTTCCAAAAATACCCTCAAAAGACTTGTAAACCTCATTTGTACCTAAATGAGTGAAAAGGTTTTCAAAGTCTTTTGAGGGTATTGTCGGAATAAAGTTTTTATTAACAGTAAAAATGACACTAAGTCTCAATTACTTTAAAATTGTCACTAATTCCTAATTTTCAAGCATTGGCCGACTGAATATGAATTATTTTGAAAAAGTTGCACTAAAAACCAATTTTCCCAGCAATTAAGGTTAAATTGGTTTTTAATGTCACTTTTTCAAAATAATTTCTATTGATTCACTAAATTTTTGATAATTGAGATTTAGTGTTACCTTTCTGAAATAATTGAAAACTAATGTCATTATATTGTTCATGAAACATTCCTTCCCAAAATGCCCCCAAAATACTTTGAAAACCTTTTGAATCATTTTTTTACAAGCAAGTTTCAAAGTCTTTTGAGGGCATTTTGGAAAGGAATGTGTGATGAACAATGACATTGGTTTTCAATTATTTCAGAAAAATAACACTAAATCTCAATTATCAAAAATTTAGTGACTGAATCTGAATTATTTTGAAAAGTGACACTAAAACCCAATTTCCTCAACAATTAAAGCCATCAAACGTACTTAACGACTCATGACCACATGCAGAATGGTATCCAGACCATCAGAAAACGAGATGTAAATTTCTTACCAAACCACAATGGATATTTAAAAATTAAAACCACATGTGCAAACACAATTAGTAATTCTGCTTGCGTCATCCCTGACGTTAAGAACTCTTCCATTTTAAAGAGTGGTTTTGAAAAAGAACAACAGTTAGTTAAGGAAGAAGATCCAACATTTGAAGTTCGTCGACAAGATCATCCTCCTAATTATTAATAACTTACAAACAAATCATGATGTTGATAACAATATCAGGGGGAAAAATATAAAGCAAACAAGTAAAGAAAATTTCTAACTTGAGTCTTGTTTGTTACTTTCCTTCTTTCCTTTTTTTTTTTTTTTCTTTTTTAAAAAGAAATAATATATAACATTCAATAATAAACGGTTTATAAGATCAGATGGTCTGTTGAGAGCCACATGATTGATGTGATAGTGGATGATATTATTTATTATTTTTTTAAAGCTTGGACTGGAAAATTAGAAAAAAAAAAAAAAGTAAGAAAAAGGATTAGAATAAAAGGGTGATGCATACCTTTTCTTCCACATTTTCTTAGACAAGATTTGGTCAGAAATCTGAAATCTAGAAGGTCTTAATGGCCAAAAATGGAAGACCAGTCTTTATTTGCATTATTGATCCTCAATAATGCCATACTTGACTAAAATCGTCTAGGTAAATAAAGATCGTCTGCATCCAATTTATCGTGCATCCATGCACTTATGATTGTGATTATGCATACAACTTAAAAAATTACTTGTCTCTTAAAATGTTTTTCTTAAAAGTGAATGATCCAATCACATTAGGAACATTTTGTATCAAAGTTTCCGTACACAAATATGCTGTAAGAACCTTCTGACCCATCAATGCCTATAATGGCATATTTGATTAAAATCGTCTTGGTGAATAAAAATCGTTTGCATCCAATTTATCGTGCATCCATGCAATACAACTTAAAAAATTATCTCTCTCTTAAAAGTGAATGAACCAATCACATTAAGAACATTTTGTATCAAAGTTTCCATACACAAATGTGCTGCAATAACCTTCTGACCCATCAATGCTTGAGACGCGGCTGATGATCTTAGGATGAAATCGTCTGCTGCGTTAAGCTGCGGCAGGCTGTGCAGCGTCCGTGGGATGCTGCACAATCTGCCGCACATTAAATGCGGCAGATGATTTGGTTGGACCACCAACACTTTAACGCCTGACCCACCAAAGGGTGTCAGTTGGGTGATCAAAACTTTGCCAAACAAACCTGCCTCTATAATCGTGTAGGACCAGGTTACCATTTCAAAGCAGCCTCAGGACTACAACACCCTTGTTAGGTGTGCCGGTCTGCCAAGCTACACGACCTTCGACGTCGGCCAGGACTAGGTTGCCGTCGGAGCCAAACGAAAGTGGCATTTTCATGAAGTAGGTTTCCCCGATTGGCATCCCAAACCCATCGCATTATGGACTCTGAGCGACTTGTACCCATGCGAAGTGTGAGGGGTGAAGGCATTAGGGGTGGTGTTGTAGAACCAGAGAGTGAAGGGGAAGGTGAACACATCTAAAACACGCTAGTTTGTGTTGTATTCTACAAAGAATTCACCGAATTCACCCTAATTGACGTATCTGAAAGTCTTCGAGGGAGGAATAGTAGCTTGAGCGACACAAGAAGAGAATAAGAACAGGAGGAAGAAGAAGAAGAAGGTGAGTGACAGTGAAGGTGAAGTACTCGTAGACATTTATGTTGTGTAATTGGAGAGGAAAGCTTAAGAAAAACATTTTAAGCGAAGAAAGGGACCGGTCTAAAAAACCATACTTGTAACTTCTCAATAGACTTATAACTCCATTAAGAGACTTGTAACTTCTCATCAAAGACTTATAATCCCCCTCAACAGACTTATAACTCCATTAAGGGACTTGTAATTTCTCATCAAAGGACTTATAATCCCTGTCAAGAGACTTATAACTCATTAAGGGACTTTTAACTTCTCATCAAAGTACTTATAACTCCCATCAACAAACTTGTAATTCCAATTAAAGACTAATAATCATTGTCAACCCATAAATATTTTCATTTAATTGAAAATCTCAGTTTTTTTGTTTTGTTTTTAAAATAAATAATCTTTTATTTTCATATTTTTATGTATCTTTTTTTTTATCTTTTATGATTATCTTTTTTCATGTATTTATATTTTTTTAAATTATTTTTTTTGTTTATCTTATTTTACTTTTTTTTAACTAAAAAAAATAAAAATAAAGGAAGGGTTTAACCTTTTTTAAGAGGAAACAGGAGTTGAAAGCACATGGTTGGTTTGTGAGGGCATGGTTCCCTTAATTTTTAGTGACACTTTTCAAAATAATTAAGATTCAATCATAGTTATGAGTTTTAACATTTAGTAAACCTTTATCAAAATAATTAATTTTTAGTGACTTGTACAACCATGATTTATACCTTGAGTGAGTGACTTGTACAAGCCATTTGAGTAGAGCTGTAAGTAGGGCGGGCTGGGCTGGGTTTCAATGAGTTCGGGTTCAACCCAAACAAAAATTGGTGAACCCAAACTCTCCTCGACCCGCCCTAACCCAAACTCTTTGAGCCTAAACCCAACCCTAAAATTATTTCTTAAGTTCGGGTTGGGTTCGGGCCAACCCAAACTTTTTTTTTCTACTTGATACAATGATACATTCACATATATAAGATTACAATATTTCAATATATATAATAAATTTTATTGGCATACATTGATTTGTTTGTGTATTAGGTTAAAAAATGATGTCTATAAGTCCACCAAACTTTTGATGTGTGTAAAGAGCCTTAGAACAAAATATTCACTAAGATATTTATGAGTTTCACATGTCTTCCAATCTGATGCAACCATCGATCATAACGCATGGAATTAACAGCAATACAACAAATAGAGTAGCAGAATGAATCCTAATAAGGCATCCTCTACTCTCAAAGAAACAATAGATAGAAAATGATTACTTGATTAGCAAGGCATCCCTACATTTCCCACTCGATCACTGTTTCACAAAAATTGCAATGTTGCATACAGGACCTACCCTATTTGAAATTCCAGAATTAGTTTCATTGCATTTTCACATTGTTTAAGTATTCAAACCTTAATCTAAAAATAATACCTTTTACAAAATCAATCAACTTTTGTAATTTTAAATAGACTAATATTCATGTTTCCTATATCTTCCAATTACTTTAGAATCTACCTTTTTTTTTTGCTGAGTTAAAATCTATGTTTCAAATATTAGAACCACGAAATTACGTAAGAAACACATAACTCATTTGCATATGACCAAACAAGAACAATAAATCAATATTTTAGGGGATATATATTGATGTTAAAAATAACATAAAATAAAATACTACTAAAGTAACAAGATTTTCTGTTTTGCTACCTTATCGAAAGTCAAATTTTAATGAAATTTTGCATCCAGCAGTAAAAGACTGGGGATTGAAATATTTGAACTAACTTTGTAGTCAAAGAGGGGTAAATAGTTTTAGATTATATGGTGCATAGCCGAGGAAGAGAAACAAACCCTCCAAAGCACACATTAATGAATTTCATCCAGATCGAGTACTAGAAAATAGAGGGATTAAACATTACCTGAAAGTAGTGAACAAATGGGGAAAGATGAGATGCTCGATTTAAAGAGAGATGCCCGATTTGACAAAAATAGCAATCACAAATCCCTTGTGACTTGTGAGCAATTGCAAATCCCTTGCTGCCGGAACTGTATCCCACTATATTGATGGCGACGCCAACAACAACTGTATTGCTAGCTCCTGCCGATCGAACTCCTTTGTTGGGGGTTTCTCTAGCTAGGTTGTCTTTGAGATGTGACGTATTGATAATAGAAGAGAGGGACAGTTACTTTTCACCGAATTTTCCGGATTTAACTCAACTTGGTTTTGTGCAACTTTTGCGTCGGATTTCCATTTTTGTTGAGATTCCAGAAGTGATATTGACATAAAGGAGGATCTAGAATCCCTTTGGATTCCTCATGTGAAAATATCACACATTGGCTTAATTCTTTTCCAATGTTTTTAATGATTTTTAGCAAGCTTTCTTATCTTTTTTGCATGAACAAACACTTGGCAACCACCTTGTGTGGGTGAATGGGGGTGCCTAACACCTTCCCCCGTTCATAATCTAATCCCCTTACCCATCTCTAGATTTGATTTTCAAGTAGGGTTATTTTTACCCTAGAATTTGTCTTTTAGCTATTTTTGCTTATTGATTGAATCTTTTGGTGTCCATTCACACCCGAAAATTCTGAATGGTGGCGACTCTCCCACTTTTTGCGTTGAGCCCCGTGTGTTGACGGAGGGATGATCATTCCAGTGATTTTTTCCGTGTCTCACAGACTAATGAGCTTTTACCCGACAGCCAAAAGGTTGAGTTCAAGGCACACGAAGAATGACCTTTACCGGCGGTGAAACTCTAGCGCCGGTACAAAATGAGTTTCAAAGGCAGGAACAGACGAGCCGATAATCGGTTACTATTTTTACCGGCGGTATTGTGAAATATTACGGTGGCAGTAGATATTTACCGCCGGTAAATACCTAAATAATAAGCGGCGGGAAATAATTACCGCCGCTAAATCACTTATTTTGCGGCGGAAAACTCGCCCGGTCATCCTTTGGTAATCAATACTGTCGGTTATGAATTACCACGGCTATTCCCGCCGCTAATTCAAACACCGATTGCATTGCCAGCGACGCTTGGGTCTCCCGCCGATCTTTCTTTTACCGGTGGAATTTCTTCTTTTATCTGCGGTACTCTACCACCTGTAAAAGTCTTCTTTTTGTAGTATCATCAGAATTAATTGTCACAAAATATTATAATTTAAATGAAAAGAAACCTTTTGCAATGTTTGATCCGTCATCTTTCTTGAAGGTGAAATTTTTTTTTTCCTTTTTTTTTTTTTTTTGGGTGTGAATGAATTTGAAGAAAGTCAATCGTCAAGGGTCAGAAAAGAAAAAGGGCAAGAGAAAAAAAAAGAAAAGATAGAATCATTGGTCACTGGTCAATAGCGCCAAATGAGACAACATCGATTACCTACGTACATTGCTTTCTGTTGCGGCCGTGAGATACTGTCATGTAGAGCATCTCACTGTCAGTGGTCTTTCATTGTTGTAAATGTTTCATGTCGGGTCCACTTTAAAAACACCAATATTAAGTTGCCCCACATGACAGCATCTTATGGCTACAACAAAAGCAATGCAGTAAAGCATTAATTAATTACAAGTGAAGTCGTGCCATTGGAGACAGGGCTTAATTGTGCTCAATTTTTCTGTAATATTATCCTCAGCTTAGCGTATATCACAAGGATCTGGTGGAGGCAAAATTATCCTTTTCTCTAATGTGTTTAAAATTTTAATTGATATGTTGGTATGTAGTTTGGGATAATTTGATTGGAGAATGCACCTAAATTGGTGTATGAGCTAGCGGTGCTTATATAAACATGTAAGTGAGTTGAATTCTTCTCTAACGCAAGGAACTTTCGATCCATGTAAGTAGACACATCTGAGCTTAATTTCTTCCCTAATCACCTACCGTTTAGCTGTGTTTGAGAAACGAGTGTATCATTATATTACAGCAAATAATAGGGTGCATAATACTAACATAGAGTGAGTCCTAAAACAGTATAGATAATACAGATTTTATTTCGCTGTATCATTATATTACAGCGAATAATTCTTAGATCATATAGAAAGTGAGTCCTAAACTCATCCACACCAAGCAATGTACTTAGAACTCTAATTACGTACAATAAAATTAAAAAGCACTGATCTGATCCTCGTTCTCAATCTTAATTGCCACAATTTGGAAAATAGAAATAGATATCGCGACCATTGATCGGTTGCAGTGGTCTTGCATTTTCCAAATTACCCTAAAATATTGGAAGAAATCACTGGTATAAGATACGAGCTGATGAAAAAGCAGGAAATTAAAACTTTTGATATGCAAAGTGTAATCATCAACTTACGTCGTTAACGGCCTTCCTCAATAAGAGGACTTGCATTGTTGAAACAGTCCTTACCTGAAGATAATGAATATCAATATCATGGTTAATTACAAAGAAATTAATATATGAATTGTTTTGTTTGTAATTAATAATAATTAGGTAAAGGAGATTGTACCCTTTTGTTGACAGTCCAAATGACAGGTTCATCGCAATCTGGAGTTGTGAGTGAGCCAATGTATCTGTAAAACTTCTCACCACCCATCTCCACATGGTTTGGATCAACAACGCCCGCATCTATCTGTTTATTGGTGTCAGATATATTCCGTATTTTTCCCATCAACTGAGCAGAAAAATAAATACCATTTATTACACATCTGTTAGTATGATAAAGCGATACCCTATTTTCTGACTGACATTTGACAAAAATGCCCTACACTTTTTATCAAATTAACTTTTACACTCATTTATTAATGTCACGTGTATCAATAACTGACTGCATAACATTTTAGTAACCAAAACACCCTCAATTTTCTTTCAAATTTGCATGCGCATTCCCCAGGTACAAGACAAATGGAGAAAGAGAGAGAGAGAGAGAGACTTACACATAATATTCAATATTTAAATGAAAGATAAGGATTTTAGATGCTTTTAGATGAAGGGAAACAAGGTGCGCTCTGAGTTTATTGTTTAGTGATTCAAAATTTTACTCCCATATTGGTTATTTGTAATATCTTATAAAACTTTTACATTCATCATAAATATATGGGCTTGGGCCTTAAGTGATTATTTGACGCAGGGAAGGTGTAGAATTCAGATATCATTCTGAAAGACAAAGAAAACTCAAGAACACCAATAATTCCTGAACTTCAATAAAAATTCTTCAACAAAATAAATGAACTTCCTAAAAAGCCTTTATATAGGGTACAAGGAAAAACCTAAAAACATAAATAGGAAACTTACTAAAAATAGAAAAAATTAATTTTACTAAAAATAGTAAAATTCGAGTTGAACTCAAATTCCTAAAATATAGCTCAAAATAAGAGTTTCCCAAAAAAAAAAAAGGACTCAAAATGAAATTTTCTTGACCCTAAACAAATATCTAATTTGTTTATTTGAAGGCCTAAACTAAGGAATTTGGCCGAAAAACGGCATACGTTATGGCGAAGTGGTGAGTTTTGATCTCCACGCCATTTCCAATCAAGCTACCAATTTTTAGCCCATTCGAACAACGTTGGACAAAATGCCCCCATTCGAAAAACACTATTTGATGATCATAGAACCATAAGAACTTGTCCTATATTATTATTTTAGTAAAAGACTAAGTTTACTATATTTTTAATTAGGGATATTGATAGTTACCCCCCTTGACGTTTCTAAACTTTGAGGTTTTCTATATATAACAATCTCTTCCTTTTATACTTTTAATCATTAAATCATAATTAAGAAAATTTTATTGACAAATTTGCATCTCTTATAAGAAAACCCGCAGATATAAACCATGCATGTTTGGTTTTCTCATTTGAACCAATGCCGTAAATATTAAACCAACCCATCAAAGAGTAATCTTGGCATTTAATTTCAAATAATTAGAATAAAACGAGCAAAATTGTCAATATATGTTTTACGTCTTGCCACTTCATTAATGTTGTTGAAATTTTAACTATCAAATCGAATAGGGAGACTCTGACAAACGATAAACCTAAATGTAGTAAACTAGCATTTTAAAAACCTCAAGGTAGAAAGTGTGATATTTTAAAACCTCAAGGGGTAAACTGTACATATCCTTTTTTATTAATTAAAATGTATTGCTGTCCAAGGAAATTCTCTCATGATTATAAATTTTAATGTTCCAGTGAGACTAACCGATGGATGCCGATCTTCTTGAATGTATTTATCTATTAATTTTTTTCTAGTTATCTCATCCGTTTTTCTTTTCTTTCTAGTTCAGTTCAAAATGTTAAAGCATGCTCTCCATGAAACTATGAATTGCTGATCTTCGTATTTCTTAATCCCAATTGGTAGGTGTAACTATAAAAATAGTGGAACCTTATTTTCCTATGTATAAAAATTGCTGTCCATGGCAATTCTCTCATAATTATAAATTTTAATTAAGTTAGGGGTGGTTTAGGGTAACTTACCTCTTTCTTAAACGTAATCTAACCACTTATTAATTAATTAGCTTTGGTTAGATTTGGTCAATTGGAGTCATGCGACGAGTTAAACCATTTATACGTGTCTATTTATACCTTAATTTAGATAGTATATATTGTGACAATATTTTAATTTAAATAAATAATATTAAGAAAGCCGAAATAGATGAAATAAAAATAAAAATAAATTAAAGCAGAAATTCATGAGAAAATAATCCAACCCAGTCGGCTTGATTTAACCATGGACCGACCCGGATGCAGGTCCCACATGAGGGAGAGGTAGAGAGTGAAGGGTTAATTACCTCGGAGAGAAAGGGGTCGGGTGGGCCGATACTGTAAAGGAGTCCAATCACAGCTGTCTTGTTATTGTCACGGGGGTCCAAGCTTTGATGAACCAGGTGCAGCTCCAGGGCGTACCTGGTTTGGGTTAAAGTTAATTGTTAGGAGGCTCAGCTGAGCAGCCAAAAACAGGATCAGGCACCTGAGATGAGAGAGAGAGAGAGAGAGAGAGAGAGTTTCTTCCACATATAGATCTCAGAGGAAAAATTTGAAGTACCTCTTGCCATCTAATGTGTGCTCAGAAGGAGAATGCCAGTGGCATTGCTGTAACGCGTAATCTGTGCCGTTAATCCGAATGGAGCCAGCATCACCTACCCATTCAACCTGCATCCATGCACCCCGGCCCCCAGGGCAGAAAACAAATCATTAAGAAATTAAAGTTTCTCCTCTACAACACTTAGCTGTTTGCTTATTTGATCAATGGTTAATTCGATCCAAATGAGATGGCAAACTGATCAGACTAAATATATATATATATGCAGAGAGTGTTCGGATGTTACGCTAATGTCCAGCATCCTGTTGTGGTATAAGGAAATAAATGTGCGCTTAAGTTATTGGTCTAGTGGTAAGCGCTTGAAAAAGGGAAACTTGTAGATGTTTAATTTGTAGCAAGAGAGAAGAAGAAATTCTTACTTCGATATCATGGCCTCTGTTCTTGAGAATTGCAGGGGAAGGCTTATAATTCCTCATAAGGTCTGAGGGGCAGGACAAAATTAAACCTTTGTACGACGATAAATTGATCGGGGACTGCATCTTACCGTCCTTACATGCCGCCCACTCCTTGCGAAGATCTCCCCAGTGAGCAGGTCCCTTTTCACTCCATTCGAAATAATCAAAATCTTTCTCGTCCTCTGCAATTAACATACGCCCCATGAATCATTGATCAGGAATGCATGGTTTATCAAATATATACGTATCTCTCTCTCTCTACATCTCTCTAAAAATCTCAGAAGTGATGAGTGTGTGTGTTTACCAAAAAAATTAAATCATAATGTGGCAATGGCATTACCAACTTCTTTCGCTGTGACTGAGATTGAAAGCAATCCCACAAGTAGAAAGAGAAGAACAAAACTGAAGATTCTGCGGTTCCTCGTATTCTTCATACTTAATTTGCAAACAACACTAGTGAAAATTAACGACAATAGGTTGTGTTTGGAGATCGATATGCTGAGATAGGTTTATGCAATATATACTCGACCGAAGGGGAAGAAATTAATTTCTCCTAGAAAGAGGCACGACAAATGTCAATACTTCCTGCATGTTAATTTCTCGGCTGTTTATCCACCCCATGCAGGAAGAAAGTGTTGATTTTTGAAATAAAGGAGGCCGATGATCAATGGAAGGCAAATTCATTTAGCAATACTGGCAGGAAAAGCTAGTACCAATGCCCAGTGTGTAAATACCACCTTGAAAGCTGGAATTCATTTATCTCTTTTTTCCTTTTAATTTTCTGACAATCGCATTTACAGACCCTTTTATGAATTTTTGCAGCTGCTTGCCACTGGGTCCACAGATAAGATGGTAATGTCTAATGTTCTTCATATTGGCCTTTACATTTCTGAGTGCAGTTTTCTGGTTGGGACATTTTGCTGATGGAGTTCTCTTACCTCTATATTCTTCTAGGTTAAAATATGGGATTTATCAAACAACGAGCCTTCATGTGTTGCGTCCAGGAATCCTAAAGCTGTAAGTGATCCATGAATATTGCTTGCCAATTACTTTGACATGACTGTGAGTGGTCATCTATTTGATATTGACCCAGTGACAGATTTTTGGGATTCCTATATTTCTGGGCCAATTTTATTACGAGATCTAATGTAAATTTGTTTTAACTTTTGTTGGGACCTCATTACCAAAAAAAAAAAAAAAAAACTTTTGTTGGGACCTTCCAATGTTCTCAAATCTCACACGTTGGGCTGAATAATAAGTCAGTGGGTGGGTATGGGTTGTCTGTACGGTGTTATACATACTAAAATTGTTTATTTACTACTATCCTCAGCATACCTACCATCTCAGCTACTTGACCTCTTGACACTTTTCCCAACATTTAAGGCCATCCTGGTATCATTTCGTTACCATCCAAGTAAAAGCCTGCGAACTGCAGTAGAGCACAAAGACAGTATTAGGAAGTTGTTTTGCGCAGATGATGTGACTCACTAGCAATCCTCATCTTACACTAACTAATATTTCAGCACAATTATTAACCCTCGCGAAAGGGTTTGATTGATGGAGAGACTCCAACCTCTTCTTTGATTTGAACTCCTTGACGCCGATAGAGATAACCCACTTGCCCACACCTCTAGTTTCCGAAGGTCACGACTTGGCATTTCCGTCTTTTAAATAAAGCTGCAATCCTTAGCTTTCCAGTTCGCATCCTGTGCATCCTCAATCTGCAAACCCGCCGTGAACCCCCCCCCCCCCCCCCCCCCCCCCCCCCCCCCCTCCCCCCCTGCGATGTGCAACACGTGTCCGAAAAACTCAAACGAAAACTACTCTGTTTCGATTTTGGCTTCCCTCCAAAATCAAAACGATACCATTCGGCTTCGTCTTCGTGCATTCGGCTTGCCTCTCTCTCAATTGAACCCTACTGTTTCACCATGCTTCGTTTTGATTGAACCCTGCTGTTTCACCACTCTCTCTCGATTTCGGCTTTCCTCTTTCGATTTCACCACATTGCCTCTTCGATTTCACCACATTGCCTCCTTCGTCTTCCCTCCAGCACCCTGCAATCAGAGCCCTCACCACATTACGACATTGCCTCTGTGGCAAAGCATTCGACTGCATCCTGCAAGCCCCGGTCGTGCATCGTGCAAGCCCTCTTCACCAACGCTGTCACAATAACCCAGGTTCGTGGAAATTTTTTTTTTTCGGTTCTTGGTTTTTTGAAGAAGTCTGCTTGCCGGGCTCTCCTCGCGATTCTTCAATGGTGGTCTTTGAATGTTTCAGTGATTATCATTGCTAAAATCGGTCCTTTCCTAATATTGATTAGCGAGGATGCATGCATTTGATTCTTTTTTTCTGGGCATGTCTTGGTTTTTTTAGTTTGTTGTCGTTAGGTTGCCTAATCTTCTTCCCTTTTGATGATTTTATTTGATCAATGCTTCCTCCCTTCTCCGTAATTTAATTTGTTTGCAAGTATTTCCTTTGTTTAAATGCTATTCTTCAAGAGGCAGGAGTTTTTTTTTTTTTTTTTTTGTTATCCATAGAATTCATATTTCCTGCTACCTTTCATACCTCATGAACTTCATCAATATGTGGTTTCTTCGACTGCGTCTGGAATCTGAATACTCCAAATTTCCATGTTGAAGATTGCAAAGTTACTAATTCGGTATTTCATCAAATACAAATATATGCGAATATTTCTAGTTTTTATTTTTGATGGATGTATCTATCTCCGGAAAATTTTGTTGGAACCACCTTGCTGATTTCAGATAGATATTCATTTATACCTTTAGAATTAGCGGAGTTTATAATTAGCTGATTTCAGATAGATATTCAATTAGATGAGTTTTTGTTGGAATCCCTTTTGTTGAAAGCTGCTGGGTTTCTGTGAAAAAATAATCTGAGTTTATTGATTCCAGTTCATTTTTAATTTTTCTTTGGTTCAAAATAATACTTTATTTGAACCAATTTAAGGGTAAAACCCTAAATTTTATCACCCGATCAACAAATCGAAGTGCAGAGCCTAACTCTTGTTTAAAAATTCAAAGAAATATATTAGGAACATACCTTGATGCAGGTTTGTTTTTCTAGAACATAATGTTTCCTTCTTATATGCTGATTTGTATTATGTTGTTTCTATTGGATGGCAGAAGACCTTGTATGCTGATTTGCTATAACAGGGTTGTATGGTTATTTCGCCACCTTTAGAGCATTGAGCAATTCCTTTACATATTGATTGAGTAATTTCTGGTTTTATGCTTCCTTGGCTTGAATTAGTAGGAATTTTCCATCCTTTCTGGTCCAGCCTGCATATGAGATCAGGCTTGCTATAACAGGGTTATGGTTTTGTGTTGTTGGAGCATATAGGTTCTGGGGTGGAAGAACTTCTAAAAATGAATCTGAATCAGCTGTAGATTTAGCCTTGTGTTTTGGTAAATATCCACTAAAGTGGAACTTAGATGGTTCAAGTGCTTCGGTAGATGGAATATATTTACTGCATGACTAATTTCCAGATAAAGTTCTTTGAATACAACAAATAAATTCATAATTTCATGTCATTTATTTGATGATTATTATATATTTTGGAGCATTATTTATTTGCAATATTTTGTTAGTGTAAGCTGCCCCAAAAGCTTTTGAACAATTTTTTCAGTTTTTAAAACTTCTTTAAACAAATTTTTTTAAGGTTACTTGCAAATGTTCTGGTAGAACCTTTTTAATATTGGACAATGTTGTGTCTGTGCCTTGTGTTTGGAAAATGTTGTGCATGTCTCTGGGTTTGGGTTGGAGCCCGAAATATTTTTGGGAATATTGTAATTTTGTAATTCAGTTATTTTTTGTTATGCACTTAGATTATATATATATATTTTGGTTGTGAGAGTAAGAGATTACAGTTTTCTTCTAGGAGAAGGTTTTGTTACTGTTCTATTCTAGGAATTTTTTCCCTGCCGTTATGCCATTTCTTGTGATCTTTGGGTCCTACATCTCCTGTTTTCCTACATTTCCTGTTTTCTTGTAAAATCTTTCTTCTGATTTTTCTTTGCTATAACAATTTTATCATAAAAACAACATTTTTTTAGGGGGAAAACGCCAACTGATAATCTACACAAGGAATGATTGACACCTGATTTTAATTTTTGAGTCCTTTTCATTATTATTTTTAGTTATTTGAGTATTTCAATTCAATAAAAGAGTAAATTTTCAGTCCTCTATTTATAATGTTAAGGAAACCTACCCTGATGGAATTCATTGCCTCCTTGCACAAGCAAGGTAATTATTCTCCTGAAGCCAACTTGTTACTGCTTATCTAGGATGCACTAATTTCAATGGACACAGTGATGAGCTACTTTATTTAAATGCTGAAATTAATTAATAGCATTTGATCAAGGCTGGGATTTTTATAAATTGTAATTGTGATTATTGGTAGCCTGCTAGCTGAATAAGAAGCCTCTTAGAATTCATCTTATGCAGCCATTGGTATTTTGTCCAACCTAGTTGGATGATGTCCGAGAAGACTTCAGGACTGCCTCAAGCTTGAACGAAATTCGAAATGAATAGTAAGAACAGGGAAAAAAGGAAAAGAAAAGAACAGGGAAAAAAACCAAAAAACCAGCACCACCCAAAAACAGGGAAAAAAGGAAAAGAAAATAAAATTCATTTAGTTATATATTCTTTAATGTTTAGATCTTTTCAGTTTTCCATCCTTGCTGAAGCTTATGGATATGCTTCTGCTTGTTTTACCTAGTCTATAATCCTCATTTACCAATCCCCAAGACAGATGTTGTGGTGAATTTAAGTTGCCAAGCCATGATATATGTACTTCCTCTTCTTCTTCTTCTTTTTTGATTTTTCTCATTTCTTACTGTTTCTTTTGTTCTTAATATATGATGGTTGAAGTTTTGCCTGATTGTTTATAGGAATGCTTCAAGCAATCTTGTAAATGTATATGGAAGTAAAATTTTTTAGACTGTTGAGAAAATATATGTTAAATATAGTAAGAAAAGTTTTCAAATATTTACCTTGAACATTAGTGCTATTAATGGGGTAGTTGGTGCAATGACTAGTCTTGGACTGTGTTTGTTCCTGGTTGGATCTTTCAGCTTTTTAAAACAGCAGAATTTCTTTTTGTAATTTATTGTTGATTAATCAAATTTATTTTTGCAATGAAGTTGTAAGGTTTAATATTTTAGTTTGGCTTAATTCAGTGTCAAAAACATAGTGTTTAAGTGTGTTTAGAATGTTTAGGTTGAGTCCAAGAAGACATGGTTCAAACGGCGTCAAAATCGGAGTCATATTGAAGAAGTTATGCCCAATGTTTGATCAACGTTCTCTGTCCGTTCGAACGTTCAATTTCTGGAGAGCAACGTTTGCTGAACGTTTGCTGAGCGTTCGAACGTTCATGTTCTGCAGACAAACCCGAGACTAGCGTTCGACCAACGTTCTCTGTCCGTTCGAACGTTCAAGTTTTAAAGGCCAACGTTTGCTGAGCGTTCGAACGTTCAAACAGCAAAATTTCTGAAAAGTTACAAAAAATTACATAACTTACTCGTTTCAATTCGGATTGACTTCAAACTTTTTGGGGAACCTTTAAATAGGATTAGGGACCTTCTAAACCTAAGAGAGCCACGTTTTAGAAGCCCTAAATATCCTTTTCTCTTCTGAAAACCCTTCTTCTAGGTTTTCATCTTTTGAGCCATAAAACCTTTCTTTTCTTCTTCCTTCCTCTACCTTGGAGTTCCGGGTTGGGGAGATTGATCGTGGGAGTTCCTACGGATACCAGGCGAGTTCGTTTGGGTGATCGTGTGAGAAGATCTTCAGAGTTCTAAAGTGTTGCTGTGGAGCAAATCTGAGGAGTTCCTCAGATACTTTCAAGTCTGTGAGTTGCAGAGTCTAGCATAGGGATGTTGAGTCGTCTGAACTACAGGTTGTAAGTCTTCTTTTCATATTGGATCTTTTAGGTGGCTCCTGCATAGCCCGGAGGGTTTTTCTCTAGTGAGAGTTCTCATAGAGTTTTCCCTTCGTCACCAAATTGCTTGTTTTGTCTTACTTTACATGCTTTAATTATTTGCTTGCAATTTGGGTGGCTTGTTAATTGCTTTTGATTAATTATTTGATTTTCTGGAATTACCTTGAGGATTTGTTCATGCCTATTAATTAAGGACTTGTCTTTAATTGATAGAAAAATTTTATTCCGTTGTGCTACACCTATTCACCCCCCTCTAGGTGTTGTTAGAGTCAAAACCCTGTTTTTCAATTGGTATCAGAGCGGGTAACCAGATCCTTGACTCTGTTAGTCATGGACAAGTCTTCCTCTGCCCCACCCTTCTTTGATGGTGGTAATTATGCTTATTGGAAAGTTCGTATGAGAGCCTATCTTAAGGCTATTGATGAAAGGGTTTGGGGAAGTGTTGAGAGAGGATGGTCTCCACCCACTTTACCATAGATGGTGAGATTAAACCCAAAGACCCAAGCCAATACACTAGGGAAGAGTTAATTGAAGTCAACCACAATAGTAAAGGTGTCAATGCACTCTTTAGTGCAATTTCTGTTGATGAGTTCAAACGGGTGTCCACTTGTCAAACCGGTAAAGAAATTTGGGAAATTCTGGAAACCACTCATGAAGGAACTGTCCTCGTGAAGAATTCTATATTACAGATGCTCATCACTAGGTTTGAAGAATTGAAGATGGGAGAGGATGAACCCTTTGATGAGTTTTATGCCAAACTCAGTGACATAGTGAATTCTAGTTTCAACCTTGGTGACAAAATTCCTCCAAACAGAGTTGTGAGAAAAATCCTTAGGTCTCTCCCTGAGAGGTTTATACCCAAGGTAACAGCCATAGAGGAAAGCAAAGACAATTACAAAATTAGGGTTGAAGACCTAATAGGATCAATTCAAACCTATGAGCTTACCTTACCTCAAACCAAAAAGAGCAAATCCATTGCTCTTAGAGCCATGAAAGGAAAGACTTTTAATGAGTCTGATGATGAGGAGATTGCCCAATTTGTGAAGAGTTTTAGAAAGATGTTTAAGATTAGGAAAAACAAAAAGGGCAATGAATGGTCTAGGGGGACTTCTAGCAAGGAGAGGAAATTTTGGAAAGAACCTAGGGAAACCATAGACATTCATGAAAACACAACTCAGCAGGTAAAGTGTCATGGTTGCCAAGGGTTTGGCCACATAAGAGCTAAATGTCCTACTTACAAGAAATTGAAAGGTAAGGGAAGTGGGAAAGCAATGAATGCTACCCTGTCTGATAGTGAGACTGAATCTGAACATGAGAAGGACTTCGTATCTGAAGTGGGTTCAAACTACATGGCCTTCACTTCTATAGTGGGAAGTGATGAGGGAAATACTCTTCAAGACTCAACACAACTTGAGAATAATATTGGTTCTCAAAGTGAGTCTGAAGATGAGGAAAGCCTTGAAGAGGCTTATGAAAAGCTTTTTAATGAAAGCCTGAAAATAAAGAAACAAAACAAGGTCTTTCTCAAAAAGCTCAATGAAGTAGAACTTGTAAAGGAAGGACTTCAAGTTAAATTGGATGAGTCTACTTCACATGTTGGTGAGTTGAAGTTGAAGATTGAAACCCTTGAGTCTCAAAACATGTCTCTGAAATCTGAGTTAGAAGATTCCAAATTTCTGTTGCAAAACTTCTATTCTGGTTCTCAAAAGCTTGATCACATGCTTGGTATGAATCAAACAGTGACTGATAAGAGAGGTTTAGGATTTCAGGATGCTCCTTCATCTTCAAAGACCAAAAAGGCAAAAAGGTCTAACCAAAAGTTCAAAAAGTCTAAACCTAAGGCATCTTTTAATAGGGAATCTCAATCTCAGAAATTCATTCCCACTTGCCACCATTGTGGTGTTCTAGGTCACATAAGACCTAATTGCTGGAAATTAGGAGAAAAGCTTACTAAATCTTGGAATTCTCCTTCTAGAAAATCCAATGTGGATTTGTCTAAACAAGTCAAGGTTTTAGCTGAACAAACTAGGCTTCTTTCTGAACAACTAGTGTCCTTGACCAAGAAATCCTCTTCTAACCAACAAGTTTGGGTGAAGAAGAGTGATTTGACTACTCTTCCTTGAGTAGGTTATATGTTGCATGCATTGTCCCTGTTTATATTGCTTATCTTATCCTTTGCATGCATGTTTTCTTTTGTTTTTATTTTTCTGGTTTTTTGATTTAAAATTGTTCAGAAAAAATACAAAAAGATTTTCTATTCTTTTTATTTTGGTGATTTGTGTCATGAGCATGTGTTTGTGAAAACAATACATTTTTATATTGAGAGAATTAATTGCTTAAAAGAATTGTTTTGCAAAATCTATTTCAATGATCTCATATAAATGCACAAAGGTTGATTGATCTCTTAGTGTGTTTTGCACTTCACTTACACACCCCAAATACATTTAAGCAAGCTTAATTTTTCTTTTTCGGTGAGTGTGTGGATAGGCAATCCTTGATTTACTCTTGTCTATCTTAAGTTAAAAAGATCCTAGCATATGACCTTGTGTTAAAAAGAAATTTCTCCCTTTTGTTTAAAAGAAAAAAGTTGTATGAAAAGAACTCTGGGATGAAATGTAAACCCCACAAATATTGAGTTCAAAAAGAAAAGAGAATCACAAGGATTATAACCATGGAATAAGCTGTAAACTCAGATATTTTAAGAACACTACTCTTTGTGCAAAAAGAATTGTAAGAAACAGGGGGAGAAAATTTCAATAAAATAATGCTTAGGTCTTTAAAATATTCATGAAGGGAGTTCTTTTTAACTCATAGAGAGACTTGAGTAATATTGTGATTTCTTGATAAATGGCCAAATCCTCCTTACCAAGTTCCTTTTTAGGCAAACTTGTTGTATTTGGTTTTGCACTTACACGTAAGCACACTTGGTGATTTAATTACATTATTGTGTAGTTATTTCGGATTATTGTTTTTAGTTTTGTAAAAACTTGAATTTTGGGTGACAAAGTTCTCAAAAATATAAAAATTTTGAGTTTTTATGAAATTGTGCTTGGGACATGATTCATCATGTTTTTAGAGTGTTTTTACATGTGGTTGAGTTGGTTTCATTGGAAGCTTGATGTTTTAAAGTGAAATCTGGAATTTTTTTTTAGTTCTCCATCTCTTCCAAATGTGTTTTGTCTTCCACTTTGTTATCTATTCTAGCCATTTGAGTTAATGCTTGTGCTTCTTCTAAACTTGTCAAGTTTTGAGGGGGAGTTGGTGTTTCTGGCCTCTCTATTTCCTTTGGGGAGTAGGTATTTCTGGCTTCTCTGTTTCCTTTTGTCTATTTCTGTGACAAAAAGGGGGAGTAGGTATTTCTAAGGGTTCTAAGGGGGAGCTTTGATGATTGATTATTGAATTGAATGTGAATTGCGTATTGTTATTTTTTTTATTCCTCATGCGTTTCACAAGGTATTTGTTTTCTTTGAGTTGTTACAGGTTACAGGTTTCAAATTCAAGCTTGGTCTATCTAGGTTAGTGTAGATAGGTTTGTTTGAGTTTGTTTAATCCAAGACATTGCTTGGTGGTTCACAATGTCATGGATTCTCTGTTTTTTATATTGTGTATAGGTTTTGTCACTGAATAGCCAAAGGAGGAGTTTGTAAGGTTTAATATTTTAGTTTGGCTTAATTCAGTGTCAAAAAGATAGTGTTTAAGAGTGTTTAGAATGTTTAGGTTGAGTCCAAGAAGACATGATTCAAACGGCGTCAAAATCGGAGTCATATTGAAGAAGTTATGCCCAACGTTTGATCAACGTTCTCTGTCCGTTCGAACGTTCAATTTCTGGAGAGCAACGTTTGCTGAACGTTTGCTGAGCGTTCGAACGTTCATGTTCTGCAGACAAACCCGAGACTAGCGTTCGACCAACGTTCTCTGTCCGTTCGAACGTTCAAGTTTTAAAGGCCAACGTTTGCTGAACGTTTGCTGAGCGTTCGAACGTTCAAACAGCAAAATTTCCAAAAAGTTACGAAAAATTACATAACTTACTCGTTTCAATTCGGATTGACTTCAAACTTTTTGGGGAACCTTTAAATAGGATTAGGGACCTTCTAAACCTAAGAGAGCCATGTTTTAGAAGCCCTAAATATCCTTTTCTCTTCTGAAAACCCTTCTTCTAGGTTTTCATCTTTTGAGTCATAAAACCTTTCTTTTCTTCTTCCTTCCTCTACCTTGGAGTTCCGGGTTAGGGAGATTGATCGTGGGAGTTCCTACGGATACCAGGCGAGTTCGTTTGGGTGATCGTGTGAGAAGATCTTCAGAGTTCTAAAGTGTTGCTGTGGAGCAAATCTGAGGAGTTCCTCAGATACTTTCAAGTCTGTGAGTTGCAGAGTCTAGCATAGGGATGTTGAGTCGTCTGAACTACAGGTTGTAAGTCTTCTTTTCATATTGGATCTTTTAGGTGGCTCCTGCATAGCCCGGAGGGTTTTTCTCTAGTGAGAGTTCTCATAAAGTTTTCCCTTCGTCACCAAATTGCTTGTTTTGTCTTACTTTACATGCTTTAATTATTTGCTTGCAATTTGGGTGGCTTGTTAATTGCTTTTGATTAATTATTTGATTTTCTGGAATTACCTTGAGGATTTGTTCATGCCTATTAATTAAGGACTTGTCTTTAATTGATAGAAAAATTTTATTCCGCTGTGCTACACCTATTCACCCCCTCTAGGTGTTGTTTGTAGACACCCCAAATTGCATTTCAATATAAGAGAATAACTTCAAATGGGCTTCAAAAGTCTTACTTGAGCCTTGACATGTGTCAAACTTTCAAAAACTTTCAGAATCAGTGCCAACCGCACTGTGTATACGGTTTTTATAATCTTGGTCTCAACCGCTCTGTATGTGCGGTTGCAACCACACACACAGCACGGTTCACATCAATGCTTGTTGCGCTGGCGGCCACGTGGCTTCGCGAAGCTTCGGCCGTTAAGCCGCGTGGACAGCAATCAATTAAAGCATAACTGAATTGAACCGCCCTGTATATGCGGTTTGGTCAAATTTGTACATGAACCGCACTTTGAGTGGCGATTGTGTAGAAACCGCACTGAGTATACGGTTTTGGCTGTTTCGGGGATTTGCGAAATGGCTCGATCCCTGAGCCTTATTTACGCATATTACCTCTCTCTTAGGGACTTGAACTCCCTATTTCACCCTCCGAAACTTGCTGAATTACTCCAATTCAAGCCTTGGAGGAGAATTGGAATAATCTAGAAGGCCTTTTTGGCCTACCCTTGGGACTCTTCTACCCTTGACTTGGCCTATAAATAGAGGGGTCCTCCTCTTGCAAATGGCTGACAATTTGAAGCTTAGAAGCTCTGCAAGAAGAAGGAGAAGCTCTGCTAGATTGTCTACTGAAGGTTCAAAGCTACCAAGGTAAAGCCCTTTACATTTCCAGCTTCCTCTTTGCATTCTAGCAATCTCTCATCTTCTACCTTTCTGTAGTGTAAGGCCTTTGTGTTGTTTTGCAACCCCAAACCCCTTCTAAAGTACCTGGGAATCCTCTCTAGCCGTAAAACGTGAAGAGAGAGCCTGGGGAAAAGGAAGGTGGAATGGATCCTCTAGGTTTAGAACCCTCAAATGATGAAAAGCATGCTACATGGTTATTTTGAACCCTTGAATGCTTCTCTGATTTTATTTTATATTTGGAGAAGATGTGAATCCATGCTCTCAATAGCCATGGATTCCAACCTTCTCATAGAAATGTGATTTTCCACATCTTCACACCCACTTTCCACCATTTTTTTATCAAAATAGGCTAGATCTTGGATTTCCATGTAAATATGGAAAATCTGAGATCATTGGCCTTAGAATAAGTTTTTAGAACTTCATGAGAAGGTTTTTTGTTGATTTTGAGGTTTTGGTCGAATCCACATACACACATGCACTGGTTTCCATGTTTCCTCTTCAAAAAAACCTCAAAACAGGACAGATCTGTGGCCTGTCTTGGAAGACTCATAACTTCATCCTCCGGATGAATTTTTGAGTGATTCCAAAGACATGTGATAGATGGATGTGTCTACTTAATATCTGGAAATTTTCGTCCACTTCCATGTAGCCAATTTTTGACACCATCTCTTCAAAGTTTGTAGGTCAGTTCAGCCCAGATTGCTGAACTTGCCGCTTCGATGGTGCACTATTTGCTCAGTTTTAATCCGTTTCCTGTGATTCCAGTTTCTGAGTTTTCTTTGAGAAGTCTATTTTCATTTTCAACTGGTTTCAGCAGATTTCAATCTGTTTTGTGCTTTGGGTGCTCAATGGACTCAGAGGTGCTCGCTGGCATAGTCCAGAGCTCATCTGTGGTCTTTTAGGCCTGTTCAAGAGAGCACACAAGTCACATCCGGATAGAGATTGGTGTGAGGCCTTTTTCTTTGGAAAGATGGCACTACATACTTCCTCCACACCAATTTTCATGGTTTTTTATTGAGCCAAACTCCACGAATAGAGCTTTGAAAATGCCTACTTAACACTTTTTCTGAGTTATAGCAGCAGATTTCAGATGTGGATTTCTCTCTAGTTTTGAATCGGATCAAGCTGAATTTTCTACTGTATATTCTACTATATACCAGTGTTCAAATGGCTTTGGTTTCACTTGATTTGGATTTAAATTGAACGAGTTATGGTTTATCAAAGCTCTCAAGCTCTTTTGACCAAATTTCTCCAGATTTGCCTTGGCTTGATTTTCTTCAATTTTACTTTGATTTTCCTTCACTCATGAGGTTTTAGAAGTGATGAATCCACAAAGGGAGCCTAAGTTCATTAGACTTCTCATGTGGAATGATCACATACATGGTGCTTGCTGTAAGCATCCTTTTGCCTATTTTGTTAGAAAAATAATTCTTAGCATGAGCAAGCATATGGTAACCGTCTTAGACGGATGAGTGGGGGTGCCTAACACCTTCCCCCGCTCATAAATAATTCCTCGTACCCAATCTCTGGATTTTCCTTGTATTAGAGCTACTTTGGTTCTATTGGATATCTATGAACCTTTTGGTGTCCATTCACACCTTAAAATGGATGGTGGCGACTCTTATTTTTATCGATCCCCGCGTGACGATATCGGAAGTCATCCGAGATGACGAATCCATGTCTCACATTGTTAGAGTCAAAACCCTGTTTTTCAGAAGTTGTCTTACTTCATTGCCTCCATTATGAGCTTAATGCTTCCAGTTACTTTACCTACATTTTTTTTCCTTGCTGGAGCCAATACAGGTGCAGCTGCTACTGCTACTGCTAGATTCAGCTTGGCAACAGAGCCAGAACTCTACTCCAGAAGATTATTCCCATTCTCGAGACATCACATGTTCAAGACATCACAAAGGCACCATATCTGACAAACTATCCACATTATATTCTCCTTAAAAAAAATAGAGATGATTGCATCATGTGAGAGTCTGAGGAGCAAGAAGATATTCTCAGAACCATGCCTCTTTTACCTACAAACGCTAGAAAGTTTTTTCAACAACTCCAACTGCTTGGGAAGTTTTATCTTTCAAGCTTGTAATAGAGTTTCATTCTCTTGCATAGTTATTTATTTTTTTAGCTTTTGTTACAAATGTTACAAGAAGAGGAACTTTTTCTAACTTCAACTTTTATTATGAAGTAAGGAACCATATAATTAATCAACAGATTTGACGCCCTCTCTTTTCACTTAATTCATTGTTTCTTCTTTGTGTTGTAGCTTCTACGTGACCCTGATTCCGTGTAAAATTTTCGGTGGGGTAGGTTAGTGAGAAGAAGTGGCCGTCGTCTTGGGTGATAGCGACTCCCTGTTAGGATTCGATTCTTGATTATATTCTTCCAAGTGTTAAGTCTCCCCAAAGTCACAAAGTGGCAAGCAACTCATACGAGCAAAATAATGCCGCCCATTCCACATGATGTGCACACATCAGAATAAGCTCAATAATTAAACTCTGTTCTATGCATATCTCCTAGAATAAACTTAACTCTCCCTTGCTATGCTCTAACAAAACTGAAAACTTCACAAAATAAGACGAATGCCCCAAGAAACAAACAAATAACAAAAGCCACCTTCAGATTTGTCGAAAGACCAAAATTTTCAAGGATTCCAGTCCCTAGATACAACCCTAAGGCTAAACCATTCCCATGTGGCACCTTCTTTTGACAATACTGACTACTACAACTCTAAGCAAGAAAAACCCTGTCACTTGAAAAAGATTACAGGCAGAAAATTGCAGCAAAAGGCCCTTCAAAATGAAGGATTTGAGGCTCTTCAAGAACAGGGGAGATTTAAATTTATCACCCATCATGACGACCTTGATTCAGTTTTCCAGTTTGTAAGTGGGCAAAAAATTAACAGCAAAATTTGATACAAGAGGGGAGTAGAGTAGAGCAAATATAAGTGTATTACATACATATACAGGTTAAAAGGACAGAATTTTTGAAATTACAATAACTACAATAACTATAACTGCTGCCTTGAATGGTGAAATCGAAAGAGGCAAGCCGAAATCGAGAGAGAGAATGGTGAAATAGCAGGGTTCAATCAAAATGAAGCATGGTGAAACAGCAGGGTTCAAAACGAATGGTATAGATCTAGGTTTTGGAGGTTTTCCAAAACGAAGACGAAGTCAAATGCTTTCAGAACCCTCAAAACAAAAACGACGAATGCTTTCAGAACCCTCAAAATGAAGACGAAGACGAAGCCAAAATGAAGATGAAGCCGAATGCTTTCAGAATCCTCCAAACGAAGATGAAGACGAAGCCAAAACGAAGACAAAGCTGACTGCTTTCAGAACCCCCAAAACGAAGACGAAGACAAAGCCGACTGCTTTCAGAACCCTCAAAACAAAGACGAAGATGAAGCCAAAACGAAGACAAAGCCGACTGCTTTCAGAACCCTCAAAACGAAGACGAAGCCGAATGCCCTTTTGTTCAATCAAAACGAAGCCAAGATGAAGCCGAATGGTATAGATGGGTTTTGGAGGGAAGCAAAAATCAGAAGAGAGTAGTTTTTGTCAAATAAGTTTTTGGTGTTTCGTTTGAGTTTTTCGGACACGTGTTGCACATCGCAGGGGGGTTCACGGCGGGTGTGCAGATTGAGGATGCACAGGATGCGAACTGTTAGCTTTCAGGGTTTAAATATTTGAAATGGTTTCCAGATTGGAAAAACAGTGAAAAGTCTTAACTGGCTAACTGTGAGACATGGGAAAAAATCAATCTAATGATTTCCTCCATCATCACACGGGATTATATTAAACAAAGAGTCGCCACCATTCAATCTAGGTGTGAATGGACACCAAAATATTAAATAAGCACAAAAGGCAAATTTTAGGGCAAAATATCCCTCCTAAAAAAAACAACCAGAGATGGGTAAGGGGATTAAGTTATGAACAAGGGAAGGTGTTAGGCACCCCTATTCATCCACATAAAGTGGTTGCCAGGCATTGTTCATGTTTTACAAAAATAAAAGGCTTGCTATGAAAAATCACAAAAAAAGAACAAAAATATATGGTTTTTTCATATGAGTAGTCTGATTGATCCAGAACTATCAAACATGATCATACCATTCCTAGGGTTTCATGATCAAAATAAAATTGAGATGAAATCAAATAAAATCAAATTAAAGTGAAAAATCCAAAAATCTGGCTTCAAGTCAAATTCTAGAAATCTAGAAAAATACGATTTTTATAAAATATTTCAAAATTGAACTTGAACAGTCCAGGACATAGATAAAGCCCAAATTTCACATTAAATCTGAAAATCAAAACCAAAAATATCCACATTAATGGAAAACACCAAAAGGGGAGAATTTAGACCGTAGGGTCTTCTCTCAATAATGAAAAACAATTTAAAAACCACATCATGAAACCCTAGAATTTACTTTCAGGCTTCTTGATTCAGATCTATCATATTGATCATGATAAATCCAAGATCTTAGCCTAAAATCACAAAAATCACGAAAACAGTGTTGTAGGTGCAAAAGTGGGAAAAATCCAAATTTTATAAAAAATGTGGGGATCTCATGCTATAAACATCATAGATTCATGTTATTCATTCAGATATATCATAAAAAGCATTAAAACATGATCAGGATATTCAAAATAGCCACATCTCACAAATTAGAGCACATGGGGGTCTACTCTACGGATCCACCTGTTCTCTTTTCCCCTAGTTCTCTCTTCACGTTTTACGGCTAGAGGGACTCTTGAGGTACTTAGAGATAGGTTTGGGAACACAAACACAATCACAGGCCTTATTCTATGAAAAAGAACAAAAAACAGATATGGGGTTCTATTCTAGGGATCCACCTGTTCCCATTTTCCCTAGTTCTCTCTTCACGTTTTACGGCTAGAGAGACCCTTGAGGTACTTAGAGACAAGTTTAGGGATACAAAAACAGATATGGCCTTATTCTACTGCAATAGAGATGATCCTATTACTTCTAGAATTGAAGGCAAAAATAAAAAATAAAAAGGGATAGGGGACTTACCTGGATTGAGCAGGCAGGCAGCAGGGATTCTTCTCTTGGAGTTCCTTGTACTTCTTTGACTTCAAAATTTCGTGGCCTTTTGCTAGAGGAGAGACCCTCTATTTATAAGCAGAGCTAAGGGTATGGTTGGTCCAAAGGTTTGGCAAGATAGAGTTTCAGATTGAGTTAAACACAAGGATAATGCTAATCCTTGGCCAACAAGGATAAATGAGATAATTCGAATAGATAAATAAGAGAATTCGCTTATCCAAGAGAGATATTTGGGTGCAGATAAGGCTCAAAAATCAAAAAGGTAAAATTCGCACAAAGACCCCCGTGCCCGTATATATATTACGGTCGCGCCCTGCCCGTATTATTAATACGGGCACGCCGTGATCGTATATCAACTGCAGGTATGGTTAGACCGTAAACAAAATACGGTCATGACCAGTTTGGCCAGATTTTACACTTTTTTAACCTGTTTCAAATCCCAATTAATATTTTCAATTATTTTCTCATTTTTAGTGCAATTTGGGGTGTCTACAGCTGCCCTCTCTTTGCTGGTGATTGGAACCAATTACCAGCAGAGAGCAAAAAGACCCCACAAATTGAACTTTTTGAGATCTCTGTCTGACTAATTGCACTTTGCAAGGATTAAGTGGATGATTTTGGAAAAAAGAATTTATTGCGGAAGATTTGCTAGAAGTCCCTCAGCTTAAGGCCCAAATCCTCCTCTCTCCTCTCACTGAGCTCTCGTGGCTATGAAGTGAGATTTGAGACAAAATTTTTAAAACAAAAGTGGGTAAGGTGGCAATCCTTGCAACTTACAACTAATATAGACATTGATCTCCTGATAAGTGCGGAGAAAATAATAAAAAAGACAATTTTTCTGGGTGGCCTGCAGTTGTAGCACAATGAACAGCAAAGAACAGACACAACTCAAAATTGCACATTTGAAAAACATCTCATTAATTGAACTTGCTTTGGTCCAACAAAGAAATGATAAAAACATGGATTCGAAGATAGCCAATGAAACCCCTGCTTGAAGTGGGGTGGCGTCTCTTCCTTATCTCAGATTTCTTGGAGCTCTCGTGGCTATGAAAAGAAATCTGAGACAAGCAATTTTTGAAAAGAATGTGGATTTAAAATTGACTACTGCAAACTCAATTGATTTTGATGTTTTTCACTTTTTGAATTTTCCTGATTGATTTTCTTATTTGATATACCTGGGTGCCATTTGATGCCCGAACCTGTGCTTGAATGTTCTGCAACTTGCTTTTGCTTTTTTATCTTCTTGCTCTCACAATAACGATGTATGTGCCCTTACTGCCCATAACCTATCTTCATGCTTTTTAATTGCCCAAGTGAATGCCCTCATCTTGATTGATGGATCATGATCTGTTGATCTAACCTCATGCCTTTACAACCCATGATCTGTCTTTCATGCCTTCTTGTTGCCTCAGTAAAATCCTTCTTCATGATTGAAGAATTGGGAACCCTTGTTTAACATGCCATTGCTTCAAAGCCTTTTTTTTTTTTCAAATTCGAATACTAAAGCTTGATTGCTTCTTCCAGATGTTGGAATTCATTCCAATGAAAACCCAGAAGGAAAGACACTGAGAATGCCCTAGTTTTGATTGTTTGAAGAAGTATTTGCCCCTCAGTAAAGATGATCCTCTTTTTTCCTTTTTCTCTTTTTTTTTTCTTTTTTCTTTTTTTTTTCTCTTCCTTTTTCTTTTTCTTTTTTTCTCTTTCTTCTTTATTTATTTATTTTTTTTCAACCTTTGCCAAAAAGAAACCCTAATAGAAGAATACAAATATAAGAAAATATGTTTTATACTAGTGGCCTCAGAATTCTCTAATGCTTGCAAAACCAATGTTTTATGAAAAGATATAGATTCTCATCATAGGCCAAAGTATAGTTTTTTTTTTTTTTTTTTGAAAGCTGATCCAAAACACTTAATCACATATAATTAAAGGAATTAAAATCAGGTTGAATAATGAAAAGGGTAGTCCAAGCAATAGGGAGAGACCAAATTTGTCTACCCCGTGACCCTTAGAATCATCCCCTAATGATTTTTCCTTCATGATTGGCCTTGCTAATCTGCTCAGTTTCCAGTGCTCATGCTGATTTGAAACTTAAACCCCATGATCAACTCAACCCTTGATTCTTTTTTTTTTTTTCTTTTTTTTTTTTTTTCTTTTTTTTTCTTTTTGCCCTTCTTGCCCCTAGTGCCAATTACGGTTTTCACTAGGGTTGGCCTCTGCATTCCGTCATCACCAATCTTACTCTGAAAGTTGAATGAATATACTAAAATCACCGAGGTCTTAATAATAGGACGAAACAAAGGCTAGGTTCGGTTTATGAAAGAAAGGTATTAAAGGCTCAAAATTTTCTAAGTGTGAAAATGGGTCAACTGGACTTACAGTCATGGTGAATTCAATCCCATTCCTCTTCTTTTGTATTTGGCATTTATTTGCCCCTATTATTATTTTTTTTTTTCTCTTTTTTTTTTTTTTCAAATTTTTTCTTTTTGCCCCTATTGGCCTTGCCCTTATTGGCCTTGCCCCAGTATGAGGCTGTAAGTCCAGTTTGGGTTTAACAAAAAAAGACGAACAGGCTCAAATTGGTTTGACTAAGGATTCAAATTTTGGGATATAAAGAACAATGGCCTCAGATCATTTCCTAGTAATATTCATTCATGGAAAATATCTCTTTACTGCATCAGAGTTGATTGGCTCAGGAAAATCCTTCCCATCCATTTCTGTTAAGATGAGAGCACCCCCTGATAGGACCTTCTTGACCACATAAGGTCCTTCCCAATTTGGTTTAAACTTTCCACGAGGATCTTCCAAAAAGGGTAAAATCTTCTTTAATACCAAATTTCCTTCTTGGAAAGTTCTGGGCTTCACCTTTTTATTGTAAGCCCTGGCCATCCTCTTACGATATAATTGGCCATGACTAAGTGCCTTCAAACGTTTTTCTTCTATTAAATTGAGTTGATCATGTCTAGACTGTATCCATTCAGATTCTTCTAATTCTGCTTCCATTAGCACTCTTATTGAAGGTATTTCCACTTCCACTGGTAAAACTGCTTCCATTCCATAGACTAAGGAGTATGGGGTTGCCCCTGTAGAAGTCCGAATTGAAGTTCTGTAAGCATGTAGAGCAAGTGGCAGCATTTCATGCCAATCTTTAAAACTCACCACCATCTTTTGAATAATCTTCTTTATATTCTTATTCGCTGCTTCCACTGCCCCATTCATCTTTGGTCTGTGAGGCGCTGACTTGTGGTGGGTAATCTGAAATTGTTCACACATCTTCCTCATGTCTTTGTTCTTAAGGTTTGAAGCATTGTCTGTTACTATGGCACTTGGCAAACCATAGCGGCAAATGATGTTGTGCTTCAAAAACTTAAGAACATGGCTACTCGTAATGTTTGCATAAGAAGCCGCTTCTACCCACTTGGTAAAATAATCGATTGCTACAAGTATAAACCTGTGTCCATTTGATGCCTTTGGAGAGATCATTCCAATGACATCTATGCCCCACATAGAAAAAGGCCACGGAGATGTCATACTGTGTAATTCACTTGGGGGTGCATTCTTGTTATCTGCGTACACTTGGCATAAATGACACCTTTTAACGTGCATATAGCAATCATGCTCCATAGTCGACCAGTAATATCCCAATCGCAGAATCTTCTTGGCAAGCATATGCCCATTCATATGGGGTCCACACACTCCTCCATGTACCGTTTCCACTATCCTTTCTGACTCGGTTTTTGCAACACATCTAAGTAGTATATCATTGTGTGATCTTTTGTACAACTGCCCACCACTTAGTAAGAACTGTCCTGCCAGCCTCTGTATTGTTCTTTTCTCTGTAGAGGTGACATTTTCTGGTAAAGTTCGATCCTTTAGGAAATTCTTAATGTCTTGAAACCATGGCACTTCTTCTTCTGGGGTTTCTTCTAAAACAAGGCAGTAAGCTGGTTCATCTCTGACTTCAATTTCTAATGGTCTAATATCAACCCCTTCTGGCATACTGACCATTGAAGCCAATGTTGCTAAAGCATCTGCAAACTGGTTTTTGGCCCTTGGCATATAATTGAAGGAAATTCGAGTAAATTTATTGCTTATTTCTTCCAAATACTGGTGATAGGGGATCAATTTGTGATCCTTGGTTTTCCATTCACCAGTTGTTTGGAAGATGATAAGACTCGAATCCCCATATACGTCGAGTTCCTCTACTTCATGATCTAAGGCTGCTTGTAACCCAATTATGCATGCTTCATACTCTGCTATATTGTTCGTGCATTGGAACCTTAACTTCACTGCGATCGGGATATGTGCCCCATCTGGCTTGATCAATACAGCCCCTATTCCATTTCCATTCATATTGGCGGCCCCATCAAAAAACATTTGCCATGAGCTTTCACCTTCTTCCTCTTCAGCAAACAGGATTGCCTCATCAGGGAAGTTGGTCTTTAAGGGTTGGTATTCTGGTAAAGGGTGTGCGGCTAAGTGATCTGCAATAGCTTGGCCCTTAATGGCCTTCTGTGTGATATAGGTGAGGTCAAATTCAGAGAGCAACAACTGCCACTTTGCTGTTCTGCCAGTTAAAGCTGGTTTCTCAAATAGATACTTCAAAGGGTCCATTCGGGATATCAATAAGGTGGAATGACTAAGGAAATAGTGCCTTAGTCTTTGAGTTGCCCATACTAAAGCACAACAAGTCTTTTCTAATGGAGAGTACTTTGCTTCATATTCTGTAAATTTCTTACTTAGGTAGTAAATCGCCCTCTCCTTTCTGCCTGTATCGTCATGCTGTCCTAAGACACACCCCATTGATGTCTCCAAAACAGACAAGTATAGGATTAGTGGCCTTCCTGGAGTTGGTGGTACTAGCACAGGTGGGTTTAATAAGTATTCCTTTATTGTGTCAAAGGCTTCTTGGCACTCATCATTCCAGACTGTCGGGTTATTCTTTCTTAAAAGTTTGAAAATTGGTTCACAGATAGCGGTGAGCTGTGCTATGAACCGGCTTATGTACTGAATCCTCCCAAGAAAACCCCGAACTTCCCTCTCGGTTCTAGGTGATGGCATTTCAATGATGGCTTTAGCTTTAGCTGGGTCAATCTCAATTCCTCTTCTGCTTACTATAAAACCCAATAATTTTCCTGATGTAGCCCCAAAGACACACTTAGCAGGGTTAAGCCTTAGACTGTATTTCCTAAGCCGGTCGAATACCTTCTTCAAGTTGATCAAGTGGTCTTCTTCTTCGCATGATTTGGCTATCATATCATCTACATAAACCTCCATCTCCTTATGGATCATATCATGGAATAAGGCTGTCATGGCCCTCTGGTAGGTTGCCCCAGCGTTCTTAAGTCCAAATGGCATGACAGTGTAGTGGAAGGTACCCCAAGGGGTGATAAAGGCTGTCTTCTCTTGGTCTTCCTTAGCCATCTTAATCTGATTGTACCCAGAAAACCCGTCCATGAATGAGAACAGGCTATGTACAGCGGTGTTATCCACCAAGATGTCTATGTGTGGAAGTGGAAAATCATCCTTTGGACTTGCCTTATTCAAATCTCTATAATCTACGCACATTCTGACCTTTCCATCCTTCTTTGGTACTGGCACTATATTTGCAAGCCATTCGGGGTATGTGGACACTGCTAAGAATCCAGCTTGGAATTGCTTAACCACTTCATCTTTAACCTTCAATGTCCATTCAGGTTTTAACCTTCTCAGTTTCTGCTTAACTGGCTTAGAGTCTGGTAGAATGGGTAGCCTGTGCACCACCATATCTGTGTCTAACCCCGGCATATCCCGATACGACCATGCAAACACATCTTCATAATCAGCCAAAAATCGTATCATTTCATCCCGCTGTACCTCAGATAGACATACCCCAATCTTCACTATTTTTGGGTCATCTTCGGTCCCTAGGTTGATTGATATGGTCTCTTCGATATTGGGTTGGACCCCCTTTTCATGACGCTCTAATTGATATGTGATTTCTTTTGGAACGTCGTCTTCTTCGTCCTCGGTCTCTTCTTCCACCCCCATTAGGTCAAAGTCGAGCTCAAGGTCGAAGTCATACTCATCCTGATCCAATTCCGTTTGCTTATATGGTTCATAAATGGTTTGGACCTTTTTGAAAACTTTATCTTTTCTAGAAAAAACTGAAAAATCTTTTTGTGTTATTTGAGAGCCTTCTACAAAATCTTTCCCTGAAGACGAAGGCTCATTAAAACCTTCAGGAAAAGGGCATTCCACTAATGGAGTTTTTTTTTGGAAGCCATGTCTGTTTGCCAAACAAACGCGGCTTCAAAAGTAAGGGGAGTTTCCTCCCAATTATTCAGAATGAAAGAATCTGGGGCAGGGATACAAGCCTGCTCCTCGAGCTCATGGTCTGCATCAGAAATCACCAGTACTGGGTGAGTTGCATTGCCTGCTTCTTCGGTAGGGCCAGTTCCAGATGGAACTTCTACTGCAGCCCAATCAATAAAAGGTAGCTCCTCTGCTACTTTTTCTTGGTTGCCTTCTGTCATGGCAAAGAATGCCCCTACGTCCTCAGAAAAATCCTGCTTTTGTTCTGTCTGTGGCCCAGGCCCACCAGATGCTTGAGGAGGTGGAACCCATGGTTGTATTGTGGAGGATTTGGGTTTCTGGAATGGGTTGACATTGTAGTATGGAGGTTTGGAATGATCCTCAGGAGGAGACAGCTGAATCATGTGAGACAGCTTAGGAAAAGTTTCCCTGATGTGCGGGAATTTCATAGCTTCTATCTGCCCCTGACTTTTCCATTTCCTTGGCTTGGACCCCAATCCTGCTCTGTGAACCATCTTCTTAACCTGTACTGGTTCTATCCTTCCTTGTAGGTTAATCTCCAGACCTTTTCCAGGGTGAAAATGGTACTTTTCTAATACATTTTTGACCATTTTTTCAGCACAGGTCAATTTTCCTTCTTTTTGCTGATACCCCCCAGGTATATAGTTCACAGCTTCAAATTGAAAAGAGTGAAATGCCATCTTATCTGCAGTCATTTCCGTGTTAATACAGGGTACATCAGGGGACCACATGGGGGGAACCAAGTTTTCAGCCAGGACGGTAATCACCTTTTGCCCTCTAATGTACTTGACTCTTTGGTGGAGGGTAGATGGTATGGCCCTAGCCGTATGAATCCACGGCCTTCCTAGGAGTAGGTTGAAAGCCGCAGGTATATCCATCACTTCAAATGTGATGTTGAAAATATACGGTCCAATTGTGACCGGCAGTTCAACCTCCCCTAGGGAGTGTGTTTTAGAGCTGTCAAATGCTCTTATAATTCTTCCATTTTGTTTTATTTTGTTTCGCTCCAGATTGAGCTTAACAAAGGTTACTAATGGGCAGACATTGAGGGCTGACCCATTATCAATCAAGACCCTGGCTATCATGCAGCCCTTACTGAGCACAGCAATGTGCAATGGATCCACATGGTGGTATCCTGCTGGACTAATTTCAGTTTCAGAAAAGGTTATGACATTATGAGATAATATTTGCCCAACCATCCGGCCTAGTTGGTCTGGTTCAATGTTTTTAGGCACATGGGCCCCCTGGAGTATCCTTAACAAGGAGTCCCTATGTTTTTCAGAATTTAACAATAGGCCCAGTATTGAGATCTGGGCAGGGACTTTGTTCAACTGCTCAATGACATTGAACTCACTCTTTTTTATTACCTTCAGGAGGTCAGCAGCCTCACTGTTAGTTACCTGAGGGACCTCTTCCCCTACTTTGGCCTTGCCTTTATTTCTTTCTTCTTCTTTATCCTTCTCGGTTTCTTTCTGTTTTTCTTCCACCCCTACACTCTTTCCTGACCTCATCATAAGGTTCACTTCTTCCTTGTTTTCAGCTGCAGGGCATGTAGTAGTAAATGCTTCACTGTAGTTCCATGGTACAGCCGATTCAATGTAGGAAGGCTTAGGGACATTCACCACCAATGGGGGAAGTTTGGACTTGGCGATGGAAGTCTGAGTAATAGGAACATTAACAACCCATGGAGGAAGTTGTTTTGGTTGGGGGTTTGCAGAAGTGACTGATGCACTAAGGGGGTCACAATTTATGACCAATGGTGGCTTAGACTGAATGGGCGGAGTAAAAGTGGATGAATGGCAATTAATGACCAAGGGTGGCTTGGTGATGTTCATCTGGGCCATGAGGGATGAGACCCGGTCCAAAGATGAGCTAATGTTCTTTGCAGCACTATCATTCCCCTTTGAAATCATGTTTATCTCTTTGCCTTCACTTCTCCTGTCAAAATATACTTTGACCGTTGTCCCTATGGGAGCAATTAATTGAGATGGGTCAAAGGTTATTTTGTCAGAAGAGATGACTCCTATGACATTAGATGGGCCTGCCCCGTGATGCTGAGGCAGTGGGTTTTGTCCAATATCTGTTCTTGGAGGATTGGGCGCCCCTGTATTGAAAGACAGGGTATTCTGGTCTAGTAAATCCTGAATGGCATGTTTCAAAGGCCAGCACTTGTCTGTAGGGTGCCCAGGTGCACCCATATGGTAATCACAAGTGGTGGAGGGGTCAAAATTTCTCCCCTTAGATGCATTCGGATTAGGTTCTCTTAAGGTGATATACCCTCCTTGCAATAAAGTGGGCAGCAATTGAGAGGGAGTCATTGGAATAGGGGTAAAAACCCTATTTCTCCTTGCTGCAAAATAGGCATCCTTTTCCTCTTTGGTAAAAACCCTTTTTTGGTCTGAGGTGCTGCTGGAACATTAACCCTCATAGGGGCCTGGGTAGGTGGAGATGGAGTAGGAAAATGAGCAGGTACGTTGATTTGTATGGGCTTGTTAGGGCCAGATGGTGGCTGCACCATGTTTACCTCACCCTCCTTCTTGTTCCCATTCTTTTTTGTCCCGCTTCCTTTCTTTAGGTTAGGGTCTTGCTGACTAACCATGGCAGAGTGGTCAATTATCTTACCTGACCTTATTCCATCTTCAATTCGGTCAGCCACCTGAACCAAGGCTGCAAAATTAGTGGTGGTCTGACCCACCAAGTGGCTATAGAATGGTTGACCCAAAGTGCTTATGAAAGTAGAAATCATTTCTAGTTCTAGCATGGGAGGCCTGACCTGGGAGGCCGTCTCCCTCCATCTCTTGGCATATTGCCTTACAGTCTCTTATCTTCCTTTGCTCATTCTCATGACGTCATACCTATCTGGCATGATCTCTGAATTGAACCGGTATTGAGTTAGGAATGCATCAGCTAGGTCCTTCCATCTTTTGATCTTCCCATGGTCCAGAGTGGCGAACCATCTTAATGCGGTTCCTGTCAGGCTCCTTTGGAAAAGTTGGATCAAGATACCCTCATCCTGCCCGAACTGGCATAGGGCACCGCAATACAACTTTAGGTGGCTCATGGGGCAACCAGTGCCATCATACTTGTCCAAGTCTGGGCACTTAAACTTAGCCGGCAGGTTAACATTGGGGTATAGGCACAGGTCTTCAAAATTGGTGCCTCCAAAGTTGTTTACCCCTTTGACTTCCCTTAGTTCATCTTGGATCATTTCTAACTTATGCATGAACTTTCTTTCAACCTCTTCCCTTATCCTTTCCTTTTCCTTAGCCCTGATTGATTCAGCTGTCTCATCCCTGGTCAGTATAGGTTCAGGGGTGGGTTCATATACGGGTTCAGGAGTTGGTTGCACTGGAGGTGGAACATTGACTTGGGGTGGAGGTGCAGGGTTGGATGTGGATGCCTGGTTCTGGGCCTGCATTTGTTGGGCCTGCACTTGTTGGGCCTGTACTGACAGTATGTTCTCTAGCATTCGGGCTAGTCCTGCCACTTGTTCTTGGAGTAGAACAACATCTGGATGAGGAGCATCAAATTCATCTTCAATGGGATTCATGGCTCGAGCTCTTGATCTGGTTACAGGAGCTATGATTGCGAGTGTATTAGTACCTGGTAAAATAAAGAGAAAATATCAGTGCCAATTTAATCTTATTCACATGCCTATGAATGCCTATGTGCAAGCTGGGTGAACACGAGTTTGGATTTTTTTTTTATTTTTTTTTTATTATTTTTTTTTATTTGCTTCTTCTTTTTTTTTTCTTTTTTTTTTTTTTTTTGAATTGAATTGTTGGAATATTCTAGGGCTTCCAACAGGTCCCACAAAAGAGAGAAATGTCTGAAATTCAAAGGCTTTCAGAGGCCCGGGGTTTTTTGTTTTTTTTTTTTTTTTTTTTTTTTTTTTTTTTTTTTTTTAAAGGTCTGAAATTCAGAGGCTTTCAGAGGCCCAGGGATATTTTTGGAAAAGGTCTGAAATTCAGAGGCTTTCAGAGGCCCGGGGATTTTTGATAAAAGTCTGAAATTCAAAGGCTTTCAGATGCCCAGGAATATTTTGATGAAAGTCTGAAATTCAAAGGCTTTCAGAGGCCCAAAAGGAAAAGGTCTGAAATTCAAAGGCTTTCAGAGGCCCAAAAGTTCTGAAATTCAAAGGCTTTCAGAGGCCCAAAAGAAAAAGGTCTGAAATTCAAAGGCTTTCAGAGGCCCAAAAGTTCTGAAATTCAAAGGCTTTCAGAGGCCCAAAAGAAAAAGGTCTGAAATTCAAAGGCTTCCAGAGGCCCAAAAGTTCTGAAATTCAAAGGCTTTCAGAGGCCCAAAAGAAAAAAGTCTGAAATTCAAAGGCTTTCAGAGGCCCAAAAGTTCTGAAATTCAAAGGCTTTCAGAGGCCCAAAAGTTCTGAAATTCAAAGGCTTTCAGAGGCCCAAAAGAAAAAGGTCTGAAATTCAAAGGCTTTCAGAGGCCCAAAAGTTCTGAAATTCAAAGGCTTTCAGAGGCCCAAAAGAAAAAGGTCTGAAATTCAAAGGCTTTCAGAGGCCCAAAAGTTCTGAAATTCAAAGGCTTTCAGAGGCCCAAAAGATCTGAAATTCAAAGGCTTTCAGAGGCCCGGAGTTTTTTGAGAAAAAGTCTGAAATTCAAAGGCTTTCAGAGGCCCAGGATCTTTTTGAAAAATCTGAAATTCAAAGGCTTTCAGAGGCCCAAGAGTTTTGAAAAAGTCTGAAATTCAAAGGCTTTCAGAAGCCCAAGGAACCTTTCTCTATTTTTTTTTCTTCTTAATTATTTTGTTTTTTGTTTTTTTGTTTTTTTGTTTTTTTGTTTTTTTGTTTTTTTTTTTTTTGTTTTTTTTTTTTTGTTTTTTTGAAGCATTTTATTCAAACTTGTTTCCCTTTATCATTATTTAAAGGTTAAAAGAATATTTTAGTGGGAAAAATTGATTAAAGTTGAATATTCCGAGAAAACCGTATACACAGTACGGTCCAGCCCTGCCCGTATTCAAATTACGAGCAAGCCGTGACCGTATGCAATTCACGGGCGAGCCTAGCCCGTATAACCAATACGGGCAAGCCCAGCCCGTGTACTAAATGCGGTTTTACGGAACCCTGTTATGTTTTTCCAGTTTTTACATGGTCTGATCACTTTCATTGTTCATCCAAACGTACGGTTCACCCATTGCAGAGCTTCTAAACTGTCCCTAAGTGGACTTTGGCCTTTTTGTTAAAACACATGCTTGGGAGGGCACATGTACCTCCAAATTGACATCATACTCAAGAATTTGATACCCTTTTGTTGCCTCTTGTGTGTACATAGGGTAGGATTGATTCTAAACAGAGTTTGGAACTCTTCCTATGGGCTGCACCAACTTTAGAAAATATGCATATTTTGGGACCAATTTTATCCCAAACCAAAGGGCACCATGACACCCCTATGACATGAAAATAATGCAAAACAATAGGATTACCTTGTTACCTTGTTTACCTTGAATATAGCATCCGCATTATGCCCTGGTTTGTAAGCCATGCACACGGCCTTCCCACAATCATACAAACCCATATTCCCACGTAATTGTGTAATTTAGCCAAAAACGTGTAACTCCACCTTCAAACGTAGGGGTTTTGGGTTTTGGCTTAATGGCAACTTAGCACTCAAGCCTAGTGATGACCAGAATCCCAGATCCACGTTATCATCACATCATTAGCTCAAAGTTCTAAGGTGAATGTTTTCACTTTCGCTTTCCGAAGTATCGACCTCGTTGCGCCAAGCTACACACATTCGGGTTCAGCTTCCTATAGGTTAAGGGTAGGCCGTGTAAAAACAAAAGGTGCACAGTGCATTGTAAAAATAGGGTGCATTCACAACGTCCCAAACCCTTGCCACTCTTTTCGCAGCCATGCATAAACAAACCAAGGCATAATAGGAAAGCATATTTAAAATAAACAATTAAATAAAGCAATCCTATAGCACCCAAAACATGCTCATAAAAAAAAATCATCTAATCATGCAAACATATGATCATGTTATACACCCAAAATCATCATGGAGATCATGCTGAAATTTAAACATGCTATCCTAAAAAATATAGCAAGAAATAAGCATATTTCAGCAAAACGGACCTCCCCTACGCATGTTTGTAGAAACAATCCTATAAATCAAAATTAAGCATGTTTCTACCCCCCATGAATTCCTAAGCAATAATTCAGATTTAAAACATACTCAACATGCTTAAGAACACGAAATAGCAAGCAAATCAAAAAATCAAAAACATGAACAAACACCAAAAGGCTCAAATCCTCAAGTCCCCAGCAGAGTCGCCAGTTGTGAGACATGGGAAAAAATCAATCTAATGATTTCCTCCATCATCACACGGGATTATATTAAACAAAGAGTCGCCACCATTCAATCTAGGTGTGAATGGACACCAAAATATTAAATAAGCACAAAAGGCAAATTTTAGGGCAAAATATCCCTCCTAAAAAAAACAACCAGAGATGGGTAAGGGGATTAAGTTATGAACAAGGGAAGGTGTTAGGCACCCCTATTCATCCACATAAAGTGGTTGCCAGGCATTGTTCATGTTTTACAAAAATAAAAGGCTTGCTATGAAAAATCACAAAAAAAGAACAAAAATATATGGTTTTTTTCATATGAGTAGTCTGATTGATCCAGAACTATCAAACATGATCATACCATTCCTAGGGTTTCATGATCAAAATAAAATTGAGATGAAATCAAATAAAATCAAATTAAAGTGAAAAATCCAAAAATCTGGCTTCAAGTCAAATTCTAGAAATCTAGAAAAATACGATTTTTATAAAATATTTCAAAATTGAACTTGAACAGTCCAGGACATAGATAAAGCCCAAATTTCACATTAAATCTGAAAATCAAAACCAAAAATATCCACATTAATGGAAAACACCAAAAGGGGAGAATTTAGACCGTAGGGTCTTCTCTCAATAATGAAAAACAATTTAAAAACCACATCATGAAACCCTAGAATTTACTTTCAGGCTTCTTGATTCAGATCTATCATATTGATCATGATAAATCCAAGATCTTAGCCTAAAATCACAAAAATCACGAAAACAGTGTTGTAGGTGCAAAAGTGGGAAAAATCCAAATTTTATAAAAAATGTGGGGATCTCATGCTATAAACATCATAGATTCATGTTATTCATTCAGATATATCATAAAAAGCATTAAAACATGATCAGGATATTCAAAATAGCCACATCTCACAAATTAGAGCACATGGGGGTCTACTCTACGGATCCACCTGTTCTCTTTTCCCCTAGTTCTCTCTTCACGTTTTACGGCTAGAGGGACTCTTGAGGTACTTAGAGATAGGTTTGGGAACACAAACACAATCACAGGCCTTATTCTATGAAAAAGAACAAAAAACAGATATGGGGTTCTATTCTAGGGATCCACCTGTTCCCATTTCCCCTAGTTCTCTCTTCACGTTTTACGGCTAGAGAGACCCTTGAGGTACTTAGAGACAAGTTTAGGGATACAAAAACAGATATGGCCTTATTCTACTGCAATAGAGATGATCCTATTACTTCTAGAATTGAAGGCAAAAATAAAAAATAAAAAGGGATAGGGGACTTACCTGGATTGAGCAAGCAGGCAGCAGGGATTCTTCTCTTGGAGTTCCTTGTACTTCTTTGACTTCAAAATTTCGTGGCCTTTTGCTAGAGGAGAGACCCTCTATTTATAAGCAGAGCTAAGGGTATGGTTGGTCCAAAGGTTTGGCAAGATAGAGTTTCAGATTGAGTTAAACACAAGGATAATGCTAATCCTTGGCCAACAAGGATAAATGAGATAATTCGAATAGATAAATAAGAGAATTCGCTTATCCAAGAGAGATATTTGGGTGCAGATAAGGCTCAAAAATCAAAAAGGTAAAATTCGCACAAAGACCCCCGTGCCCGTATATATATTACGGTCGCGCCCTGCCCGTATTATTAATACGGGCACGCCGTGATCGTATATCAACTGCAGGTATGGTTAGACCGTAAACAAAATACGGTCATGACCAGTTTGGCCAGATTTTACACTTTTTTGACCTGTTTCAAATCCCAATTAATATTTTCAATTATTTTCTCATTTTTAGTGCAATTTGGGGTGTCTACACTAACGCTATGATAAAGCAGCCTCACCTACTGGTCACTGTTGAAGGTTCTCTCAAGTTAAAGGCACATAAAAACCCAACCAAACGTAACGAATTACGAAGCAAATTAAATTATATGTTATGATTAAAGGATTAAGATTTAGGAAAAATCAAGTAACAAATATTAAAAAAACCTAGGTTCTGACTATTAGCGACCGTTTTGACAGCAGATTTCCTCTACGGCCATATTCTCTACGGCCGTTTTACGGCCTCAATCCCGTTAGGACGCGTGGATAAGAAGGTCTCGTGCGCCTCACGAGACCTTCTTATCGTTTTTCACCTGGTCGATTGGTCGACCAATCCGAACCGCTTTCGGCCCAAGACCACCAAACCACCAACCGGTTCGTCCAATTTCTCTATTCATCCGACCAATCCCCAAATCCTCTTCCAACGAGCGCGAGAGCGAGGATTTTCAAAAACCTTCAACGTTTGCCACTGTCACAACCTCTCTCGCGCCATATCGCTGTTGCGGCTTCCATCTCGTTGGCTTCTTTCAATCTCTTATCAGTCTCTTTGTTGCAACACCGTCTCACTCGTCTGTCCAGGTAAGAGAAGAAGATCCTTTAATTCTTTGCATATCTAAAACGTGAATGGAAGAGAAGTAGTTCCCGTTTTTGGTTTTGATTAAATTTGGACGACTTTTTGCACTGTAGTTTCGAATGAATGTATGCAAACAATATGAATACATGGGCTTTGAAATCGATTGTCATCTTCTGAAATGATGCTTTTGGGGTGATTGATTTTATGGATTGTTTTAGTCTCAGTGCGTATATAAGCAAAAATAAAACCAAAGGGGTACATGGATGATTCTGCTGCCTTTTGAAGCTAGGAACAAGAAGAAATTATTCTTTCTTCTTCTGATTTTGGTGCATGGATGCATAATCGCTTAATGAGTGTTAGCTCTTGTAAACACACGAGCCTAGCCATATATTATAAGTTAAGTGAAGATAAAGGAAAGAATTGAAATATCCTCATGAAATAAAAATTTAATTGCTTTGTGTATTACTAGAAGAGTATTGTGAAGGGCTGGAGTGGACTTCCCTCCAATGAGACTAATTGGGCATGCCAATCATATATTTTTGGATCAATTTGTTGCTACTCTTCTTTTAAAATCTTAGTTCTTTTAATGAGATTTATGAAGCCACTTGATTAGAACTCTTCAAAATTGGTTATCTTGTTGAGAATGTGCTTCCTTTATGTCTAATACTTTTCAATTTTCTCCCTTGGATGTTTAAAGATATGACGAATGTGAAGATCATCAATTAGCTCTACCATATAGACATTGGAACTCACCTATTTTAGAAACATCAGATTGATTATTTACATGCACCCATCCATTTGAGATGAACTTGTATTTGTTTATTTTATTTATTTATTTTTCTATCTCGGTGATATGCTAGCATTCAGAAAATATAAATAAGTCAATAAAAAAACAAAAACAATATATTTTTTTTTGTGTCTCGGTGATATGTTAGCATTCAGTACTTATTTTATACTTTGTATTAATACGTGTCATCACTTATCAAAAAAATATTTTAGCATTCAGTAGGTTGTCTGGTTTGGTAAGGCAGCCTTTGGAGAATACAGGATCTTGGATTTCAAGAACTTATCTTCACAGGTATTATCTAACTTGTAAAAAATCATTTTCTATTGTATGTTTCCAACAAAGAGTTTTTTGAAATTAGTCATTTCATTGTTCATTATTTGATGTTGCTTGGGATGAGTAAATTATTGTTATATAGTTGTGAGACATAGGAAAAAATCAATTTACATGATTTCCTCAATCATCACACGGGATTAAATAAAACAAAGAGTCGCCACCATTCAATCTAGGTGTGAATGGACACCAAAATATCAAATAAGCACAAAAGGCAAATTTTAGGGCAAAATATCCCTCCTAAGAAAAACAACCAGAGATGGGTAAGGGGATTAGGTTATGAACAGGGGAAGGTGTTAAGCACCCCTATTCATCCACACAAGGTGGTTGCCAGGCATTGTTCATGTTTAAAATAAAGGAAAAAGCTTGCTATAAAAATCAAGAAAAATCACAAAAAGACAAAAATTGTATGATTTTTTCATATGAATAGTCTGATTGATCCAGAACTATCAAACATGATCATACCATTCCTAGGGTTTCATGATCAAAATAAAATTGAGATAAAATCGAATAAAATCAATTTAAAGTGAAAAATCCAAAAATCTGGCTTCAAGTCAAAATTCTAGAAATCTAGAAAAATATGATTTTTATAAAATATTTCAAAATTTAACTTGAACTGTCCAGGATATAGATAAAGCCCAAATTTCTCATTAAATCTGAAAATCAAAACCAAAAATACCCACGTTGATGAAAAACACCAAAAGGGGAGAATTGAGACCGTAGGGTCTTCTCTCAATAATGAAAAACAATTTAAAAACAATATCATGAAACCCTAGAATTTATTTTCAGGCTTCTAGATTCAGATCTACCATATTGATCATGATAAATCCAAGATCCTAGCCTAAAACTACAAAAATCACGAAAACAGTGCTGTAGGTGCAAAAGTGGCAAAAATCCAAATTTTGGAAAAAGATGGGATCTCATGCTATAAACCTCATAGATTCATGGTATTCATTCAGATATATCATAAAAACAATTTAACATGATCAGGATATTCAAAACAGCCACATCTCACAAATTAGAGCACATGGGGGTCTACCCTACGGATCCACCTGTTCCCCTTTTCCCCTAGTTCTCTCTTCACGTTTTACGGCTAGAGAGACTCTTGAGGTACTTAGAGATAGGTTTGGGTACACAAACACAATCACAGGCTTTATTCTAGAAAAAAAGGAAAAAGATAGATATGGGGTTCTATTCTAGGGATCCACCTGTTCTCTTTTCCCCTAGTTCTCTCTTCACGTTTTACGGCTAGAGAGACCCTTGAGGTACTTGGAGGCAGGTTTAGGAATACAAAATAAATATGGCCTTATTCTACAGCAATAGAGATGATCCTATTACATCTAGAATTGAAGACAGAAAATAAAAAGGGATAGGGGACTTACCTGGATTGAGCAGGCAGAGCAGCAGGGATTCCTTTCCTTCTCTTGGAGCTTCTTAGAATTCCTTGGACTCAAAATTTCGTGGCCCTTAGCTAGAGGAGAGAGCCTCTATTTATAGGCAAACACAGGGGCATGGTTGGTCAAAGGTTTGGCAAGATAGAGTTTCAGTTTGAGTTAAACACAAGATCATGCCAATCCTTTATCCACAAGGATAAATGAGATAATTCGAACAGATAAATAAGAGAATTCTCTTATCCAAGAGAGATATTTGGGTGCAGATAAGGCTCAAAAATAAAAAAGGTAAAATTCGCACAAAGACCCCGTGCCCGTATATATATTACGGTCGCGCCCTGCCCGTATTATTAATACGGGCACGCCGTGACCGTATATCAACTGCAGATATGACCAGTCCGTAAACAAAATACGGTCATGACCAGTTTGGCTAGATTTTACACTTTTTTGACTTGTTTCAAATCCCAATTAATATTTTCAATTATTTTCTCATTTTTAGTGCAATTTGGGGTGTCTACAGCTGCCCCCTCTTTGCTGGTGATTGGAACCAATTACCAGCAGAGAGTAAAAAGACCCCACAGATTGCACTTTTTGAGATCTCTGTCTGAGTAATTGCACTTTGCAAGGATTAAGTGGATGATTTTGGAAAAAAGAATTTATTGCGGAAGATTTGCTAGAAGTCCCTCAGCTTAAGGGCCAAATCTTCCTCTCTCCTCTCACTGAGCTCTCGTGGCTATGAAGTGAGATTTGAGACAAAATTTTTAAAACAAAAGTGGGTAAGGTGGCAATCCTTGCAACTTACAACTAACATAAACATTAATCTCCTGAAAAGTGTGGAGAAAATAATAAAAAAGACAATTTTTCTGGATGGCCTGCAGTTGTAGCACAATGAACAGCAAATAACAAACACAACTCAAAATTACCCATTTGAAAAACATCTCATTAATTGAACTTGCTTTGGTCCAACAAGGAAATGATAAAAACATGGATTCAAAGATAGCCAATGAAACCCCTGCTTGAAGTCTGATGGGGTGGCGTCTCTTCCTTATCTCAGATTTCTTGGAGCTCTCGTGGCTATGAAAAGAAATCTAAGACAAGCAAATTTTGAAATGGATGTGGATTGACCACTGCAAACTCAATTGATTTTGATGTTTTTCACTTTTTGAATTTTCCTAATTGATTTTCTTATTTGACATACCTGGGTGCTATTTGATGCCCGAACCTGTGCTTGAATATTTTGCAACTTGCTATTGCTTCTTTATCTTCTTACTCTCTCAATAACAATGTATGTGCCCTTACTGCCCATAACCTGTCTTCATGCTTTTTAATTGCCCAAGTGAATGCCCTCATCTTGATTGATGGATCATGATCTGTTGATCTAACCTCATGCCTTTACAACCCATGATCTGTCTTTCATGCCTTCTTGCTGCCCCAGTAAAATCCTTCTTCATGATTGAAGAATTGGGAACCCTTGTTTAATGAAGAAAACATGCCATTGCTTCGAAGCCTTTTTTTTCTTTCAAATTCGAAGACTAAAGCTTGATTGCTTCTTCCAGATGTTGGAATTCATTCCAATGAAAACCCAGAGGGAAAGACACTGAGCATGCCCCAGTTTTGATTATTTAAAGAAGTATTTGCCCCTCAGTAGAGATGATCCTCTTTTTTCCTTTTTCTCTTTTTTTTCTTTTTTTCTTTTTTTTTCTCTTCTTTTTTTTTTTTTAACCTTTGCCAAAAAGAAACCCTAATAGAAGAATGCAAATGCAAACATAATAAAATATGTTTTATACTAGTGGCCTCAGAATTCTCTAATGCTTGCAAAACCAATGTTTTATGAAAAGATATAGATTCTCATCATAGGCCAAAAATATATATTTTTTTTCTTTTTTTGTGTTTTTATTTATTTTTTTTTTAAAAATGATCCAATCACTTATTAGCATATAGTCCAAAAGAATTAAAATCAAGTTGAATAATGAGAAGATTATTTCAGAAAATGAAGAAAGACCAAAATAAGCCTTCGGAAACTTTAGAATCATTCCCATGACCATCAGCTTGTCAATTGATGCTCCAGATATGACGACTCTTTCAATCTGACTATTTTGCCCCAGTCTAGAAAGACATTTTCCTTCATCCAATTGAAGAGCAATTGTTTCTCCATTGTATCGATGATATGAGAATTTATGACTTCAACTTCAGCAATAATTTCCTAATGGCAATTTTGATGGCCATCAACTTGTACACAGATGATTCATACCATAGTTCTGATTATGTTGATTCAGTCTTGAAAAGAGAATTTTCTCAATCACTTGAAGAGTGGATGTATCTCAAAATAACCACCAACATGAGGACTTCACCTGGATCTATGCCAATTCTGGACTTTCCTCTCTAACGATTTCCTTCTTATAGATAGCTGATTATTTGCCATGTAGTGCCATTCCAGGTTTTCACTACATTTCCTTCATTTTTCCCTTTTTCTTTTTTTTTTTTTTTTTATCCTTCATCACCAACAACCATGTAGTCAAAACTGCCTTAATTCAAAATTTCTTAATCAAAGAGGACTTACAAATAGGACGAAACGAAGGCTTGGTGTTAGTTTAGAAAGAAAAGGAATAAAAGGCTCAAATATCCTATGATCAAATGGGTTAACTGAAATTGTAATTTTTAAGGCATTTTTTCCCTTGGAATGAATACAAAATTGCTCCCAATAATGAAGTTCTTTCCTCAATTTGATTTCTTCATTTGAAACTTATTCTCCAGTATTGAACTTCTTTTTTCCATTCTTTTCTTCACAATTTTGAAGACATTCTCCAAATAGCATTTGATTATCTTTTTTTCTTTCTTTTTCTTCTTTTTTTTTTTTTCATTTCTTTGCCCCATTTTCTGAAAACATATTCAAAATCCCTTTTGAACTTCAACAATTGTCCCTTCATGCCTTAATAAATTTGCCCCAGTGTGGGGTTACAATTCTCAGTTTAGGTTACTTGGAAAAATGTATCAAGCTCAAAGGATCTAACTAGGGATTTCAAAATTTTGGGGATATAAGAAAGAAAGGCCTCTTATCATTTTAAGAAAAGTTTGAATTTTAGACTTGGTAGAGTTGCACTACATGACTGGCTCAGGATTTTTTCTTCTCTTTTTTTTCTTATTAATCACCTTTTGTCAACATGAAAGCCTCTTTAAATAGAACTTCTGTTATGAACAAGCTCTTCACCTTTTGATCAATCTTTTGAATTTGGATTCTTTCCATCAAATGATGCCCAATTCTATTTCCAACGAAAATGTCAAATCTTCTCCCATATTTTCAAGTGCAAAGCCCTAAAATTTCTTCAAACAATATTATCTTCCCTTTGAACGAATCAGCAAGTGGTGCGATTCTTTCTGTATTCTAATGAAGAAACTTCAAATCTTCTTCTATCTTTTCTGTTGAAGACTGTGGGTCATCTTTGGTTCAAAAGGCCATAAAATTGGTCACTTCATAATTTTGCAGAATATTCTTCTCATGACACTTAAAAAGATTTGAATTTTCTTATAAAATGTCTTTTTCTTCGATTTTGGTCTCAAAATTGAGCCCAATGTCGAAGTCATATTCAACTTAATAAAATTCAATAAGAGATATGATTCATAAGTAAAAGGACCTTGCTAAAAACTTCTTTTTTTTTTATTTCTAGAAAAATGTTAAAGGGAAAAATCTTTTTTTTTTTGAAGAGCCTTTATTAAAATCACTTCCTGAGAACAAGGCTCCTTAGGATCCTCAGGAAATGTGCATTCTTCTTATGCAGGTTTCTTTTCAGAGAACATGGGAGTTCGAAAACTGCCCCTATTCTCAAAGGCAAAAATTGACTTTTCTCCCTTTTTCAGATACTTTCTTTCTCCTACTGAGTAAGGCAAGTCTTCCTGCTCATAACCAGGAGCATTTCTTTCAAGATAAACCCTGATTGTTGGACCAATAGGAGCGATAAGCTGAGAAGGGTCAAATCTTCTTTCTCCAGAGAAAATTGCCTCTATTGCATTTGAGTTGCCTACCCCATTGTTATCGGTAGGTGGGATGGGAGTGACTGAATTGAATGATAAGGAGTTATTATCCAACAAATCTTGGATTGCATGCTTTAGGGCCAAGCAACGATCTGTGGTATGCCCTGGAGTACTCATATGATAATCACAGATTGCAGATGAATCATAACCCTTCCCCTTACTTGCATGAGGATTTGGCAACCTCAAAGTCACATAACCCTTCTGAAGTAAGGTAGGCAAAAGTTCAGATGGTCTCATAGGCAGTTTAGAAAATTCTCTTCTCTTCCTTACTTCTGTTTCCTCCTTCACAGGCTGTGCAAAAGGGACATTAATTTGGATAGGCAGCAAAGGAACTTGATGGGTTGGCTTGATAGGAGGTGGATAGGTATTGATTTGAAAGGGTTCCCTAGGAAGTTGCAGCATATTCACTTCTGCTTCTCTCATTTCTTCATTCTTTCTTCTTTCATTACCATTTACCTTTTTCTGTGTAGAGAAAGTGGTGGAAGCTTCTTGGTTCAACACTGCAGAGTAATCAGCTATTTTTCCAGACTTGATCCCATCTTCAATTCTATCTGCCACTTGCACTAGGGCAGCAAATTTGGTGGTAGTTTGACCCACCAAGTGACTGTAAAACGGTTGCCCCAATGTCATGATGAAAGTTGAAATCATTTCTGGTTCTCCCACGGGTGGCTTGACTTGTGCAACTAACTCCCTCCACCTTTTAGCATATTGCCTTATGGTCTCATCATTTCTCTTCGTCATCCTCATCATGTCATACCTATCTGGTATAATCTCAGAGTTGAACCTATATTGTGCCAAAAATGAATCTGCTAAATCCTTCCACCTTCTTATTTTCCCATAATCCAAAGTGGTGAACCACCTCAAAGCAGCTCCAGTTAAACTCCTCTGGAAGAGTTGAATTAGTATGCCGTCATCCCGGCCAAAATGGCATAAAGCCCCGCAGTACAACTTCAAATGGCTCATTGGGCAGCCAGTGCCATCATATTTATCAAAATCTGGGCATTTAAACTTGGCTGGTAGACATACATCGGGGAATAGGCACAAATCTTCAAAATTAGTGCCCCCAAAGTTACGTATCCCTTTTACTTCCCTCAGTTCGTCTTGGATAATCTCCAGCCTATGCATGAACTTCTTTTCCATCTCATCCCTCATTCTTTCTTTTTCCTTTTCTTTCTCAGACTCAACTGTCTCATCCCTGATCAATATAGGTTCAGGGGTGGGTTCATAAATGGGTTCAGGAATAGATTGAACCGGAGGTGGAATATTGGTTTGAGGTGGAGGTGCTGGGTTAGAATTGGATGCTTGATTCTGGGCTTGCACTTGTTGGGTCTGCACCGATAGTATGTTCTCTAACATTCGGGCTAGTCCTGCCACTTGCTCCTGTAGTAGGACAAGATCTGGGTGAGGAGCATCAGCTTCAGTCTCAATGGGATTCATGGTGTGAGCTCTTGATCTGGTTACAAGAGCTATGGTTGCAAGTGTACTTGGTACCTGGAAAAATAAAGAGAAAATATCAGTGCCAATTTAATCTCATTCACATGCCTATGTATGCCTATGTGCAAGCTGGGTGAACACGAGTTTGGATTTTTTTCTTTATTTGCTTCTTTTTTTTTCTTTTGAATTGAATTGTTGGAATATTCTAGGGCTTCCAACATGTCCCACAAAAAGAGAAAATGATCTGAAATTCAAAGGCTTTCAGAGGCCCGGGGGGGATTTTTGAAAAAGGTCTGAAATTCAAAGGCTTTCAGAGGCCCAGGGATATTTTTGGAAAAAGTCTGAAATTCAAAGGCTTTCAGAGGCCCAAGGATATTTTTGAAAAAAGTATGAAATTCAAAGGCTTTCAGAGGCAAAGAGATTTTTGAGAAAAATCTGAAATTCAAAGGCTTTCAGAGGCCCAAATGATATGTGTTTATATTTCAAAGGCTTATAGACGGCCCAAAGAATATGTGTCTATAATTCAGAGGCTTATAGACGGCTCAAAAAGGTTGTGTCTAAAATTCAGAGGCTTTTAGACGGCCTAAAGAAATGATTTGTCTAAAATTCAGAGGCTTTTAGATGGCCCAAAGAAATGATTTGTCTAAAATTCAGAGGCTTTTAGACGGCCCAAAGGATATGTGTCTATAATTCAGAGGCTTATAGACGGCCCAAAAGGAAAAAGATCTGAAATTCAAAGGCTTTCAGAGGCCCAGGGATTTTTGAAAAAGGTCTGAAATTCAAAGGCTTTCAGAGGCCCGAGGATTTTTGAAAAATCTGAAATTCAAAGGCTTTCAGAGGCCTAGGAGTTTTGAAAAATCTGAAATTCAAAGGCTTTCAGAGGCCCAAGAGTTTTGAAAAAGTCTGAAATTCAAAGGCTTTCAGAAGCCCAAGGAACCTTTCTCTATTTTTTTTCTTTTTAATTATTTTGTTTGTTTTTTTTTTGTTTTTTTTTTTTGAAGCATTTTATTCAAACTTGTTTCCCTTTATCATTATTTAAAGGTTAAAAGAATATTTTAGTGGGAAAAACTGATTAAAGTTGAATATTCCGAGAAAACCGTATACACAGTACGGTCCAGCCCTGCCCGTATTCAAATTACGAGCAAGCCGTGACCGTATGCAATTCACGGGCGAGCCTAGCCCGTATAACCAATACGGGCAAGCCCAGCCCGTGTACTAAATGCGGTTTTACGGAACCCTGTTATATTTTTCCAGTTTTTTTAGTGGTTTGATCACTTTAATTGCTCATCCAAACGTACGGTTCACCCAGTACAGAGCTTCTAAACTGTCCCAAAGTGGACCTTGGCCTTTTTGCTAAAACATATGTTTAGGAAGGTACGTGTACCCTCCAAATTGACACCATATTCTAGAATTTGGTACCCTTGGGTTGCCTCTTGTATGAACATTGGGTAGGATTGATTCTAAATAGAGTTAGGAACTCTTCCTATGGGCTGCCCCAATTTTAGAAAATATGCATATTTTGGGACCAATTTTATCCCGAACCAATGGGCACCATGACACCCCTATGACATGAAAATAATGCAAAACAATAGGATTACCTTGTTACCTTGTTTACCTTCAATATGGCATCTGCATTATGCCCTGGTTTGTAAGCCATGCACACGGCCTTCCCACAATCATACAAACCCGTATCCCCACGTAATTGTGTACTTTAGCAAAAAACGTGTAACTCCACCTTCAAGCGTAGGGGTTTTGGGTTTTGGCTTAATGGCAACTTAGCACTCAAGCCTAGTGATGACCAGAATCACAGATCCACATTATCATCACATCATTAGCTCAAAGTTCTAAGGTGAATGTTTTCACTTTCACTTTCCGAAGTATCGACCTCGTTGCGCCAAGCTACACACATTCGGGTTCAACTTCCTATAGGTTAAGGGTAGGCTGTGTAAAAAATAAAATGTGCACAGTGCATTGTAAAAATTGGGTGCATTCACAACGTCCCAAACCCTTGCCACTCTTTTCGCAGCCATGCATAAACAAACCAAGGCATAATAGGAAAGCATATTTAAAATAAACAAGTAAATAAAGCAATCCTATAGCACCCAAAACATGCTCATAAAAAAAATCATCTAATCATGCAAACATATGATCATGTTATACACCCAAAATCATCATGGAGATCATGCTGAAAATTAAAACATGCTAAAATATAGCAAAAAATAAGCATGGTTCAACAAAACGAACCTCCCCTACGCATGTTTGTAGAAACAATCCTATAAATCAAAATTAAGCATGTTTCTACCCCCATGAATTCTTAAGCAATAATTCAGATTTAAAACTTACCCAACATGCTTAAGAACACAAAATAGCAAGCATAATCCAAAAAATCAAAAGCATGAACAAACACCAAAAGGCTCAAATCCACAAGTCCCCAGCAGAGTCGCCAGTTGTGAGACATAGGAAAAAATCAATTTACATGATTTCCTCAATCATCACACGGGATTAAATAAAACAAAGAGTCGCCACCATTCAATCTAGGTGTGAATGGACACCAAAATATCAAATAAGCACAAAAGGCAAATTTTAGGGCAAAATATCCCTCCTAAGAAAAACAACCAGAGATGGGTAAGGGGATTAAGTTATGAACAGGGGAAGGTGTTAAGCACCCCTATTCATCCACACAAGGTGGTTGCCAGGCATTGTTCATGTTTAAAATAAAGGAAAAAGCTTGCTATAAAAATCAAGAAAAATCACAAAAAGACAAAAATTGTATGATTTTTTCATATGAATAGTCTGATTGATCCAGAACTATCAAACATGATCATACCATTCCTAGGGTTTCATGATCAAAATAAAATTGAGATAAAATCGAATAAAATCAATTTAAAGTGAAAAATCCAAAAATCTGGCTTCAAGTCAAAATTCTAGAAATCTAGAAAAATATGATTTTTATAAAATATTTCAAAATTTAACTTGAACTGTCCAGGATATAGATAAAGCCCAAATTTCTCATTAAATCTGAAAATCAAAACCAAAAATACCCACGTTGATGAAAAACACCAAAAGGGGAGAATTGAGACCGTAGGGTCTTCTCTCAATAATGAAAAACAATTTAAAAACAATATCATGAAACCCTAGAATTTATTTTCAGGCTTCTAGATTCAGATCTACCATATTGATCATGATAAATCCAAGATCCTAGCCTAAAACTACAAAAATCACGAAAACAGTGCTGTAGGTGCAAAAGTGGCAAAAATCCAAATTTTGGAAAAAGATGGGATCTCATGCTATAAACCTCATAGATTCATGGTATTCATTCAGATATATCATAAAAACAATTTAACATGATCAGGATATTCAAAACAGCCACATCTCACAAATTAGAGCACATGGGGGTCTACCCTACGGATCCACCTGTTCCCCTTTTCCCCTAGTTCTCTCTTCACGTTTTACGGCTAGAGAGACTCTTGAGGTACTTAGAGATAGGTTTGGGTACACAAACACAATCACAGGCTTTATTCTAGAAAAAAAGGAAAAAGATAGATATGGGGTTCTATTCTAGGGATCCACCTGTTCTCTTTTCCCCTAGTTCTCTCTTCACGTTTTACGGCTAGAGAGACCCTTGAGGTACTTGGAGGCAGGTTTAGGAATACAAAATAAATATGGCCTTATTCTACAGCAATAGAGATGATCCTATTACATCTAGAATTGAAGACAGAAAATAAAAAGGGATAGGGGACTTACCTGGATTGAGCAGGCAGAGCAGCAGGGATTCCTTTCCTTCTCTTGGAGCTTCTTAGAATTCCTTGGACTCAAAATTTCATGGCCCTTAGCTAGAGGAGAGAGCCTCTATTTATAGGCAAACACAGGGGCATGGTTGGTCAAAGGTTTGGCAAGATAGAGTTTCAGTTTGAGTTAAACACAAGATCATGCCAATCCTTTATCCACAAGGATAAATGAGATAATTCGAACAGATAAATAAGAGAATTCTCTTATCCAAGAGAGATATTTGGGTGCAGATAAGGCTCAAAAATAAAAAAGGTAAAATTCGCACAAAGACCCCGTGCCCGTATATATATTACGGTCGCGCCCTGCCCGTATTATTAATACGGGCACGCCGTGACCGTATATCAACTGCAGATATGACCAGTCCGTAAACAAAATACGGTCATGACCAGTTTGGCTAGATTTTACACTTTTTTGACTTGTTTCAAATCCCAATTAATATTTTCAATTATTTTCTCATTTTTAGTGCAATTTGGGGTGTCTACAATAGTAATTATATCTGTGTTTGTGTGTCATGTATTTGGCAATATATGTGTATGTATCCATGTATATATGCATCTATATATGTCGAATATTATCCATTTTGGTTTATATATTTGACTCTCTGAATGTGACCATTTTTGAGAATTAAGTGATGGCTTGGGTTTCTTTTTGTCAGTGACTTTTAGTTCTATTCCTGGTGTATATTTGGACGGTTTTGTTATACAAGCATAGAAATTGTAAGCATAATTTCTTTTTGTACAAATTTTTTTTTTTAAATTGTTTTGGATTTCTGAATACACTTGCTCAAATATTTGGAACACCTTTATTTTATTTTATTTTATTTTATTTTTTGAATTGTAAGCATCATTGCACAGGGATGATTAGAAATGGAAGAACTGTCAACACACCTTCATTCAGGGACTCATATTGTAACTTTTAGTTGGAGTGTGTAAAGTATTTCAAACCACAAACGGCATAGAGAAGTACAATAATATGCCATCATTCTTTAAAAATTGCCTTCATAAAATTGTAAACATATGAATGAAGTATTGTTTTAAATCCAACATAAATTAAAATAAAACAAATTTAAATATTAATACTCGAAAAAGCTGAGACAAAGAGCTCGCAAAGAATTAAAAATCCTTCATGCACAAACAAAGATTAAAATTAATTAGGTTGTTTGGTTAAATTCTCCGGAGAGACTAAAAAAGATAGACTGATTTATATGCATAATTATGTTGTTTAATTCTCTCGTTTAGTTCATTCAGAAGCAAATTAAATTATATGTTATGATTAAAGGATTAAGATTTAGGAAAAATCAAGTAACAAATATTAAAAAAACCTAGGTTCTGACTATTAGCGACCGTTTTGATATGCATGGGGAGAATATGGTGCAAAAAGTAGATAATACAGATTTTATTTCACTGTATCATTACATTACAGCGAATAATTCTCAAATAACATAGAGAGTGAGTCCTAAACTCATCCACACCAAGCAATGCACTTAGAACTCTAATTACGTACAATAAAATTAAAAAGCACTGATCTGATCCTCGTTGTCAATCTTGACACGCTTTGGAACATAGAAATGGATCTCGCGACCATTGATCGGTTGCAGTGGTCTTGCATTTGCCTCAAAACCCTAAAATATTGGAAGAAATCACTGGTATAAGATACGAGCTGATGAAAAAGCAGGAAATTAAAACTTTTGATGTGCAAAGTGTAGTCATCAACTTACGTCGTCAACTGCATTCCTCAATAACATGACTTGCATTCGTGAAACAGTCCTCACCTGAAGATATTCCAGATTTGGTATGAATACCAATATCATGCTTAATTACAAAGAAATAAATATATGATTTGTTTTGTTTGTAATTAATAATTAGGTTAAGGAGATTGTACCCTTTTGTTGACAGTCCAAATGACACCTTCAGTGCAAGGTGGAGTTGTGAGTGAGCCCATGTATCTGTAAAACTTCTGACCACCCATCTCCACATACCTTGGATCAACAACACCCGCATATATCTGTTCCTTGATGTCGGATATACGCAGTATTTTTTCCATCATCTGAGCAGCAAAATAAAAACCATTTATCACACATATATTAGTATGATAAAGTGACACCCTGTTTTCTGGCTAACATTTGATGCCAAAAACTCCCTACACTTTTTATCAAATTAATTCCTACACTCATTTATTAATATCATGTGTATTAATAACTAACTCCATAACATTTTAGTACCCAAAATGCCCTCAATTTTCTTTCAAATTTGCTACGCGCATTGCACGTGCATTCCCCTTGTACAAGACAAATACACAGAGAGAGAGAGAGAGAGAGAGATAGACTTACATGTAATATTTGATATTTAAATGAAAGATAAGGATATCAGATGTTTTTGTATAAAGGAAACAAGGTGCGCTCTCAGTTTATTCTTTAATGATTCAAAATTTTACTCCCATTGGTTATTTATAATACCTTATAAAATTCTTACACTCATCTTAAATATATTGGCTTCGGCCTTAAGTTATTATTTGACCCATAAAAGGCAAAAAATTCAGATATCGTTTTGAAAGACGAAGAAAACTCAAGAACGCCAAGTAACTTCTAAACTTCAATAAAATTTTTCATTAAAATAAACGAACTCCCTGAAAAGCCTTTATAATCAATAAAAATTCTTAATTCATTAAATTCTTCACAGAATCCTTGAAACTTGTCCTAAATTAGTATTTTAGTAAAAGACTAAGTTTAATATATTTTTTATCATGGATATTTACAGTTTACCCCCTTGACGTTTCTAAACCTTGAGATTTTCTATATATAACAATCTCGTCCTTTTATAAGTTTGATCATTAAATCATAATTAAAAATTTTAATTGACAAATTTGCCTCTCTTATAAGAAAACCCCGCAGATATAAACCATGTTTGGTTTTTCTCAATTGAAACAATGATGTAAATATTAAACCAACCCATTAAAGAGTAATCTTCGCATTAAATTTCAAATAATTAGAATAAAACGAGCAAAATTGTCAATATATGTTTTACGTCTTGCCACCTCATTAATATTGTTGAAATTTTAACTATCAAATCGAATAAGGAGACTATGACAAACATAAACCTAAAGGTTGTAAACTAGTATTTTAAAAACCTCAAGGGAGAAAGTGTGACATTTTAAAACCTCAAGGGGTAAACTGTACATATCCTTTTTTATTAATTAAAATGTATTGCTGTCTGAGGCAATTCTCTCATAATTATAAATTTTAATTAAGTTGGGAGTGGTTTAGGGTAAGTTACCTCTTTCTTAAACATAATCTAACCACTTATTAGCTTTGGTTAGATTGGGTCAATTGGAGTCAAAAAATGGGTTAAACCATTTATACATGTCTATTTATACCTTAATTTAGATAGTATATATTGTGACAATATTTTAATTTAAATAAATAATATTAAGAAAGCCGAAATAGATGAAATAAAAATAAAAATAAATTAAAGTAGAAATTCATGAGAAAATAATCCACCCATTAAACCGACCAGTCTGACCTGACCCAATCAGCTTGATTTAACCATGGACCGACCCGGATGCAGGTCCCACATGAGGGAGAGGTAAAGAGTGAAGGGTTAATTACCTCATTGAGAAAGGGGTCGGGTGAGCCGATATTGTAAAGCAGTCCAATCACAGCTATCTTGTTATTGTCAAGGGGGTCCAAGCTTTGATGAACCATGTGCAGCTCCAGGGGGTACCTGGTTTGGGTTAAGGTTAATTGTTAGGAGCCTCAGCTGAGCAGCCAGAAACAGGATATTGTGAGGAGAGAGAGAGAGAGAGGAAAATTTTGAATAGATCTGAGAGGAAAATTTTGAAGTACCTCTTGCCATCTAATGTGTGCTCAGAAGGAGAATGCCAGTGGCATTGCTGTAACGCGTAATCTGTGCCGTTAATCCGAATCGAGCCAGCATTACCTACCCATTCAAGCTGCATCCATGCGCCCCCCACAACAGAAAACAAATCATTAAGAAATTAAAGTTTCTCCAGTAAAACACTTAGCTGTTTGCTTACACACACACATCCTGTTATAGTATAAGGAAATAAAATTGCGTTCTAACCAATAACTTAAGTTATATTGGTCTAGTGGCAAACGCTTAATCCTGATAGAGAGAAAGGGAAACTTGTAGATGTTTAATTTGTAGCAATAGAGAAGAAGAAATTCTTAATTACTGCGATATCATGGCCTCTATTCGTGAGAATTGCATGGGAAGGTTTGTAATTCCTCTTAAGTTTTGAGAAGCGGGGCACCACTTCAACTCGGTGCTGCGATAAGTCGATCGGAGACTGCATCTGACCGTCCTTACATGCCGCCCACTCCTTGTGAAGATCTCCCCAGTGAGTAGGTCCCTTTTCACTCCATTCGAAATAATCAAAATGTTTCTCGTCCTCTGCAATTAACATACGTCCCATGAATCATCGATCAGTAATGCATGGTTTATCAAATATATACGTATGTATCTCTCTCTCTCTAAAAATCTCAAAAGTGATGAGTGCGTGTGTGTTTACCAAACAAATTAAATCATAATGTGGCAATGGCATTACCAACTTCTAGCGATGTGACTGAGATTGAAAACATTGCCAGAAGTAGAAAGAGAAGAACAAAACTGAAGATTCTGCGATTGCTCGTATTCTTCATACTTAATCTGCAAACAAACACTTGCGAAAACTAGCAACAATAGGTTGTGTTTGGAGATCGATATGCTGAGGTAGGTCTATGCAATTAATATATAGTGGATCGAAGGGGGACGGGGAAGGGGAAGAAATTAATTTCTCGGGTTTGTCCACACCATCTATTCGTATGACAGTGACAGCACTCGCGCTATGCACCGTCCACGAATTCGTCCAGTGCTCGGCTCAGGAATCACGTTTGCCAAATGGGAATAAGAAGCAACGCCAAGACTGCCGACAACAAAGCCTGCAAACGTACCTGACGACTCATTAAATAATATCACCAGTGAGCAAGCAGCTTTGATAAATAAAAAAAATGAAATGAAAGGACTGATATCAATCCGAAAAGAAATATTTCACCTTTCCAAGCAAGAGAGACAAAAGTGAAATATTTTTTTTTCACATTATTGAAGTTGTTTACTCATGTGACAAACAACTATTGGGGATGATATCAATCCACGACTCAAGACCATAGAATGGTATTCATGCAATCAAACAAAAAAAAAACAAAGTGGAAATTTCTTACCAAACCACAATGGTTTAACAAGTAATTTTACTTAAAACTCACGCCATGGGCGTATGCTTGGGGTGATATTTGGATAGTTATATAACATCCTGAGTTCACATGATAACATATTGTTTGCTCTCGGTATGCTTTTACACCCCAAAGGTCTCTTTCCATGAATCAGGCCCAGAGACTAGAGATTCTGTTTGTAGATATGCTGAGTTAGGTTTATGCAATTAATATATATAGTGGATCTTTTTTTTTTTTTGGTAACATAATATATATAGTGGATCGAAGGGGGACGGGGAAGGGGAAGAAATTAATTTCTCGGGTTTGTCCACACCATCTATTCGTATGACGGTGACAGCACTCGCGCTATGCACCGTCTACGAATTCGTCCAGTGCTCGGCTCATGAATCACGTTTGCCAAATAGGAAAAAGAAGCAACGCCAAGACTGCCGACAACAAAGCCTGCAAACGTACCTGACGACTCATTAAATAATATCACCAGTGAGCAAGCAGCTTTGATAAAAAAAAAAAAAGGTGAAATGAAAGGACTGATATCAATCCGAAAAGAAATATTTCACCTTTCCAAGCAAGAGAGACAAAAGTGAAATATTTTTTTTTCACATTATTGAAGTTGTTTACTCATGTGACAAACAACCACTGGGGATGATATCAATCCACGACTCAAGACCATAGAATGGTATTCATGCAATCAAAAAAAAAAAAAAAACAAAGTGGAAATTTCTTACCAAACCACAATGGTTTAACAAGTAATTTTACTTAAGACTCACGCCATGGGCGTATGCTTGGGGTGATATTTGGATAGTTATATAACATCCTGAGTTCACATGATAACATATTGTTTGCTCTCGGTATGCTTTTACACCCCAAAGGTCTCTTTCCATGAATCAGGCCCAGAGACTAGAGATTCTGTTTGTAGATATGCTGAGTTAGGTGAGTTATGTTTATGCAATTAATATATAGTGGATCGAAGGGGGACGGGGAAGGGGAAGAAATTAATTTCTCGGGTTTGTCCACACCATCTATTCGTATGACGGTGACAGCACTCGCGCTATGCACCGTCTACGAATTCGTCCTGTGCTCGGCTCATGAATCACGTTTGCCAAATGGGAATAAGAAGCAACGCCAAGACTACCGACAACAAAGCCTGCAAACGTACCTGACGACTCATGCAATAATATCACCAGTGAGCAAAGCAGCTTTGATAAAAAAAAATAAAAAAAAAAAAAAGTGAAATGAAAGGACTGATATCAATCCGAAAAGAAATATTTCACCTTTCCAAGCAAGAGAGACAAAAGTGAAATATTTTTTTTTCACATTATTGAAGTTGTTTACTCATGTGACAAACAACCATTGGGGATGATATCAATCCACGACTCAAGACCATAGAATGGTATTCATGCAATCAAAAAAAAAAAAAAAACAAAGTGGAAATTTCTTACCAAACCACAATGGTTTAACAAGTAATTTTACTTAAGACTCACGCCATGGGCGTATGCTTGGGGTGATATTTGGATGGTTATATAACATCCTGAGTTCACATGATAACATATTGTTTGCTCTCGGTATGCTTTTACACCCCAAAGGTCTCTTTCCATGAATCAGGCCCAGAGACTAGAGATTCTGTTTGTAGATATGCTGAGTTAGGTTTATGCAATATATACTCGATCCAAGGGGAAGAAATTAATTTCTCCAGGAAAGATGTGCGAGAAATGTCAGTATTTCCTGCATGTTAATTTCTCGGGTCTTTATCCACCCCATGTATGAAGATAAGAAGCAACGTAAAGACCACCCGCAACAAAGCCATCGATTTGGGGTGCTGATGTGTGGAGTGAACAAATGCATTTGTTCAAGAACCAAAGCTCCAAGAGATTTACAATTTCTGGACGGCTTAGTGAGGTATGAAATTTATTGAAGCCAGTGATGGATATTGCTGATGATATGGCTTGAAGACACAGGAATTTCTTCAAATCTGCTCCTGCATCTAGATAACCATATCTCCCAACAAATTAATAGAGGAATAGATTTGAATAGTAAATCATACTGATCATTAGTGTACTCATTAAACCAGAAAGAAACTTTAGTTGCCAAATCGTGAAGAGCATGAAATTGGCATTTAAAACTATTTGCAAAATGCTCCCAAACTGAACGAGCAATTCCTCCAAAAGAAAAAAGATGATTCAAATTCTCTATTTTCCGATTAGTGCAGCAATTGCATTGGGAACACATCTGAATTCCACAACTTTGAACCCGATCATCAGTAGATAGCGCACCCTTCAAGAGATTAACCAGAGAAGATCTCTTACCATTCGAAAATATAAGAATATCATTCGCAAAGAGAAGATGAGACACTTTAAGAGGTATTCTTCCTGTATGGTAAAAACCAATAGAGCCATCATGAACCAGAGACGTCAAACCTCTACTAAGGACCTCTTCAGCAATAATGAATAACAAGGGAGAGAGAGGGTCTCCTTGGCGAAGACCCCTAGAAGATTTGAAGAAGCCACAAGCAGAACCTTAAAGAAGAACACTGAACCAACAATTATTTAAACACCAAATAATGAGATTGCACCAAGATTCTGAGAAGCCAAACCATCTACAAACCTCAATGAGAAAATCCCACTCCATTCTATCAAAAGCCTTGGCCATTTCCAGCTTAATGATTAGATTGCTCCCCAAGCATTTTCTGTTAATATCCTGACACAGTTCATGAGCTAAAGATATGCTATCAGATATGCATCTTCCTTTACAAAAGCACTCTGCTCTCTGCTAATAATGAGAGGGAGGATAGACGAGAGCCTAGAAGCAAGAATCTTGGAAATAATCTTGTATGAGAAATTACAAAGACTTATCGAACGAAAATCTAAAAAAGATCCAGGTTGGGCAACCTTTGGAATAAGGGCAATATGAGAAGCAGTAAAAGAGGTAGGAAAAGAACTTCCAGAAAAAAAATTCTGCAACAGCAGCCTCTAGATCAACAACAATAATATCCCAACAACTTTGGAAGAACCAACCTGTGAAGCCATCTGGACCAGGAGCACTATCTAGGTCTAGCGCAAAAACAGCTTGTTTAATTTCATCCAAGGAAGGAGGAGCCACCAGCATCTCATTAGTGTTGTCATCTAGAATATTAGGAATGAAATCCACACTATTATTTAAGAGATGAGGAACAGAAGAGAAACAATTAAAGAAATAATCAACAGCTTCCTCATTGATGTTTGGGTTTGTAGAGAACCACTCATTTCCTTGCAAAGAAAGATTATGCTTTCGAATTTGTAAAGAAACATGAAAAAATCTTGAATTCCTATTCCCTTCTTGAAGCCGCTTAATTCTGGATTGCTGTCTATAAAGAGTTTCTTGTTGGGATATGCTATTGATAAGCTCCTTTTTATTAAGATGAAGAATATCTGCATTGTGCTGGTTCCATTGAAGTTGAAGACAATTTTCTAACTCAAAAATTTTTGAAGAAAGATTCTTAATACGAGCATGATGTGCGCGCGTGGGAAACGCGGCATGTGGGAATTCGGAGTCACCACTGCCTGATGGGGTGCAGGCGGACACCTGGGTGCCTAATCTTGCCTATTAGGGCTTTTTGGTCTGCGGCTTGAGATTCTAAGTCTGTTCTCAGTTGTGGTTCGGGGAAGTCCGTAGACACCCCGGTCCACCCCGTCGGATGACGGGTCCCGTGGGTTCCCTGGTTTGAGTCAGCTTACATTGGTCTCACTGATTCCTAATCCGATATGCAATTTGGTTAAGTCTGGCGGGACCACCTGAGTGGTGTGGGTCCCTTTAGTTGCTTTTATCTTGATTACTTAGGTGATCTGAGTTTGGTTGGGTGGGCCCCGTTGGAAGGCTCACGGTATCCTTGGTGGGCTTAGTCAAGCCCGTGTACCCTTATGGACCTCAGTCTAGCCTGAGAGGTCCTTTGGGCTTTGGTTAGTTCAATTGATTTTACTTTAAGTTCAGATTTGAAGATTAAGTGTTTTTCATGCACAAGTGGGCCGGACTGGTTTGTGGGCCCCTAAGGTAGGCCCACATGGTGTCCAAGTATTTTTTATTGGATTTATCTTTTTAATTTTGCCAAAGTGATTTGGACACTGGGCTTGGGGCCCGCAGTCCAAATCTGGGCTTGTAAGCCCAAGTTACCGGAAGTTAGGGCTTGTACCCTTCCTTGGTTCGGTTGGTGGGCTTTGGCGGGCCCGGTAGGGCCTTGCCCTTGGTCTCGACCAAACCACGCAATTCATGCATCAATTTCTCATAACAAGGCTCAGGTGGGCCGCACTGGGTTTGGCCCGCCCGGTTCAAATTGTTCATTTTATTTAAGTTATTTTAATGGCATGCTTTGGTGTTTATTGGGCTTGGTGGGCCCCGTTGGAAGGCCCACTGGAAGTCAAGTTGGACGGGGAGTCCAAGTCCCATGTCGGGTTTCCGGGTGACCCAGAAACCCTATTGGTTTGTCCGATTCGATTCAGAAATATCATTCACATCTAGCAATAATCACACAAAAAAAGCACAAGATAGACACTCTGTCAGAGAAAAAAAACTAGCTCATTGTGTTGGGTCCAAGGTACGAGTTGGATGTGCAACGAACAAAGGGGGTGGGGGGTGCGGGGGGCAAAGCCCCCCCGCGGTACAGTAAACGGCATTTTTGGAATTTTTCAAAAATATATCAATTCGGCATGTTTTAGGGGTAGGCGCCGACCTCAGGTAGTAGGCGCGAGGTCGGCGCGAAATGGGCGGACCGAAAACAGCGAAAAAAAACACAAAAAAATGAAGTGGGCGCGAGCTTCGCGCGAAGGGTACGCGCGAGATTCGCGCGAGCCTTGCGCGAACTCCGCGGACACTCGATGCTCTCGGTTTTCTTTCAAACTCCATTTCCTAACTGATTTTAAGCTCTGTAACTCATTTCTGGGGATCCTTAGAACCCCAGCAGACCTCTAACATACTTGGAAATTAATCTAACCTAAGTTGTGAGGATCAAACCTCTTTGCAAACCTACAAATCCGAATACCCAAACATTACAGAACATGCATAAAACTTTGAAAACAAAACACTAACTAACAAAACACGATTAAGGAAGAAGGGAAAGGGGGGTTTTATCGGGATACAAGAGAGGTGCGATCACAGGGAATATGCTCCCCTTCGAATTCGAATCAAACAATCAATGACAAACAAGATATCAGAGATGCATGGGAAGCCTGATTTATATATATATTGAACAAAAGAAAATGGAGAGCTCACCTTGGTTACAGGTCTTTGTAGAGTAGGCCGGAGGGTTCCTTGGAGCCAACGAGCTGCAGCCGGAGCCTCCTTCTCACACCAAGAGCAAGATTACCTTCGGGTTTGACGAGGAAGAAGGGGAAGAAAGGAATGGCCAAGAGTGTGGTTTATTTGGGGAAGATGGTAGCCCAGACTACCTTCGAGTGCCGAAGGACAACAAAATGTCCAACCCCCAAGAAATGCTGAACCAAAAAAAATCCAGAACCCCCAACCAACCGACGAAAATTTTTCGAACCTCAAAAATCCCGAACTCCAACCATCCGAACCCCCTGCAATGAAGGGGGTTGTGGCTTTTATAGAAGGAGAAATGGGCATCCGCCCACTTCGGCGCCCAGCTCGCGCCGAGCTCCTGTCGCTCGGCGCGAGCGACATAATGATTAAATCATTAAATGCCGCCGCGGGTTTGTCTTAAAAATCTGAAAATTAGGATATGGTCCCTGGGATATTTAGGTTTAATATTATTTTATTCAGATACTTTCAGATTGGTCCCTGGGATATTTTGAATGTTTGGATATTTACGGATTTGATCCCCGAGATATTTTCCTGCGCAACTCGCCACGTGTGCAGCTTTTTGCCACGTGCGCAGTTTGCTGGTTTTGTTGCTCGGGAATTTCGTCAGCTCATATCTTCTTCATCCGGGCTCCGATCTGGGCAAACTCAGTTGCGTTAGAATCGTATCGGAGCCCTCTATCCAATGGCATGGGGGTAAGCACCTGGATCGGATTTTAGCAGAAAGTCAACTTTTGGCTTCGCCCAAGTTTGACTGCCCGCAGAACCTTCATCCGGACTCCGATTCCTGCAAACTCAGTTGCGCTGGAATCGTGTCGGGACCCTCTATCCAATGATATAAAGCAAGGCCTCTGGATCGGATTTTAGTAGAAAGTCAACTTTTGGCTTCGCCCAAGTTTGACCGCCCGCAGAACCTTCATCCGGACTCCGATTCCTGCAAACTCAGTTGCGTTAGAACCGTGTCGAGATTCTCTATCCAATGATATAAAGCAAGGTGGCCAAATATCACTTAATCAAAAAAGTCAACTTTTTTGTCCCCTCGGGGTTTGACTTTCTGCCAGGGTTTTGAGCTGTTTTGCTGTCTTTTAGCACACCTTTTTTTTTGTTTTCTTATTTTCTTTTCTTTTCTTCTCTTTTTTTTCTTTTTTTTGGTTTGATCAAAATTTGGGTGCTTACACATGAACATCTCCAAAAACTTCCCAATTCCATTTTCTAAGGACTGCTCTTAACTGTTTTAATTTTCTTGAAAAGACAACCAAGTGAGAAGCCGATCCCATCATATTAGTATTCCATGTGCTCTTAACAACATCCAAGAAACCTTGATGCGATAACCACATCTTCTGAAATTTGAAACTAGAAAAAACTGGATTTCCCGAAGCTTGCACAATTGATAACACAATGGGACAGTGATCTAAGCAAACCCGAGATAAGTGTAGCACCTTGATTGAGCCAACAAGATGCAAACCCTGATGGTTAATGAGAAACCTATCCAACCTTGCCCAATACGACGTTGACCAACCTGTTCATTGCACCAAGTGAACTTATCTCCATTGAAACCCAAGTCTTTTAAGCCAGCACATTGTATAAAGTCCTAGAATTCATGCATTGATCTGTTAGCAGAATTCCTGCCTCCATGTTTCTCTTCCACAGCAAGAATTGAATTAAAATCCCCTCCTAAGATCCAAGGATAATTCACTGAACTTGAAAACCCCATCATATCATTCCAAATATGTCTTCTATCCAGCACATCACACTTTGCATAAATAAAAGACATTAAACAAGGAGAGAAGGGAGCGTTATTCCCTGAACTTACCAGAGCTGTGACATATTGGTCAAAAACAGCAATGAAGTCCAACTTCAATAAAGCAATCCAAAAAACCCAGATTTTACTGTTTTGATCTTGGTTGCAAAAGTGATTTTTCATTTTGATTCTCCTGGCAACCTTTTTGCATCTAGCATCATTACAAATTGGCTCAAGAACAGCAAGAAATTGAATCTTATGACAAACAATATGAGACTTAAGCATGTTAACAGAATCAGAGTTAGCCACTCCTCTTATATTCCATATCATTGTAGGAATCATTAAAAAACAAATTGGTTAAGTTTAGAAGAGGTCTTTACCTTTGACCTTGTGGAACTTCTTGAGGGAATTTTGCTGCTCTTCTTCTTAGTACTCTGAGATGATAAAACCAATTTAGAGACTTCACCTTGAGATTGATCCGACTACCCTTCCAGATTAGTCATAGTTAACTCCATTCTTTTTGCTAAAATTCCCTGATCATGTAGAAGAGCTTCCTTGGCTTCCATCAATGATGAAAATTCCTTAAAGGAATCTATTTTACACGATCCCAATGATAGAGCATGAATGGTAGAGTCTGATTGCTTGGGAATTTCCAAATCATCTGGACTATTAGCTTCAAAATTGGTCTGTTGAAGAGCTTGCGATTTAGAAAGAGATCGATGTTTCCTTCTAAAAAGATTAACATCCGAACCATCCACTACAGCATCTCTACTTTTCTGAAAATTACCATCCTCCAAATCAATGTGGCTAGTTTCTAAAATTTCGTCTACAGCTCTTTGGGCATGCTGTAATTTTAAAACTTCATCTTCACCTTGAAATTGATCAATATGTTTGCCATGTTTTCCTTGGGCACATTCAGAATCCTGTTGTAATCCATTCTTATAAAAAACACCCACTTCCAGGTTATCTTGCAATGACTTTTGACCTAATTGATCTTGTTGCTGCAGGTCTTCCTCGAGGTGATGAGAAGAATTTAACTCCTTGTTTATCCCATTATCCCCTATATCTTCTTTCTCAGAAGGAAGAAGTTCAATAGAGTTCTCTAAAGATGGATAAGAATCAAAAATTCCTACACGTTTATATTGTTGTTTCTGAACATCTGAGTTTTTCTTCTTCAATGCTACATGACAGGAAGAGATGTCATGCCCTCTATGGAAACAACTAGTACAGTAAGAGGGAACTTTTTCATATATTATACGCTACCATCTTCAGTATTCCGAACCCATACAAACCCACACTCTATCAGGATGAACCTTAATCAAATCCAATAGAACACATACCCTTGCCAAACTAGGTCGAGTAATATTTTTTGTGGGAGCATCAAGAGTAAGGGGTTTGCCGACAGCTCCTGCTATAGAAAAGATAAAGGATTCAGGGAATAAGTTTATGGGGAGATTGGGCAATGAAATCCACACTGGCACCAGCAAAGACTCTTTAGTGGGATCAAAACTCATATTCCATTGAAAAAGGCGAAAATGAAGCCCTTTGATCAATAAGCTTTCTCTTGTCCAAGCTCTTATAAAATCTCTTTCTTCTCTGAAACGTAAGAGTAGATGCCGATTATCTAACACTCCAACATGGAAGCTTCCTTGGATTGCCCATGTTTTTAGAATGGCTTCACGAACCACACCACAGAAGGCCTCCCGTTAATAAATTTTGCTACCAAGGAGAAAGAAAAAGGACTAATGGATTTCTTGATTTCTACATTTGAAAATTCAACCGCTGGGAATCCATGAAAACTTGTAACCGGTTTTCTTGGAACTTGAATGTCTTCAACAGCAAAGACAGAACCAGAGACAACAGCTGCAAAAGATCTTGGCTTATCCGGAGGAAGCGAAGAGGACCCACCTTGAATGTTAATATCCATTAACACAAGTCTTCAAACCCTAATCGCCTTAAAAGCAGTAGGCACCTTGGAATATCGCTTCAGTTGGGCATCTATTAATAAGATAGACTGCAGTATAGACTGCTTCTGCCCAGAAGGATGTAGGAAGACCTTTTTCTTTTAGCATAGATCTTGCCATCTCCATCACAGTTCTGTTCTTTCTTTCTGCAACTCCATTTTTTTCTGGAGCATATCCTACTGTTAGTTGATGATGAACTCCTTCATTTTCACAGAATTTGTTAAACTCTTCTGAGTTGTACTCTTTTCCTCTATCATTACAAATAGTTTTGATGAAGAAGCCACTTTGTTTTTCAACAAAGTTCTTGAATTTCTTGAAGATTCTGAAAACTTCTGATCGTTCTTGCATGAAGTATACCCGTGTCATTCTTGTATAATCATCAATAAAGAGGATGAAATACCTGTTTTGCTCATGTGAGGGCAGAGTAATAGGTCCGTAGACATCTGTATGTACTAACTCCGGAATCTTCGTACCTCTCCATGCTGTATTTGAAGAAAATATCTGTCTATGTTGCTTTCCAAGAAGACAGCCTTCACAAACATCACTGACTTCTTCTATGGATGGAAATCCCTCATCATCTTCTTTTGATAAAGTATCTTCAAGGCATGAAAATTGAAGTGGCCAAATCTTCGATGCCATAACCAGGAGTCATCAAGTGAAACTTTCATAGCAGTATTCATAAGATATTGCCATTGAATTGGAAAACTTCTATTGTTCTACATCTTTACTTTGGTTATAACCAAAGTTCTATCATCTTTATCATAGATAGTGCAGAATCTTCCTTCAAAGTGTAATATATAACCTTTCTCTATCATCTGGCCAATGCTCAATAGATTTTGATGTAAACTGGAAACTAATAAAACTTCAGGAATGAATTTCGTACCTTTCTTTGTTTGGATGGAAATTATTCCTTTTCCCATAACATCAACAAACTCGCCATTTCCAAGCTTTACTTTAGATCTGAAAGATGGATCCAACTTGCAGAAAATATTTCTGTCTCCAATTATGTGGTTGCTGCAACCACTATCTAGATACCACGTATCTGGGCTCTTTTGTGTTGCTTTATTGGCATAGAATAAGACTCCTTGCTCTTCTTTTTCTTCAGTGTAATTGGCCTGATGATTTTGCTTGAATCGACATGTTCTCTCAACATGTTCAAATTTCTGACATTTGCTGCAATGTGCCTTTCCTTTATGATAACAATCCTTCTCCAAGTGGTTTGTTAATTTACAAATACCACAAGGAGGATATTTTGTACTTCTGGAATTTTCTCCTCCACCATAATTTTTCTTGAAATATCTTGCAGCAGTATTTTTGGATTTCTGAGACCTTATTTTGAGTTTAGATTGAAAGGCACTTTCAACTGAATTTTCACGATGCCTACTCAGCCTTTTCTCATGAGCTTCAAGAGAACCTATTAACTCTGCGACTGTTAAAGTTTCTAAATCTTTAGATTCTTCACCAGCCACTATAGGATCATATTTATCAGTAAGACTGATCAATATTTTCTCTATAATTCGTTGATCAGTAATACTTTCTCCATAGGTTCTCATTTGATTAACTATCTGCTTCATTCTAGCATAATACTCTTGTATGGTCTCAGAATCCTTCATTTTAATATTTTCTAAATCTTTTCTTAAAGTCTGAAGACGAACAACACGTACCTTTTTACTACCAAGAAACTCCTCCAGTAGCATATCCCATGCTTGCTTCGCGCTGTTGCATCCCACGATTCTCGGAAAAATATGCTCTGCCAAAGCAAGTTGTAGGTGATAGAAGGCCTTTGTAAGACCCGGTGTAAGCACCTTATTTTTGCACCCCTGGAATTGCTGAAAATGAAAACCCTGGCAGAAAGTCAAACCCCGAGGGGACAAAAAGTTGACTTTTTCATTAAGTGATATTTGGCCACCTTGCTTTATATCATTGGATAGAGAATCTCGACACGATTCCAATGCAACGGAGTTTGCAGGAATCGGAGTCCGGATTAAGGTTCTGCAGGCAGTCAAACTTGGGCGAAGCCAAAAGTTGACTTTCTGCCAAAATCCAATCCAGAGGCCTTGCTTTATATCATTGGATAGAGAATCTCGACACGATTCCAACGCAACTGAGTTTGCAGGAATCGGAGTCCGGATTAAGGTTCTGCGGGCAGTCAAACTTGGGCGAAGCCAAAAGTTGACTTTCTGCCAAAATCCGATCCAGAGGCCTTGCTTTATACCATTGGATAGAGAATCTCGACACGATTCCAACGCAACTGAGTTTGCAAGAATCGGAGTCCGGAGGAGGGTTCTGCGGGCGGTCAAACTTCAGCGGAGCCAAAAGTTGACTTTCTGCTAAAATCCGATCCAAAGGCTTACCTCTAGGTCATGGGATAGGGGGCTCCGATACGATTCTAACGCCACTGAGTTTGCCCAGATCGGAGCCCGGGTGAAGAAAATATGAGCTGGCGAAGTTTCCGAGCAGCAAAACCGGCGAACTGCGCACGTGGCAAAAAGCTGCACACGTGGCGAGTTGCGCAGAAAAATATCTCGGGGATCAAATCCGTAAATATCCAAACATTCAAAATATCCCAGGGACCAATCTGAAAGTATCTGAAAATATCTAAATAAAATAATATTAAACCTAAATATCCCAGGGACCATATCCTAATTTTCAGATTTTTAAAACAAACGGGCGGCCGCATTAATGGGTTTTTAATCATTTGGTCGCTCAAGCGGGCGTGGCAGGGGGTATGCGCTCACCTTGAGCTGGGCGCCAAGGTGAGCGGCACCCCCTTTTTTCTGGCCTATATAATGCCGCGCGAAGTTCAGCGCAGGGGTTGGGATTTTTTTGTTCTCGGGTTGGGGGGATTTTTTTTTTGGAGATTTCGAGCTCCTTCTTCGTCGGGCATAGGTGGTCTTGACCACCCTCTTCCCCAAAGAACAAACCAGACACTTCTTCCCCCACCTTTCTCGGACCTTTCTTCCCATCCTTGTCCTCCTCTCTTGATACCCAAAGGAAAAGGAGGAGCTTGCCGAGTGAGCCTAAAGGAGGAGAGTCCAGCCGCTGCTTGAGCTTCAAAAGGGGGAGCCTACCTGCTCACTTCAGAAGGGTGTTTTGACACCCAGGTAATGTTCCCGACCAGGCTGTTTTTTTTTTTTGAATATAAGCTCATTTCGAGCATATCATGTCATGATGTTTTACATTCTACCATTTTGTTTACTAATACTGCTTGTGTGATTCGAAGGGGAGCATGTTCCCCGTGGTCATTTCATCTCGTGTACCCCATTATAAACCCCCTTGTCCCTTCACTGTTAATTTGTCGATGTGTGATTTTGTGGTTCGGTTTGCGATATGTTAGGTTAGGTAATTTCAATGCAAGTCTAAGTGCCTTCTGGGGAGTGGTCAAAGCCCGGGGAGGTGTCCTGGGCATATTATTCATGAAGTATTTTGAATGCATGTTTGTATTGTAAGTTTTCTGGGTTTTCAAAACTTGAAATAAATTGTAGTTAGATTAAATCCAAGATTAGTTGGGAGGTGTTCTGAGCATGTTAGGAGGCTAGTGGAACAGTTACAGACCAAAAAAAATCGGCCAGAGATGGAGATCTCAAAAAAAAAACAGAGAGTTGAAAATTGCAGTGAGCTGCCGCCCATCTGGCGCCCACCTGGCGCTCACCTAGGAGGTGGGCGCCCCTTTCATCTCACTTCCCGCCGAGCTGGCACCCACCTGGCGCTCAGCTCGCGCCCACTAAAAACCAAGTGAAATTCTGGCGCCCTTCTCGCGCCCATCTCGCGCTCACCTCCCGCCCAGCTCGCGCTCACCTGGTATCGGGTGAGCGCCAGGTCAAAATTTCGCCCGGTTCTAGCGCCCATCTGGCGCCCACCTGGCACTCACTTCAGGAGGTGAGCGCCAGGTCCAAAACAGGCCGAATTGTCATTTTTTTTGAAAATTCCAAAAATACCCTTTACAATGAGCCAATTTTTTCTTGATAGAGTGTCAATCTTGTGTATTTTCTTATGTGATTATTGCTGAATGTGAATGATATTTCCGAACCAAACCGGATAAACCAAAAGGGTTTCTGGGTCACCCGGAAACCCGACATGGGACTTGGACTCTCAGTCCAACTTGGTTTCCAGTGGGCCTTCCAACAGGGCCCACCTAGCCCAACCAATTCATTTTGCTTAACTAAGATAATAAAAGATTTGAGTGGGCCAGACCATTTGAGGCCCACCCAAGCCCTAACTGGGCCATGCATGATTAAAGTAGGATGTGGTTTGGCCGAGACCACGGGTAGGGCCTATCGGGCCCACTAAGCCCATGAACCCGACCAACTTAGGGTTTCCAAACCCTAATTCAGGAAGCCTTGGGCTTTCAAGCCCAAGCCCAGGTAAAGGGCCCCAAGCCCAATGCTTGGCCCATTTTGACACAGATAAGAAAGATAAAATCAAAATCACTTGGCAACCAATTGTGGGGCCCGCTCAAGGGCCCACAAAGCAATCCCGGCCCACTTTTGGCATGAAATCCACTTAACTAATCCAACTTGAACTCTAAAATAAAATCAATTCAAAGTGAGCCAAAATCCAAAGGGCCACACTTGGCCCACCAAGGAACATGCGGGCCACACTTGGCCCACTAAGGGATACCGTGGGCCTTCCAACGGGGCCCACCCCACCAAGCCCAGATCATCTTAATTAAAAAGATAAAATCAAGTAAAGGGACCCACACCACTTTGGCGGTCCCGCCAGACTTAATCAAAATTGCATGCTGGAATAGGAATCGGGTGAGTGAGAGACCAAAGTTGACTCAAACCAGGGAAACCTATGGGACCCGTCACTTGACGGGGTGGACTGGGGTGTCTACGGACTTCCCCAGACCGCAACCGAGCCCCTACTTAGAATCTCAAAGCCGCAGACCAAAAGCCTTAGAAGAAGAACTTAGGCACCCAGGTGTCTGCCTGCACCCCATCAGGCAGTGGCGACTCCAAACGAATCCCGAGGCACGCATCGTTTTGCGTGCGCCTCGCCGTGCGACCGAAATCGGGTGCGCACACCCGGAATTTTGAGAAATTGTAATTAAGATTAAATATATTAAATAAGAACAATTAGAGGAATAAAAATTCAATTAAACCAGTTGGTTTGACTGGGTTGATTAGTGTAGTGGTTCAATGGGGTTTGGTTCAAGTTAATGAACTGGTTCAATGGTTCAATGGTTTAAAAAAAAACCCAAAAGCAAATCACGTTCTTCATTTGGGCGTTACGGTTAGAAGAAGAAAACGAGAAAAAAAAAAGAAGGGGAAATCGTGGGGGAAGAAGAGAAGAAGAAGAATAAGAAGAGGAGGAAGAAAGAGATTCATCCCTCTTGGTCGTTCGTGGGAAGAGAAGAAGAAAACGAGTGGAGGAGAAAAGAGAGGAAGAGAAGAGAGGAAGAAATCGTGGAGAGGAGGAGAGAAAAAGAGAAGGAGAAGAAGGAAAAGAGAAGAGGAAGAGGAAAAGAGAGAGAGTGGGCGTGGATTCTGCGAAATCAATAAGTAGCATTTGTTTTTTTTTCGTTCAATCAATTTCTGGTTGGTTTATTTTCTTATCTTGTTGTTTGATCGAGTACTGTAGATTTCATTCGATTACTGTTTGTTCGATATCCTCTGGTTGATTACTGATTGCAACTAAATGCCCAAACAGAGCAGTCGTGCGTTTGATTTTGCTGTCTACTTTTAGAAATTTCTTTCTGTTAAGCTGATTTGGGGTTCTATTGGAGACAGCTGATTTGGGGTCCTGTTCTGTTCATTCACTGTGTTGGTGAATTCTCCATCTAGTGTAGCTAAGGACATGATGGGATAGACTGTGTAATTGTCAATGTGTACAGTAACTTGGGTCCCATGAGCAGACAAAGCCTTGGTGTCTTGTGGGAGGAATTGGAAGAGGTGCAACAGTGAATTCCGTGGTGTTTCTATCAATGTCTATTAGTTTCTAATTTAAACTTATATATGTATCTCTTTGAGGAGCTTTTGATCATATAAATAGAAATGGTTTAGTGGACATTCCTCTGTACGGTTATAGTTTTATATGCTTTTAACAACTGTGATAGTCTGAAATCATTGTAACTGGATTATTCTTGATATATTCTTCTTGCAGGATGTGTTATCTAAGGTGTAAATCAGTGCTCTTTGGTGGATACTATTTGGTTGTATCCTGGTCTTGTTGAACTGTCACGATGAGTGCAAGAGGACATCCCTATTTATGTTAGAAAAATATAACTGGATGATTGTTATATTGTGTTTAAGCTGTGGAAACTGTAGTCATGTTTTCACTTTGTTCGTATCTTGAGTTCTCTGTTTTGTAATCAATTTAATGCCATTAAAGAGGACATTTAAATAAGCTCTTGTTGTAAAGAAATTGGTGCATATTGAGATGTTGGAATGAAGGATGAAAATGGAAACTGTTAGGATCAAGAGCTTACCACTAGACCAATAACTTAAGTTATTGGTTAGAGCGCAACTTTATTTCCTTATACCATCGCAGGGTGCTGGACCTTGACCCAATATCCCCAACACCTGTGCAACATAGGCTAGGAGCACACCTATATAAACCGCACACAGCATGTTCTCCGGGGGACTTGAACCCAAGACCTGGGCTTTAATACCAATTGTTAGGATCAAGCACTTACCACTAGACCAATAACTTAAGTTATTGGTTAGAGCACAACTTTATTTCCTTATACCATCACAGGGTGCTGGACCTTGTCCCAATATCCCCAACAGAAACTTAATGCAGTGAGTGGTTCTGATTGAGTTTTGATTGGTCACTTGAAGAATTCCCACTACCATTAAACGTAGTGCTAAGGTACTTGTATTTTCTGGATTCTCTATTGATGGATGTTGGAGACTTCAACTTGCCCATACCCACAGCTTGTTTTCTTTCTAAGGTATAACCCAAAGAATACCCATCCCGACCACGATTCATGAGATATTGTTTGTATTTGGTCTTGTAATGGCCAGAAGTATGGTTAATATAGCTTATTCGGGTAGGCTTTGGAATTTCCAGTTGCACAAACTAGTGTATAAATTGTTGGTTTTGTTGAGGAAAAACTGAGTTTGTTGCATAGCAACAATTGGAAGTTAACACATAGCAGCCCCTTTGTTAGGCTGTTTTAAACCTGTGTAAGATTTCGGTGGCTTGCAAAGGCTAAGAATATTCGTATAAAAATTCATATTAGCATTTTAAAATTTAGTTTAGGATATTTGTAGTTGAATGGAATTGGTTTAGGACCAATTGGAGCTCAAGGTATTGCAAGAAAAATCCAGAAAAGTTGATGATTTCCGTCCAGTATGTTTCGCGGCTGTTTTGAAACTACCTGTAGTAAAACAGCCATAACTTCCTGTAAGAAACTCCGAATTATGAACCGTTTGTTGCGTTGGAAACTAGATTTGTAGATCTTTCCAACGATATATAGCACACATACCAATTCCTTATATATTGGATCAGGTTTAGTATTAAACTCACTAGTTAAATTCAGATTTACATAATAAGTAGCAACTGCAAACAAAGTGTGAATAATTTGTGTTGGTCTTCTTCAAGTACTAAATCGGTTAATTCTAACTTGTGTTCAAAAAGTGGTTTCTCATGTGTTGGTTAAGTCAAAGTTGGTTACATTGTTAAAGTGTGTAACATAAGGCATATTTAAGTAAGACAGTTAGCCTATGGTATTTAAATAGCAATGATATATTATTATTATATCTGTGGGTAGTGGATTACCGTTCACCCTAGCTATTGAGAGCCGGGGGTAGTGAACCTGCATCCACCACAGACATGGATTCTGGGGTAGTGACTTGTGTGAAAAGTTTATACTCTTGTCCAGCATGTGATACACGGTTCTGGGGGTTGAGGACGGCCGTTCACCCTAGCTCATGAGGGGCCGAGGGTTGTGAACTTGCATCCTCCTCAGAATGTACCACAGCAACCCGTAAAGTCAACTAGATGGTCTCAGTGAGATCACTAACTCGATGGTCTAATAGAGATCACTAACTCAATGGTCTGAAAGAGATTACTAACTTGCTATGGTTGGACTGGGTTGTACTTGCAAGCTCATGCATGTTTCATGCTTGAGTGCTCCGCTTTGGAAGAGCAATCCTAGCTAGATCTTTCTATTGTAAGTCGTGAGGTGGCGATTGGACATTTGTGTTAAACTGTTGTTATTGGTTGTTACTGAGATTTTACTGATATTGCATTTTGGATTAAGTTGAGTTTATCTGTTGATGATTTATGATTCCGTAAAGTTCAAGTATTGTTTACTTGAAAATGAAATGCCTCTTAGACGATTTTGCCAGAAATTGATTTAGCATGTTACTTTAATGTTTGAAACTGCATAACATGTTTTTATCATGCATTATGCTGCTTACTGGGACGTTAGTCTCACGCGTTGTGTTTTAACGGTTTTGTTTTCAGATAGATCTGCAGAGCAAGCACAAACTGGGGTAGGCAGAAATAACGAACCTAATGATGATTACCACCCTGAGGATTATTATTATCCTGGATGGGGTTGGACAGCACTTATTTTTTTTTTGGTAGTCATCTATTTTTGGATCTTGTATAAATTGTGTATAGAGAGAGAGAGAGAGAGAGAGAGAGAGAGAGAGAGAGAGACTATGTATATGAAACTTAGTGAACTTTATTTTTGATCTGTGTATGTTGATGGTTTAGTTCGTGAATAGATGTATATGGTTTATATACATGTTTGTATTATCAGGTTATTATCAGGTATTGGGGGCTTAGCCCATTCTTGTATTTACAGCCGTTATATAGTAGTTTTTTTTTAAAACTTAGGAATGCGTTTCTGGGACCTCACCTGATGTCAAGGAGCCGGCATATACCTTAAATGAACATGTCCGGGTCCGGGGCGTCACAGCCTTCACGTCCTTCTGCTTCAGCTCCTTAGCAGCTTGAGCGGAGGATTTCTCTGGAATAATAATTCCATTCTCGACTATATCCCATAGGTCTTGGGACATGAAGTATGTCCTCATTTTGATGCTCCAATAATCATAATTTTTGCCATCAAAAATGGGGATAGTGAGAGAAGCAGCACCTTGATTGGCCATGGCACCAACGTTATAGTGCGGAAGAGCACGCACAAGATGAATCAAACAAGGCTCCGATACAAATTGTTGGAAAAGAAAATGGGTAGAAGAGAGAGAATAAACAAGAAAATAGAAGTAGGTGAGAGCCCGTGTCTCTCAACTTAGTTACAAGGTATATTACCTTGTTTTTTTATGATACATTAAATGAGGACAATTGAGCCCTATTTATAGATATTCATAACCGACTAAGAGCCTACAATTTTTGACTAACCTCAACCTCCTTTGACTAGCTTCTTTACAAAACCGCCATACAATAACCGACTAAACAAGGGTCGGTTTCTCAAAACTTTTAGAGTCATTCAGAAAATTGCATTATTATTCAACAAGCACAGGGCTCTGGTAAGTAAATGAGGAGTAACAAGGAACATAAAAGACTTGAGAACTCATTGCTGGGGTACATACAAGTGCCCATGGAAGTCAATAGTATAAGGGCTTTTCGTTAAATAATTAAAAAGGCCTTGACAGAAATTTGGAAGGAAACTAGCGTATCTTCGAGGAGTCTTCCCCCTCCGACTGTGTACGTATTTGAGGACTATCGTCGGGAAACGCTGACAACTACTTTTACTGGTGGAGAGCAGAGATTCCGATCCTAAGCCTACAGACTTTTTCAAAAAGCAGATCTTCTCAGAGAAAGACGTGTCCTCAATTGTTTCATCAGATTAAAAGTAGTTGTCAACGTTTCCCAACGACAGTCCTTCTAATTACTCGTCGGACGTGCCCAAAGGGTTGGTCTAGTGGTCAAGGCTTGGGGCTTGGGGGTGTGCTCCCTTCAAGGTCTCAGGTTCAAAACCTCTTAGGTGATATCAATTCTTTGGGGCTACCTCACTACAAAAAATTAGATTTTTTTCAGGGTTCATAAGAATGCCGCAAAATCTAAAATGAATGTATCTATAGCTATTAGCGACGAACATTGCGGTGAACTTACTTTTATCGCTAAAGGTCATGTCGCAAATAATTTACCAACGTTCTTTGAGTTCGTCGCCAAAGCTAAACATTTGCGACATTCTATGAGTGTCGCTATGTTTGCCACTTTAAATGTAGTACAACGACACCCATATGAATGCCGCTATTTATTTTTTTTAGCAACACACATATGAATACCGCAATTTGCTTAATTTAGTGACCCACTTGTGAATGCCGCAATAAGTGTTATTTAACGACGAACAAATGTATGACATTATAGATTTAAATTCTCTTTTTTTTTTTTAAAAGTTCATTTTGTAGCTTCCTTTAAACCTGTGTAAGAATTAATTAACCAATAAATCCAATAGAATTCCAACGTACTGTAACAAAATAATACATTCAACAAATTAAAATAAAATAATACATTCAACAATCCCTTAAAGGTTCAAACATGTGAGCATGAGCAATAATCCCTATATAACCCCCTTGTTTCCTCTGCATATGTGCCAGCACTTCCCACCATGTTTTCCTAAGAAAAAGAAACCACCAAAAATAAAAAGGTACAAAGAGAAACAAAAAGTAAAAATAAGGAAGCAATCCCTACATCAGAGTCAACAATATAAAGAGCAGAAAAATATTTACCTCCTCTGCACGTAACGTCCAGTATTGATCATTTATATTCTCTATCTTTTCATTTGGTGGGAAAATCTGCAAGCAAGTGATTGCAAAATAAAAATGAATTAAAAATATAAGGTGGCCTTTGACAGTCTCAAATAAAGTGATTACAGCCTGCTCAAGAAGCATCAGTACAAACTTCTTTTTTACCATCCATCTCCACATTCACCACCAAGATTAACTACAATAGGGTTCATCAAGCTGCAGCCATTTCAAAGGAGCTCAACCGAGCAATAGGGCCAACAGTGTCAAGTCAAATGGTTTTTTCTCACTGCTTTACAAATTATTTCCATTTCATTTCCCCTCAAATGAGCACTATTTAGCATGACAACAGACATTAAAATTACCCCCAAAAAACAAATTTATTTTCTTTTTGATGAGGCAAAATTTGTGAGAGAAACATGTAAACCTTTTGGCTGATACAGTACCTTATAGATCTTGTGATAGAAACATTCAAGCAATCTTAGCTCTGCATTAGGATGAGATAATTCAACCTGCTTCAGAATGATTCACAAGCAAAATCATTTAATTTAGTTCAACTATCTGCAACTATTCTGAGACCTGTGACTACAAAAACTTGGAAAAAAAATAGAAAGACAAAAACTTGGAAAAAAAAATATAAAGACAATAAATACAATTATCAAAATGCATACCCAAACTATTTTGGAGTAGCAGTGAAGTTAGTTGGCCTAATTGAGAGAATCAAGTTTGACTTTCCAGATCAGACAATAGTTGAAAATGGGCTTATCAACTCCCACTGGTTTGCAACAAAAGTAGTAAGTTAAGTTACATCCAACTAAAAAGATATGAATGCACTTACATAAAAACAGCAGTACGAGTAACATCTGAAATGGAGAAATGCATTAAAATGAGCAGTTCCTACCTATAAAAATAACAGAGGAAAAAATACCAATGAGACTTACACTAAGAATTATTTCATCAGTAAAATAAAGAATCCTCTCTGAAGGCATAAACCTGCCCTGCATCACTTATCATTTGAATTTTCTTGTGAGGAATTGATCGATCTAATTCCTACCTATAAAAATACAGTATCTTGTAATATAGATCAAAAGCGTAGCATATTATGGTCTGAATATAATCAAAAAGGGATTCAACCTGAGTTTACTTGATCTTCTTCTTAGGCCTTAGCTGCCCAAAAAAAAAACACAGATTTTCAGTTGCCTAGTCCATGATGTTTTTAGAAATGTATCCATCCAGTGAATAATGGTCTGAATATAGTTTTCATTAAAGGAAACAAAAAGTAGAAGAAGATTAGCGATATAAAGATGATATAACATGAATAGCACCTGATTGCTATGACCACACTTCTTTTTCCTGCAGTTCACAGCCCTTGGATGCAGACGAGCATAGCATCTGTGGAAAATAAAAATACTAATTGAAGAACGAAGAAAATAAACATTTGGACAAGGACAACACAATATTGTGAGACATGGAAATGTCACCTAAGATGACTTCCGATATCGTCATGCGGGGATCAATAAATGTCATGAGTCGCCACCATCCAAGTTAAGGTGTGAATGGACACCAAAGGGTTCATAAAAGCCAAATAGAGCCCAAGTAGCTCTAATATAAGGAAAAATCTAGAGATCAGGTAAGGGGAATTATTTATGAGCAGGGGAAGGTGTTAGGCACCCCCACTCATCCGTCTAAGACGGTTGCCACATGCTTGCTCATGCTAAGGATTGTTTGCTAATCAAAATAGACAAAGGATGCTTAAAAGTAAGCAAAATGTAAGTGATTATTCCACATGAGTAGTCCATTGAATATGAACTCTCTCCATGGATATATCACCTCTTAGAACTTCATGAGTGAATAAAAATCAAGGTAAAAATTGAAGCAAAACCAATTCAAGGCAAATCTGGAAAAATCAGATTATGAGATGAGAACTTGAAAGCTTCGATTAACCATAACTCACTCAATTTAAATCCAAATCCACTGAAACCAAAGCCATTTGAAAACTGGTATATATTAGAGTATACAGTAAAACATTCGGCTCAATCCGATTTAAAACGAGAGAGAAATCCACATTTGAAATCTGCAGTTATAACTCGGAAAAAGTGGTGAGTAGGCATTTTAAAAGCCTTATTCGTGGAGTTTGGCTCAATAAAAATCCATGAAAATTTGCATGGAAGAAATATGTTGTGCCATCTTTCCAAAGAAATAAGTCTCACACCAAACTCTATCCAGATGTGGCTTGTGTGCTCTATTGAACAGGCCTAAAAGACCACAAATTAGCTCTGGACTATGCCAACGAGCAGCTCTGAGTCAATCTAGCACACAAGGCACAAAACAGATCAAAATCTTCTGAAACAGTTGGAAATGAAGATAGACTTCTCAAGGAAAACTCAGAAACTGAAATCACTTGAAACGGATTAAAACTGAGCAAATGGTGCACCATCAAAGCGGCAAGTTTAGCAATCTGGGCTGAACTGACTTACAGACTTTGAACAGATAGTGTCAAAAATTGGCTTCATAAAAGTAAACGAAATTTTCCAGATATAAACTAGACATGCTCATCTATCACATGTCTTTGGAATCACTCAAAAATTCATCCGGAGGATGAAGTTATAAGCATTCTAAGACAAGCCATAGATGCTGCCCTGTTTTGAAGATCTTTAAAGAGAAAAACAAAACTAGTGTGTGTGTAAGTGAATTCGACCAAAACACTTGGAAATCAATAGAAACCATCTCATGAAGTTCTAAAATTCATTCTAAGGCCAATAACCTCAGATTTCCCGTATTAAACATGGAAATCCAAGATCTAACTTATTTGATGAAAATGGTGAAAAGTGTGTGAATATGTGGAAATCCATTCTCTAGGAGAAGGCTGGAATCCATTGCTATTGAGAGCAAGGATTCACACAATTTCTCTAGAAGCAAATGAATAAACATCAGAAAAATCATCCATAGGCTTAAAATAACCAAATAGCATGCTCTTCATCACTTGTAGGTTCTAAGCCTAGAGGATCCATTCCTACTTCTTTTTCCCAAGGCTCTCTCTTCATGTTTTACGGCTAGAGAGGATTCCCAGGTACTTTGGAAGAGGTTTGGGGCTTCAAAAATGCACATAAGGCCTTACACTACAGAAAGGTAGAAGATAAGAGTGTAAATGTAAGGAGGAAGCTGGAAATGTAAAAAGAGCTTTACCTTGGTAGCTTGAGCCTTTGAGTAGACAATCCAGCAGAGTTCATCTTCTTCTTGCAGAGCTTCTATGCTTCAAATTGCCAACCATTTGCAAGAGGAGGACCCCTCTATTTATAAGCCAATCCAAGGGTAGAAAGGTCCCAAGGGTAGGCCTAAAAGTTCTTCTAGATTATTCCAATTCTCCTTAAAGGCTTGAATTGGAGTAATTTAGCAAGTTTCAGAGGGTGAAATAGGGAGTTCAAATCCCTGAGAGAGAGGTAATATGCGTAAATAAGGCTCAGAGATCGAGCCATTTCACAAATCCCCGAAACAGCCAAAACCGCATACACAGTGCGGTTTCCACAAAACCGTCACTATATATGCGGTTTCTATGCAAATTCACCTCAACCGCACATACAGGGCAGTTCCAATTCAGTTACGCTCGTCATGATTGCTGTCAACGTGGCTCAACGGCCGAAGCTTCCGGAAGCCACGTGGTAGCTCACGCGAGAAACATGAACATCAACCGTGCTGTGTGTGCGGTCGCAACTGCACATACAGAGCGGTTGAGACCAAATTCTCAGAAACCGTACATTCAGTACGATTAGCACCACTTTTGAGTGTTTTTGAGTGTTTGACGTATGTCAAAGCTCAAATAAAGCATTTAAGGTTCTTTTTGAGGGTTCTCTTATATTGAGGTACAATTTGGGGTGTCTACAAATATCCAACATCTAGTTCTAAACAATTTGTTAAAGAATACTATTACTGCCCTCCAGTAGTCTCAGAAAAAAAACACAACTATTGAAGAAACATAGCCAACTGTTTTCCCTTCAAGTATAAAAAAAAGGCGCAAATCCTATATGAACAAGAAAAAAAAAGGATAGTTCTCAAGCCCGCTGTTTCCCTTTGTTAGTCAATCCTCCATAGAATTTCTAGTAAGAAAATTGGAGAATATTGTCAGCACCTCATTTTTTGCACCCCCGGAAATGCTGAAAATAAAAACCATAACTGAAAAGTCAAACACTGAGGGGGCAAAAATTGACTTTTTGATCAAGTAATAATTGGTCACCTTGCTTTATCTCAATGGATAAAGAATCCCAACATGGTTCCAAAGCAACTGAGTTTGCTAGAATCGGAGTCCGGATGAAGGTTCTGCAGGCCGGTCAAACTTGAGAGGGAGCCGAAAGTTGACTTTCTGCTAAATCCCGAATCAGCTATATCACCCTATCCCAATGGATAGAGGACTCCGATATGGTTCTAACGAAACTGAGTTTGCCCAAATCGGAGTCCGGATGAAGAAGATATGAGCTGTCAAAGTTTCCGAGCAGCAAAACCGGAAACTGCACACGTGGCAAAGAAACTGCACACGTGGCAGCAAACGCAGCAAAATATCTCTGGGGCAATCTTTAAATATCCAAAACTTGCCAAATATCTCAAGGACTAAACCAAAATTCGCAGGGGCAATCTGCGGATATCTAAAAGTGTCAAATCGATCAAGTCGAGGGACAAATCTGTAATTTTTTCGATTTGTATCCAATCAAATATGTCGGATACACGTATTTTTGTGCATGTCCGACACTATTCATCGGATACAAAGAGATCCCCCCGCGAGATTCGAGCGGATTCGCCGACAGATTCGCTCAGAAAATTGAATTTCTGAAATGATTATGTTTGTATCCGACATTTTATGTCGGATACAAAGGAAGCTTAGTGTATCCGACATTAAATGGCGGATACAAAGAAAGTGTAGTGTATCCGACATTAAATGCCAGATACAAAAAGTTTGCTATAAAAAGGCAACTGCAACCCCATTTCGAAGGTTGGCTCTTCTTGGCTTGCTTCCACCCCTTTCCCCCCATTGTTCCATGCACGAAAGCCCTTCCTTTTCCCCCACCTTGCTCCCTAAACCCTGAACACTTTTCTTTTGCCTATTCTACCCCCACTTCCCTTTCTTCTTCTTCTTCATTTTTTCACCCAAGCAAGAAGGGAGGACCTGATGTTGGTGCAAGAAGGAAGCTGCTCCAGCCCTTCCTCCACTCAAAGGGGGCTCAACACACCTCATTCCAAGGTTTTAAGCCCAAGGTATCGTTTCTTGTTACCATTTGTTTCACATATATGGAAATAGAATGATTTCGAGAAGGTTTCAAGGGTCTTGTGTCTTTTTGTGTGGAAGGTATCTTTTAACCTGATGTTTTTGTGTTTCCCCTTCATCTTCTTCACATAAGATGGCTTCCCATGGTAAGGGGACCATCCGTACAGCTCCAAGGGAGGAAGATGCCCCATTTCATGTTTGTTTTCATGGTCTTTAGAGCATTATTTGGTTACTGGTTTATCTCATTTGACTAGGGAGCATGTTCCCTTTAACTTAGACTCTAATGTACCCCCAGATGTAACCCCCCTCTAATCCCTTCCCTAGATGGTTGTTAGGATTGAATGAATGGTTTATGTTTATAGGGTTATATTGTGAATCATGCATGACGTAGGTTTTTATGTGACTGTGCGCACCTGAAAAACGGTCGCACTGGTAGAAAATGGGAAATCGGAGTCGCCACCGCCTGATGGGGTGCAGGCGGACACCTGGGTGCCTAAGTTAGTCTAATTGGTTGGTCTGCGGCGTGAGATTCTAAGTAAGGTCTCATTTGTGGTTCGGGGAAGTCCGTAGACACCCCGATCCACCCTGTCGGTTGACAGGTCCCAAAGAGCTTCCTAGGTTTGAGTCAGCTGCTTATTTTGGTTCTCACCCGGTTCCTAATCCAGCATGTCATTTTAGTTAGGTCTCGGCGAGACCACCTGAGTGGTGTGGGTCCCTTTAGTTGATTTTATCTCGCTTAAATTAGGTGATCTGTGCCTGATGGTGTGGGCCCTGTTGGAAGGTCCACGGTGTCCTTGGTTGGCTGGGGTAAGCCCAGGTACCTATGTGGGCCTCTGTCTAAGCCTAGGAGGCCCTGTAGGCTTTGGTGAAGTGAATTGATTTTACCTTAAAGTTTAATTTGAGCATTTATGCAATTTCCCTGTAACAAATGGGTCTGCATTGATTTGCGGGCCCCTAGGTGGGCCCTCATGATGGTTGCCAAAACGTTTTCAAATTATCTTATTTAAATTCACCAAAGGGTTGTGGACATTGGGGCTTGGGGCCCGTAGTCCAATCTTAGGCTCGCAAGCCCATGTTCCTAAAGTTTAGGGTTTTAAACCCTCACTTGGTTGGTTGGTGGGCTTTGACGGGCCCGATAGGCCCTTGCCCTTGGTCTCGGCCAAACCACGCAATTTAAACGTCATTCCACACATCAAGGTTCGGGTGGGCCGCATTGGGTTTGGCCCGCCCGGTTCAATTAGTTCGTTTTACTTAACTTGCTTATTTGCATGCTTTTGGGTTTATCGGGCTTGATGGGCCCCGTTGGAAGGCCCATTAATGTTTCCAAGTTGGACCGTGGTCCAGGTCCCATGTTGGGTTTCCGGGCGACCCGGAAACCCTATTGGTTTGCTTGGTTTGGTAAAACCCAAAAGCATTCTTTGGGGTTTTGCCAGTTGGGATGCATCTGTGGGCTTCTTGGGGTCTTTCTAGGGCTGTGTGGGCCATTGCAAAGGCCCACCAGGGTGCTGGAGTTGTGGAGTCTCCAGCTGTTGGTCTCTTTTGGGTGGTTTCTACAACAAGTAAAGGAGGGGGGAGGCATGGGAAGTTGCCTCCTCCATTTTGGATCATATATGTCAATAAACAAGGACCAAGGTGTCCATGTTTGGTCTCTTAGATTCCACCAACAGCAAGCATAATTGATGATGCAACCCAAACTCAAGAGATACCTAAAGCATGCTCCATGACATGAAATGTGCATGCATGTTTCCATGTGCATCTTGCACGGGACAGCAAACATTTGGGCTCAAGTTTATGCAAAGTGGAGAGGGTAGCATGTGTTGAAAATAATCTAACATGCATACTACAATGGGGGTTCATGCATGCACTCAAAGTAGTTAACCAAAGAGGCATGTTACACAAGCACAAACAAAAAAGTAAATAAAAAAACCTGCTGGAATAGGGGGACAGCAACTGTCATGGGGTTTTAAGCATGCTAAAATAAGCAAGTAAAAAGGGGGGAGAGGGCATGCTAGTGTACGAAATCCAAAGCATTGAGGTTGGTAAAACAGCAACACTAGTAAAAGTGGTGGGAGAGCATGGCAGCAAACACAAAACAACGAGCACACTAAAAAAGGAGGGGATCTCATGCAAAGCCATGTACAAATGAAGTAACAAAACAAGAACTCAGCATGCTCCTTACCTAGACGTGGGTGCAGGTGTTTGTTGGGTTAAAGAACTTGAAAACAGATTTTTAATGCATACAAAACCCAACTAGATGATGTAGTGCACAAAGCATTTTGATGTATGCCTTATAAATGCAAACATGTGCAAGCATGTGGAGCATGTTCACAATCAAGTGGGCTGATCTCCTACAGCCAAAACAGTGACTGAAATGGGGTAAAGATCATGATCGATCATACAAAAAAAAATCAGCAAGAATGAAGATGCCTACATGGTCTAGAGATGAAAGCATACATGCCTTGACTATTGATGCACGATGGGAGAACTTTATGTTGATTTTCAGCATGCTTACCTTAATCTAACCCATTCATTTAACTTGAGAGAAGACACTTAAAGAAAGGGAGAGTAAGGGGGATTATGCAAGGATACATGAGATTACCACTTGAGAGGGAACACATTCCCTCAAAACACCCAAAACAGTAACTTAAATGGCCTAAAAGTGGAATGCCACCATCTCTCCACTTCCCATGAAAACCCTACGAATACCATCTTACCTTGGAGGCTTTCATATGGTGGAAACAAGAGGATAATGCATACCCCATTAGCATGGAAATAGATCTTATGACGTGGAAGAAACCAAGCATGGTAAAATCTTTAGAAAACCTTCATTTTAATATATGTGCCATAAAATATGGTAAGGAACCTTACCTAGGGATCTTGAGACCTTCTTGAGGTGTGTAGGCTTCTTCTTGAAGCTTGGACAAGAGTTGGAGCACCACTTTACAGCTCCACCAGCAGCAACTCCTCCTTTAACTTGGATGAGGATGAAGAAGAAGAAGAAGAGAAGGGAGAGCTTGGCCTGGAATGGGGTGTGGGGTGCTAAGAGATGAAGGAGAGGAGAGGCTTTTTTTTTTCTTTGGGAGGGGACCAATTGGAGAGAGGTGGGAGAGATGGGAGAGATGGAGGGAGAGGTGGGGAGTAGTTCGAATGGGAGAGAGATGGGAGAGATGGAGTGGCTTAAGTGTGAGAGATGGAGGGATGGCATGTGTCATGGAGAGAGGGGTTGGGAGATGAGGTTGTGTTGGAAGATGGAGGGTTGGGTTAATGGAGATGGTTAGTGGGGTGTTGGGAGATGGAGGGTTGACATGTGTGATGGAGAGAGGGGTTGGGAGATGAGGGGTTGTGTTGGGAGATGGAAGGTTGTCTTGGAAGATGGAAGGTTGTGTTAATGGAGATGGTTAGTGGGGTGTTGGGAGATGGAGGGTTGGGTTAATGGAGATGGTTAGTGGGGTGTTGGGAGATGAAGAGGTGTGTTGGGAGATGGAGAGAGGGACATGTGGCAATTGGTTAGAGGGGTGTTGGGAGATGAAGAGGTGTGTTGGGAGATGGAGAGAGGGACATGTGGCATCCAATGTGGAGCTCCCCTTGTGCACACGTGGCATCCAATGTGGAGCACCCCTTATGCACACGTGGCATCCCACGTGGCATTGCTAAAATTCCAGTAATACCCTTAGCTTTGACTGTTCATATCTTCTTCATCCGGACTCCGATTTGAGCAAACTCAATTGCGTTGGAATCGTATCGAAGTCCTCTATCCATTGGGATTGGGCTAAACACCTGGCTCGGGAATCGGCAAAAAGTCAACTTTCAGCTCATTCTCAAGTTTGACCGCCCGCAGAACCCTCATCCGAACTCCGATTCCAGCAAACTCAGTTGCGTTGGAACCGTGTCGAGATTCTCTATTCAATGGTATAAGGCAAGGTACTTGGCATGGAAATCGAGGAAAAGTCAACTTTCAGCTCATCCTCAAGTTTGACCGCCCGCAGAACCCTCATCCGGACTCCGATTCCAGCAAACTCAGTTGCGTTGGAACCGTGTCGAGATTCTCTATCCAATGGTATAAAGCAAGGTGGCCAAATTTTATCTGATTAAAAGGTCAACTTTCCACCCCTTAGGTTTTAACTTTCTGTCCAGGGTTTGCATTTCCGGCACTTCCGGGAGCGCAAAAATGAGGTGCTTACAGTGACATAGCTACTGTTTTGGGGGTGCATGCCATTTTCCATCATCCACAAGCACTTGGAGCATGCATGTGAGTAAAACCCCATGTTTATATGTGACCATACAGCAGAACCACACGAGCCTATCTTTCTCCATGTTTTGTGTATTTCTAGCATGACCTTTCTTATTTATTCTCTTCTCTTTACAGCTGTCTTGCATTTGTAAAATCAGCCTTACCCTCTTCTTGTTTATGCATTTCGTATGCATGCTTGCACTTTCATTCATTAGAGGCATGATTAATGCATGCTTTGGTCATTCACTCATCTGGTTCCTTACATGGGCATAAGTACATTTCTAGCTCATAAGCATGGAAAATTCTCATACATGCATATTGGTATGAAGTTTGATCATCGGATTCTCTTGGTTGGTTCCAATCAATGCATGCTAGTTGCTGACTTTTAGGATGGAAGAGACCAAAACAGGGACACTTAAGTCCCTATTCCCTTGCTGAATTTAGTTCGAAGAGGAAGAGGGCAAACCCTCCGCCTTCTCCCATTCTTTTGGCTTTCCTTGAAAAGAAGCCTATTCTTCTTCACTTGAACCACTGTGGGCCCACACAGGGGCCCACGGATCTTTGGGAATACCCTAAGAAGCTTAGGAATCCAAGCCCACTGCAAAAAAAACCATGAAAAGGCCTTTTCCAAGCTGATCCGACAACTCAGGTCGGATCAGCAAGGTCCTGTGTGTAGCCAACCTGAAATGTCGGCTACAAAGGATTTTGTGTGTAGCCGACACCTCAGGTCGGCTACACTGTTAAAGTGCCAATTTTTGCTATTTTGTGATCTGTTGCTATTTTTGTGCTTTGTTAACCAATCCGGATGAACCAGAAGGGTTTCCGGGTCAACCGGAGACCCAAGATGGGCCATGGACCGACCCAGTCCAATTTGAGTCTGGTGGGCCTTCCAACGGGGCCTACCAAACCCGACAAACCCATTTTGTTAAATAAAGGCAATTAAATTGACTGAGTGGGCCGAACCCACTTGAGGCCCACCAAGGCCCATTTTGGAAGCATGATGATTAGATTTAGGCTTGGTTTGGCCGAGACCACGGGCAAGGCCTGTCAGGCCCATTAAGCCCATTGAACCCAACCAAGGTTAGGGTTTCCAAACCCTAACTCAAGAAGCCTTGGGCTTTAAAGCCCAAGCCCAGGTAAAGGGCCCCAAGCCCAATGCCTGGCCCACTTTAGTATAATTAATCAAGATAACACAAAATCACTTGGCAAACCATTGAATGGCCCACCCAAGGGCCCACAAAGCAATCCCAGCCTACTTGGCATGAAAGCTATTTAATTCTCAACTTGAACCTTAAAAATGAAGTCAAATTCATTGAACCAAAGCCCAAAGGGCCTCGCAGGCTTAGACCGAGGCCCGCCAAGGGAACATATGGGCCACATTTGGCCCACCAAGGGATCCGTGGGCCTTCCAACGGGTCCACCCAATCAAACTCACTTCGTTCAATAATAAGAAGATAAAATCCAGTAAAGGGACCCACACCACTTTGGCGGTCCCGCCAAACTTAACCAAATTGAATGCTAGAATAGGAATCGGGTAAGTGAGAGACCAAAGTTGACTCAAAACCAGGGAAACCTATGGGACCCGTCACTTGACGGGGCGGACCGGGGTATCTACGGACTTCCCCGGACCGTAACCGAGAACTTGCTTAAAATCTCAAGCCGCAGACCAAGCCTTAATAGACAAACTTAGGCACCTGGGTGTCTGCCTGCACCCCATCAAGCAGTGGCGACTCCAAACAAACCCGAGGCACGCATCATTTTGCATGCGCCTCATCGTGCGACCGAAATCAGGTGGACACAAATATATGTTAATAAAACAATAAATATTAAATCCTTTTCTTAGACTTTTACAATCAATTGCGAAGACAAATTACTTACCAATGTTCTCTCCATTTTGTCGATTCGATATAAAAGCAATGCCACAGTTTCGTTAATCGAGGTTATTTCTGTGTCCTTTGCTGCCATGGATTCATTAATGGAGGCTATTTCTACATACTTTGCAGCCATTGATCCTTTCAGCAAGGCCATTTCTGCATCTTTGGTTTGAAGCTCTTCCTTTAATGATTTAACTGCATCCTGTAGTGCAATATCTGTATTTGCACTTCCTCGAGTTGTAGAAGATCCCCACAAGGTGCTTGGAGTTGGGCCCAACCCATATCCACATACTCGGCCACGCCTCTCTTCTGTTCCCATAACTTGGGAATAAACATCATTTCTCCCGATATTATCTTGAGATTCAATTTCAGGTTGCACTTCCAATTGTATAGCGAAGGATCTGTTATTTGTGATTTTAGTCTTTTCCTTCCAAATACAAAGTTTATTCCTTCCAACTGTTCAAGCACTTCTACACCAGACATCATTATGGGAGGAGATCTCACCTCTACAGTGCCATCAAACCAATTCTTATTTGTACGAAACTTGTGATCAAAAGGCAAGAACCGACGATGACCCGTATAGCAAAACTTCCTACCATATTTTAGGTATTGGCTGCAAGTATCCTTATGGCAGGAAGGGCATGCAAGTCTACCTTTTGTGCTCCATCCTGACAAATCTGCATAACCTGGAAAATCATTGATGGTCCACAATAATGCTACTCGCATCTGAAATGTCTCTTTCCTAGAAGCATCATATGTTTCCACCCCAACTTCCCATAACTCTTTTAACTCTTGAATTAAAGGTTGCATGTACAAATCAATGTTGTTACCTGGTGCTTTGGGTCCCGGGAGGAGTAAAGACAATATCATGTTTGACTGCTTCATACATACCCAAGGAGGCAAATTGTAAGGAATGATTATGACAGGCCATGTACTGTGAGTACTAGCCCTATTTCCAAAGGGATTGAACCCATCACTTGCTAGCCCAAGCCTCACATTGCGAGGGTCTAAAGCAAAATCTAGGTTCTTGCAATCAAAGTCAATCCATGCTTTTGAATCAGCCGGATGCCTTAGAAAACCATCCTTTGTTCTTTGCTCATCATGCCATCTCATGTCTAAAGCTATCTTTGATGACATGAATAATCTTTGGAGCCTTGACTTTAGTGGAAAATACCGTAGAACTTTAGCAGGTGTGGGTTTTTTACTTCCTTTTGAATGCATGCCTTTATTCTTCCATCTAGAAGTGCCACATTTTACACATGAATCAATAGTAGAAGACTCCTTCCAGTACAACATACAATCGTTGGGACATGCATCAATTTTCTCGTATTTGAGGCTCAACTCATCTATAAACTTTTTCACTTGATAAAAACTATCAGGCAACACTAATCCCTCAGGGAGAACTTCTCTTTGGAGTTCAAGTAACAAGGTGAACAATTTGTTGCTCCAACCACCTAAGCACTTCAAATGGAATAATCGCAAAATATATGATAATTTGGTATGAGTTACACAACCTGGGTACAATTCTTGCTCGGCATCCCTCAAAAATTTGGAAAATCTTTCAAAATCTTCACCTTGTGATCTCCCTGATTCTAGCTCAGGCTCATCCATTCTATCATCCACTTCAAAATATCCTAAAGCAACCCGTAACATGTCACCCTTCTCAGCCCTTTCCACGTGCACATTGCTATCACCTTCCATCACATTCTCAATGTTGGAATTTAATTGATTACTAGACTCCCCTTGATTGTACCATCTCATGTTACGATGGTCAAAACCATTACAAATCATATGATCCTCCATCGTAATTCTATCTTGATAAAGTGCATTATTGCACTTATGGCATGGACACCTCAACCTCCCCCTGTTGGGTTTCTTGTGAGTAAATGCAAATATGACGAAATCCTTCACCAATTCCACATACTCAGGAGTAGTCCTTCAAATCAATCAAATTTAAAAATTATATCGATCATAATAGGACAATAATAGAAACACCTGAAATTGAGCATAATTTCTCGATCATACCTCTCCTCCTCTGTCCAACACCTATCCATCACTTGAGATTAATATTTATATTTTACTTTGCTGTTTGAGTTCTCCATTTTGAAAGAAAAAACAAATGCATAAAATTAATCAAACAAGAAATATTAGAACAATAGGAGAGGAAATTGCTCATAAAGACGACACATATATCACAATTTGAGTTACACATCTAAAATTTAAATAAAGTGAATACCACTTAATATGTTTGAAATGAAATTCAAATTCAAGTCATCTTCTCCGCTCACCCTGAATTAAAATCCTAACTACCACTAAACGGCTGCTTTTGTTTTGATAAAAAAAAATGTTAAATCTAATATTTAAACCTGGAAACTACAGTCATATCCTTTCATGCTATATCAGATCTTCCCTTGGATTTCTGACTTTTGAAGTCCTATTGTAGCTCCTGTTTTATTTATTTGACAGTATTGAATATCCTCATTTGCATATATGTACTAGCAATGAATTGCAGAAAGAAACCATGCATTGAATATGCTCATTTGCATATTTGTACTTTGTGTATAAATGGCAGAGATTTGCTTATCCTTCTTTTATTTCAAAGAAAAATATCCTGACATGTTGACACTAACAGGGCTGAATTTACAAGCCTAGGATCGTTAAATGCTTTCAAGAAGCCTGAGGAAAAGCTAAAACAGTTCCCAAAATTAAGCCCAAATTGATAAAACAGATTTTCGGAGCCCAATATGCTTTTTGGGCAGAACCAACTGATGAGGAGACCCATCTTAGGAAGTTGGTGTGTCCATGTTTATTTGATAAAACTTGGAACTCTGTTTTTTTACAGCCTGACTATTGTTCATAAACTATGTTCTATTTTGCTATAAATCACTTTCATTGAGCAGCAACTCAGCTCCAATTAGTGAAGACCTGAGAGATGGAATTTAAGAGTGTTCTCTAATCTAATTGCAATAGTGTGTTAAAGGCTCTACCACCAAATTGATATTTAATGCATGTAACAGTAAATTTGTGTGGCACACAGACCAAATTTTAGTGACATTTAGTAAGACTTAACTAAGCCAGCTCTGTAAATCGTTAGGCAATGAAGATAGAAAAGGACTTAAATCTAGAGGAAGATTCAAAAAGTGGCAGAATATCTAGCTGAAATGAACTATAATTGCTTCAAAGCATTAAAAACTCAGTAACAAGTAAAAGAAGCCAATACCAAAAAGGGAAGCAAAGTATGACAAAAAAGTATCCCGCTTTACAATCAAGCATCAGTTCTTTGTATCTAATAGAAAGCTCTTATCTTTTCTCTTGATCAAATAACTTAAAATTAATAAACATCCACCTCAACCAAATTAAAAACACAACAGAATATAGAAAACAGCTTTCACCAATGGGAGAAACTAGTAAATGCAGCATACCTCTATTGCACTTTGCACAGCACTAGCCACCTCAAATTGCACAAAGCCAAAACAAAACCCTTGTTGTTGAAAAATAAGTTTATATTCATTTTGTAAATGAGAGAATAAAAAATAAAAAATAAAAGGTTTCATCATGCCAATGAATGAATTCAAAAGTACCTTATTACAGAAGATATGAGCTCGATTAAATAAATCGACACAACAGTAGAGGTAAGAAGAAAGCGAAACTGAAGGAGAAACAAATTGAATGCATAAAAGAAACGTAATTAAATCGTCCATTACCAAAATCTGCTATTTCAAATCCCTAAAAAATATTGAATTTCCAACTGTCTTGAAAATTTTAAATTTCTATTTAACATACACAAACGGATTATTGAGTGCAAGTTCCTGACCTAGTTCAATGGAGATTCACACCCGTTGCTGAAATGAAATGGAAATGCTGACGACCAAGGAGTCAATGGTAATCAGATCAAAAGGGAATCAAGCGAATCATAAACCAATTCAAAAATGAAATAAGAGAGAATGTATATGTGGATTGATTTAGGGTTCGATTGCTGACCTACATCTCTGTTCCGCAATTCTTCGCAATTTAGTAGAACCAGTCGACACAACCAAAGATCTGGAACTAGCTTTGACGAAAACCAAACGGCAGCAGAGAGATCTAGCATGAATTGTAGAGAATATTTCACGGAAGTAAGAAACGAAGAACATATAAAAGAAAGTAAATGTTAGAAAGAACAGCATCTCAATCTAAAACCAAAAACCTATTATCAAGGGAATAATAACAAATACAAATAGCATTATGTAACAATCCTGCTCTTGCTCCTTCGAAATTGTGGGGCATCCAATCCAATTGAAGAGATCGATTGGTAGGAGCTCTATTTCAAAATGACACTGAGATCGATCGAACAAGTAGTTTCATTGATCATAACGAATTTGATCGTTCAGAGCGAGAGGGCCGAATCAAAAGGGGATCACCGACGAGAAAGAGGTAGTCTCTGTTTTGATCGTGAGTATGAGTTTCTGAGCAGACGTGGGAAAAAAATGCGCGTATCTGTGAATTATAGCAACGAAACTCTACGAGTGTTGCAAATAATTCTTTAATTAACGACAATTTTTAATAAACGCCACTAATATTTTTTTAAGATTTTTCTATTAATACAATTTCTTTTTTCTTTACCTACGAACATTCAAATATGTCACCATATAATATATATTGCAATATATATTTATGTTCGCCGCAAAATTTGTGTCACTAAAAAATTATTTTTTTGTAGTGCCTGCATAAGGTCTATGGGCCTTAGATTTAACCAGGCCATATATGCAGGGTCTTGCATGGGCCCTCAAGGATTAGTCGGTCGAGCATAAGTGGACCCGGATACCCTGAGTTCCAAAAAAAAGATTAAAGGCTCATAGGATGTATGACATCAGAGAAATACACCCCAGCAAAGCACGGGATAAATGGAAAAGGGTATTAACACTTTACAGGCAAGCAATTTTGTGTTTATTTTTCTTCTGCCATCTGAATTCTGCAATGGGTGTCATGGAGGAGCACTTCGATTTCCGTCACCTTTGACCAGTAATTACGCAATGAGTTAAGGAATTACGCAGGCTTCCTTAGGCCTATGAAAATTTCTTGGAATTACGCAGGCTTCCAAGGGCCTATGAAGTTTTGAAAAATATAAAATTTCAGGCTTCCAGTAATCCTATGAGTTTCTAAATTAAGGCTTTAGAAGGCCTATGAGATTAGGGAATTAATAAAGTTTCCCTAAGGCTTATGAGAATTTGAAATTCAAAGGCTCTCTCTCTCTCTCTCTCTCTCTCTCTCTCTCTCTCTCTCTCTCTCTCCCCCTCTCTCTCTCTCGTTTAACAATGTTTCCAGATGTAAAATCTCCTTGCAGAAAACTTGGAATATGTGATTTTCATATTTCATTTCAGAAATTTCACCAAAGCTATTCGATAAATTTCAACCCATCTGAAAAGGGATATCGAAATTACGTAGTTCGAGTCGCTTGAATTGTTTGATAATTATCATGTTCAACCGTGTTTTCCGGTACCCATTAGATGATGCATCTCAATCATTTTCTAAAAAGATCTGACCAAAGTCACGGATTCACTTAATAAAACAGCATAGGTCTAGGTTATATTTCATCACATCATTATATTACAGCAGAGGATTATTAGATTCTATATACTGATACATGATGTATTAGAGTAACTACTCCTAATCTCATCCACCAAGTAGTGTATGCAAAACTCTATGGCAAGCAAGGATCTAATCTTTCTTGTTTATCTCTTCTGGCTGAGGACCATAGAAATAAATCTCACGTTCATTGATTGGTTGCAGTGGCCTTGCGTTGTTCTCAGCGTACTGTAATGGAAGAATTAAGAAATAACAATTATAAGATACCAGCTGAAAAATCAGGCAAATTAAATTTTCTATGCAAATTAAAAGTGTAATCATTAGCTTACGTCGTGAACGGCATCCCTCAGTAACCTGACTTGCTTTAGTGAAACAATCCTCACCTAAAGATAATTTCAGATTTGGTGTGAATACCAAATTGTTAGTATCAAGCGCTTACCATTAGACCAATAACTTAAGTTATTGGTTAGAGTGCAACTTTATTTCCTTATACCATAGCAGGATGCTGGACCAAGCCCAACATCCCCAACAATCCCCCCCAGCACCTGCAACTACAAGCCAACACCTGCCAATTGGAGGCAAATTGCAGGCCACCGCTTGCCAACAGCAGGATGCCTTCTTAGGACCCCCTTGCGGGATTCAAACCCACAACCTTTTCAGGGTCCCTCCTTGCACTTGTGAACCATAGGAGGACAGCCAACACCTACCACAACCACACCGTGCAATATTGGGAATTGAACCCCCCCCCCCCCCCCTAACACCTATGCAACATAGGCTAGGAGCACACCTATATAAACCGCACACAACATGTTCTCCGAGGGACTTGAACCCGAGACCTGGGCTCTGATACCAATTGTTAGGATCAAGCGCTTACCACTAGACCAATAACTTAAGTTATTGGTTAAAGTGCAACTTTATTTCCTTGTACCATAGCAAGATGCTGGACCAAGCCCAACATCCCCAACACAAATTAATATCATGCTTGCAAAGGAAGTATCAGATGATTTTTTTTTTATTGCAATTAATAACTAGGTTAAGGAGATTGTACCCTTTTGTTGATAGTCCAAATGACACCTTCAGTACAAGGAGGAGTAGTGAGTGAGCCCGTGTATCTGTAAAACTTCTCACCATCTATCTTTACATGTCTAGGATCAACAATACCCGCATCTTTCATTTCCTTGGTATCAGATATATCCTTTATTTTTGACATCAACTGGCAACAAAATAGATACCATTTATCAGACACACACACACACATATAGAGAGAGAGAGAGATTTACCTCAGAGAGAAATGGGTCGGATTGGCCGATAAGGTAAAGGACCCCAACCACAGCTGTTTTGTTATCCAAGCTTTGATGAACCATGTGCAGCTCCATGGCATACCTGCAGGTTTGGGTTAAAGTTAATTGTTAGGATTTGAGCAGCCAAAAAGACTTACTTGAGAGATAGTTTCTTCCATAGAGAGGAGAAAATTAAGTACTTTTTGCCATGTAATGTGTGCTCGGAAGGAGAATGCCAGTGGCATTGCTGTAATGCGTAATCTGTGCCCTTAATCTGAATCGAGCCAGCATCACCTTCCCATTTAATCTGCATCCCGCCATAGCAGAAAACAAATTTGTTAAGAAAGCAATAACTGGACCTGTGAGTGATTCATCATTAAAAAAAAAAATTTGATGATTTTATAGCTATTTTATTGAAAAAAAATTTAAAAAGGTCTTTTTTTTTTAAATTAAGAATGGACTAATCAGAGATTTGGCATAGAATATGTGTGCGCACCCGATTTCGGTCGCACGACAAGGCGCACGCGTAACGACGCGTGCCTCGGGGTTTGGTTTGGAGTCGCCACTGCCTGATGGGGTGCAGGCAGACACCCGGGTGCCTAAGTTCTTCTTCTAAGGCTTTTGGTCTGCGGCTTTGAGATTCTAAGTAGGGGCTCGGTTGCGGTCTGGGGAAGTCCGTAGACACCCCAGTCCACCCCGTCAAGTGACGGGTCCCATAGGTTTCCCTGGTTTGAGTCAACTTTGGTCTCTCACTCACCCGATTCCTATTCCAGCATGCAATTTTGATTAAGTCTGGCGGGACCGCCAAAGTGGTGTGGGTCCCTTTACTTGATTTTATCTTTTTAATTAAGATGATCTGGGCCTGGTGGGGTGGGCCCCGTTGGAAGGCCCACGGTATCCCTTGGGGGGCCAAGTGTGGCCCGCATGTTCCTTGGTGGGCCAAGTGTGGCCCTTTGGATTTTGGCTCACTTTGAATTGATTTTATTTTAGAGTTCAAGTTGGATTAGTTAAGTGGATTTCATGCCAAAAGTGGGCCGGGATTGCTTTGTGGGCCCTTGAGTGGGCCCCACAATTGGTTGCCAAGTGATTTTGATTTTATCTTTCTTATCTGTGCCAACACGGGCCAAGTACTGGGCTTGGGGCCCTTTACCTGGGCTTGGGCTTGAAAGCCCAAGGCTTCCTGACTTAGGGTTTGGAAACCCTAAGTTGGTCGGGTTCATGGGCTTAGTGGGCCCGATAGGCCCTACCCGTGGTCTCGGCCAAATCACATCCTACTTTAATCATGCATGGCCCAATTAGGGCTTGGGTGGGCCTCAATTGGTCTGGCCCACTCAAATCTCTTATTTATCTTATTTAAGCATGAATGGGTTGGTCGGGCTTGGTGGGCCCCGTTGGAAGGCCCACCGGAAATCAATTTGGACCGGGTTGGTCCATGGCCCATGTTGGGTTTCCGGGTGACCCGGGAACCCTATTGGTTCATCCGGTTCGGTTTGGAAATAAAGCCCACATTCAGCAATAATCACATAAGAAAATGCACAAAATTGACACCCTATCAAGAAAATGCACAAAATGCACAAAATCGGCCTGTTTTGGACCTGGCGCTCACCTCCTGAGGTGAGCGCCAGGTGGGCGCCAGATGGGCGCCAGAACCGGGCGAAATTTTGACCTGGCGCTCACCCGATACCAGGTGAGCGCGAGCTGGGCGGGAGGTGAGCGCGAGATGGGCGCGAGGTGGGCGCCAGAATTTCACTTGGTTTTTAGGTGGGCGCGAGCTGAGCGCCAGGTGGGCGCCAGCTCGGCGGGAAGTGAGGTGAAAGGGGCGCCACCTCCTAGGTGAGCGCCAGGTGGGCGCCAGATGGGCGGCAGGTCACTGCAATTTTCAACTCTCTGTTTTTTTGAGATCTCCAACTCTGGCCGATTTTTTTAGGTCTGTAACTGTTCCACTAGCCTCCCAACATGCCCAGAACACCTCCCAACTAATTTTGGATTTAATCTAAACACATTTTATTTCAAGTTTTGAAAACCCAGAAAACTTACAATGCAACCATGCATTCAAAATACTTCACGAATAACTTGCCCAGGACACCTCCCCGGGCTTCGACCACTCCCCAGAAGGCACTTAGACTTGCATTGAAACTAGTCTAAGCATGATTCATGCTTCATCCCACAACCCAAAATCTCTTAAAAGAAAACAAACCCGATAAAAAAAAAACTGGTACAGATGCATTAATATCTTAAAAAAAAGGGGGTGATGGGAGCATGCTTACAGGGGCACCACAAGGAGCAAGCAGCATAGGCAGGGGGTTGGGGGGCATGTTAGCAAGTACAGCACAATAAAAACAAAAAAAACAGCATGCAGACATTACATGCATTTTTCTCCAACCGGCTGGACCTCAAGCATGCACACTAATATCCGAAGGCACGCTAACATCCGAAGAAGGGAAGTCGAAGGGGGGTTACAGGGATACAACAGACTTGTTTGAAGCGAGGGAACAGACTCCCTTTACTTTACTGAATGATCAACCAAAAAAAATAACTCTCCGAATAGTGGCCAGGGTGGTCTAAAGTGAGATGGACAAGCTTCCTACATCCTCATGGGTCTCCCTTACCCTCGGAGACCTCCGGGTCACCGAAAATACAAGAACATGCATGTTACAGTAAAGAGAAAGAACAAGCCCGATAGCATGCTTAGATAACTCCCATCTTGATATATGTGAAATAAAAATAGATGGGGAACAATACCTGAGGTTCTGTAAGCTCACGTGCAGGGTGGAGGCTCCTCCTTGAGACGAAAGTGCTGGAGCTTCCTTCCTTTGAACCTCCAACAGCAACCTCCCCTTTTTTAGGCTTCGTGCGACAGTGGAGAAGACAAAGGGGAAAAGGGGTGATTAGGCGGGTGGGGTGTTCTGGGAGCTCAGGAGTCAATGAGGGATGAGCCCAGAGGGAGCTCGGACGAAAGAGGGAAGGCCAACAGAAGTCTTGACAGCCAAAAAAATCTTCCAACACTTAGCTTTTTTTTTCCGAAATTTTCCAACCCCTCTGCGCGAAAAGTCACGCGAGTTATATAGGAGAGAAAAAAGGGGGTGCCGCTCACCTTGGCGCCCAGCTCAAGGTGGGCGCAAACCTGCTCTCCACGTCCGCGCGAGCGGCATAATGATGAAAATCATTTAATGCCGCCGCTCGCCGGACGTAAAAATCTAAAAATTCGGATTTAGTCCCTGGCAATTTTTGATTTAATCCGATATTCTCGGATTTTCACGGATTTAGTCCCTGGGATATTTTGTATGTTTGGATATTTACGGATTTAATCCCCGAGATATTTTCCTGCGCAACTCGCCACGTGTGCAGCTTTTTGCCACGTGCGCAGATTGCCGGTTTTGCTGCCCGGGAATTTCGTCAGCTCATATTTCCTTCATCCGGACTCCGATCTGGGCAAACTTAGTTTCATTAGAATCGTATCGGAGCCCTCCATCCCATGACCTAGGGGTAGGCCTCTGGATCGGATTTTAGCAGAAAGTCAACTTTTGGCTCTGCTTAAGTTTGACCGCCCGCAGAACCTTCATCCGGACCCCGATTCCTGCAAACTCAGTTGCGTTGGAACCGTGTCGAGATTCTATATCCAATGATATAAAGCTAGGTACTTGGCACGGAATTCGAGGAAAAGTCAACTCTTGGCTTTTCCTTAAGTTTGACCGCCCGCCGAACCTTCATCCGGACCCCGATTCCTGCAAACTCAGTTGCGTTGGAACCGTGTCGAGATTCTCTATCCAATGGCATAAAGCGAGGTGGCCAATTTTCACTTGATCAAAAAGTCAACTTTTCACACCCTTAGGGTTTGACTTTCTGTCAAGGGTTTGTATTTTTGGTTTTTTCTGGGAGCGCAAAAATGAGGTGCTTACAATATGCTCTGACAATTTGAATCTCTTTGTGGACTTCATCAAACTAACATAAGACGACCATTCTGAAAACGTGCTTGCATGTCTTTCTTTCAGTATAAGAAAAACTAATTTAAATAAGAAAACAAACAGAGATAACTGTTCATTAAGCATGTCCTCTAGAAAATCACCTGCAAACTACTTGATCAATTGTTCTCAATGTGATGGAATATATTACAGATAGAAAGGGAAAGTTATAGATGTCTTGTAGCAAGACAGAAGATGGCATTCTTACTTTTATATCATGGCCTCTATTCTTGAGAACTGCGCAGGAAGGTTTGTAATTCCTATTCAATCGTCCGAATCGGCGCACCACTCCAACTCGGTGGTCCGATAAATCGATTGGGGACTGCATCTTGCCCTTCTTACAATCTGTCCAGCTCCTGTTAAGATCTCCCCAGTGAGCAGGTCCATTTTCGCTCCCTTCAATATAACTGAATTCTTTCTGGTCCTCTGCAACATATGTTTCATGAATTTTCAGTTTGGTTTATCAAATATAAATGGCTCTAAATATCTCAAAGGCGATAAGTGTTTGTGTGTGTGTGTGTTTTTATCAAACGAGATCACAATATGGCATTACTGACCAACTTCCTGAGCTGTGGCTGAGCTCCAAAGTAAACCCAGAAGTACAAAGAGAAGAACAAAACTGAAGATAGGGTTGATCATATTCTTCATACTTTGCAGCCAAACACTTGCAAAAGGCACAACAATATGTATAAGGCTCAGAAACCACAAGTTCTTGTTTGTTTGGAGATTTGGTGAGATGGGAAGAGTCCTGATAGCTTTATATAATACTCCAAAGTACGGCAGCCTTCATGGGTCCAAGTTTATCTTTGAAAGAGGCGACAAATATTCAAATGTCCTGCGAGTTTCTCAGGTTCATTATTAGTTGTTACAACACTATAATCTTATTTGATTTTTCTCTTAGGAGGGACCATTTGTATTGTTTACGTATGTGGCAGGGCAGCTGCATGAAGTGACATCGCTTGATTCCTGTCTGCATTACCGTCATAAATACCAAGTATGTGCCGCGAGATTCAGCCCCATTAATAATTCCGAATTGACGTTGACTAGTGACAATATCCCCATCTTTTCTTTCTTACTTTCCTCGATCGGCCTAGAGGTATCTACTATGTAACGACCCGGACCCGGACATGTTCATTAAAGGTATATGCCGGTTCCTTGACATCAGGTGAAGTCCCAGAAACGCATTCCTAAGTTTTAAAAACTAACCAAAACAGGTATATTCAAATCCTAATTTTTTTGGAAAAACGGCTATATAACGTCTGTATTTACAAGAATGGGCTAAGCCCCAATACCTGATAAACACAAGAAAAACATATAGACAATATACATCATTCCAAAAACTAAACCATCCAACATCTACAGATTTAAAATAAAGTTCACTAAGGTTTTTACTCTCTTTCTCATTTAATTTATACAAGATCCAAAAAAATAGACAACTACAAAAAAATATAATGCCCAACCCTATCCAGGATAATAATAATCCTCAGGGTGGTAGTCGTCATCAAGTTCGTTAATTCTGCCTACCCCAGTTTGTGCTCGCTCCGCAGGTCTATCTGAAAACAAAACCGTTAAAACAAAACGCGTGAGACTAACGTCTCAGTAAGCAGCATAATGCATGATAAAAACATTTGATGCAAGTTTCAAACATTAAAGTAGCATGCTAATATATTGTACAATCAAACTCTGGCAACTCATGCTAAAACCATATCAATATCATGTAATAACATTACTTTGAATTCTGTGGAATCATAAAACAGATAAAATCAGATTAATCCAAACCACGATTTCAGTAAAGTCTCATGTAATAACAATGATTTAATTCACTTGTCCAATTAGCCACCTCACGACTTACAATGGAAAGATCTAGCTAGGATCACTCTTCCAAAGCGGAGCACTCAAGCATGAGACATGCATGAGCTGGCAAGTACAACCCAGTCCAACCATAGCAAGTTAGTGATCCCTTCAGACCATGGAGTTAGTGATCTCTATTAGACTATCGAGTTAGTGATCTCTATTAGACTATCGAGTTAGTGATCTCACTGAGACCATCTAGTTGACTTTATGGGTTGCTATGGCACGTTCTGAGGAGGATGCAAATTCACAACCCACGGCCCCTCATGAGCTAGGGTGAACTGTCGTCCTCAACCCCCAGAATCCATGTCTGTGGTGGATGCAGGTTCACTACCCCCCGACTCTCAATAGCTAGGGTGAACGGCAATCCACTACCCACAGATATAATAATACCATATCCTGGCTATTTAAATACCATAGGCTAACACAAATTATTTACACTTTGTTTGCAGTTACTACTTACTATGTAAATCTGCATTTAATTAATGAATTGAATACTAAACCTGATCCAATATATAAGGAATTGGTATGTGTGCTATATATCGTTGGAAATATCTACGAATCTAGTTTCCAACGCAATAGACGGTTCATAATTCGGAGTTTCCTACAGAAAGTTATGGCTATTTTACTACAGGTGGTTCAAAACAGCCGCGAAACCTACTGGACGGAAATCATCAACTTTTCTTGATTTTTCTTCCAATACCTCGAGTTCCGATTGGTCCCAAACCAATTCCATTCAACGACAAATACCCTAAACTAAATTTTAGACTACTAATATAAATTTTTACGCAAAGATTCCTAGCCTTCGCAAGCCACCGAAATTTTAGACTACTGACCTCATCTTAAGGTTCTCTAACAGAAGGTAGCCTAGACAAGTCTCATTTCCTCAACCCCATTTCAGAACCTAAATCAGTATTTTTCTTATGCCAAATCAAACCTAAAATAGAAATCTCATCACAAATAAGAAACCATATTCGTACCAAGAAATCCCTTCACATTCTGTCTATACTCATCAAAACATCATACAATCTACAGCACTCCAATCTTGATCAAATTACCACAACATGATCACCCAAAACAAGCATGCTTCATTACCAACGACATTCAACAAGGTTGGTCACAGATTTAGTATATTATCCAAACAGTAAATCGACCCACCTTTTATAATTATCTTGTCATCTACAAAAATAGTTAGACAGGATTGAAGAATTAATTCACCCAATCAAACTCCTACACTAACAGCAATTCAATCAAATTACTCCAAGAAATTCAAATTAGGACCTAGGCTCACTCCAACGCCAAAACCAAATAGCAACTACAATCGCTGGAAACCACCATCATCCATTAGCAAATTTAATATGAAAATATAGCAATATAAATCCATCCAAATAACTACACAACTTTAAATTTTCGTATGGTTCCATTTCCATCTCGATTTCAGCAACATAAATCCAGCAATAGAAATCTCGTTAAATCCCATCATGAATTAAGGTTTTAAACTAGTCTATCGATCACCCCAAATAATGACTGACAAACAAAATTTCAACCCAACAGAATAACCTTTGTCAATCCATTTCAAATTGCAACCCAACAGAATAATCTGTTTCAATCAATTTCATAAAGCGAACCACAATCCTAACTAAACAACCCAACTGCACATCTAAGAAACTGAAACCATCCCCAGGTTCTGATCTAAGAAATCGAACTGGTGTATTTGATGGCATTTTGGTGAAGCCACGTGAACCCACAATCGATAGAAACAACAGAGGAATAAACAAATTGACCGAAATTAGTAGAGGAAACCAACAAAGGAAATAAATCAATGGAGATCAATTAAAAAAAAGAGCAATCGATCAACAGAAGAAAAATATGCTACTTACAAATTCGCGAAATCCACACGCCCACTCCCTCTTTCCTTCTTCCTCCCTTCTTCTTCTTCTCTTCTTCTGTCCTCTTCTTCTTCTCTCTTTTGCGACAAACCCTCACAAACACCCCTTCTTTTCTTTTTTTTTTCCTTTCTCTTCTTCCTCCTTCTTTTTCTTTTTCGTCTTTTCCTTCTCCTCCCCTCTCCTCCACGTTTTCTTCCTCCTGCGATCTCCCCTTTCTTCTGCAGTTTCTTCCTTCTCCTTTCTTCTTCACGTTTTTCCCTTTTTTTTTCTAACCCTAACACAATTCCCAAATTGTAGACACCCCAAAATTGCGCTGAGAAAATAATGAATAATTGGCCAAAACATTAAAAAATAGTGGGTTTTCTTGTAGCCAATGCAAAATTTCGAATTGAAACATTTTCCCTTGTATCCGACACAAGTCATCAGATACAAGCAAGGATGTTTATATCCGACACAAGTCGTCGGATACAAGCAGACATAAGTGTATCCGACAAAATGTGTCGGATACAAAAATGTCCACTTGTATCCGATCTGAGTTGTCGGATACAAGGTTTTTGCTCAAAATTAGGGTTTTCCGAAAGTTTTCACTTTTTACCATCATATCCTTTGTTTAAGGAGTGGAAATCTCAGAAATAGCCTTAGGGTTTAAGTTGGTGGACTCTAGACATCATTTTGTGTCTAGCATTAGGGCACCCCTAACCCTAGCCTTTGCCTATAAATAGGAGGTCCCTCCTCAAACAAATGGCCAAGAATTTTTGAGAGCTAGAAGCTGGAGATTGAAGAGCTCCAAGTGAAGGGAAACCTCTGCCCCATTGCTTCCAGCACCCCCAGGTAAGCCTGGAACTTCTTTATTTTTTATGTCTTTACATTCTAGGGTAGTTCTCTTCTTCTACTTTTCTGTAGATGTAGACACCCCAAATTGCACCTCAATATAAGAGAATACCTAAGAAGAGCTTCAAAAGTCTTATTTGAGCCTTGACATGTGTCAAACATTCAAAAACTTTCTGAATCAGTGCCAACCGCACTGTGTATACGGTTTTTATAATTTTGATCTCAACCGCTCTGTATGCACGGTTGCAACCGTACACACAGCACGGTTCAGGTCCATTCTTGTTGCGCTGGCGGCCACGTGGCTTCGCGAAGCTTCGGCCGTTGAGCCGCGTGGACAGCAATCAATTAAAGCATAACTGAATTGAACCGCCCTGTATATACGGTTTGGTTAAATTTGTAAAAAACCGCACTTTGAGTAACGGTTGTGTAGAAACCGCACTGAGTATACGGTTTTGGCTGTTTCGAGGATTTGCGAAATGGCTCAATCTCTGAGCCTTATTTACGCATATTACCTCTCTCTTGGGGACTTGAACTCCCTATTTCACCCTCCGAAACTTGCTGAATTACTCCAATTCAAGCCTTGGAGGAGAATTGGAATAATCTAGAAGGCCTTTTTGGCCTACCCTTGGGACTCTTCTACCCTTGACTTGGCCTATAAATAGAGGGGTCCTCCTCTTGCAAATGGCTGACAATCTGAAGCTTAGAAGCTCTGCAAGAAGAAGGAGAACCTCTGCTGGATTGTCTACTCAACTGTTCAAGCTACTAAGGTAAAGCCCATTTGAGTTATTGCTTCTTCTTTAGATTCTAGCAATCTCTCATCTTCTACCTTTCTGTAGTGTAAGGCCTTGGTGTTGTTTGTAGCCCCAAGCCCCTTCTAAGGTACCTCGGAATCCTCTCTAGCCGTAAAACGTGAAGAGAGAGCCTGGGGAAAAGGAAGGTGGAATGGATCCTCTAGGTTTAGAACCCACAGATGATGAAAAGCATGTTATATGGTTATTTTGAACCCTTGAATGCTTCTCTGATTTATTTTGTATTTGGAGAAGATATGAATCCATGCTCTCAATAGCCATGGATTCCAACTTTCTCATAGAAATGTGATTTTCCACATCTTCACACCCACTTGTCACTGTTTTTGCAAAGATATGCTAGATCTTGGATTTCCGTGTAAATATGGAAAATCTGAGATCATTGGCCTTAGAATGAGTTTTTAGAACTTCATGAGAGGGTTTTTTGTTGATTTTTGAGGTTTTGGTCGAATCCACATGCACACATGCACTGGTTTCCATGTTTCCTCTTCAAAAACTTCAAAATAGGGCAGATCTGTGGCCTGTCTTGGAATGCTTATAACTTCATCCTCCGGATGAATTTTTGAGTGATTCCAAAGACATGTGATAGATTGGAAAGCCTACTTAATATCTGGAAATTTTCGTCCACTTCCATGTAGCCAATTTTTGATACCATCTCTTCAAAGTTTGTAGGTCAGTTCAGCCCAGATTGCTGAACTTGCCACTTCGATGGTGCACTATTTGCTCAGTTTTAATCCGTTTCATGTGATTCCAGTTTCTGAGTTTTCTTTGAGAAGTCTATTTTCATTTCCAACTAGTTTCAATAGATTTCAATCTGTTTTGTGCCTTGGGTGCTCAATGGACTCAGAGGTGCTCGCTGGCATAGTCCAGAGCTCATCTGTGGTCTTTTAGGTCTGTTCAAGAGAGCACACAAGTCACATCCGGATAGAGATTGGTGTGAGATTTTTTTCTTTGGAAAGATGACATTACACACTTCCTCGATACCAATTTTCATGGATTTTTATTGAGCCGAACTCCACGAATAGAGTTTTGAAAATGCCTACTTAACGCTTTTTCTGAGTTATAACAGTAGATTTCAGATATGGATTTCTCTTTCATTTTGAATCAGATTGAGTTGAAATTTTTACTGTATACTCTACTATATACCAGTTTTCAAATGGCTTTGGTTTCATTTGATTTGGATTTAAATTGAATGAGTTATGGTTTATCAAAGCTTTCAAGCTCTTTTGACCTAATTTCTCCAGATTGGCCTTAGCTCGATTTCCTTCATTTTTACTTTGATTTCACTTCACTCATGAAGTTTTAGAAGTGATGGATCCACGAAGAGAGCCTAAGTTCGTTAGACTTCTCATGTGGAAGGGTCACACACATTGTGCTTGTTAAGCACCTCTTAGTTCATTTTACTAAGAAATGATTTAAAGCATAAGCAAGCATGTGGTAACCGTCTTAGACGGATGAGTGGGGGTGCCTAACACCTTCCCCCGCTCATAAATAATTCCCCGTACCTAATCTCTGGATTTTTTCCTTGTATTAGAGCTACTTTGGCTCTATTTGGCGTCTATGAACCCTTTGGTGTCCATTCACACCCTAAAATGGATGGTGGCGACTCTTACATCTTATCGATCCCCGCGTGACGATATCGGAAGTCATCTGAGATGACGAATCCATGTCTCACAACTGGCGACTCTGCTGGGGATGGGTGGAATTGAGCCATGTTTTGCTTGCTTGTATTTTGCTTGATTTTTGTTGATGGTTTGATTGTTTGATTGATTGTAATGAGCATGCTAAAATTGTGTGTTTTATTTCTGAGAATCCAAGACCCATGAGAATAGGGTATGTGAGGTATCCTTGATTGTATTCAAAACCATGTTAGGAAACATAGATAGCCTTGCCCTGCTAGATTGCCATGTTTCCATGATAAGCATGTTTTGATTTAGGCCTTAATGCCATGAATATATAATCTGAAATTTTTTGAGAGATGTTTTGAATATGTCAAGCATGCTCACCATAATTGAATGCTATTTGTTGTATGATATGATAACATGCCTCCATGTTTACATGATTGTGTGAATGCATATTTAGATGAAGCATGCTAGGTTCTTTTTTTAATTGGATGTTCCCATGTTTATTTACTTCAAAAATGATCTCTATATCATGCCTTGGTGTGTATGGCTTGCATGGCTGCGAAAAAAGAGAGGCAAGGGTGGGACGTTGTGTTGAATGTGACCCACTTTTTCAAATGCACTTGTGCACTTTTTTTCTTTTTTACACAGCCTACCTATCACCTATAGGAAGTTGAACAAGAATGTGTGTAGCTTGGCGCACCGAGGTCGTTACTTCGGAAAGCGAAAGTGAAAACATTCACCTTAGAGACTTTGAGCCAATGATGTGATGACATGGTGGATCTAGAATTCTGGTCATACACTAGGCTTGAGCTCTAAGTTGCCAATAAGCCAAAACCCAAAACCCCCACGCTTGAAGGTGGAGAAACACCATTTTTGGCCAAAATAAACCAAATGCGAGGGGAAAAAGGGCTTGTAAAGAGGGAAGGCCATCTTGCATGGCTCAGGTACCCGAGGTATGATATGGACACCATTTTGAAGGTAAACAGGAGATAATATGGTATTTTCAGTTTATTCCTTATAATGGCCTTTTTATTTTATAAAAAGCATGCTCACGGTGTCCATTTGTTGGGATTTTGTGCTTCCCAGAAAATTACTGTTAGCCTAGGATGGGTGTAGCCCTTAGAGAGGGTTTTTACTCTCCTTAGGTGTCAGTCCACCCAAATGCCCATAGGAGGCTCCCAAAAGTCCCAAATTCCATGCATTAGGTGTCCATTTTTAGGAGGGAGCCTAGGCCCTCCTTTGTATGAATATGGCTAATCCTTTTTCCTGCAGGGAATTTGTGTGTGAAGGCCATCCAAGAGCTGCTGGTGCAAAGGGCCTCTTCTTTTTCTTTTGTGTAGAAATTTTCATTCTCAAGCCCAAGGAGGCCAAAATTGTCATTTTTATTTTGATTCGTGCCCTTGAAGGCCAATTTGTATTGTAACATATTTCTTTTATTATAAGAGATCTGTTTGTGCATATTTATGGTCTCCCCATGCACCTTCATGAAATTCTTGGTCTAAGCGGGCTTTCAATGCCGTTTGATGTGCCAAATGCCCAATCTGGGGCAGTCTGAAAGCCACCCAATGGTGAACAGTGTGTTTGGACATTTAACCAAGCTAATAAAACCAATCGGAAAAAGAAACAAATCAAGAATCTCATTTTCGGCTTGCAACCGTCCTGAGTATGCGGTTGTCTGCATTTTCGCTGCAACCGCATGTATCATACGGTTTGAGCCAAACCGTCCTGAATGTACGGTTTTAAGCCGAAATCCCATTCTAGCCTTGCTAATTAAACATTTCGGGGTCCTTTTATCCCTAAGCCATATAAGCAAGTGGGCAGGTGTGCTAAATAAGATAAATGGCATATAAACCATTCCAAATACACCCAAATCAAGATATTAAGGTCATTCTTAACATTTTCACCTAAATTGAACAAATCAACTCAACTCAAAGGTGAAAATGATAAAATAAAAGTTGGCTCAAACCAAAAAACAGGTCAAGCACCTCAATTTGGGGGTTAGGTCCACATTGGGCTCTTTTTGTCCAATTTGACCTTCTAACCCATCTTAAGTGAAGTAAATGGTCAAGGGAGAATTGGTTCAAATAACCAACCTAATCATACTTCAACCTCAAGAATTGAACTTGGAAATCACAATAAGCTTCCAAAGCATGTTTTAAGCCTAAAGTGGGATCTAAACCATGAGTAAAAGGAAAAGAAGCTCAACTCTTTTGAAATGGAACAAATTCCAACCAAAAATAAGAAATCTTTAATCATAAAGTGTTCAAACTTTTAAGATTTCAACTCATTGGGTCACTTGGAAACCTTTGAATTCCAAGCAAGTGATCATTTAAAGATCCAATGAAAGAAAATTTCAAATAAATCACCACCTTAAAGGCAAATTGAGTCTCTTTTTAACTCAAAACACCTAAGGCAGGAAATCAAAAATATTTTAGGCATCTGAAAGCATTGGAATTTCAGAAAATCAACTCATAGGACCCTGGAAGCCTGAAATTCCAGATTTTTTCCAAAATCTTCATAGGCCTTCTAAAGCCTGAATTTAGAAACTCATAAGACCCTGGAAGCCTGAAATTCCAGACTTTTCAAAATCTTCATAGGCCTTCTAAAGCCTGAATTTAGAAACTCATAGGACTCCTGGAAGCCTGAAATTCCAGATTTTTTCCAAAATCTTCATAGGCCTTCTAAAGCCTGAATTTAGAAACTCATAGGACCCTGGAAGCCTAAAATTCCAGACTTTTTCAAAATCTTCATAGGCCTTCTAAAGCCTGAATTTAGAAACTCATAGGACTCCTGGAAACCTGAAATTCCAGATTTTTTCCAAAAACTTCATAGGCCTTCTAAAGCCTGAATTTAGAAACTCATAGGATCCCTGGAAGCCTGAAATTCCAGACTTTTTTGAAATCTTCATAGGCCTTCTAAAGCCTGAATTTAGAAACTCATAGGACCCTGGAAGCCTGAAATTCCAGACTTTTTCAAAATCTTCATAGGCCTTCTAAAGCCTGAATTTAGGAACTCATAGGACTCCTGGAAGCCTGAAATTCCAGAATTTTTTCAAAATCTTCATAGACCTTCTAAAGCCTGAATTTAGAAACTCATAGGACCCTGGAAGCCTGAAATTCCAGAATTTTTCAAAATCTTCATAGGCCTTCTAAAGCCTGAATTTAGAAAATCATAGGCCCCTGAAAGCCTGCGTAATTTCGGGAGGTTGTGGAAGCCTTAATTCCGAAGCATAAGCCCTTGGAAGCTTGCGTAATTCCACGTCTTGAGTTTGTCTAAGGATTTTTACTTTGGACATCTCATTTTTGTGGGATATGTTGGAAGCCCTAGAATTTTCCAATATTGGTAGGTCTTTTTCGCACCAACCAAGTCGTAAGCCCTTGGAAGCTTGTGTAATTCCAATGCTTGATTTGACTATAGGCTTTTACTATAGCCATATCATTTCTGTAGGACATGTTGGAGGCCCTAGAATACTCCAACAAAATTTCTGAGGTCTGATCTTCTTCGTATCAATCACCTCATTTTAATAAGGTTATTTTAACCATAAATACAAAAATCAAAAAAAATATGGATACAAAGAAAACCCCAAACTCATGTTCACCAAGCCTACATACATGCATGCATAGGTGTCTAAAATTGATTTAGGGGGGTACTAACATTTTTCTCTTTTGTCTTTTTCTTTTACTAAGGTACTAAGTTCCTACTGCAACCATTGCTCCCCGACGTTCTCAGAGATTAAAAGCTTCCACCATGAACCCTGCTGAAGAACAATCTACTGTTTCGGCTGAGGCCTTTGCTCAACTGCAAGAGCAAGTGGCAGGGATGACCAAACTATTGGAAAATTTGTTGGCCAACCAAGCCGCTCAGGCTCAGATGCAGGCGCAGCAGGCGCAGGCTCAGGTTCACCAAGCTTCATCATCCCACAATGCACCACCACAGGCTCCACCCCAGACTGAACTCCCACCACCAGTCCAACCTATCCCACCTCAACCTGAACTCTCTCAGCCAAACCCCGAGCCTATCCTGATCCGGGAGGAGGAATCTGAATGTGAGAGCGAAAAGGAGAAAGAGAAGGAGAGACTGAGGGTAGAAGTCGAAAGAAAATTTTTGGACAAGCTGGAGTCCATTCAAGAGGAACTGAAAGAAGTGAGGGGGATCAACACGTTGGGAGGTACCAATTTTCAAGATCTCTGCCTGTACCCCAACGCATGCTTACCGGCCAAATTTAAGTGCCCGGACTTTGAGAAGTATGACGGCACAGGATGCCCAATGAGCCATCTGAAGCTCTACTGCGGGGCATTGTGCCAGTTCGGCCGGGATGACGGCATTTTGATCCAACTGTTCCAGAGAAGCCTGACAGGGGCAGCTTTGAGGTGGTTCGCAACAGTGGACCACGGCAGAATCAGAAGGTGGAAAGATCTGGCTGACGCTTTCCTAGCTCAATACAGATTCAATGCTGACATCGTGCCAGACCGGTACGATATGATGAAGATGAGCAAGGGAAGAGATGAGACAGTCAGGCAGTATGCCAAAAGGTGGAGAGAGGCCGCCTCCCAAGTCAAGCCTCCTATGATGGAGCCAGAGATGGTAACCACCTTTATTGGCACACTGGGGCAGCCATTTTACAATCACTTGGTGGGTCAGGTTACCACCAGTTTTGCTGCCCTAGTACTAGTCGCAGACCGGATTGAAGATGGAATCAAATCCGGGCGAATCCACGACCATTCTGCCACGGCTCGTCAACAGGAGCCAACTTTTGATCCTTCTGCCCAGAAGCAGAAAAATGGGGCAAGAAGGAATGGAGGAAAGAAAGAAGGGGAAGTAAACATGGCACAACCCCAACCACCCAAAAAATCCATCCAGATCAATATTGCTGCACCTCCACCCAGTCCAGTGCAGCCACAATCGACCTATCAAAACCCTCTCAACATTAATGTTCCTCAAGCAGCAATGCCCAACCAAAAAAGGGTATTCTCAAAAGAGGAGAGAGACGCTTGGATGGCGTCCAGAAGGAGCAGGGTCCTTTCCCCCCTTCCTATGACTCCATCCCAGCTATTGCCATCTTTGTTAATCGCGGGGTATGTCACCCTGAAAGAACCAAATCCGAATGCTTCAAAGGGAAAGAATTTCGATCCCTCCACCACCTGTGAATACCATATGGGTGCACCAGGACACCCTACAGACAGGTGTTGGCCATTAAAACATGCGATCCAGGATTTGATCGATCAGGGAACCCTATTGTTTAACACAGCTGCACCCTCTCCTGCCAGGACTGACATTGGTCAGAATCCTCTGCCCCAGCATAATGGGGCTGGTCCTTCCAATTTTGTAGGGACCATCTCTTCTAGACCTAGGACGTTTGATCCCTCGCAGTTAATTGCACCAATAGGGACGTCCGTTAGGGTCTATTTTGACCAGGAAGAGATAGGGGAACAAATCAATGTCATTTCTAGAAATAATGGAAATGGCAAGACTGCAGAGGACATTAATGCCTCTTTAAACCGGGTTGTTTCTCTCATGGCCCAGTTTAATGTAACCAAACCCCCTCTCATTATTAATTGCAACCAGGCTGTTGCTTCCCTACCTACTCCATCGTCCAAACCATCTTTGGTCATTAATTATGACCCCACCACCGCATCAATTACATCTGTTTCCTCTCAGACCTTAAAATCCTCTCAACCCAAGGAGCCCAGGCAATCTTCGCCTCTGGTTATTGAGGTGCCTTCTTCTAGCCCCATCCCCACATCAACTCCTGCACCAAGGTCTCATCTCCAACCCTTGGTATTTAACGTTCCTAAAGCCTCCTATTCAGAAACTGCTGTACCTTGGAACTACAGCGAGAGTTATACGAACACTATCCCAGTGGCCAGGAACCAGGGTCAGGAGGAGGTAAACCTCATGACAAGATCGGGGAGATGTGTGGAAGGAAAAGAGCAAGAAAAGAAAGAGGCAGAGCAAGTCCAGAAAGGAAAGGCCAAGATAGGGGAGGACACCCCCCAGGTCGACAGTAAGGAGGCAGAGGACCTCCTAAAAATACTGAAAAAGAGTGAATTCAATATGTGTGCGCACCTAAACCTGGCCTAGATCACACACCGGGCGTGCCTTTGGCGCGTGCCTCGGGATTTTCAGAGTCGCCACTGCCTGAGAGTGCAGGCAGACACGGTTTTGCCCTAATCGGGTCTAAGTCTGGTCTGCGGCTTTTTAGAGATCTAGCTAAGTCCTCGGTTACGATCCGGGGAAGTCCTAAAGACACCCCGGTCCGCCCCGTCGGTTTAACGGGTCCCTCGGGTCTCCCTGGTTTCTGAGTCAAATTCACCCTTCCTAGACCAGCATACTGCTTATTGGGTCTGACGGGGCCCGCTGAGGGTGTGGGTCCCTTTTATTTGATTTTATCTTTGTATTTAAGTGAAGTGGGTCGGATCCGGGTCCCGTTGGAAGACCCGTGGGCTGCCATGGTTGGGCCTTGGGCCCATTTGGGTTATTGGGTAACCCATTTGGTTATTTTATTATTTTATTTATTTACACTTTAGGTTTAGGCTTAGTGGGCTTGGAATGGGCCCATTAGCCAAAGTCCAGTGGCCTTGGCCTGTTTTATTGAAAACGGGCCTGGTATGGGCCAGTCTAAGGTGGGCCCCACAAGTGGGCCCAGGGAGGTGTTGGTGGGCCCGTATGGGCCCAAAGTCAAAAATGGGCTTAAGAAAGCCCAAAGTGGTTAAGGGGAATGGTTCAGGCCGGTTTAGACCGAAATTGGTCCAACCAAACCAAGAAATGACAACTTTACATCATTTTACATTTCGCCCGTGTTTGCTCCACGGTTCAGCCTGACCGTGAATTGATTCCGGTCCCCTTCGCCCGTGAATCAGACACGGTCCAGGCTGGACCGGCCTGAGTTTACGGGCACGACTCAACTTGCATGTTTGCTGCCGATTCTTTCTGGAATCATTCCGGCGGCTTTCTCAGATGTTCTGATGACTCCAGTTGGTTTCTCCAGTTCCTTCAGATGCTTCATTGGCTTCATTTGGCCTAAAAGGCCTTCTTCTTCTTTCTCCTTCTTCTAATTAGGAAACCAGCATCTTTTGGGGTGATTCATGATCATATTTTGGAGTGGGGAAATGGGAAGTCACAGTATACTTCTTTGACTTCAAGAAGGGTTCAATCCTTCCATGTCAAAAAACTTAAAAAGAAAAGTTATTTGTTTAATTAATCAAAGCATTTCTTAGGCACTTCTTTTCTTCCTTCTTGTAATGACCAATACTTTGGTATCATCTCCTCATGGGGCTCAAAACAGTAGTTGAGTTAGTAGCCCAAATATAGAGAAAGACAACTCAAATGCATATATATATAATGAAAAAGAAGATGTTAGAAAAAGTTACCACAAGGCTATTTCCTTAATTTGATGATGTAGTGGTTCTCGGAAGACTTCGGCAGCGCTTCCGCGTCCTCCAAGATTTGCTGGGATGGAAGGGAAAGAGTTTGGTTAAGGTAGGTGGATTTAAGATCAAATTGAAGTGGATTTGGACATGGTATTGGGTGATCTTAAAGCATAGGGGTAGTTTGGGTATAAAAGAGGTTTAGGTTAGGAGTGGTGGAGGTTGAACAGCATTTGGTCGTGGGGAGCTCCAAGAGGGAGAGAGTCATGGCCAAGGAAAGAGGCTTGTCCAAATGAAGGGGGGTGGCCTCTCTATTTATAGGCAAAAATCCCGTGCCCGTATTTGAACTACGGGCGTGCCTTGCCCGTACTTCAAGTACGGGCGTGCCTTGCCCGTAATTTAATTACGGGCGAAAAACGAATATTTGCAATTATCGCAGATTCGGCCGTACGGGACGCGTGTTCCGCCGTACGGCGACGCGTGTCTTGCTTCTAGAAGCGTGCCCGTATTTAAAATACGGGCATGCCCTGCCCGTAATGTAAATACGGTCCCGCACGTTTTAAAAATGTGTGGATTTCAAATCTTTATTCATTTTGGCTTTTTGCAGGATTCTTATCCGATTTTTACGATTATTTTATTAAAAAGCGAGATTCTCTTCATTAAAATATTATTGATCACATTTATCTTATTTATTTTATTGGTTTGTTCCATTTTTGCTGCCCTTTTTGACACATGGGCAGTTTTTCTGAAACTTCAACTGCTCATAACTTCTTCGTCCGGTGTCCGATTTCAACGAACTTAGTGTCGTTGGAATCAGCTCGGAACCACCTATCCATTGGGATCAAGTTTGGCAGTCGAATTGGGGTCGAACAAAAAGTCAACTTTTCGCTCCCCAAAAGTTTGACCAGCTCATATCTTTTCCATCTGGACTCCGATTCCAGCAAATTCAGTTGCGTTGGAATCGTGTCGAACTGCTTTTTCCAATGATATGAAGTTTGATGGCCAAATTTACTTGAATCAAAAAGTCAATTTTTGACCCCCTCAGGGTTTGACTTTTAGTTTGACTTTTCACTTTTCTTTATTTTGGGGGTGCAAAAATCAGGTGCTAACAGCTGCCCCTCTTTGCTGGAGTCACCTTGGGGGATGAACGGCAAAGAAGAAAAAGAACCTTATTTTTGCACCTTGCATTTTTGTCGACATGGTCGACGAGCTCAATCATTGAATTTGTTTTAAATGAAAGGGAAGTGTCAGATGTCTGGTATCACTTCCTGACTTTGGGAATCCCTATACCCTCTTTCGGGTTTGAATAGGGGTGTTCCTTAGTTTTCTGTTTTTGAAAGGGATAGAGTTAAATCTGAGCTCATCAGCCTGTTTCGGCGTTGATACAAGGCACTTAATAATGTTCTTTTCTTTTTGTTTGTTTCATTAAAGCTTTTAGTGACTTCAGTTTTTTTTTTTTTTTTTTTTTTTTAGAAGAGAGGCCAGGGCATGGGTTTGGGAGTGCATGTGGGAGGACGGGAGGAAGCTTTCGCGATGCTGTCCATCATCTCGGAGACCACACACCTACTCTAGCCTATACTATTTACAAAAGTGGGAAATTAAAATTTACAAGAGGGGGCGAATTGGCCCATTATTGCTCTTTCTTGTTGCTTCTCCTTGCCAGGTTCTTTCTCTTGTCGAGGCATTTGAAGCTTCTCTTCCCACTTATGAGTATCCACTGGGGATCTGGTGGGAATATGATCTGTCAAGATGACTCCCTGGGGATAATTGTGATGTCCCTCTTTGCTTTTGAAGTTTTGTTGGAGGGTCTGAGGATCTTGACAATCTTCTTTCTTCTGAGCTCCGCTGGGGATGAAAGGAAAGAAACCTCTGCCGGGGAATGAAGGATCAAAGTATCCTTTTTACGTTTATCTTACATCTTTCTTCCTTCTTTGAACCTGTACAAGGAACAAAATGTCAGATATGCAGGGTTGGTTTATTCTAGGCCTTTAATTTATCAAAAATCAAAATGGCTATTGATAATGAGCCCCTCTTCATGGGTTAGTAGCACAGCTAGGAAATTCCAAGAGTAGTTAAGCAGAATAATTACGGAAAAACACAGATGTGGTAGTGTGTGTTTGTGCCTGCAATTATCACAGAAGTCAATCCTTAAACCAGACATAGATTAGAGTGCTTGGTATTTTTAGCCTTGTCATCATAGTCCTTTGTGAAGTGTTAACCTAAACACGGTCTGCCAGTCTGGGCCCTTCAGATCACTTGGCTGTCCCCACTCAGTGCACTGTCCAATCTGTTTCTGTTTTTGCTGTATTTCCCTTTCTAATCAAGGAATGACCAGTTTTTTTTTTTTTTTTTTTTTTTTTTTTTTTTTTTTTTTTGACCACGACTGACCCTTTTGCACATAGCGCCCTTTTTGGGTTTTCACCATGTCTGGTCCTTTCAGGGAGAATCCAATTCCGTCATTACCAGAAACGCAGATTTGACTGTTTTGCTCAAGATCATTCACTTTGGGATCCGAGAGGTCTTTAAGGTAGGACGAAATGTAGGCTAGGTCGGGGTTTTGAAAGAAAGATAAGTGGCCCAAGAAGGCTATGATTTTATAGGTCTGTACAGTGCTCCTTTTATTGTTGGGGCTTACATCCTGGCTTATTTCTTTGGTGTGGGGTTCATATTTCCCATATTTTTCTTCTTTTTCTTGATTTTCTTCGCAATTGCTCTTTTTTCTTGATTTTCTTCGCAATTGCTTTCTTTTCTTGATTTTCTTCGCAATTGCTTTTTTTTTTTTTTTTTTTTTTTTTTTTTTTTTTTTTGGGCCAGGAATGCCATTTTTGGTGTGAAGGAACACCTGTACTAGGTTCAAAAAAGAAATTGTTAGGCTCAAAAGTGTCTAACTAGAGGAAACTTTTTAGGGTACTTGAAAGGATTTACAGGTTTGGGGGAGAGTCAAAGATGGCCTCTCTTCATTTCCCAATTGGAATGATCTCAAGGATAATACAGTCTGACTGCATCTGCATTTATTGGCTCAGGAAAAATAGTTCCGTCTGTCTCTTGTAGGATTAGTGCTCCTTTGGACAGAACTTTATGTACTATGAAAGGTCCTTCATAGTTTGGCTTGAATTTCCCTCTATTATCTTCTTGGTGGGGGAATATCTTTTTCATAACAATGTTGCCCACCTTGAAGTGTCGTGGTATTACTTTTTTATTATAAGTCCGAGCTGCTCTCTGCTGATAGAGTTGCCCGTGGCACAAAGCCTTAATCCTTTTCTCATCAAGCAATTGCAACTGGTCAAACCTTGATTCTTCCCATTCAATGTCATTAACCTCTGCTTCCTTCAGGATTCTGAGCGAAGGGATCTGCACTTCTATGGGAAGGACTGCCTCCATTCCATATACAAGAGAAAAAGGAGTTGCTCCGGTTGAGACCCTGATTGAGGTTCGGTATGCATGCAAAGCATATGGCAACTTCTCATGCCAGTCTCTGTAGGTGACTACCATCTTTTCCAATATCCTCTTAAGATTTTTGTTGGCAGCCTCTACTGCTCCATTCATCTTGGGCCGATATGCTGTAGAGTTTAAATGCCTGATCTTCAAATCTTCGCACATCTTGTCCATGTCCTTATTGTTCAAATTCTTGGCATTGTCTGTGATCAGTGCTTCAGGCACACCGTAGCGACAAACAATATTATTTTTGATGAATTTCAGCACATGGGACCCCTTGACTTCTGCAAAGGACACGGCCTCTACCCACATGGTAAAATAATCTATTGCAACCAAGATGAATCGGTGCCCATTCGATGCCTTTGGATGGATTTCTCCAATCATATCAATTCCCCAGATAGCGAAGGGCCAAGGAGAAGTCATTGAGTACAAAGTGTTGGGCGGTGCATGAATATTGTCAGCATAAACTTGGCATAATCGGCACTTCCTTACATGGATATGGCAATCATGTTCCATAGTCAACCAGTAATAGCCCATTCTCAAAATTTTCCTGGCTAGCATGTGCCCATTCATATGTGCGCCACACTGTCCCCCATGGACTTCATCAATCAGCTGTTGTGCCTCTTCTTCTGTTACACATAGCAGCAATGAATCATTGTAGGACTTTTTGTATAGCTTGTCCCCACTAAGGAAGAACTGTCCTGCCAGTTTCTGAATCGTGCGCCTCTCAGACGCTGTGGCATTCTCTGGCAAAGTCCTGTTTCTCAGGTACTTCATTATGTCTGTATACCAGGGTTCCCCTTTTGGTTTGCTCCTTTCAACATTAAAACAGTAGACAGGAGAATGCCGCACCTCTATCTCCAATGGTTGTACCCAAGTATCGCCAGTGATGGTTACCATAGATGCTAGTGTTGCCAGGGCATCTGCAAACTGATTCCTATCTCGTGGCATATAATCAAATGTCACGTTTTTGAACTGTCCTTCCAATTCCTTAATCAGTTCCTGATATGGCACCAACTTAGGATCCTTAGTCCGCCAATCTCCCATCACTTGGTAGATGATTAGACAGGAATCACCATAAACTTTTAACTCTTGGATATTCATTTCAATTGCGGCTCGCAAGCCTAACACACATGCTTCGTATTCTGCCATGTTGTTAGTGCAATCGAACAAGAGTTTGGCTGCTATTGGATGATGGACTCCTTCTGGGGAAATGATTACTGCTCCAATCCCTTTCCCATTGATGTTGACGGCCCATCGAAGAACATTTGCCATCCGGTTTCCTTTTCTACTGATTCGGCACACATAATTTCATCATCTGGCAACCCGGTGAGAAGTGGTTGATAGTCGGGCACGGGGTGTTCTGCCAAGTGATCCGCTACTGCCTGTCCCTTTATTGCCTTTCTCGTGGTGTAGACAATGTCATACTGAGATAAGATAACCTGCCACTTGGCTATCCTTCCAGTGGAGATTGGCTTTTCAAAAATGTACTTCAGGGGATCTGTATGTGAGATCAAAAGGACAGTATGACTGAGAAGATAATGCCGGAGTTTTTGAGCTGCCCATACCAATGCGCTACAGGTCTTCTCAAGCAATGTGTATCTTATTTCATAATTGGTAAATTTCTTGCTCAGATAATAAATTGCTTGCTCCTTTTTTCCTGTATCATCGTGCTGCCCTAGGACACATCCAGCAGCTGTTTCCGTAACTGATAAGTACATGATTAAAGGTCGTCCGGGTACAGGGGGAACCAAAGTTGGCGGGCTCATTAGATAGGCCTTGATTTTGTCAAACGCTTCTTGGCAATCTTCGTTCCAGATCACTGGGTTATCCTTCTTTAGCAATTTGAATATTGGTTCGCACACGGGAGTCATCTGTGCTATGAACCGACTGATGTACTGTAATCTGCCAAGGAAACCTCTCACTTCTTTCCCTGTGGATGGAGGAGGCATCTCTAATATGGCCTTCACTTTGACAGGATCAACCTCAATTCCTCGTTTCCCAACGATGAATCCAAGTAACTTCCCTGAAGTAACTCCGAATACACACTTATTCGGGTTCAGCCTGAGCTTGCATTCCCTGAGCCTGTTAAACACCCTTCCAAGGTTCACCAAATGATTTTCCTCTTCTTTTGACTTTGCAATCATGTCATCCACGTATACTTCCATTTCTTTGTGCATCAGATCATGGAATAGCAAAGTCATTGCCCTTTGGTATGTAGCGCCTGCATTCTTCAAGCCAAAAGGCATTACCTTGTAGCAGTATGTGCCCCAGTGTGTGATAAAAGAAGTCTTCTCCATGTCTTCAGGTGCCATTCTTATCTGATTATATCCAGAGAATCCATCCATGAAGGAGAACATGGAATGAGTTGCAGTATTGTCAACCAATATGTCGATGTGTGGCAGCGGGAAGTCATCTTTCGGGCTTGCCTTGTTCAGATCCCTGTAATCGACACACATCCTGACCCTTCCATCTTTCTTGGGGACTGGCACAATGTTTGCTAACCATTCTGGGTAATCTGTAACTTTCAAGAACCCAGCTTTTAACTGCTTGGTGACCTCTTCCTTGATCTTCAAGGCCCATTCTGGTTTCATGCGTCTGAGTTTTTGCTTCACTGGTGTGGCCTCAGACTTTATAGGTAACCGATGCACAACTAAATCCATGTCTAATCCAGGCATATCCTCATATGACCATGCAAACACATCAATGTAGGATTTTAGAAAATCAGTTATCTGTGTTTTCTGTGATTGAGACAGCTTTTTACCAACTTGGAGAATCTTTGGTTGTGCTGCTTCACCTATGTTGATAGGTTCAGTTTCCTCAATGTTAGCCTGGAGACCCTTTTCATGTCTGTCCAAGGCAAATTGGATTTCAGGTGGGGTCTCCCATGATTCATCATTATCCTCAAGTTCAAAAGAATCATTGGGGATAATTTTTGAATCATCGGGTTGTGATGAATAAGTGTTGCTATTTGATTCATACTCGACACTTTGGATTTCTTTTTGTTCTTTTTGTTTTGGTTTGATTTTGGCAGCCTGATTATCTATCTCGTGCTCCGAATTTTTCGGGTGTGCGTCGAGATTGATATTAAGGTTGCGATGTTGGGTTTGCTTATTTGTAGAATTATTCACAGAAGCAGAAAAATAATCAAAAGACTTCACGCATTTATTAAAAAGTGCAGCAATATCTACAGGAGGAATTTCAGAAGTGGAAGAAACTCCCTGTGGTAGTTCGGCTTTGCGAGTGGCAAGTGGCGTCGAACTCCAGTTCTGCAATGCGTGCTTGTCTTTGATTACGGCGGTTACCGCATTCACCTTCCCTGTCTGTATCATGCTGATGCTGCTGTCAGAAGAGATGCAGATGGGGTCATTAGCTGCGCCCTTCTTTGGCTGATTCTGACTCGAATCCTCTGATGATACACTGATCCATACCCCGCGGCGGATGACAGTCCCTGGTACCAAAATAGTGACTTCGTGGGGTGGTTCCACCTTAGGCAGTGCCTGGGTTACAGATTTTCCTGATGATTCATCCCTCTTGCTGGAAGAATGTTCGTCAGGGGCCCAGTTACCATAAGTTTCATGGTAAGCCAGCTCAGTGGGCAGTCCCAGCACCTGGGGCATATTCTGGAACATCTGACCTAGACCATCCCTGGTACTTGGGTGTACAATGCAAATGGAAGGTGGGGGAGACCTTTGCCTTGGAGTGGGTTCTCCTGAACTATTCTGGCTTTCCATCATGTAGATGTACTGAGCCGGTTCTTCTTCTTCATCCTCAGTTGGCGGCGCCTCGATATTATCTGGTGGGTAGGCGAATGCTTCTTCTGGGATAGCTGGTTTTTCAGTGTCAACTGATTGCCAAGAGAACAAAGCAGACAGTTCTTCCATCATCCCACTGAGAGCTTCTGAGTTCTCTTCTGTAACTGTTTCCTGGGGCATGGGAGGTTCATCCCATAACCTTTGTAGATAATTAGCTTCCGCTTGCTCAACTGGATCATTGAACTCATCGCCCCATCCCTGGGGGACTATGTTCTGAATGGCTTGTGCAGCTTCCCTTTCCATGTTGGCAAAGTGATGGTATAACTGGCCCTGTACACAAATGGGCCAATTTGGGTCCCTTCCTTCTGCTCGTGCCCTCTTCCGTTCAGCTTTCCTGCCAAATAGCCTGGCATAATCTTCAGGTTCAGGAATAAACCCCAATCCAAAGCCCACAGATTTGTCACATGGCTGGATTGCAGACTTGATGCCTTGCTTGTATTTGCCTAAACCTTCCCCTACTCGAAGACCCCAGTCGGCGCATTCAGCAGCACCGAACATGCTCTTCCTTTTCCTTCTGCGGGACAAATCTGATTGCAGAGGAGTAGGAATGCTGTTTATCTGCACCATTTCAATGGCCTGGAAGTTCAGGGAAGTAGGCAGTTCATAATCAATCACAGGTACCCCTCCTTGCTCAAATTCTCTGTGATTTTCTGCATGCACCGTAATCAATTGATTTCCCGAAATAAATCGGATCATTCGATGTAAGGTGGACGGGACTGCCCCTGCTTGGTGTAACCAAGGTCTTCCAATCAGCAAATTAAAGGAGGCATTGATATCCATCAATTCAAAGGTGATGAAGAAGGCCCTTTCAGCAATTGTAATTTCCAGAGTAAGTTCCCCAAGGGAATCCTTCTTGGCATTGTCAAACCCACGGACATTATTGGAGCTGGGTTTGATCAAATCAGCGTTCAGCTGCAGACTGTGGAAGGTCCTGACTGGGCAAATATTCAGAGCTGACCCGTTATCGATCATGACCCGTCTCACCATCAAGTCGAAGCACCTTACAGTAATAAACAGAGGCTCTGTATGGTTATAACCTTCAGGGGGCAAGTCTGTTGAGGAAAAGGAGATTGCTTCTGGCGTAGCAATTATAGACATTACTATCTCTAGCTGCTCAGGGCTGATGTCATCAGGCACATGAGTATCCCCCAGTATTCTCATAAGCATGTCCTTATGTTTGTCTGAATCCAATAAGAGACGCATAATGGATATCTGGGCTGGTGTCTTATTCAACTGCTGCACTAGATCATACTCCGGAGTGAAAGCACTATAGTGGAGCTTTTCAATCTCTTCTTCTGGGGCCTTTCCTTTTTTCTTGTGGGTCTGTGGCAATTCAACAGCCACATCCTTCCCTTTTTCTTTCCTTGTTCTTTCCTCACTAGTCTCTCCCTCTGGTGCAGGTGGAGGGTTAGGGTTTATGTATCGACCAGAACGGGTGATCCGATCGACTTCCCTTTCAGTGGAAGTGATGGTGGAATCATGGTACATGGGTAGAAATTGGTAAGGTGGAGGCACAGCGGAGTAGGTTGGGTCAAGGTGAAGGTGGTGTAAGTTGAGGGTGGGTGGTTCCAGTAGGAAGTCCACAGGTTCATTGAACGGGTTCATCATGTCAAAGATGTTCAATGGGGGTGAGTTTGGGACGGGTGGAGGATAGAAAGGTTCTGGTTCAGGAAAGTTAAAGTGCACCAGAGGGAATCCCATGAAGGTTTCTTCCTCCTCCTCTTCATTGATGACATGTATCTGTTGATAGATTGCCCCTTCATGGAGATGAATCCTAACAACTTGCCCCGGTCGTCCGATCAATAAGGACGGGTCAACCTGTAGTTCATTGCCTTGATCATTAATGATCTGATGTACTGTTCCGCTGCCAGAAGCCTTAGAGTGGTCTGGGAGAGGATTGGTAGTTGTGCCAGTAGGTGGAGTAGGTGCTGCTGGTGCTGGGGGTTCTACAGAGATCTTCTTACTGTCTATCAGATCCTGTATATCATGCCTCAAGTCCCAGCATCGATTAGTGGAATGCCCGGGAGCTCCAGAATGGTATTCACACCTTTCTGCTGCATTATAGTTTCGTGAATTTACCATTCGAGGATTTGGAGGCTTGATCTGTAAGTACCCCTTCTTCAGCAGGGTGGCCAACAATTCTGCTGGTGCGTAAGGCAACGGGGTAAACACCCTCTTCATCCTTGCCTCCGCCTCTTCTCTAGTTCTTCTCATGGGTTGCCCCTGGCCTTCAGGCCTCTGAGAAATGTGGTAAGGCTGCGTTGGCTGTACATAATTAACAGCCTGGGTCTCCTGCCTTCTGGGCTCTTGCCCCTGATTTCTGTTACTCTGTCCTGTCGCAACCCTTCTCTGTGTAGGGCCCTGACCACTACCATCTATCTTTCCAGCTCTTACAGCATCTTCAATCCTGTCTGCTGTCAGAATCAAGTCATTGAAATTGGAAGTACTTTGCCCTAGTAGCAAGGAAAAGAATGGCTGTCCAAGTGATGCAATGAACAAGGAGGTCATCTCCTGTTCCAGTAGTGGGGGTTGAACTAGTGTGGCCAATTCTTTCCAACGTTTGGCATATTCCCGTACAGATTCCTGATTCTTCTTTGTCAGCCTCTGCAGTTCTGCCCTAGTTTGCATAATTTGACTGTTCAAACGGTACTGCTGAATGAATGCTGCTGCTAAATCATTCCAAGCCTTGATCTTGGTTTTGTCCAGACTCAAAAACCAAGTATATGCTGCCCCTGTCAGCGATCTCTGAAAGAACTGTATCATAATCTTTTCATCTTTGGCATATTGACACATATCTCCAGAGTATGACCTTAGGTGGTTTAATGGGCATCCGGTGCCATCAAACTGATGCAAGTCAGGGCATTTAAATTTCGGTGGAAGTTGAACATCGGAGAAGAAGCAGAGGCTGTCTAAAGTAGCCTCCATGGGGACCGCACTGGGTCGTAGGCTTTTCAGCTCTTCACGCAAAGCATCTACCTCTGACTTAGTGGCTGCCATTTTTTCATCAAACTGGGCCTGCTGTGTTCTATACCAATCTTCCTCTTCTTGCCCCAGTTGGGCAGGCGCAATAATCTGTGGAAGAGGCACGGCTTGAGGAGGTGGAGGTGGTACCAACGGAGCTGGGTACGCAGGGTATGGTGGTGGAGCATCCATCTGCGGTGGAACAATTGGCTGCTGCAGAGTCACTGGTGCAGCAGGGGGAGCCATCCTGAGTTCTCTCAATTCTGCCATTAACTCTTGAATAATAGTCCCCATACTGTCTATCCTCTGTTGCAGATCAGTCACTGTCTGTGCCTGGCTGGACTCTGCCTGGTCCTGTCCTGACGGTGTCTGTTCCCTTGATTGTTCCATTTCAAGTCTCTTCCTGGATCTTAAGAGGTACGGGCTTCGGAAAGCAATTTTGGTACCTGCTCGAAACAACAATTAATTAGTCAAATTATCAATTAAATGATTACAGATCTATTTTAACTATCCTAAGATAGTTGGGAAAGAGAACCCAAATGAATTTAAGGATTGATTTATTTGAGTTATTTTGAGAATGATTGGGAATCTAGAACTTGATCTATTTTAACCAATTGGTTGGGAGAGAGAACCTGGTTTAGATTGGTCTATTTTAGCCAAATGGCTGGGAAAGGGAACCCTAAACTGATCTGTTTTAACCAACTGGTTGGGAGAGAGAACCCGGTTTAGACTGGTCTGTTTTAGCCAAACGGCTGGGAAAGAGAACCCGGAGCTGATCTGTTTTAACCAAATGGTTGGGAAAGAGAACCCGGAGCTGATCTGTTTTAACCAAATGGTTGGGAAAGAGAACCCGGTTTAGACTGGTCTGTTTTAGCCAAATGGCTGGGAAAGGGAACCCTAAACTGATCTGTTTTAACCAACTGGTTGGGAGAGAGAACCCGGTTTAGATTGGTCTGTTTTAGCCAAACGGCTAGGAAAGAGAACCCGGAGCTGATCTGTTTTAACCAAATGGTTGGGAAAGAGAACCCGGAGCTGATCTGTTTTAACCAAATGGTTGGGAAAGAGAACCCGGTTTAAGAGGTTGGTTTGAGCTCAGTATCACAAGGTTGGACCATGTAAAGTCTCCGCAGGGGATGAGCTAAACAGCAACATCCAGGTGTACCTTAACCAATTTTCAGTTTAATCTCTGATGGTTTTAGCACCTAACTTCGGCTAGTAGTTCCCGGGCGTGTCTTAGCTAGTCGTTGGTTTAATCACCATTGACTTTGACGCCTCACAACGGGGAAGGCTATGCCAGGACGATCCTCCGCCAAATTTTCTGGTTTAATCACCAGTGGCTTCAGTGCCCCAAGAGTTCGGCTAGGGATACCCGAGCGTACCTTAGTCGTTAGCTTAGTTGCTTGACCTTGGTGCCACACAACGGGGTATGCTATGCCAGGACGATCCTCCGCCAATTTTCTGGTTTAAACACCAGTGGCTTCAGTGCCCCAAGAGTTCGGCTAGGGATACCCGAGCGTACCTTTGTCGTTAGCTTAGTTGCTTGACCTTGGTGCCACACAACGGGGTATGCTATGCCAGGACGATCCTCCGCCAATTTTCTGGTTTAAACACCAGTGGCTTCAGTGCCCCAAGAGTTCGGCTAGGGATACCCGAGCGTACCTTTGTCGTTAGCTTAATTGCTTGACCTTGGTGCCACACAACGGGGTATGCTATGCCAGGACGATCCTCCGCCAATTTTCTGGTTTAAACACCAGTGGCTTCAGTGCCCCATAGGCTGACCGTGTGATCTTTTTAAATCAGACGGGTGTGATCTGAGCTCAAGGGAGAGGGTGTTCTTTATTCAGAACCCTGGGGTTTTAAGGTTTAAGCTTGAAACTTGAAAGCTTGAGAGTTGATAAGGATGGGGTGTTTTTTACTCAGAACCCCTATGGGTTTAAAAATTCCTTTGGCAAGTTCTTTACTCAGATTGCCTGAAAGTTTTAAAGTTGGTAGAGAAAATGGGGTGTTCTTTTTTGGAACCCTTTGCTTTTAAAAGTTTAAACGATTTGGCGAGTTCTTTACTTAGATCACCTGAATATTTTGAATTGGGTGTTCTTTATTCAGAACCCTTAAAGATTTAAGACTCGAATTTGAAATTGATAGTTTCTGAATATGGGGAAGTTGGTAAGCATTGGGTGTTCTTTATTCAGAACCCTTGGGTTAAAGGATTTGGCGAGTTCTTTATTCAGATCGCCTGAAAGTTTTGAAGTTGATGGATTGGGTCCAAATTAAAAAAAGGAATTGGGGGGATGTCTTAATTGACTTTATTAAATCTAGCACAAAATTCTTCATGAAAAAAGAAATACAATGCCAAAATTCAGAACAAGTAACTTCAAAATTTAAACAAAACAAACAAACCCAGAGTCTAGCTAGGTTGGTCATCATCAAAATGAGAGGACACGTCTCGCCTTTTCAAGGCACGCAGAAGTTTATTCCGCAGACGTCGGTCCTCTTTTGCGCGTCTGCGCATGGTGTCAAGCTGCTGTTGAAGGGCCTCATTGGCCTGCTTGTTTTTACGCTCGGAATCCACGTATGCACGGTGGATCCGAGAATGAGATTCCCGCAGTTCGGCCACCCTATCCCTGTATGTGTCAGGGGGCGGAACTGGGATATCATCAGAGGTGACGATATGGAGAGGTGGTGGGCTGTCTAGGCCAGTTTCTCGAGCAATCCACTGTTCGTAATTACGAACATCGGATGCAGTGAAAATGTCCTCTTGGAGTATGTGCACGTGTTGCCATTCCTTCACCAATTTTTTCTTCAATTCCCATGTAAGTGGGCCAGTTAATCCTTCCGCCTCATCCTTGATCGGTATTCCCTGAGACTTCCCAAACTGTCTCAAAATTCGAACCGGATAGTATGGCATGGCATGGGTTAAGCCTATCAAGGCTAGGCAATGTCTTTTCCTGAAAGCTATGACGGGGGTATATGTTTGGTCAAATGTGCCTCCCCATCTTATGTCCGTTTTTCCTTTCAGTTGGAGAAAGTGGTCAAACCAGTCCTCTCTGGAGGGTAAGTCTGGTCTAATCTCTCTTCGGGCCATCAATGTGACATTGTCACGGACGTACCCATAACGTGGGCTGATAGGTTCAGCAACCATCAGGTGATCTTGAAGCCAGATGTGTAGGAGAGGAGCGCATCCCTGAAACCTCCTAGTTCCATTCTTAGTCATGGTCAAGGCATGATATAGCTGAGCAAGGATTAATGGTGCAATCCGGAATTTCACTTGGAGTTGGTCCACAATTTCCATGAGGGCCAAATTAATGGTGTCTCCCCCAGTAGGAAAGAAGAGTTGTGACAGAACCACGAGGGTGAAAGTGTCCCACCAAACACGGGGTCTTTCTTGCTTTTTGTCCCTTATCTTTTCAGCAAGGAAGGTTTTAGAGACCCGCGTGAATGCTTGGTCACCTCCTAAGGTCTGGAATTCTCCTCTTGGTAGGCCAAAGAAAGTACAAGCTTCATTCTTGTAGCTATCTTTGAGACTTGGCCTAGCTGGTTCTCCATGGTCACGAAATCGGAGGAATAGTTCGAATTCCTCAATTGTGGGTGTCAACTCATTAGTTCTAAACCTAAAGAGTGAAAGTTGGGGATCCCAGAAAGGTAGGGCCGCCTGAATCATGTCCCAGTTAATGGACACATTTAATAGGGACAGAGTTTGTCCCATGTGGTATTTCTGTTCCCATTGAACTTGCTCATCTCCTTGCAATTGCCTTGTCCAAGAACGGATCCAAGGGGTATCAAAGGCACACTTCTCTATCCTAGGGAAGCGAACTCTCTCAGTCGAGGATGAAGATGCCATGCCGACTATCCGATTGAAATTCCAAGTCAATTTAGGGTTTTCCATCAAAAACTCTAAATTAGTCTAAGGTATGCAACAAGATATGCAAAAATTAAATCAATGCCTAAGCAGTTCATGCACTTATTAATCACAGAAATCAAATCCAAGCACTCAAGTTATGGGTTTTAAGGGTTATGTCCTTTAAATGTTCAGGTCTTAGCCGGCCTTTTCTTTCATCTGTTCTTTCATCTGCTCTTTCATCTGCTCTTTCATCTGCCCATAGTGACGGACTAAAAACAATATTTACAACTTGCCTTCGAAGGCGAAATTTACAAAAATAAATCTGGAAAGAGAATCACCTTTAGGGTTGTTGAGAACCCAAAAGGAGGGTACAAATTTGCCATTCGGCAGGTGGGCTGAAATCCTATCTCTAGGGTTTTTCTGCCCCTGTTCTGACCCATTTCTGTCTGATCTGGCCGGCTTTCGACTGAACCCCGACCGACTTGAATGCACGGATCGAATCGGGTTAATTTCCTTAAATTAGGGTTAAGACCGACAAAGGTGGGGGTTAATACCCCAGATTAATTTTACCCTTATTTGTTCATTCATGTTCATGCTCTCATCAGGGTTTATCAGAAGTAATAGGTGGGGAAGGATACCCAGCCCAAGGCACCTGCCTTCAAGGGTCTGAGCCAAGTACTAGACCCTTCGCGTACCATGGCAAGAAACCAATGGCGCTTGAAGAATCCAGAGACCTGGGGAGATGGGTTTACCCTGCTTTCCCCGGCAAGCCACGGGAGCGTAGGGCTAATACCATCCCAAAAGTAAGTTTCTCGATTGAAGAAGGGTGGCTGCTAGAGAGATCTAGGTTTTGGTTAAGAAGAGCATTCACATGTTCTATGCAGCATTCAGTTCGCAGTTAAAAAATTCATTCACAGTGTAGTGAAGTGCTTGTATGTGCAGTGGAGCTAAGTGCTGTGTCTGTTCGGGTGATTCTTGGATAAGGGCCAATAAAGGGTTCCTTAATGCCACATTTATAGTAAAAGTGTAGAACAGCATGTAATACAAGATCTGGGTGGATCCCCAGGTAAGTGGGCGGGTCACATTGGTCCCTGTTAAAAACCACTTGCCTTAGGCGATTATCATGTCCGTTTGACAGGATCCCCCAATATCATGTAATTACATGAGTTCCATACTTTACTAAAGTTGGACAAAAAGTACTTCCTAAATTTGCTTATATCCACCTAGTTGACTCATTTGATAACCAGGGTCCGACTGGGTTGAGAGTGTCCCCAGCAGAGTCGCCAAGCTGTGCGCACCTAAACCTGGCCTAGATCACACACCGGGCGTGCCTTTGGCGCGTGCCTCGGGATTTTCAGAGTCGCCACTGCCTGAGAGTGCAGGCAGACACGGTTTTGCCCTAATCGGGTCTAAGTCTGGTCTGCGGCTTTTTAGAGATCTAGCTAAGTCCTCGGTTACGATCCGGGGAAGTCCTAAAGACACCCCGGTCCGCCCCGTCGGTTTAACGGGTCCCTCGGGTCTCCCTGGTTTCTGAGTCAAATTCACCCTTCCTAGACCAGCATACTGCTTATTGGGTCTGACGGGGCCCGCTGAGGGTGTGGGTCCCTTTTATTTGATTTTATCTTTGTATTTAAGTGAAGTGGGTCGGATCCGGGTCCCGTTGGAAGACCCGTGGGCTGCCATGGTTGGGCCTTGGGCCCATTTGGGTTATTGGGTAACCCATTTGGTTATTTTATTATTTTATTTATTTACACTTTAGGTTTAGGCTTAGTGGGCTTGGAATGGGCCCATTAGCCAAAGTCCAGTGGCCTTGGCCTGTTTTATTGAAAACGGGCCTGGTATGGGCCAGTCTAAGGTGGGCCCCACAAGTGGGCCCAGGGAGGTGTTGGTGGGCCCGTATGGGCCCAAAGTCAAAAATGGGCTTAAGAAAGCCCAAAGTGGTTAAGGGGAATGGTTCAGGCCGGTTTAGACCGAAATTGGTCCAACCAAACCAAGAAATGACAACTTTACATCATTTTACATTTCGCCCGTGTTTGCTCCACGGTTCAGCCTGACCGTGAATTGATTCCGGTCCCCTTCGCCCGTGAATCAGACACGGTCCAGGCTGGACCGGCCTGAGTTTACGGGCACGACTCAACTTGCATGTTTGCTGCCGATTCTTTCTGGAATCATTCCGGCGGCTTTCTCAGATGTTCTGATGACTCCAGTTGGTTTCTCCAGTTCCTTCAGATGCTTCATTGGCTTCATTTGGCCTAAAAGGCCTTCTTCTTCTTTCTCCTTCTTCTAATTAGGAAACCAGCATCTTTTGGGGTGATTCATGATCATATTTTGGAGTGGGGAAATGGGAAGTCACAGTATACTTCTTTGACTTCAAGAAGGGTTCAATCCTTCCATGTCAAAAAACTTAAAAAGAAAAGTTATTTGTTTAATTAATCAAAGCATTTCTTAGGCACTTCTTTTCTTCCTTCTTGTAATGACCAATACTTTGGTATCATCTCCTCATGGGGCTCAAAACAGTAGTTGAGTTAGTAGCCCAAATATAGAGAAAGACAACTCAAATGCATATATATATAATGAAAAAGAAGATGTTAGAAAAAGTTACCACAAGGCTATTTCCTTAATTTGATGATGTAGTGGTTCTCGGAAGACTTCGGCAGCGCTTCCGCGTCCTCCAAGATTTGCTGGGATGGAAGGGAAAGAGTTTGGTTAAGGTAGGTGGATTTAAGATCAAATTGAAGTGGATTTGGACATGGTATTGGGTGATCTTAAAGCATAGGGGTAGTTTGGGTATAAAAGAGGTTTAGGTTAGGAGTGGTGGAGGTTGAACAGCATTTGGTCGTGGGGAGCTCCAAGAGGGAGAGAGTCATGGCCAAGGAAAGAGGCTTGTCCAAATGAAGGGGGGTGGCCTCTCTATTTATAGGCAAAAATCCCGTGCCCGTATTTGAACTACGGGCGTGCCTTGCCCGTACTTCAAGTACGGGCGTGCCTTGCCCGTAATTTAATTACGGGCGAAAAACGAATATTTGCAATTATCGCAGATTCGGCCGTACGGGACGCGTGTTCCGCCGTACGGCGACGCGTGTCTTGCTTCTAGAAGCGTGCCCGTATTTAAAATACGGGCATGCCCTGCCCGTAATGTAAATACGGTCCCGCACGTTTTAAAAATGTGTGGATTTCAAATCTTTATTCATTTTGGCTTTTTGCAGGATTCTTATCCGATTTTTACGATTATTTTATTAAAAAGCGAGATTCTCTTCATTAAAATATTATTGATCACATTTATCTTATTTATTTTATTGGTTTGTTCCATTTTTGCTGCCCTTTTTGACACATGGGCAGTTTTTCTGAAACTTCAACTGCTCATAACTTCTTCGTCCGGTGTCCGATTTCAACGAACTTAGTGTCGTTGGAATCAGCTCGGAACCACCTATCCATTGGGATCAAGTTTGGCAGTCGAATTGGGGTCGAACAAAAAGTCAACTTTTCGCTCCCCAAAAGTTTGACCAGCTCATATCTTTTCCATCTGGACTCCGATTCCAGCAAATTCAGTTGCGTTGGAATCATGTCGAACTGCTTTTTCCAATGATATGAAGTTTGATGGCCAAATTTACTTGAATCAAAAAGTCAATTTTTGACCCCCTCAGGGTTTGACTTTTAGTTTGACTTTTCACTTTTCTTTATTTTGGGGGTGCAAAAATCAGGTGCTAACAATATGGTCGACCAATTAACCAAGGTCCCTGCCCAGATATCAATACTAGGATTATTGCTTAATTCAGAAAAGCATAGGGACTCATTAATGAAAGTACTCCAGAGCGCCCACGTGCCCAAAACAATTGAGCCAGACCAGCTCGGCACGATGATCGGCCAGATTTTATCTCACAATGTAATAAGTTTTTCAGAAAGCGAGATAAGCCCTGGTGGATGTTATCACATGGACCCATTGCACATCACTGTGCTTTGTAAGGGTAGCATGATAGCCAGGGTCCTAATTGACAATGGGTCAGCCTTAAACGTCTGTCCCCTGGTAACATTTGTGAGGCTTGGTCTGGACCAATCCAAGATAAAACAGAACGGGAGGATTGTGAGAGCTTTTGATAGCTCCAAAACACACTCCCTAGGGGAGATTGAATTGCCGATTACCATCGGACCGAATATCTTTAATATCACATTCGAAGTGATAGATATTCCTGCTGCCTTCAATCTACTTCTGGGAAGGCCGTGGATCCACTCAGCTAGGGCTATACCCTCCACTCTTCATCAAAGAGTAAAATTTATAAGAGGCCAAAGGGTGATAACGGTCCTAGCCGAGAGCCTAGTCCCTACCGTCATACCACCGGACGTACCTTTTATTAATGTGGAATTAACCGCAGACAAAATTGCCTTTCACTCTTTTCAGTTTGAAACAGTCAACTTCATACCTGGGGGTGTCTAAAAAAGAATGAGAAGTTGACATGCGCCAATAAGATGGTGGAGAAGGTCTTAAAAGATTGCAATTTCCACCCAGGAAAGGGGTTGGGTATTAACCTGCAAGGAAGGGTGACGCCCATAGAGGCACAAAGGCTGGTCCCACGAGTAGGACTAGGGATGAAAATGAGAAGATGGAAGAGGGGACCACAGAAAGAAAATGGTAATAAGAGGGAAAAGAATCAAGGAAAGTTCCCTCATTTAAGGGAAACTTTTCCGAAGCCCTCTCATACCATTCAATTGGCTCCTCCTACAGATTCCTCCAAGCCTCCGTATTTTAATGACAACCCTTTCAGAAAACCTTTTACCTCAACCCTTCAACCTTTTATCCCCCTTTCCCCCACTTTGGCGCCCAAAGCCACGGGTGAGCCTGAGCCACTGCCACAAGAGCAGCAGGATTTCACAGAAGAGACAGGGGCATTCTTTGCAATGACAGAGAATGAAGGAAGAGAAAAAGCAGAAGAAGAGGTTCCTTTCATTAACTGGGCCTCAATCAAGATCCCAGATAAGTTCATTTCTGAACTCAGCCCCGAAGCAGAAAAGGGCAGTTTTTTTTATCCGGTAATGATGGTATCGGATCAAGAGCTTGAAGAGGAACAGGTTTGCACTATACCATCTGTTCCAGAGGGCTTTGTACTGAAAAATTGGGAAGAGATCCCTTTGACATTTGAGGCTGCATATGGTTGGCAATCAGCTGCGGCCTCCAAAAAAAACTCCATTAGTGGATTGCCCTTTTCCTGAAGGTTTTAATGAACCTTCATCTTCAGGAAAAGCCTCTTTAGAAGGTTCTCAAAAAACCCAAAAAGATTTTTCAATTTTTTCTAGAAAATCTAAAGCTTTCAAAATGGTCCAGACTGCTTATGAGCCATATATACAGACCGAATTAGAGCAAGTTGAATACGACTTCGACCTCGAGCTCGACTTCAACCTAATGGGGATCGAAGAGGAGATCGAGGCCGAAGACGATGACCTTCCAAGAGAAATATCATATCAATTGGAACGTCACGAAAAGGGTATTCAACCTAATATTGAAGAAACCATTTCCATAAACCTGGGAACCGAAGAGGACCCAAAAATTGTAAAGATTGGTGCATGCTTGTCTGATATGCAACAGAAGGAAATGTCCCAATTCTTGGCCGATTACAAGGACGTGTTCGCATGGTCTTATCGAGATATGCCAGGATTGGATACAGACATGGTTGTACACAGGCTGCCGATCCTGCCAGGAGTAAAGCCTATTAAGCAGAAATTGAGAAGGTTGAAACCAGAGTGGACTTTAAAAGTCAAGGATGAAGTGGTGAAACAGTTTCAAGCCGGATTTTTGGCAGTGTCCACATACCCTGATTGGCTAGCTAATATAGTCCCGGTTCCAAAGAAGGATTGGAAAAGTCAGGATGTGTGTGGATTACAGAGACTTGAACAAGGCGAGCCCGAAGGATGATTTTCCATTGCCACACATCGACATCTTGGTTGATAATACGGCAGTGCACAGCTTGTTCTCTTTTATGGATGGCTTTTCCGGATATAACCAAATCAAAATGGCAAAGGAGGATCAAGAGAAAACCGCTTTTATCACTCCTTGGGGAACCTTTCACTACACAGTCATGCCTTTCGGATTGAAGAATGCCGGGGCAACATATCAGCGAGCCATGACAGCCCTTTTCCATGATATGATCCACAAAGAAATGGAGGTCTATGTGGATGATATGATCGCCAAATCATGTGAAGAGGAAAACCACTTGATCAATCTAAAGAGGGTATTTGACCGTCTAAGGAAGTACAGCTTGAGGCTTAATCCAGCAAACTGTGTTTTTGGAGCCACATAAGGGAAATTATTGGGATTCATTGTAAGCAGAAGAGGGATTGAGATAGACCCGTCTAAAGCCAAGGCAATCATTGAGATGCCGTCTCCTAAGACGGAAAAAGAAGTTAGGGGCTTTCTGGGAAGAATTCAGTATATTAGCCGGTTCATAGCACAGCTCACTGCTATTTGCGAGCCGATCTTTAAGCTTCTAAGGAAGAATAACCCAACTATATGGAATGAGGATTGCCAACAAGCATTCGACAAAATAAATGATTATCTGTTAAATCCTCCTGTTCTAGTACCACCAACTCCAGGAAAACCATTGATTCTGTATCTATCAGTTTTAGAAACATCAATGGGATGTGTATTGGGGCAGCATGATGAAACAGGCAGAAAAGAAAAGGCTATCTACTATTTGAGCAAGAAGTTCACAGATTATGAGACGAGATATTCGCCTTTGGAAAAGACTTATTGCGCTTTGGTCTGGTCAACTCAGAGGCTTAGACACTATTTCTTAAGCTATTCGACTCTGCTCATTTCAAGGATGGATCCGTTAAAATATCTGTTTGAAAAACCGGCTTTAACTGGTAGAACAGCGAAGTGGCAGCTTTTGCCTTCGGAATTCGACCTGACATATGTCACTCAAAAAGCAATTAAAGGTCAGGCAATTGCTGATCATCTAGCTGAGCATCCATTACCAGATTATCAACCTCTTAAGACGAATTTCCCTGATGAGGCTATCTTATTTGCTGAAGAGGGAGAAAGTGAAGACTCCTGGCAGATGTTCTTTGATGGGGCAGCAAATATGAATGGAAATGGGATCGGCGCAGTATTAGTAAAGCCAGATGGTTCACATATCCCAATCGCAGTGAAATTGAGGTTTCAGTGCACGAACAACATAGCAGAGTATGAGGCATGTATAATCGGATTACAGGCTGCTCTAGATCATGATGTTCAAGAACTTGACGTATATGGGGATTCGAGTCTTATCATCTTCCAAACAACTGGGGAATGGAAAACCAAAGATCATAAATTAATCCCATATCACCAATATTTGGAAGAAATAAGTACCAAATTTACTCGAATTTCTTTTAGCTATATGCCAAGGGCTAAGAATCAGTTTGCGGATGCCTTGGCGACATTGGCCTCAATGGTTAGTATTCCAGAAGGGGTAGACATACAACCACTTAAAATTGAAGTCAGAGACGAGCCAGCTTATTGTCTTGTTTTAGAAGGAGTGCAAGAATCAGAAATACCATGGTTCCAAGATATCAAGAATTTCTTGGATAATCGAAATTTTCCAGAAAGCGCTAGTCCCACTGAAAAAAGAACAATACAGAGGTTAGCAGGACAGTTCCTTCTAAGTGGTGGGCAGTTATACAAGAGATCTTACAGTAATGTTCTACTCAGATGCGTCACCAAGGTTGAAGCAGAAAGGTTGATTGAAACAGTGCACGGGGGAGTCTGTGGGCCGCACATGAATGGACACATGCTCGCAAGGAAAATATTGCGATTGGGATATTATTGGTCTACAATGGAGCACGATTGTTGCCTACATGTTAAGAGATGCCATTTGTGCCAAATATACGCTGACAATAAGCATGCACCACCAAGTGAGCTGCACAGCATGACCTCTCCATGGCCTTTCTCTATGTGGGGTATTGATGTCATTGGGATGATTTCTCCTAAAGCGTCAAATGGACACCGGTTCATTCTAGTGGCAATTGATTATTTCACAAAGTGGGTTGAAGCTGCTTCGTATGCAAATATCACAGGGAACCATGTTCTTAAGTTCTTGAAGCACAACATAATTTGTCGCTATGGGTTGCCAAAAGCCATAGTTTCAGACAATGCTTCAAATATTAAGAACAAGGATATGAAGAAGATTTGTGAGCAGTTTCAGATAACTCATCACAAGTCAGCCCCATACAGGCCAAAGATGAATGGAGCAGTAGAAGCGGCAAATAAGAACATAAAGAAAATAATCCGGAAGATGGTAGTGAGCTATAGAGATTGGCACGAGATGTTACCATTTGCTCTCCATGCTTACAGAACCTCGATCCGAACTTCTACCGGGGCAACGCCGTATTCCTTGGTTTATGGAACGGAGGCAGTCTTACCTGTTGAAGTAGAAATCCCTTCATTGAAAGTGCTTATGGAAACAGAGCTTGAAGAGGCTGAATGGGTTCAGTCTAGATATGAGCAACTCAATTTGATAGAAGAAAAGCGGTTGAATGCGCTTTGCCACGGTCAACTATATCAGAGGAGAATGGCCAGAGCCTAAAACAAGAAAGTGAAGCCCAGAGCTTTCCAAGTGGGTAATTTAGTCTTAAAGAAGATATTGCCATTTCTGGAAGACCCTCGCGGAAAGTTTAAGCCAAATTGGGAGGGACCTTATGTAGTGAAGAAGGTCTTATCAGGAGGCGCTCTTATCTTGACAGAAATGGATGGGACAGATTTCCCTAAGCCAATCAACTCCGATGCGGTCAAACAATATTTCCCTTGAAGGAATATCACAAAGAAATGATCCGAGGCCATTTTTCCGTTATCCCTCACAAATTTTAATATCCCTAGATTAAACCAGGTTGAGCCTGTTCGTGTTTTAAAGAACCCAAACTGGAGCTTACAGTCGCGACTGGGGCAGGGTTAATAGAAAAAAACACAAAAAGGAAAATAGCAAAGAAAGGCCAAATGCAAGAAAAGAGGCCAATCTTGGGAATGGGGGGGTCGCATCCATTATAGCTGTAAGCCCAGTTATCCCATTTTAAAGATGTTAAAATTTTGAGCCTATAATAACTTTTTTTTTCATAAACTCAATCCAGCCTTCATTTCGTCCTATTAGTCAAGTCCTCGATGATCTGGGTGTATTCCTTCAAGCTCGCGGTGTTGAAAGGGCAATGACGGAATAAATAAGCCGGTCCTAGTGAAAACCGTAACAGGCGCTAGGGGCAATATTGGCAAAGAAAAAGGCGAAAGAAGAAAAAATAAAAGAAAAGAAAGAAACAGGAAAGAATGTCACCAACCGCATGTTGAAAACGGTTTTGGCACACGGGCTATGCAACCGCTTGTTAAAACGGTTTTAGTAGAAAGGCTATGTAACCGCTTGTTGAAAACGGTTTTGACTAAACCGTTCTGAATGCACGGTTTTGGGCGACAGAATTGATTTGAGCAAATTTTCTGCACAGGACTGAACCAATAGGCTATGGCATATCCCCTGGAAGTGGGAAGGAAACTTGGGGATGAGTCTAAAGGTTCCAAGGGGGACGAAATGGCTTCCTCCTCATTAACTGAAATACCCTTTTTGCCCAACTTACTTCAATCCATCCAACTATATGGGATTAAAGCATTATGGACTAATTTACAATAAAAACACACAAAAATGAAAATTATATTTTGGCCGATGATGAGAAATCAGTGACTTTTCATTAAAACTGTCAGTTTTTACAAGCATATGAGAGTTCTGAGGCCAATAGTATAAAAACCTATTTTGTATTCTCTATCTTTCCACTAGTGGAGTTTCTCTTTGTACAGAAGTGTAAAAAAGGAAAAAAAATACAATAAAAGTGGCTAATCTCTATCCCCTAGCCTTTCCTCAAGCTCTCTGATCCGAGCCGCCTGAACCGCCACAAGCCTTTCAGCCCCCTCTGCATCTGGGTCACTAAGAAATGAGATGACATCATCTGAGAGGGTCTGCCTGGTCCTCATATCTCTGAGCCTGGCCATGGTTTCATCATGCCTGCGCCATGCAGCTCTCACCTCGAAGCAACGGGCCTGTATCTGCTCAGATAGTCGCCGCTCCAGATCTTCCTTCTCCAATCTCAAGGTTCGGGCCTCCTCCACCCATATGAGCTGAAACCGCCTATGAGAAGCCCGCTCGGTCTCCAAGAGGTCCTCATAAGTAGGACACGGGATAGCAGGAGGATCCACCGGTATAGAAGCGCAGCTCTGCACCTGCTCTCTAATCCAGAAGATATAATCCTTCTCATGCAATTTGGAGAAGACAGGACCTCTCAAGAAGCAGGCCTGCGACCATTCCTTCAATAACCGGAAGCACAGCCCCATGGTGGCTGGTGTGAGGGGACCAATGAGTTCTTCATATCCATGAGGTACCAAAATCCCTTGAGACTCCTCTCCAAACTGCCGAATAACTCTCAAGGGCAAGTAGAGCAAGGCAGACTTCAAGCCCATGAGCACAGCGAAATTCTGATCGGAGAAGCTGATCACTGTCTCGACAGAAGGCTGATAAGCACCAGGCCATCTCACCTGGTCATCCTGAAGCGTCCCCAAAAAAGCAAACCATCCCTGTTTACCACCGTGGATGTTGGGACATCCTCTGTTGCTCATCAAGACAGGAATGTTTAATCTGGGAAAGAAGCGGCGGGTGATCTCTTCAACTTGACTCAGGTGGTCAAGTAGCCAGAGCTGCAAATAAAAGGGAAGCATTTCTATGTTAGAAAGTCTCAATTTTGCAATAAAAGTTGTATTTCAAGAAAGAGATTCAGATTTTACCTGAAGTATAGGGGCGCAGGCGAGGAAACTTTTCTGCTTCCGGTGATAGCAGTCAGTCAAGGCCTAGTATATTTCAGCCAGGATCATAGGGGCAAGCCTTTCAAGCTCCCTAACTTGGCAAATGACTGAAATGAGGGATAAATCAACCTCGCTATCACCTCGGGGGAATAAAAGTTGATTGACCACTATCAAGGTCAAAGCATTGAACCGGGCTGACTGGTTTGGGCTATTCAACAGCTTTTCAGTCAAAAATGACTTTGATAGGGTCAATAAGGCATCGGCTTCCCCTAACTCTCTCTTGCTAATTCCTAAAAATGTGGAGGCTTCCTTTTTAAAGCTTGGCTTGAGAGGCGGGTTGACAACTTTCTTGGAGAACCTAAGGTTGAGGATGGTTTCAACCTCCTCGACTGTAGGGGTCATTTCTTTTTCCCCAAACCGAAAGAGGTTCAATTGGGGTTCCCAATGCCCAATCAATGCCTCTATAATTTCCCATTTTAAGGGAACCTTTGGGATTGAGAGGAGGTGGCCTAGATTGGCAGAATCCCAATCTATCTCATCCTGTGGGGTCATTGAATCAACCCACCTCTCATAATAAGTATCTACAATGGCATACCTAGTCAAGTTGGGAGGTTTGGACCTAATTTTTGGCCTAGGTGCTAATTTTTCAGGTACAGAAGATGAGGAAGGCACAGAAGCTGAACCAGAAGCCATTAATGGGCAAAAGTGGATTAAAGGCAGCTAGGAGAAATAAAATCGCCGAAACAGGGGATTTCTGACCTAAGCAATACGTCAAAATGACGTCCTGCCCGCAATTCGCGGCTTTAAAATAACCTAAGGGCAAAAACCGCATACACAGAGCGGTTATCCTTGAACCGCACTCAATGTGCGGTTGCATTCCCGCAAAGTTTAAAAACCGCGGGATAAGTACGGTTCTGGCATAACCGTCCTGAATGTACGGTTTTTGCACAAAAAAGGTTTTTTCTTCTTTCTTTTAATAAGTCATGTTCCCCAGAAAACCTGTTACCTGTATAACAATTGTAACATGATAAACATACAAAAATAAACAAAAAAATCTACAAAAAAGAAACAAAACCAAAAATCTTCTCTTTTTATATATGACTACAAGTGGATATATCATGTTTATATACAAATGTCAAATAAAATCCTAATCTAAACCTATCTCCAACAGGTCAATCCCTATCGCCTCTACCTCGCCGTCGCTGCCGGATGAAAAAGTGATCTAAGAAGCGCTGGCTAGCGGGAGAAGAAGGCTCGCCAAGCAAGGATGGACCAGCAAGAGGCTCTGGGTCTGCAGAAGGCGCCGGATCGATAGAAGAGGCTGGAACTGGAACTGGATCCTCCCGGGTCAGGTCCATGAAGCAGGAGACTGAAGTGTCCGCGGCCAAAGGGACCAGCTCCAGAACCCGAGAGTCCTCGACAGAAGGAGCTGGATCTGTGGTATCTGCTACACCACGCACCTCGGCCACATCTGGCTCATCTACACCAAGAACATCGTCCTCTCTCGTAGGCTCGGCCGCCTCAGGAACCACAGGAACCTCTAAGTCACCCTCCGCTGTCTCAGGAGCAGTCTCTGGCTCAGATGCAGGAGCGGTCTCAGATACAGATGCAGCCTCTGGTATCTCAGCTGACTCAGGAACTGCTGCAGCAGAGGTAGCCTCGGCCGCCACCTCACTCTCTCTCTCTCCGGGATCTCTATAGCTCTTAAGGAAAAGGATAGAGTGCGAGAGCTGGATGGAGAAGCCGCCACATCCTCCTGAAAGGCAAAGACAGACTGATCAGAAGCAGAAAAGATAAAGGAAAAAAAATACAGAAACTGAAAAAAACAGACCTGAGCTCCTGAAGGCCCCGCCTGGCCCTCAGCACTGGCCAACTGGGCCCGCAAGTCGGCAATAAGAGCGGCCTGCCCAATGATGATGACGTCGCTCTCAGCAATGGCGGCATCTCTTTCAGCCAGCTGGCGCTCCAGATCCGCATATCTAGCCCGGACCTCCTCTAGCTGTGCCTCCTGAAATGAGATAAGGAGAGAAAAAATATCAGTAAATAAGAAAGGAAGACTAAAAGAATGCACAAGAAAAGGAGATTCATACCGTGGTGTCATAAAGGCGGATCACCACCCCTCCTATCTCAGTAACTCCACCTCGAACGGGCATGGGCTGCATCAGACAACCCACTGAGACCTGCCCGAACCAGGCATCATAGTCACCATCGACTAGAAGGCCATCTCCTGCCTCCCACTCGCCGAAGTGAGCAGGGTCGAATGGACCAGGAGGGGTGAAAGGTGCTGTAGCTGGAGGAGCCACTGGGATCCGAAGCTCGCCAGTATGCTGGAAGAAGAAGCGCTCCCCAAGGTACCATATGCTGCCCAATTGCCCAATGAAGAATGGGTACCTCTGGCGCCACTGATCCAAGGCGAAAGCATCATCCACAAAAGGCTGAAAGGCCAACTCATCATGCAGGCCGTCAAGACGGGGAACAGATAGCTGAAAGTAAACAAAGGAGAATATTAGAATCTAACAAAAAGGAGAAAAGGAAATGAGGGAGAGAGAGATGGAAAAGGTACTTACCTCTCCTGAAGGTCCTGTCCAGGTGCGCCCTGGCCGACCTAGGGCGACTCTTCTCTGAGTCACGCCTAATCTGATTCCACCGACGGGCCAAGGGAAATGTCCCCTCAGGCAAGGTGGAGGTAGGGCGAAAGTGGGCCACATAGACCCGAGCAAAGAACTGAAAAAGAAAAAAAAAAGAAGAAGAAGAAAAAAAAAAGAAGAAAAGAGAAAAAGAGAAAAAAAAAAGAAAAAAAAAAGAAGAGAGGTTAAGCAAAGAAAAGAAGAAGGAAAAAGAGAAGAGAAAAAAAAGAAAAGAATTTATACATGCAAAAAGGGCCAGAAAAATCTGCAACCCACTCCGGCCCCCTGGGAGAGGATAGGCCAGAAACTACCCGCCGTAGCCCCGCTAGCAAGGTGCCATAAACCAGCTGGCCCCAAGCATAGTCCCTCGCTCGGTGCAGATCCCGGAGAAGGCTCAAGAAATGAGGGCTGACTGAAGTAGTATCCTCTAAGCAGAAGCAGGATCCCATCATCAGAAGAAAAAGAAACCGGAAAGCTACTGGGAAACTGGGATGCTCCGCCGCTAGGGTGCTGAATCCCCTCTGCAGAAATGCCTCCCTTAACCACATCCGGGAATTACGGGTGATCCTGCTCCGGTCCCACGCCTCCCCTGGCATCTCGTCATATCCCAAAAGCTCTGCGATCTCCAAGTCCGCCGGCCGATCCATCTCAGTGATGACATCTCCAGTCATCCTGATCCCAGTAATAAGAGTGAAGTCGGAGGGGCGAATGCCAATCTCCACATCAGGCAGATGGAAGCTCAGGGTCTCCGGGAAAAAGCGCTCCATCAAAGCCAAGATCAAAGGCCGATCCTGACGAACGCCTGTGATGGTGATGAAGGGGCCAAATCCAAAACGGCCCATCTCTCGGCGCAGAGGAGTCGAACAGGCCCCTACTACATCAGCAAAAAGGGCCCAGCTCCCTCGGAAATGGGAAGAAGGATAAGTAAGAGGGATGTCTGCCCTGACGCCTGCCGAAGGATGCATCGTCAAACTATGAAGGAGAGAGGTGTCCCGGATCTAATCCGCTATCTCTGCAGGAATAGCAACACGAGTCACCCGAGCTCCTGTCCTACCTCTACGACGGGCTCCCCTACGCTCTCGGACCTCACCAGCAGGCTAGAAAGGCAAATAAAAAAGGGTTTAAGTTGAATGTGATGAAAGAAAGGCCGGATTTTAAAAAAGGGGAAAGGGAATACCTCTGGGATCGACTCCAGCGAATCCCCAGACGCTCCAGAGTCTGAATCTGAAAGCTCCAGACCACTGGGAGAAGAAGGATCAAGGTCCGGCTCGGCCCTAGAGGAAAACGCCACATCGGCCGGATCCCTCCGAACCCTCAAAGACGAAGGCTCATCTGCGGGACCCCGGGAAGCGCGACGTGTGCGAGCCATCTACAGGACCAATTACAGGGAGAAATTCATTATGCTTCTTCGTTTAAATAAAACCATGATATTTTCTTACATGTTTTCTTTAATTTTTCTTTTCTTTAAATTAATCGAATTTGTTTGGTTTACAGGAAAAAGGAAGTCGGAAGAGACACTTCAAAAAGTGCCCGGCCGAACAAGGATTTGATTTCTTTTTAACTTCTTTATTATTTCTATCATCTATAAGAATTATATATAAGAAACAAAATTTCCTATATATCTTTCTTATAAACAAAAAAGAGAAGAAAAGAAAGGTGTTGGAGCAAGCTATATAAAATTTTCAATTCATGTTCAATTTTAGAATTCTAATAAGTTTACAAGTCACCTAAAGCCCTAAACTATTAAATGTGTTCTCCTTTTCAGGTTTACAGGGGGAAATAGTAAAAAGGACAGTCAAAGCAGAATTCAAAGCCGACTGGGGATGTCAAACCAAGCTCAATCCTGTTCATCCTAATAGGGTGTCAACATTATTTGGGTCCAAAAACAATCCATACCAGACGTCCAAGTATTCAGATCAAGTTGAATATTGACAGAGCAAAATCAATGAAACCTTGGCAATAAGCCAGAACATGGGCAGAAAATAGCCGGTATTCAGAAGCATGGTATGATTGAGCACACCAAATGCTCAAGTGACCAGAAAAGTAAGGGGAAATGCCTTCAAATATGCACCAAGGCATAATTCCAACAGGAGCAATAGGACAATGCTATCAAAATCAATATGGCAAATCAAGGCACTACACTAAATGAAATCAAGTGGTCATCCATACATTAGCTCGAAGTTCATGTTCTCGGATAAAAGCGTTGCAGAGAAATGATCAAGATATGAGTAAGTTCGAAATCCAAAGTGCATTTAAATCAATAACAGGAGATCAAATTCCTACATGAACCAGGATCATTTACTCAGTGATTCAAGATGTTAGAGCTCGGATTGATTGCTTGCCAGAAAAATAAAGGTTTGGCCGCTTACCTGAAGAAGCCGAAATCAAAGTTCTACAAAGAAAAACAGAGTCTTGACCTCAACGGAGCTCCCGAAGAAACTGGCCGGACGACTGGCAAACTCAGAAAACCCTCAATCGATAAAAAGGCTGGGGCTGAGACGTGGTAATGTTGCAAGAGTTCGCAGGAATCACCAACACCGGAGGTTGTCGATCACTTGCCAAAACAGAAGTCGCCGGAAAGAACAGAGATCACCGGAAAGAAGATGATGTCGCCGGAGGAGTTGTCTTCGTCGGAGGAAAGAGGACGAAGACCGGTGAGAACGCACGGTCACCAGAGAAGAGAGCAGCGCTGATAGTCTAGGGCTTTTCGCGAAAGCAAAGTGAGAAGCCGCGGTCGCGGCCTTGGTTATATGAAACCTAGAGAACCGCACATACAGAACGGTTGATATTGAAATTCCAAAAAACCGCACATACAGCACGGTTGAAATCGAAATTGTTAAAAACCGCATGTTCAGTACGGTTGGCACCAAGAAATGAATTTTCAAAATTTTTCCAATCTCTTTCAAAAGATCTATGTCCAAGGCAGTCGTGAATTGCAAGAAACACCACCCTATCAACTTTTGCTTTAAAAATTTGCTCAAATCTCACTTCATAGCCACGAGTGCTCTGTGAGAGGCGAGGAGAGGATTTGACCCTTAAGGTTAGGGACTTTTCATCAGATCCTTTAAACAAATTCTTTTTCAAAAACCATATTGGAGTTCTTGCAGCTCATAATCGAATGGACATGATCTTGAGAAGCGCAATTTGCGGGTCTTTTTGCTCTCCGCTGTCAATTGATTCCAATTCCAGCGAAGAGGGGGCAGTTGTAGACACCCCAAATTGCACCTCAATATAAGAGAATACCTAAGAAGAGCTTCAAAAGTCTTATTTGAGCCTTGACATGTGTCAAACATTCAAAAACTTTCTGAATCAGTGCCAACCGCACTGTGTATATGGTTTTTATAATTTTGATCTCAACCGCTCTGTATGCACGGTTGCAACCGTACACACAGCACGGATCAGGTCCATGCTTGTTGCGCTAGCGGCCACGTGGCTTCGCGAAGCTTCGGCCGTTGAGCCGCGTGGACAGCAATCAATTAAAGCATAACTGAATTGAACCGCCCTGTATATACGGTTTGGTTAAATTTGTAAAAAAACCGCACTTTGAGTAACGGTTGTGTAGAAACCGCACTGAGTATACGGTTTTGGTTGTTTCGAGGATTTGCGAAATGGCTCGATCTCTGAGCCTTATTTACGCATATTACCTCTCTCTTGGGGACTTGAACTCCCTATTTCACCCTCCGAAACTTGCTGAATTACTCCAATTCAAGCCTTGGAGGAGAATTGGAATAATCTAGAAGGCCTTTTTGGCCTACCCTTGGGACTCTTCTACCCTTGACTTGGCCTATAAATAGAGGGGTCCTCCTCTTGCAAATGGCTGACAATCTGAAGCTTAGAAGCTCTGCAAGAAGAAGGAGAACCTCTGCTGGATTGTCTACTCAACTGTTCAAGCTACTAAGGTAAAGCCCATTTGAGTTATTGCTTCTTCTTTAGATTCTAGCAATCTCTCATCTTCTACCTTTCTGTAGTGTAAGGCCTTGGTGTTGTTTGTAGCCCCAAGCCCCTTCTAAGGTACCTCGGAATCCTCTCTAGCCGTAAAACGTGAAGAGAGAGCCTGGGGAAAAGGAAGGTGGAATGGATCCTCTAGGTTTAGAACCCACAGATGATGAAAAGCATGTTATATGGTTATTTTGAACCCTTGAATGCTTCTCTGATTTATTTTGTATTTGGAGAAGATATGAATCCATGCTCTCAATAGCCATGGATTCCAACTTTCTCATAGAAATGTGATTTTCCACATCTTCACACCCACTTGTCACTGTTTTTGCAAAGATAGGCTAGATCTTGGATTTCCGTGTAAATATGGAAAATCTGAGATCATTGGCCTTAGAATGAGTTTTTAGAACTTCATGAGAGGGTTTTTTGTTGATTTTTGAGGTTTTGGTCGAATCCACATGCACACATGCACTGGTTTCCATGTTTCCTCTTCAAAAACTTCAAAATAGGGCAGATCTGTGGCCTGTCTTGGAATGCTTATAACTTCATCCTCCGGATGAATTTTTGAGTGATTCCAAAGACATGTGATAGATTGGAAAGCCTACTTAATATCTGGAAATTTTCGTCCACTTCCATGTTGCCAATTTTTGACACCATCTCTTCAAAGTTTGTAGGTCAGTTCAGCCCAGATTGCTGAACTTGCCACTTCGATGGTGCACTATTTGCTCAGTTTTAATCCGTTTCATGTGATTCCAGTTTCTGAGTTTTCTTTGAGAAGTCTATTTTCATTTCCAACTAGTTTCAACAGATTTCAATCTGTTTTGTGCCTTGGGTGCTCAATGGACTCAGAGGTGCTCGCTGGCATAGTCCAGAGCTCATCTGTGGTCTTTTAGGCCTGTTCAAGAGAGCACACAAGTCACATCCGGATAGAGATTGGTGTGAGATTTTTTTCTTTGGAAAGATGACATTATACACTTCCTCCATACCAATTTTCAGTGATTTTTATTGAGCCGAACTCCACGAATAGAGTTTTGAAAATGCCTACTTAACGCTTTTTCTGAGTTATAACAATAGATTTCAGATATGGATTTCTCTTTCATTTTGAATCAGATTGAGTTGAAATTTTTACTGTATACTCTACTATATACCAGTTTTCAAATGGCTTTGGTTTCATTTGATTTGGATTTAAATTGAATGAGTTATGGTTTATCAAAGCTTTCAAGCTCTTTTGACCTAATTTCTCCAGATTGGCCTTAGCTCGATTTCCTTCATTTTTACTTTGATTTCACTTCACTCATGAAGTTTTAGAAGTGATGGATCCACGAAGAGAGCCTAAGTTCGTTAGACTTCTCATGTGGAAGGGTCACACACATTGTGCTTGTTAAGCACCTCTTAGTTCATTTTACTAACAAATGATTTAAAGCATAAGCAAGCATGTGGTAACCGTCTTAGACGGATGAGTGGGGGTGCCTAACACCTTCCCCCGCTCATAAATAATTCCCCGTACCTAATCTCTGGATTTTTTCCTTGTATTAGAGCTACTTTGGCTCTATTTGGCGTCTATGAACCCTTTGGTGTCCATTCACACCCTAAAATGGATGGTGGCGACTCTTACATCTTATCAATCCCCGCGTGACGATATCGGAAGTCATCCGAGATGACGAATCCATGTCTCACAGTAGAGTAATGGCCTAATCTGTGTGTATGCAAACCCTTTCCCTACTCAAAATACCTCGAGACTCCCTCTAGCCGTAAAGCGTGGAGAGGGATCTAGGGGGAACAAGACTAGGAATTGATCCTTAGTCTTAGAACCCACTTGAATGGCCTTTTGACTCTATGAAAACCGTTCCGTATTCAAAGTACCCCAAGACTATCTCGAAGAATCGTAAAACGGGGAGAGAGAACTAAGGGAAACGAGAATGGAACAAAACCCTAGGTTTTTTAGAACCCCATTTGATTGATACGAATGCTATATATTGTTATGTCTGTGTTTAGAGAGATGATTTGTACACATGCACATATTGCATTTATTTTGTTGAAATCGGCTTGTATTTGAGATCTATTGCATTCATTGTGATAGATCTGAAATAAATAGCCCCAAGCATTTCTGGGATGTTTCTTATTGATTTCAAACAAGTTTATCTCGAGTATTGAAGATCTTTAGGTCTAATCTCTCGGTTTTGGGAATTTTTGCTCCACTTTAGGGTTTTTGGCATATTCTTTTCAATCGAAGAGAATGCTGAGCCAAATTCATGCCTTATTTCTTCCTAGAGGTTCTTCAACACTTTTTCAAGTGATTTTGATTTATATTGCACGGATCACACGCATTTGATCACCGTTTTGGATTGATTTTACTTAAAAAGGTCTAAACTGAACAGCAGCTGTACCCTAACTTCGGACACTGATAAATTCATAATCCGGATGAATTTTGGAGTGATTCCAAGGCCATGGGAAAGTTGAGGCTGTCTAGTTTATGTCTATAAAATTTCATCAATTTTTATGAAGGGGATTTTTGACACCATTCAGTCGAATTTGATAGGTCAGTTCAGGCCAGATTACGGAACCTGTCACTTTGACTGAGCGCCATGTGTTCGTTTTAAGTCCGATTTGAGTGATTTTTGTTTTGTATTTTCCTTAGAAAGTATAATTTCAAATCCAGTTGGTTTCATAATTTTTTGATTCCATTTGTGTAGTGGGTGACTGATTTACTCAGAACTGCTTAAACAGCACATTTCTGGGCTAATCTGTGATCTTCGGGGCTCTTTCGGGAGGTCACCCAAGACACATCCGGATGAAGTTTGGCATGAGGCTAGTTTCATTTGAAAGATGGCCCTACAGACTTCATTCATGCAAAAATTCACAGATTTATATGGAGCCAATTTTCCTAAATGAATTTCCAAAGTTGCCCGCTTGTTACTTTTACTGATTTCCAACAGAAAATTTCAAAGGAGCATAACTCCTAGGGTTTTAACCGGATTTGATTGAAAATTTGCAGGAGTCTTCTATTTATCATAATCTTTCAAATGGATTTGGTTTGATTCAATTTAAATTTGATTTGAATGATTTCAAGACAAAAGGCTCTATCTTTTACCAAATTTTCCGGATTTATCTCAACTTGTTTGTGTTCAAGTTTTTGCCTTGATTTCCATTTAAATGGTGATGTCCCAGAAGTGATAATGACATAAAAGAGGATCTGGAATTCATTGGATTCCTCATGTGGAAGAATCGTAAATTTGTTTAATCTTTTTTCAAGGTTTTTTGATTATTTTAGCAAGCTTTCTTATTTTTTTGAGCATGAACAACACTTGGCAACCACCTTGTGTGGGTGAATGAGGGTGCCTAACACCTTCCCCCATTCATAATCTAATCCCCTTACCCATCTTTGGATTTTATTTTCAAATAGAGTTATTTTTACTCTAAATTTGCCTTTTTGCTTATTTTGATGATTTTTGGTGTCCATTCACACCTAAAAAGAATGGTGGTGCCTCTCCCATTTTTGTTGAGCCCGTGTGATGACGGAGGGAATCATCTCGGTGATTTTTCCATGTCTCACACAAATGAAAGAACCTACCGTTCTTTCATTTTGCAAAACTTACATTTGGTTCAATGAGATCGAACCAACCCACCCATTAAACCGAAATAACTTAACCATCTCTATTTAACCCACCAAACTACTAAAACCCTAAACTTCTAAATTAATTACTCAATTAAACTATCAAATCCCTAAATCACTTTAATACGCTAAACCCAATTGGATTTATTTATTATGTTTTTTTTTTCCACATAAAGAACCCAACTAAACCGAACCATTTGTTTTCTTTAATTTTTGTCCAATTAATCTAATTAACTTCTTAAATATTTATTTACTCTTCATTAAAATTTTCTTAAAATTCCAGGGTCTTACATACTATTAATATCTTTCACCGGAATGAAATCATCTGCCATGTTTCCCTCAACACTTCCATGATGTGGCCATGAGATGCTGCTATGTGGAGCATCTCACAGCCACTATTTTTTCATGTGTTATAAATGTATCAAGTGGACCCCGCATGAAAAAACAGTAGCCGTGAGATGCTCCACAAGGCAGCATCTCATGGCCGCATCAGGGAGCAATTCAGGGAGGCATGACAAACGATTTCAACTCTCTTTCGCCAGCCAAATGTCAAGTGAGGCACGATGGGGTCAAAAGGCGATTTGGAGGCGATTTTGAAAGATGGCAGTGGGGTCTTGTCAACGTAAGGCTTTGAGGCGACTTTGAAGTTTCGGATCAGATTGAGCAGTTTCCCCTGTTAGTGAGTGGGTTTGGCATGTCCTTGTTTCCGTGGTTTCATGGCAGCGTTCTTGCTTATGTCATCCTCTCTGTTCTCTAATTAAAACTCTCTATCCAGCTTTAGTTCTCGTCTTCATCAGCGTTTTTCGTATCCCTTTGTCAAGTCTTTCAAGCTTGTTTCTTTCCTATTATCCTCTAGGGCTTCTGGTTTCTCTAGCTAAGTTCTTGTTGTGTTAGTAAGTACCACGAAGTTGGAAAACATTTCTGAAGAGTCCGAGGATGATAGTGACGCCAATGCGGATGACAATGACATCCAAGTCATGTTCTATATATTTTTTACTATTAGAATATATCGGCTGGGTGGTCGCCCTCTGCATTTGATCGCCATCTTCTTGCTTTTACATCTTCTGGTTGGAGGTCCTCTAAAAAGCATAAAATACCAATGGGTTAGCTTGCCTTTGTGTTTGGGCTAGCTCACGATCCTGTTCGCCTTTTCTGGTAGCTCCCTGAAGCTTTTTGTCGACTCTAGCAAAAGGATTCTAGTCCCCAAGCAAGGTGGAACCGGCGATGATGACCGCCCTTATCTGGTTTTTTGGTTTAGATTTAGGTCTTGTTGTTTTTGTATTTGCCTGTTCATTACAGGGGTGCTTTGCCCCCCATTATCCAAATTGCAGTTGTTAATTGGAGTTTTCTCAGTTCTCCGAGAACTCCCTTGTCGGCCATCTCATCTTCGATGCAGATGCCTTTTCTCCTCTTATTGGGACTTTTAATCTGCGTTGATACGGACCCTTTGTCAGAACTTACCCCTATTCTTCAGGTGGTTTCATGTAGCTTTGGCTACAAGTTCGACCCCTTGTTTAAGAATTGCAATTTGTCTAATGGGGCTTCTGCGTCCCCCACTTTTATGCATTTTCTGGCACATCCTTTTCATGGTTGTTTTTTTGTTTCATCAATGGAGGCTTCGGCCATTCTTAATATAATATTTTTCGTTATGAATGAAATGGCATAATTGTCTTCCTACCCAAAAAGAGACAATACCCCAAATTATGGGCTACAGAGAGGATCAAGAACAGTTAATGTAGAAGCTGATTCAACATTTGAAGCTCCGTTGACGAAATCATCTTCATTATCAATAGTTTACAAAACAAGACTGATCAGGAAAAAAAATGTGCAAAAGACAGAAGAAAATTTTATAATAGAACTCTTGGTTTAATTGCACCTTTCTTTCTTTCTTTCATTCTTTTGTTCTTTGAAAGAAATAACTTAAAGTTGAGTGTTGAAAAACTCGGATAGGTCTTAATAACTCGGAACTCTACCTATCCTTGTAACTCGGTGACTTAGACCTAGTTACTGGCTTGTCATTACAAAATTATTATTAATATTTTAAATAAGAAAATAATAAAAAATGCTTTAAATATATGAAAAGTTTCAAGAAAAATATATGAAAACTAATTGTATTTTATATTAATTTACAAGCAAAAGATATAGTTTATAAACCTAAAAAAGGAATAAAAATATATAATTAAAAATAAGAAAATTTTTTTTTCTGTTGGGAAAATAGAAATTCATTCATTCATTATCTGTAATCTCTTACAAAGTAGTGTCCTCTTGCATCATCCAACAAAGGGAGAAACAGACCAGATGGGGGAGCTTTTAACCAAGTAGAAGAATAATAATTTAAAGAAAAATTGGCTAACATATCAGTGCATTTGTTGCCTTCCCTGAGGACATTTGAAAATTTTAGAGATGAAAAAGATGAGCGAAGTTGTTTAATCTCATTGGGGTTGAAAACCCCATCATTACAGGGTGAGAAAGATACGCCTAGTTCCACGATCCTTTCATTCTCACCCTGTTTCTTAAATTGACAAGTTCACATTGACCATCAACTTGTTGAGAACAGTATTATAATTGAGATATAATTAATCACCACCAGAACAAGACCTATGTAAATAAATTGAAGTGTAATTTAGTGCCTTGTTTAAGACAAAATAGCAAGATCTCTCATTGTTTTTTTGGGGCTAAGATGTCATTTTTTATGTTTAATTTAGTATTTATTTAGGTTATTATTTTTATTTGTGAAACTTTATTAATGTCTTAAAACAATTTTTGGCATAACTAAGCAGTCATTAAAATGGAGAAGTTGTTTTTCATTAACTTCTCTATTTTGTTTAATTTCTTTGATCTCTCGTGGGCAAGAATCTTCTCAACTTGCTATTTGTGCTTCAAATTGATGATTTATGGATGTTGCTTCATAAACTTATGAAAATTTGAAATATGGTTTTCATATCTTGTGATAATATTGTAGGAAGCAAAATTTTTGAGAATAAAAAAAATGCCACATGGCAAAATCTCATGAAAATTGTGGACCCCACGTAGAGATAAAATTATTTAAATAAAATAAATGGAATTTTCTCTCTAAAAAAAACTACTTAAATTGCTTGTGGGCCCCATTGAAGAATTATTTGATAATTCTCAAAATAAATGGATTATCTACGAACATTGATAATTCTTTAAAAAATGAGAATTATCTCTTCAAATTTAATGATGATAATTCTCCTAAGAATTTTAAATCTAGAGAACTTTACCCTCCTTACATCTATAAATAGGATAGTCTTCTCGCCATTCAAAACACATGGGAAGTCTACAGAAGAAGAAACGAATTGAAGTCCTGCTAATCTGAAGACTCAAGCCCTGAAAAACATAGGAAGTCTACAGAAGAAGAAGCGAAAGCCTTCTACTCTGAGGACTCAAGCCCTAAAGAACTGAAGTCTTTCTATTCTGAAGACCTAAATCTCTGAAGAATAAAAGTGCTGTCGTTCTGAAGATCCAAGAAGCCTTGAAGAACGGAAGACTTGAAGCCAAAAATAGCACTCAAGATCTGAAAATTCAGGCACTTCGTCTCTGATACGCTCTACAGCCCTGAGATCCAAGACAAATACCGAATTTTTTTCCAAGATGTTCAATAAGTTTGCAAGCCGAAGACTTTGCACCAAATCCAACACAGATCTGTGCGTAAAATCTGCCACCTCCTGCGTTTTCATCAAGGAAGACCGAAGACCGATTTGGGATCAAGCTATTATAGCCCCCAAATCAAAGTTTTTCAAAGAAAAGAATCAGAGGAATCATAGAGATCTGTACCCCACATTTTTTTTTATAAATAAAAATACAATTTTATTTGTATTTGCACATTAGACCCGTTTGATTTTTCAAACGTGAAATTTGTGTAAACACATACTTCATAAAAGACTATGAGTATGTGACGCAGAGAAAGTAAAAAGAAAAGATCATATATCATTCTGATAGACGAATTAATCTAAATAGCGTTCTAGAAGACGAAGAAAATACTCAAACCCCAAGAAAATTCTGAACTTAGGCTCCATTTGTTTTGATGTAAAATCTAATGTGGAAAATGTTTTCGAGGTAAAATGGTATTTTTCACAAGTTTGTTTCTATGTAAAATATAATATGGTGTAAAACGATTTTCCTAAAATATATCTATTTTCCGGAAAAATGACTTACCATCGAAAATATAATATGATGTAAAACGATTTTCCTAAAATATATTTCATCGCATCATTGTATTACAGCAAAGAATTATTAGATTCTATATACTGATACATGATATATTAGACTAACTACTAATGTAGGCAAAAAGTATATTACAAGAAAGGATCTAATCTTTCTTCTTTATCTCTTCTTGCTGAGGACCATAGAAATGAATCGTTTATTGATTGGTTGCAGTGGCCTTGCGTTCTCCATAGCATACTGCATGTAGTGGAAGAAATCACAATTATAAGATACCAGCTGAAAAATCAGGCAAATTAAATTTTCTATGCAAATTAAAAGTGTAATCATCAGCTTACGTCGTAAACGGCATCCCTCCCTCAGTAACCTGACTAGGGCTGGTAATGGGTTGGATATATATCCGAATTCGATCCGAATCCGACCCGAAATTGGCAAATCCGATCCGAAATCTAAGATCCGTGGTTCGAATACGGATCTGAAATCTAAGATCGAAAAAATTCGGATTCAAATACGAATATACATATATCCGATCCGAATAAGATCCGACCGAAATCATATATATCTTATACATAAACCCAGGGCAAACATTGGTTAGAATGTAGACCATTTATAAACTACGGTTGAACCATCATAACTAAAACCAAAAACCTTTAGAGAACGATTTGCCCTAAATCTAAACTTTTTATCCTCTTTGTCGCTATCACCCTCTGGCGACTGGTACCTGCAAACCCACTTAAAGAACCAACTACAAAACCCCTTATTTTGAAACCTTTTCTGCTCTGAAATTCCATTGTCCAAAACAGGCCGATTGTTCTAAGTTCCGGGGTACGATTTTTTTGTCAGTCGCTCAATATCCACTGTTGCGTGGTGCTTCAAATTTGAAGTTCAAATCCATTTCTCATTTAAATCCCTCTTTGAGTAGGGCTAGCAATGAGTGGGATATATATCCGAATCCGATCCGAAACCGAAATTGGCGAATTCAAATATAGGATTTAGATCCGTGGTTCGAATACGGATCCGAAATCTAAGATCCGATAAAATTCGGATTCAAATACAAATATACATATATCCGATCCATATTCGACCAATTGCCACCCCTAAACCTGACTTGCTTTAATGAAACAGTCCTTACCTGAAGATAATTTCAGATTTGCAAAGGAAGTAGCAGATGATTTGTTTTGATTGCAATTAATAATTAGGTTAAGGAGATTGTACCCTCTTGTTGATAGTCCAAATGACACCATCACTATCTATCTCTACATGTCTAGGATCAACAACACCCGCATCTTTCGTTTCCTTGGTATCAGATATATCCTTTATTTTTAACATCAACTGGGCAGCAAAATAGATATCATTTATCAGACTCTCTCTCTCAAACACACACAGCTGTTTTGTAAAGGACCCCAACCACAGCTGTTTTGTTATCCAAGCTTTGATGAACCATGTGCAGCTCCATGGCATACCTGCAGGTTTGGGTTAAAGTTAATTGTTAGGATCTGAGCAGCCAAAAAGACTTACTTGAGAGATAGTTTCTTCCATAGAGAGGAGAAAATTAAGTACTTTTGGCCATGTAATGTGTGCTCGGAAGGAGAATGCCAGTGGCGTTGCTGTAATGCGTAATCTGTGCCCTTAATCTGAATCGAGCCAGCATCACCTTCCCATTTAATCTGCATCCCGCCATAGCAGAAAACAAATTTGTTAAGAAAGCAATAACTGGACCTGTGAGTGATTCATCATTAAATAAAAATTTTGGTGATTTTATAGCTATTTTATTGAAAAAAAAATTAAAAAAGGTCTTTTTTTTTAAAAATTAAGAATGGACTAATCACAGATTTGGCATAGAATGGGGTCTGACAATTTGAATCTCTTTGTGGACTTCATCAAACTAACAAAGACGACCATTCTGAAAACGTGCTTGCATGTCTTTCTTTCAGTATAAGAAAAACTAATTTAAATAAGAAAACAAACAGATAACTGTTCATTAAGCATGTCCTCTAGAAAAATCACCTGCAGATTACTTGATCAATTGTTCTCAATGTGGTGATGGAATTACAGATAGAAAGGGAAAGTTATAGATGTCTTGTAGCAAGACAGAAGATGGCATTCTTACTTTTATATCATGGCCTCTATTCTTGAGAACTGTGCAGGAAGGCTTGTAATTCCTATTCAATCGTCCGAATCGGCGCACCACTCCAACTCGGTGGTCCGATAAATCGATCGGGGACTGCATCTTGCCCTTCTTACAATATGTCCAGCTCTTGTTAAGATCTCCCCAGTGAGCAGGTCCATCTTCACTCCCAAGACGAAGAGAATACTCAGAAACCCAAGAAAATTCTGAACTTATGTAATATTATTGATTCATTAAAAATAAACAAACTCACTAAAAGTTTCAGATCATCTACAGTTGAACCCGTAGAAGGTTTCAACTGTAGCCAATCAAACATTGCCACCTCAGCCTTTCAACAGTCCTCAAAAAGTGAAAAAAAAAAAACTTCTTTAATTTTTTCAATGCAAGAGAGAGAAAGTTTCAAGGCTGAAGTGGCAATGTTTGATTGGTTACAGTTGAACCCGTGATATGAATCCTCACTAAAAACCTCTGTGTTACAAGAAAAGGCCTAAAAATAGAAATAACGAAATTTACTAAAACTAAAAAAAAAACCAATTTTGTTAAAATTAGTAAAATTTGAGATAAACACAAATTCCTAAAATATAACTTAAAATAAGAGTTCCACAAAAAGTTAATTTATAGGATTCATCTACCCCATGTATGAACATAAGAAGCAACGTGAAGACTTCGTGCCCGCAACAAAGCCATCGATATCAAGTGTCAATATCTCTGAAAGAGGCAACAAATGTTAATATTTCCGGCAAGTTTCTCGGATTCATCTACCCCACATATCAACATAAGAAGCAACGCTAAGACTACCGGCAACAAAGCCATCAAGCGTACGTAACGACTCATGACCACAGAATGGTATTCACAGAATCAAAAAACAAAATGAAAATTTCTTACCATACCACAATGCATGGTTTAACAAGTAATTTAATTTTACTTAAGACTCACACCATGTGTGTCTGCTTGAGATGATATGATCGTGGATACTTAAAACCTAAACTTTCCCAAATCCGTTTTTGCTTGCATCATCCTTGAGGTTAAGAACTCTTCCATGATACTTTAAAGAGAGTCTGGTTTTCAAAACGAAGAATAGTTAATTTAGGAAGAAGGTTCAACATTTGAAGTTCGGTCTACAAGATCATCTTCGTAATTATTAATTAAATTACAAACAAGTCAAAATGTTGACTATATAATCAGGGGAAAAAATTAAGAAAGCAAACAAGTAAAGAAAAGTTTCCAACTGAAGTCTTGTTTGTTCCTTTCCTTCTTTCCATTTTTTCTTTTTTAAAAAGAAATAATTTATTACAGTCAATAAAAAACGGTTGATAAGATCAGATGGTGTGCTGAGAACCACATGATGGATGTAATAGTGGAAGAAATTTTTTTTTTTTTTCTTTTTTTAAGCTTTGAGTGGAGTCTCGGAAATATCATCAGATAATTCCAAAAATTTCCGGCCATTTGGTCATTTGGTCGATCGGCGGGTGAAACAGAGCTAGTCGTTCCTTGTAGGAACGGTCTTTAGATTAATTTGCTACTAAAAGAGGCACGTGTGCAGGACTGCACGTGGAAGGTAGTTCACGTTCTCATTTGATTTGATAAAGGAGTTATTTTCAAGTAGGGCTAATTACTGGGTGGGTTCGAGCCGAGCCAAGGTCATGTATAAGCCCTATATTCTTTCTCCAAGCCCGACCGAGCCCATCCAGCTATGATTACTTATACATCTAATTTCAAAAAATATTATTTATTTTTTTTCTTCTAATAATTAAAAAAAAATTTTGATGTTGGGTTTGAGCTAGACAACTAAGTATTTTAATGTGAGTAGTACTTTTCTAGAATTATAAAAAAAAAAAACATTTAATATTTAAAGTACCAAAAAGCCAATATATATTGTTTTTTCTTCTAATAATTTAAAAAAAAAACTGATGTAGGTTAAGCTAGACAACAAGTATTATATGCAGATAGTATTTTTCTAGAATTATAAGAAAAAACATGAAATATTAAAGTAGCAAAAAGCCAATAAATATTTTATATTCTTAACATATATTTTTTTTTTTTTTATTTATTTATATAACATCAGGTCGGGCTAGGCCGGCCCGTGGATTCTCATGCATGACAAAGCCCACAAACTTTTTTCGGACTTTCCAAAAGCAATCCAAGCCCGGCCCTATGGTCAACAAATCCATGACCAAGCCTGTTCAATAACGGGCCAGTTGCCTCGGACCGGGCAAGTACCCCTAGTTTGAAGGGACATTTTGTAGTCAATAATAAGGACGGACAAAATCCTGAAAAATATTCCTTTGGGTTCATCTAAGTAATAGTATATATGTGTGGGACATTTATTTCAAACTTTTGTGGAACCTTTTCTTCTTGTTAACATCTGCAGATTGCCATGTCGTTACATTTTTCAAAAAGTTTTCCTTCGGCAAATTTACTGTGGGCTTAAAACAAGACTATGTCGAAGTTTTTAGTTATATGAAATTCTTTAATAAACCTAAACGACTACTAGTTTCTGATTCTTAATTCTCTCCTACACATATTTTGTTTCGTTTATAACTGATAACCTAACACTTGCATGATCTCAAATTTCTCTTTTATAATTGCTTTTGGAGGGAGAAAGCTTTTGAACCCAAAAATAAAATAAAATATTTTCGGCTAATATTCTTGCTAAATCCTTAAAGTGTACCCTTTCCCCTCAAACCATATGGAGGAAAATGCTTTAATTTATTGGCATTTTCTTCTCTTTTCTTGTACTCCAAACGCAACTTTAAAATTTTTTATGACCTATATCTTCTTATCCTTCACAATTTCTTCAGATCAGGGATGGGCAAAGCAAGTAGAATCTTGTCTTGATTTTAAACCCAATCCAATCAAATTAAGGGCCGAGCTGGAGCAGGCCTAGTAGAAACCCGTCTTGGCTCAGGACATAGTTTTTGGCTTTAATTGAAAATAAGTATGATTTTCATGTATTACCATATTAGATACTACAAAATTCCCTTTTTTTTTTCTCTTAATCAATCTTGAAATTTCAGATTTTATATTTAAAAATGAAATGAATCGAATTTTCATGGCCAGGCTAGTCTTTGGGCACACATGAGAGATGCTAAATCAATTTGCAAGCCCAACCTGCTGTCATCCTACCATGAATATAATGTAATAATTATGTTGAAGCATTTCTAAATGGGAATATGATTAAGACAGGGCCCAGCTGAAACTAGATTGACTGAAGCTCATAACTTAAAACACATTTTCCATCCAAGCTCATTATCTTAAAACCATTCTTTAGAGTCAAAAGCTGAAAAGGATCTTTTTGATTGCTTTAGAGGTCACTTTCTGACTTCATGAAGTCAAAAGGGTCTTAAAGCCATATTTATGCTGCCTAGAAATGCAAATATAGCTTTACATTTACACAACTTTACAGGGTGTTGGTGAGGGCAATAAAAGGGTCTTAGAACCATACTCATGCTGCCTTGAAATTCAAAGATACCTTTACATTTACCCAACTTTATAGGCTGTTGGTGAGGGCATGGTTCCCTAAAATCGGTACCTATCTCCCCTTCTGTCCCACACTAGTGACAAAACTTTTTTTATTAATAGGTTTAATAAATACAAACTTCCAGATTCAGCTTTTAACTTGAGAGAAAAAGAGTAGCTGTAATTAATTAAATAAGACCATATGTCTGGCAACTGCCATGCTTCCCACAAGGAGAATCAATTCTTTCGAAATGCATTCTTATGGATTGTTCCATAAAACAATATTATATTTACTCACCCTCATAAAGTAAGATCAAAGCTTTTCTGAAGTAGAAAAAGGCAAAAAAGCCTGAAACTGTGCTAAATGCCTAAAACTGTGATGCATTTTGAAGTGTATCGGTGTATTCCATGATTGTAAAAATTGCAATGGCGATTTAAACTATTAGATTCAAATTTCAGACTGCAGCAGCTACTAAATGTTTTCTGTTCAGGTACGGTACCTTTTTCGGTGGCGTGGCTCGACAGACACCGCATGTAGGTTTTAAAAGTCTGAACTCAACATTACTGTTTGTCTCGCATCCCTTTTGACCTGTCAGTCATAATTTCATGCTACTTTTTTCCGTTTGGGAGCCGAGCAAACGAGTCTGAAACAGTAAAGACCAATTCTACTCCGCCTGTTGGATACGAGACAGAGGAATCTCATAATCCCCTAATTAAAGGGAAAATGATTATTTAATCAGAGAAGCCCGTTGTGTCATTAAAATAACCCTTTTTCCAGGAAGAAAGTGTTGATTTTTGAAATAAAGCAGGCCGAAGATCAATGGAAGGCAAATTCATTTAACAATACTGGCAGTAAAAACCAGAATCAATGCTCAGTATGTGACCACTAGTTGGAAAAGCTGGATTCCATTTCTCTTTCTTTTCTTTTTTTGACCATCGCATTTACAGAACCAACAAGGACTGGAAAAGTGGAAATTCAAAATCATGCCTCTATTGATTATCATACAGCTTCCTTACATACAAACAGAACGGACGCTAACCATAATGCCTCTATTGATTGTCTGAAGGTGCTTTGGATTGGATTATGACGCGAGCTCCGGAAGCGAGCCTGCAGAAAGTAATCACCCAGACTCTCAATCAGCAAGAAGAATTAAAAGGGCAATGATGTAACACATTAACAATGAACAAGGAGATACTTAACTTTCTTCGATTTTGATCACTTTCTCCTCAACTTCGGAGGAATCTAGTCTCTTTGACTGTCTCTTCCCTGAAGAAGGTTCACTGATTCTTTTACTAGCACCACCAGATACATCGGGAGGCAAGGGTTGTGAACGTTCGGTTCCTGCAGAAGAATTTCTTGGTCCTTCTGAAACTGGGGATCTCATTGGTTCATTTCTTGGCTGCTTGCCCAATGTAACCTTGATTGATCGCGGAATGCATTTTGATCGTGCTGAGTCTGTGGCTCTGTCTTTGTCCCCAGCTGAATCAAGTTGCTTACAATGCCTGCAATTTCAGTAATTTTTTATTTTTAGCAAGACATAGCAGGGGAAAAATGTGCATACCCACTGCTGCTCTCAAAAAAGCAGATAAGAATCCAAGAGCATTAAAGATCAAAATAGTAGGCAAACTGGGGTAAAGGAGATTCCAAAATCCTTTCAATCAGCTACAATAACGCTAAATTTTTTATAAATTTTTATCCCCTACGAATAACCTCAATAGAAAGATCAAACATCACTCCTCTCACATTAAGTCTCCCAATTCTGCACTCTATTACCAGCTGTTTGGGCTTCAGTTTTCACCCACACTAGATTTGTATGTATTACATCAAACATACATGATTTGGTAATGAAACAACAATTGGAGAATTTCAATCAAATAAATAAAATAAAAGACTTATTGAAGGGTTAAATACTGTAATGTGGATAAAATAACCAAAAACAAAACCTACTTGAATGTGTAAGATGGGAATTTCCATGCACTTTTCAGGGTTGCATTAACAAACCTGGACTTTTTTTCTAATGAAAAAAGGTGACTCTAATTTCTAGATAAAAACTTGGAATCAGATTTACCTGTCAGCATTGTAAGAGGATGAGCGTTTGAGAGATGTATGTCCATCTCCTTCTTCCTTGTACATCTTAGTTTCAATCAAGCTTCCACTGAAATACTCCTTATCTTCCAATCTCAAGCTCATCAACCGTGGATTCTCTGATAGGTAGTCTATCTCTCCCAATGTCATCGAACTAGAAAGCAGTGGTGAAGGAAATTTCGAATGTAAGAACGTTGGCCGGTAGGTGGGGACAAGGCCAAAGTTGTGGTCCTTCACTGAGATTGATCCACAAGAGATTAGTTGCATTATCATATTCGAAGCCTTGAGCTTTGTGTGCAAGGGCATGCGGATTTCTTCCTCTTCAAGTATCCTAAAGCTGTTAATTTTGTTAGCATCGGCTCTAATCAGAGATTCCAAAGTCTCAGTCTTCCCACCCGAAGATGATGTGCTGGAGCACGATGGAGGCGGGGAAATCTCATCCCTGCAAATCTCAGATTTTTCTTTTAATCGTGGAACCGGGTTTTGATTATCCTTATTGCACTCAGGTTCTGATGACCCATCATCTGTTGAAACACCTCTCGTGCAGGTTTCTTGTGCTTTAGATCTTTGTGTGTTTTCCTCAGTTTGTGTCGAAGCATCAGCAGCCCCATCCGCCTTGTAAACCCTGTACTCAGTCAAGCTTAGACAACCATTCCAAGAGGAAGTTTTCCCCACTCCAAACTCTGGAGACACAGAAGAGGAACCTGGGCGTCGAAGAGGAGGAGATATTTCATCTTCTTGAGGAGATGTCCTCTCTTTTGCAACCATGCCGGAAGAAGAAGAAGAAGCTTCTTGGCTTCTAGAAGATGCAGGTTCAGGTAATAGCCTAAGATTCTGTGTCTTCATCTTGACAGTGGGATAAAATCTATCTGAAAAAGGAAAATATTCTTCTTACTCCATAAAATAAGCAACTGCAAAGAAAGAATTAAATTCATTCTCTCATTTACCTGAATTTGATTCTTCAAAAAGCTCCGAACCTTTGAGAACGTATTCATTTCCATGAGCAGGAAGAATCAAGTCATCTTCAGAGAGATCATGCCAAACAAATCCATTCTTGTAGCTTCTAAATTGTGAAATTAATCAACAAAATGGATAAGAAAGAAATTCCCCAGAAGCAAAATAAAAAAAAATTAAAGAGAAACTCAAGATTATAGGGTTCTCACCTCTTAGAAGACCAGGAATACATGAATGGCATGCCTCTGCCTCTCAGAACATTAAGCCTCTCAATTACATCTGTAACAGAAGAAACAATAACCAGAAACTGAGAATCCAACAACAGAATTTTCCAATGCGAATTGAGATGGGTTTTCTTCTGTTTTACCTCTCAAGTAGAGACCCTCAGGCGATGAAAGGGGAACTTCAATGAAATGCGGGTGCTCGAGATGGCGATTTCTACAGAGATAGTATACAACTGGAACTTTTCTACCATGATGGTGCTTAGGAGACGGCTCCGTCCAGATTCTTGCCCGCTCAGGGCTTGTTTGCCGATACTTCTTCATCCGTGTTTCCATTGCTCTGGAAAACTACCTCAAAGCAGTGCAGATCCAAAAACGGATATCCTAGAAATTTCTCGATGCTCCAGCTCGAAATTCTACCCCAAAAGAATAAATCTGGCGTAAGAAACTAGATGCAAAATAAGAACTTGCAGCAAATTTAACTCGCTAAATGAAAATTCGTTATTTCAAACAAACTGTGATTTAAACAAAAGTAAAGCCCTACCTAGAATCTCTACAAGTCAACTTAAACTTGGTAAGATCTAAATGTATACTCGAACAATCTTAAAACCCGTACAAGTAACCACTGAGTCATAGATTTACGGATCGAAGATTCCACTATATTTTGTAATTAAACAACAAAATAACATCTTCTAAACAGTGAAACCTAACGGTAACAATAGTTCTGCAAATCTCCACTACTAAGTCTGCCATCGCTCTAATACGGTTTCTAGAACACCTAAGCTCAGACACAGTGAGGAACTCAACATTTACGGTTCATTACGGAGATTCGGCATTGAATCGGAAATGCAGAGAATAAACAGTGCAAGAGATTGAGTCCAAGAGAAATCTACCTGGTAACAAAGGTAAAGAGAAGACTAATCTAGAGACCTTCGTCATCAGCTACGGAGAACGCCCGCATTTAATGCTTAGAGATTGAGAGCGAGAGAGAGAGAGAGATAATTCGATGGATAGATTTTGCCGCCATGAGAGACGGAGGAGAGATTTAGAAGAAAGGGACCAGAGAATACGAAGCAATAAAAGCTTTTTGGGTGTTCTGTTTTTTGCTTTCAGCTTTTTCCTTATGTTCCGTTATTAGCCCCGTTGAATCAAATAAATGACGAATAGATCCCGAATTCAAATCTCCATAAGCGTGGTATGATTCTTGTCTGGTCCATTAGAAGACGAACCATCAAACTGAAGACTTGAATTTAAAGCTGGGACCCGACGACTTATGGAAGGCCTAATGAATTTGGAAGTATTGTTGCTTTCAGAGGGCCCTCTCTCTCATTTGATTTGGAATTTCTACTTCCACCTCTATGATGGAGTGTACTGGAGCGCAGAACGGAATGAAATCTTCTGTTATGTTTATCTGAATTGATCCTTACTTCGCCATGAGATGCTGTCATATGGAGCATCCTATGATTAGCATTCTTTCACTATTATATATATTTCAAATGGAACCCACATTAAAGTACATTGACCATGAAATGCACCATATATGACAGCATCACACCTTCATGGTAGGTGATAATTTAAGTAAACATAGCAGGTGATGTCATCCGGCATAGAAGTATAAATATGCCCATAAATAGTCTACATCCAAAGTTTGGCATCATCAGAGCATTTATGATTGGCGTATTTAATATAAAAAAAAATCAAATTGTATCGTGAAGTAATTTTAAAGTGAGGCGACCAATTATAGATTTGATGAATGATTTTCGATACAAACGACTTGTGCTCTATAAATCGAGTAACGGCTTTGCATCAAACGAACGACTCGTCGGATTAGACAATTAACACATTGGGTTACTCTATTAATCATAGATTTTGTAAAAGCATTCTACTTTTACCCTTGTCTAAATTGCTTTTATGAGAATAACTTGAAGGACTTTTTAAAGCAGTTTTTCAAAAGCACTTTATAAATATCAATTCTAAAAGAATCGCTCCTCTCTTTAGCAAGCAAAGCCAAGCAATCCCCAAGAATCATAAATGAAATATATACAACTGAGGAGATCAATATGAAACGGCAATAGTCACTTTAATTTGGCATTCATTTTGGAAACTCATTCCAGGTATGAGGTCTGAGGGTACTAGTTGAAATAAGTTTAATTTGGTTGATGGGTGGATGTCTGGTTAGGCCTGGAATAATAAGTTCTACTAAAATATAAATGAGAAAAAGGCCCATTTCTAAGAATCAATCTTTTCCCCGTTTCTGGATTTTGAAAATGAGTTTTATATTTTATAAATGAAAATTCTGTTTTTATGGTGATAAACTTGAAATTATGTAAACTTTTGTTTTTGTGATGACAAACATGTTAATACATTAAATTTGACCAATACTCATTGTCTTTGCATGTTTACCAAACACCTTTTGTACATAACAAGTCATTTGGTTTTGTGTAAACCAAACAAACTCAAAAATTTTCTTAAAGTTGTTTTTTAAATGAAATCAAGGAACTCATTCTTGCAGTCCCTATTTCAAAATGAACGCCAAAAGGGCGCATAGTAAAATAAGGTTTGTTTTTCAAAACAAAGCACCGGATGCCGTAACTACCGTGGTGAAATCACATCCAAGACGAATCCTTTGCTTGGTTTACTTGAATTGGTCACTATTGTGGCAGTGAGATGCTGCCATGTAGAACATCTCATGGTTTTATTTTTTTTCATGTGAGTCTCGCTTAAAACATTTACAATAATAAAAAAATATAAACCGTACAATGCTTTAACTTGCAGTATCTCACGACCACAACAGTGACCAATTCATGTAATCGTAGCAGAAGATCAGAAGATTTCAACCCGAAATTACCGTTCACTCAATCATTGACTGGCCTTACTTCAATGATCCATGCATGATGCCACATGGGCTCATGAACGCACCTGATTTTGTAGGGGAAACTCATTTCTAGTAGGCTTTTTCATCCATGCTCTTATTTATATTAGCCTATTTTTCTAGTGCGGTTTGAAGGGGGTGTAAGGAAGGACCCACAAGTCTTTGTTGGTAAAACTTAAAAGGAAATTTGAGCCAAAGGCGTGTTGGGTTTTCATAATCAGATCCTATCAAGTTGGCTATTAACCCTAAATTCAGAATAATTAGATCCTACTAGGTAGGCCAGTACCCTTAAATTGAGAGAGTGACCTATATCAATTTATAAGCCATACAGACCTATCTCTTGTACATGCAAGGACCACCAATGATGGGTGTGCACTGCAGGTGCCAATTGGACGAAAGGGATGGAACAAACATATATCCAAATTTGATCTCGGATTCAATCAAAAAATATCTATAACCAAGCGCACCTTGGGAAGCATGCCAAAGAAAATGTGCAGCTTTCCACAAGAAAGGATAAAACGGTCAAAACTCTCTCAAATATTGCAAGTTACAATCGTTCCCTCCATGACGTACGTGCAGTATTGCACGTGCACCCTTGCTAGTCTATATAGATTTAAGTTAAGGATCCTTGGTTTAAATATAGATAATGATAAGCGAATAAATTTTGATACAAATATGAATTTGTCCAAATTGAACCGGTTATAATATTTTTATTATAACAAAATTACTTTGGTCTTCTTAAGTATATATTTTCCTATACCTAATCCTGATGATTCTATTATAAAATAAGCAAAGAAAAAGGCCAGGTTCAGAATTGTTTTCATAGAGCAAATCATGTTTTAACAAATGTACCATTTTTTTTCTTCACTTGTTTCCATAAATACAAAAAACAATTTGATGGTTAGAGAGAGATCTATCAGTCAATGGCACACGTTTGAAATCAGAGAGATCCAAAAGGCAATAAAAATGCTAAAAACCCATCTTTGTTTTTTTTTTCTTAGTTTATTTTTCTACAACCCAATGCAATGATGAGAATCTCTATTTTTGCATGTTTGATTATTTATTTTGGTAATACTATAGAAATAATACTTTTGACAGGAAATTACAAAAACAAAAAACCTATGAAAATGTCTTTCTTGGAATAATTGATATTTTTTTTTCAAAATTGAGTGAGTATTTAATTTAAAGAAAGATACACAAAATTAAATTATGATAAAAATACCCTCCAAAGAAAGCCCTAGAGCTAGGGGTTAACTGGGTAACCCGCCTTGATCTACCCCTAATGTTTATAGCTTGATGAGTGTTAAATCGGGTTAAGATTTAGTCCAAGCCGACCATAACTCACTTGAAAGTTGAAACCCATCTTAGTGCCCAACTAGGGCTGGTAATGGGTCGAATACGGTATGGATCTGCCATAATCTGAATCTGAACCGAAAATAAAAATCCGATATCCGAATTCGATCCGAAATCCAACTAATCTTTTATATGTGAATCCAAATTCAAAACTGAATTTATATACTGTATCCGAATTCGAAATTCGAACGAATAAATAACTGAAATCCGAATTCGATCCGAATTAGATCTGATTTGAACTTAAAACTCAAAAGTCAAGTTTAACTATTAAAGCAAATTTTAATTATCAAAACTAATGAGCCATATAAATATATTCCAATATATGTCAAAAAATGTGTGTAAATAATAAATATATATTTTTAGAATTTATATATTTTTTATGTATTTTTTCCTTTTTTCTATTTTTCTGAATTTTTTAATACATTACTATGTAGCTCGTGAGTGGTCCACTAGCCTGCATGCCACGGACTGGATCATACTTGGGGTATTGGGTTGCAAGTGAAGCACGACACGGCTCGTCTCTCAGGTGGGTCATGTTGTGCTCAGCTCGTGGTCCATCAAGCACGGGCTAAACGTGTCTGTGCCGATGCCGAGCCGGGCAGTTAAGCAATCCCTATCCCAACCCAACTCCCAAGTCGGATTAGGCATCGTTTGGCGTTCATTTTGGGAATTCATTCTAAGGCCTGGAATGAGTTCCAAGGCCTAAAATGAATTCCTATGGATAGATGAACGTTTGGTTCATGCGCCAGAATTCATTCTCTCGAAATGAGAATGAGAAAAGTCATGGTTTTGTAGAATCGGTCTTGACCCCGTTTTTGAAATTTCCGAATGAGTTTTGAGTTATTTGCAGTGGCAAACTTGTAAATTAAGATAAAACTTTAAACGATGGCAAAAAACGTAAATATATGAACATTTGCCTTCTTCTTCAACGAGCCTTCTTCAACGAACCTACCTTTTCTTCTTCAACGCATAGTGCAGTTGATGCTAACTCCATTAGCGGAAGACGAACCTGCCTTTTCTTCTTCACCGGCATGTTCCTTTTCTATGCACCTGCCTTTCTCGCTGCCCTCTCCTCCTTCCTTCTTTTTCCCATTCTGGGTTTCCGTTTTATGTGCCTCAAATTAGCTCTAACCCTTCATTTCTTCAAAGAGAGTCTTCAAGGTAATCCTCTCTTTTATTTTTAATTTTTTTCTTATTTATAATTTCTTTTCTGTTTAAATTGTTCTACTTTTCTTTAGTAATCCTATTGATTTCTAATTTGGATCATTTGACTATTGTTTCATAGCTTATTTTTTCATCTTTCCTCTGCTTGGTGCACTTCCCAGATTGTCTATGGTATTACATAATAATGAAACTTACTCAGCATTGGAAGGAATTGAATGACTCATTGATGGAGATCCAATCTATAAGCCCCATTTTTTTAAGGAAGCATATTTTTTATAAAAGAGAAACCTAGAAATTGAGTGTAACTAATGGAACAGTTCGTAAATTCCTCTTTTATTCAATCCAGAAACCTAGTATGAATTTGATTTCTTATGTTCAAATTCAGGTATTTTATATGCTTTCCGCTAGTACATATGATGAGCTTGTGGGTTAGTAGGGTTTGGGCATCCATCTGTCCTGGTTTACTGTGATTCATCCCTTTGATCACCTTTGCAAAACTGATATAAAAAAAAAACTCAGTTTCTTAGGGATAATAGGCAATCAAGTTGAAGTGAAGATTCTTGTGTTTTGACTTAGCATGCTTGCCTTGTATAATCTGGCCTCTCTTTGGCCTCAACTTGTTGGATCATGGTTTGTGTTAAATATCCATCAAATAACTTCAATTTTTGTCTTATATCTCCATCGATTTAAATTGGCTGGTAACTTTTTTTGTTGAATACAAATGACTTACTCTGATCTGCAGGTGCTTTTTATGCACAAATACAGTGGAGAGACAACACTCGACACTACCCTTCTTGTTGCTATTGCCTATTTCATCTCGTCTATTAATATGGCCTATGCTCAACACCTAACTCAAGGGATCCCTGAGCCACTATTCGATCTGAAGTATTCCGGGATTATCTTGTTTGTGCTTGGAATTGGGGGTAACTTCTACCACTATTACCTCCTCTCCAAAATGAGGGAAAAGGGTGACAAAGGGTATAAGATCCCTAAAGGAGGGCTCTTTGACTTGGTGGTTTGCCCACACTGCCTCTTTGAAATCATTGAATTTCTAGGTATTTCTTTCATCTCCCAAACAGTGTTTACATTCTTCTCTGTTATAGGCAGTTATTTTTACTTGATGGGGAGGAGCTATATTACCAGGAAATGGTACATCTCAAAATTTGAAAGCTACCCCAAAGACGTGAAGGCTCTGATTCCTTATGTTTTCTAAATTTGAACAAAGGTGGTATGGATCAATTGTAAGATGCATGATTTCAATTAGCTCAAAGTATCTAGAGCCTTTGTTGGATTAATTCAATCAAAGTGGTGTCAAGATCTTCTTTGGGTTGCATAATTTTGGTTTTTGTTTAATTTTTTGATGACCTTCTTTTGGAAATGTATTGGTCTACGGTGTGATGTTTGTGACTTATGCGGTGGCATTTTTATGATTTGACTCGCATGGAAATCGTTGGACTGATATTGAGAAAAAAAAATGGCTGTGGAACTATCTTCCTTTGGCTAAAGCAGAAATTAAATATTCTTCAATGATCTATTTTAAGTGACAGATTGAATTAGATATTCTGCAATGATTTATAAGATGGTTTCAAGTTTTTTTTTCTTTTTCATTTCTTAGGTGTTTCAAGTTTTATCTTTTAAGGATCAACCAATTTCTTATAATTATCCATGGAAAAAGTAAAAAAAATAAGGGAAATTTTTTTTCTTGGAACTCATTTTATTACTTGTTAACCAAACAATTTTTTGAGTGAAAATTCATTCTGCTACGTGCTAACCAAACGCAATTAAAAGGACTTCAAAATTAATTCGTAAAATGAGTTTTAAGAACTCATTCTTGGAATGAGTTCCTAATCCGGAATGAAAGCCAAACGACGCCTAGCAGTTAGCGGATAGCCTTAGGTACCATTTGGTAACGCTTTTCAGAAGTGCCTTTTTGCTTTTGAAAGCAAAAAATTGCTTTCGAAAGCAAAAGTATTGTTTGGTTATACACACATGAAGCAATTTATAAGAAACAAAAAAGCAATTTAATTGCTTTCCAAAAAAAGCATAGAAATGTTGCTTTTCACTTTAACCATAAATTTGCTTTCTTGCTTCTAAAACCTTCAACACAAAACTAGACCAAGAAAAAATTGATCCATCATGTCCAATCCAACCTGAATAAATGGGTTCGGGTTGACCGTGTAGTAGTTGTAATATTTTAAGAAAAATCACTAAAACCAATGACCTGTTTAACTTGATAATGACTCGTTTAACTTGATAATGACCCACTTAACCCAATAATGATCCGTTTAACTCGATAATGACATGTGTTAACTCGATAATGCCTCATTTAACTCGATAATGACTCGTTTAACCTGATAATGATCCGTTTAACCCTAAATTGTATCACTATTTCACGTTATTTTCTATTGGTGTATTTTTTATAATTAAAAAATAAAAAATTTTAATCAGGTTGGCGGGTTGAACTTGATTATTGGCGAGTTGGGTTTGGTTTTGGGTTTTCCCAACCCACTAATAAACAAATTCAATTTGAACCAACTCGATTATTGCTCAACTCATTACAATATATGTCAAGTATATTTTTAAATAAATGTATCAATTGTTTACGGTAATTTTTTATGATAGCATAAAAGCAATTTATATGCTACTGTAGTTATCAACATGCTTTTTTGCTTTTTAGCAACAAAGCAAAACTTTACCAAACAGCTTTATTTCAACAAAAGATCTTCTGAAAAGCAGAAAAGTACATTACCAAACGGAGCCATTTGCATTTTTTCTTCTTTGAACTTGAAGCATAAATAAACCGAAAATCGCAAGGAAGCGTTTTGGATCGACGATTTGATTGGGATGGTCCATTTAAGATAATGAACCAGAGAAACACCCGATAACAGTTCTTACAAAGGGACATGGAAGCAACAGATTAGGGCATTTCCCGCCATTTCCTAACCTAAATCTTCCACAGGACTCCTCACTCCTAAGTCTCTTGTGGAGTGTTGATGCTATCTTTCAGTTCATGTTGTCTAGGTCAGATCCGATTCTCTTCCGTTCTCCGGTTATCTCCTCTCTTCGGTCGTGCGTTTTCCGGTAGTTACCCTCTGAAATTGTTTCCCTCTCCAAACCCTAATCCTCCGATGGCTGACCGTCCCAATGCATTCCAAGCTTTAATGGCCGCTGCAAAGAAGAAAAGCCTACCTCCTCCGTCCAAGAAACAAAAGACCATAGAAGAGAACGACGTCAAAGAGAAACAGAATCCCAAGCCGACAGAACCCAATTCGAACCCGCTGGCGGAGGAGGAACCGGCAGCATGCAAGAAAGAACGCGAAGTTAATGTTGATGAGAGAATCGAGCAGCTGAAAAAGAAGCCATCAGATTTCAATCCAAAATCTGCTGTGTTCTGGAAAGACGGTGATCGGGTTCCCTTTTTGTTTCTTGCTCGAGCTTTCGATATGATCTCTAAAGAGACGGGTCGCATAGCGATTACTGATGTTGCATGCAATCTATTGCGCACCGTGATGGATACTGCTCCTGATGATCTCGTTGCTGTCGTGTATCTGTCTGCGAATAAAATTGCTCCATCCCATGAAGGCGTGGAGCTTGGGATTGGAGATGCTGCTCTTGTCAAGGCTCTTGCTGAAGCTTATGGAGGAAAGGAGGAGCACGTTAAGAAAAAGCTTAAGGTATTTAAAAACCCTTCTGCATTTTCTAAGATTTTGAGCCGTTAAATACATGTTTGGCATGGCTACGAAGGCCACGAAGGAAAGCTAGTTGTTGCGGCGATAATACGGTTTGGTTGCTGTGCGGAGGTGTTTTTAGTAGTTATTAACCAAGCCATAATTTTTTCATGAAGAGTTTGATGGAGAAGAAAAAAATGGTATCTTCTTCTATATTAGGGGTCTTCCCCACTTGAAGTGGATTTTTAGGTCTTTCCGGTGGGATTATTGGGTAAATTGTTTTCTATTCTTAATCCTAAAATGGTGGTCTTAACGTGATGTAATATGGGTTTGTCACGGGTATTAACTTATACAGACGAGGGATTTTGTCTGGTGAGTGCTTCATCGGAAGATGTGAGTGATTTTAATGATTAATTTTAGTCAAGCCTGACAAATTTGGCTTCAGTAAGAAATATTTGAGTTTTACTCTCTTCTTTCTTTGATTTTTTTTTCTTTTTTAATTATCAGAAGCCTTTTTGCTATCCCAATAATCATCCTTGCTAGTTTGCATGTTTTCTTGTTATGTTAGACAACTTTATTGCATCATTATCAGATAAGTATTGAGTAGTAAAATTTGCAATGCTTTATATTCCTTGGTTGGTTGCTAAATGTGGTTATTTCCTTCTCTAATTTGGGCTAAATGTTATTCCCTTATCATTTGATTCTAAGATGTGCTTACTATATAGGAATTGGGGGACTTGGGCCTTGTTGCAAAAGCAAGTCGTTCATCTCAGACCATGATGTTCAAGCCTCCTCCTTTAACGGTTGCAAAGGTTTTTCATACATTTCGTGCCATTGCCAAGGTATGGCATTTTGAATGAATTAGATAAACAAATTTCTGAAGTTTTCTCCATGTCGAAGGGAGTTCACATCTTTTTGTGGCATATCTTGTTAAAACATTATGCTATTATGCCATAAGAAATATTTTTCATTCTGTCCGAGCTAGTTTATTTTTGGAAGAATCTGGCAGCATGACAATTGAATTCATAACACAATATAGCTTATATAATTATATATCTGCTTACTTATGGTGTATGAAATACCACTTCTTATAATATGCAACCATTATTCTTTGTATCTTTTGTCAAGTATTTATTCAGGAATTATTTGATACTGTACTCATTGACATTTTCTGACCATAAATGAGAATTGTGTGGTGATTTAAGAAGTAAATTTGTTATAGATTGCAATTATGAACTCAAACCATATCTTGGTTGTACTATTATCGATTGAACATGAAAGAAGACAACTTGTAATTGCATTGATTGATGTAACCCATAGAAAGTTGGAAGGGCATGCTAGTATTGTGTCTTTTGTGTGCTTCTGGATGGAAGTTTGATGCTAGCGTTGCTGTCAAATTGCACAGAATTGCTTCTGCAACAGGCGGTCCTATTTGCATATGTGACCTGTGTGACTGTACTACATTTAAAAAATAGAAAAACTTTTAGAAATGCCAGAAAATGCTTAAAAAAACAACAACAAAATGCCTTATCTCAGTTAGTTGGGGTTGGCAATATTAATCCTGTTCCATCATCCCAATCTTTAGAAGTCATACATTGTTCATATTTGGTTTATCTAAATCATTTATAACCGATTCAACCAATTCACATCTTAAAATTGCCTTCACAGGTTTTAGTTTTATAAGATAAAACCATCTTATGGTACTTTCCTTTATATTTTCTTTTATTTGGGCAACATTTAAACATTTGGATATGCTCATCCCTTATTTTTTCTAATCTTATCACATATATATCTTAACATCTCCATCATAGCAGCACTCATCCTATGGAATCATTGAATGTGTACCTCGTTGCATCTTCTTAAAAGTGCCTTCATAGGTTCTAGTTTTATAAGCCAAAATCTTCTTAACATACTTTCCTGCATTTTATCTTTTATTTGGGCAACATCTACACACTTAGATATGCTCATCCCTTTTATTTTCTAATCTTCTTGCTGATTTATCTTAACATATTCACGCTAACAATACTCATCCTATAGAATTGTTTTCTTGTGCCCAACATTCTGCTCCATAGATTATTAGTAACGCTAAAAGAATTCTAAAAGCAAAAGAAAGAAAAAGAAAAAAAGAAAAAAAGAAAAAAAAAGGGTTCATGCATGATTGAATTGAATTGATGGAAAATTCTCTCAATATGTCTCCAAATTTAATACTAATGACAAATTTGTCTACGTTGCATGGAGTGCAAAGAAATTATGTCTTGGGCCTGTAACATTGGCGATCGTTCATGAACATAGTTAACTCTTGGATCACATATTTGATTTATTTTCTTATACACTGGCCTAGTATATAGATTGCATATGTGACTAAGCATTACGATATTATATGAAAATATGTTGATGAGTTGTTTTAATAAAGTTTCTATGTTACATTTTTTTGTCTTGATCCAATAAAAAATGAGGATCTTGAGAGGTGTGAGAGAGTATTCACAGAAAGAGCTAAGAGGGAGAGGGGAAGACCCAAAAAAAGTACATGAATGGAGTCTGTTCAAACGGATATGAATACCTATAGCACTGAAGATATAGCCTTTAATAGATTTGGAAAGAGGAATAGAAGTCATGCTGCCGATCCGAAATAGTTGGGATAAGGCATTGGGTTTCGATTGATTGGTTTTTAAGACAAATTCTAATCTTGTAAGTTACTGGTCCATTGAAATGATTGGAATAAAATGAAAATAATTTTTTTTTTCTTTTTAAAAAATATAAAATAGGAAAAGAGACATGGTATAAACTGAAAAAGGATATCCCAACCTATTAGGGAAGAGAAACACAAATCACTATTTTCCAAGGAAATAACAGCTCTCTTATCTTTACTATGACTAATTAAAACTCCTAGATACTTAAGATTTAAAAACAAAGAAATTATTTTTTAAAAAGAAATAAAATTGATTATTTTGACTTCCTGATTGCACAATTCATTATGCGAATCAAACTCTTATGAAGACTTAATTTTGTATGAGGGGCCAAAAGAAGTCCTCAATCGTCTATAGGGATTTGTTCATGGTATACTAAATTTTGTTTGATTGTGATAGGAAGCCGGAAAGGAAAGTCAAGACAAGAAAAGGAGCCATATTAAAGGACTTCTTGTCGCAGCCTCAGATTGTGAACCTCAGTATCTTATTCGTCTGTTGCAGGTTTAAAACTTTGGAACTCAGTTTTGCTAATGATGTGTTGGTCCTTCGGTTGCTTCTGACCTTTATATAAATTCTTACTGCAGACAAAGCTCCGAATTGGTTTGGCAGAACAGACTCTCTTAGTGGCTCTTGGACAAGCTGCTGTATATTCTGGAAAACATTCAACTCCACCTTCATCTATTCAGTCTCCTCTTGAGGAGGTAAGTTGTTGAATTTCATATAATAATGAATTAACACCAATAATCCAATTGTGAAATTATACATAGAAAAATCTTTGTTTCAACTAGATCATTGTATAGAATATTTGAAGTCATGTTCCTCACATAATGATTACATGTAAATAGAGTTGACAATGGAACACCATTAATTATTTGGATTTGTTATTCCATGGAATTCGTGTCAGGTTTGGGTTTTGGTTCATCCAGACCCTTGCCTGCCTTATTTCTGTTCAATTATATGTTGATCATATATGTTTTATGTAAAAATAAATGTTTTATAAGTAAATTTCTGAAACATTTATATGTTACTTAAAAAACAATACCTTAATTATAATGCATGTTGCATTTGGGTCATCTTTTGACCTGTGCCAATCAAGTTAATAGCAGATTTGTATGGAGTGGATTGCTGTAAGGACAGTTTGGGGTTTGTCAAAAACCTGCCTTGAACCTACCCTGTTGCCATCTCAACATGGAAGGCAATTCTCTTTTTGTTGTTATTTCTTATGATGGCTGCAACCAATATTATACCTATTCAAGAATAAGCAGGCTTTCCTATAGGATCTTTGGTTTTATAGATAGCAATGAGGAATTTACCAATTGCAAATTCATTAGTTGGCTGGTATTAGAGTCATTGTAATATGGGTAGTAAAACTGGAAACTATATGAGTGTCTGCTGATTATGAAACTCCCGATTGTTATGCATGGGTGTGTTAGTCTGCATTCTTAGGTATTTCATTCTGGACGCAGTAAGCATGATTTGGGAGCAGAAACAGCTTATTGAGGTTTTGATGTGGTTCATGAGATACTCTGTTTATGTACACACAGGAAAAAAATTCATTAGCAAGGATGGAAAAAAATGGAAAAAATAACCTGATTTTGGTTCTCTATTTCCTCAGAATCATTGTAAATTCTGTGCTCATTATTATTTAGATGATGGTCTTAGAATTATATTCTTACAATATCCCATATCAACTGAGTTGATAGCTGAAGCTTTGAACAATCATTTGCTTAGTGTTATGAAACATGCAACTTAGCCCAGGGCCCAGGCATGAACTTAGTTTGATTAGGTATATATTTCATTCATCTATTTGGATCTTTCATCTTGAGTGTTGGAGTTATATTCACGAGCATTAAATTTAAATGTTTTGAAGTGTTATAGGTCAGAATCATAATTCATATTCCCTTTTATTGTTTCAACATGTTTACTTATCTGATCATAGCATCATTTTAATGATTTTTAAGCATTTAAATAAAAATGTTGGAACCAGGAAAATTAGCTTTCAAATTTTTCCCATTATCAGTACTTGATTTCAATATAAAAAATATGGTTTGCACCAGTCAAAAGATAAAGTTACCAATTTCCACCAAGAAGCTTACTCAGTGTCCTTGCTTTTTTACTTGTTAATGACTTTTATGAATCTGTCATCAACTAATTTTATGTTTCTACTTAATAAATATACATATTTTGTTATTCAATTTCAGGCTGGAAAAATTATCAAACAAGTGTACTCTGTTCTCCCCATCTATGATAAAATTGTCTCTGCTCTTCTCAGTGTTGGTGTGTGGAAGCTTTCGGAGACTTGCAGGTTCACATTGGGTGTGCCAGTTGGACCTATGTTAGCTAAACCCACTAAGGGGGTATCTGAGATATTGGACAAGTTCCAGGATATGGAATTCACCTGTGAGTATAAGTATGATGGTGAACGTGCTCAGGTGATAATAATCTCTGGTCAAAATACATGTTTCTTGGATCATAATCTATCATGTGACTTAACTTTGCTTTTCAAACACAGATACATTACATGGAGGATGGATCTGTAGAGATATACAGCCGGAATGCTGAAAGGAACACTGGAAAATTTCCTGATGTTGTCTTTTCAGTTTCAAGGTATACGTGCTTCCACAACCAACAATCCCTGCCCCCAATACACAGTTTCTCGTGTACCTTAAGTAAAACCTCCAAAACACCTATGGAGCAAGTTTCATTCATGAAAGTGTACTGGGAATCTGTTGGCTGGAGATTTATTTGCTAGTGGAGTGCTCACATGAGTTTCTTGTGCATACTAAGTACTGCTTTGTAACTATTTTTAACTTGTGAAGTGACTTTCCTGGTGATGAATTCTCATTTTTTACTCACCCTACTGGTACAATGTTATGTCAATATTTTACATGAGCATTGAGTTTTCTTGCACTAGAACTAGTATTGTAGTAATTTGAAGTGTATTATGTATAGCTTCGTATCATTTAGCATCTAGACGTTCGTGCATTTGAGACTCTTTAAATATCGTCAAGCATGATATAACCAAAAAATGTTTTGGGACATGCAATACTGGCGAGTTAGTATGTTTCTTTTATAGATTTTCGTGAACACAATCAACAAAAGCATTTGTTAGGAGGCAGAAACAGCTATTTATTGGCACTTTTTGGTGTCTAATCTGATACTATTTCTGTTTCATCTGGGTCGTACCTTTTCCCCATATTGTACTGCAAGTTTTGTATTCTGTCATAATTAGCTTGTTTTAGAATTTTTAATATCTTCTCTTACGTTGCTAAAGAATTGATGTTGGCTTGGCTAATGATCTTTTTAAGTACAAATGGTTATACCTAAGGCGATTATGTGCAACCTCATTTTATTAAATTGCAAATGGAATCTTCAGAAGGGTCATGTACAGTTGTTGGGGATTTTATGTTGATGACATACTGGAGCATCACTTGTGTGGTTGGTAGGACTTCCAATACTTGCACCCAAACTGAGTCTTTTTTAACACTACTGATGGACTGCAGAGCTAAGAAGTCATCTGTTACATCATTTGTTCTGGATTGTGAAGTTGTTGCTTATGACCGAGGAAAAGAGAAAATATTGCCCTTCCAGGTAATTTGATAATATTGATGTTTTGGAAGTTGTGTATCTTTTGTTTCATGAAGTCAGCATGTGTTGCCTAAAAAAGTGTTTCTGCTGTGTTGGCTGTTTTTGTGATCAGTTAGAACTAGTCATTTTGCAACATAATTCTGTAAATGATTGCTGTCCCGTTCATTTTATTTGGATGCGGCATGATTTGCTATTTACTTACAAGCATCACCCTCTTGTAATTTTCTCAAGCATACAGGATAACCTCAGTCATGCAATAATTACATTAACTTGTAGTCATAAGCACAGTGAATGAATGTACTATTGAAGGCCTGAAGTCACCTGATCCTTTTGGAAAGGAGCTTCATATTTCAAGGACTTATCATGAATATATGTTTCTGCAGATCCTTAGTACACGTGCTCGTAAAGGTGTAGCTCTCAGTAGCATTACAGTTGATGTCTGCATCTTTGCTTTTGATATCTTATATCTCAATGGTCAACCATTGCTCCAGGAGCAACTCAGTGTTCGTAGAGAGGTATAGCATTTTGCTGATTGAACTGTTTCAATTTCAAATAATACTGGCTTATCTCGTTTTTGCAAATTTACATGATAATAGAATCTACCTACAGAATCTACTCTATAGGTGCTGTTTGGTTGCTATTTTAATATCTATATTCTGATTCTCATTCCAAAATGTAAAATCCAGAATCTGATTTTTAGAAATTTTGATTTTTGAGATGATCAAATTACACTGACCTCCCTTCTGGCTTCTAACAAATTCAAATGCCTCCCCAAAGATTCTGAAATGACACTACCCTTTATAAAATCATTTTTTATTATAAAAAATCTCAAAATCTTGAACTTTTTGTACTTAAAGAAGGGTAAATTTGTCAAAGAACATTCAAATTTTAATAACATTTGCACAAAAAGGAGCGACATGCATATATAACAAAACCAGAAGGAAGGTTAGTGTAACTTCAGAAACCTCAGGGGAGGTATTTGGCCATTTATTATTGTGCAACCCAGTTATCAGGCCAAGACCTGTACAATAAAGTAGGTTTTGATTTGCAGTTTTCAACAAATGGGTTTTGATTGTGTACAGAATGGAAGCCATCCTGCCATTGTAAATTGAGAATTATCTGTAAAGTTGACATATTAGTGAAAACAATCAATTATAGATTCTTAAATCCTACATTAAGGACTTCAAAGGGACTCATTGGTGAGGCACAAAAGTTTGAATTATCAGAGTAGCGCAAACAATCTCTACCCTCTCAGTAATGGAACATTCATCATCATATAACAATTCAGTTCCCATGAAAGTGGGGTTGGCGACACGAATCTTGTCACTCCAGTTAATTTAGGTTTTTTAAGTATTGTTTTATAGATAGTAATGGAACATTCCATTACAAGAAATTTTCATCATGCTGTTTAACATGAATTAATTGCTTTAAATTATGGCTTATGTATAACAGACATTTAGCAAATGATTTTTCAAATTCAGTGAGTCTTAGAGGCCACTTGGTAACATTTTTTTTTTAAACAATTTGAAAACCAAAAACTATTCAAAATTTTTTTGTGTTTTTGAAAACAATTGAAAAAAAAACCCGTTTGGCAACAATTAAGTTAAAATCAATTACAATTTTAAAAATCAGTAATAACGTGTTTAGTTACTAATTAAGAGCTGATTTTGCTTATATTACCTTACATGTACAATATGATGAATAAAGCATATGGACAGCAATGGTTCAATTTTGAGCAAAACCGAAACCAAAACGAAACATGTTAATGCAAACTTAAGACTGAATCAAATAGGCATGTTTATTAATTGGGTTGGAAAACCCTAAAAAATTGAAGAATGTACACCAAAAACTTGAACACCAAAGAGTGGGAAAAAGGTTGCACCTAGAGCCGGCAAAATGTGACTCGACCCGACGGGTCAACCCCAACTTGTTTATTAATTGGGTTGGAACCCCAACCCGCCAGTAATCGGGTCAACCCAATTATGACCCGCCAACCCGATTTTAAAAAAAAGGATGCCAAAAGTGTCCCGTCCCGACCCGATTCCCCAACCCGACTTGAACCCGGTACAACCTGATCCAATTAACCCCCCAACCCTATTTTAATCATATTTTTTGAAAAATAAAAAATATAAACGGGTTGGCGGGTTGGGGGTTTTCCAACCCGCCTTAATTTAGTCAAACCCGAAAGCGATCCGATTAACCACACCCAACCCGATTATGACCCGACCCGTTGCCAGCTCTAGTTGCACCTAAGGGGAGCATCTTTAATGGTTCAGTTCATCAGAGGTTGCAGCAATATAATGATCAATCACATTGCTACAATGAATTTTCATGCCACTTTGCCACAAAAATTCTAAAAGAACTTAAAAGTAAAATAAATCTAAAAAAAGTAAATATTCAATAGTTTTATAAAATTATTTAAATATATTAAGTTATACTTTATATTTCTATTAATATTTATTTATTTTTCTTTACTTGTTTTCTCTAGAATAATATTGAATTTTCAAAACTAAAAACAATGTATAAATTTTTGTTTTATTATTTTAGAATTTAATTAAGTAAAAACAATATTTTAAAAATAAATAAAAGAGAAAATATTTTTTTAAGATTTTTTTTTAATCTCAATCTCTTTTATAAAATGAATTAAAAAAATAACTTAGGCCGTTAAAAGTTAGAACCCTCTCCCCAACTTCTTCGGTATGAGAAAAACAAAGGAGGGGAGAATATAACAAGAACGCACCCCCGCATCCTCATCCTCTCTCTTCTCTTTTCCTCTTAGGTTTCTGGTTTCTTGTTATAGGTTCTTGCTGAATCCCTAAAACATGGTGAATCCGATGCTGGTTGAAATTGGAATCCGTTCTGCTTTCTGTCGGAACCTGTTGGCATGGCATTCATTGTTGAGAGCTATCTAAATGTCGGTGACTGCGACCCGTCAGCCGAAAAGGTGTTAAATGCTTCATCAATGTCCTCCATCTATCTGAGAACAAATGAGCTGCAAGTCATAGAGCAACATGAGCCACCTCAACAAAGCCGGATTCCTTCAGAGAGGCTTTAATGGCGTCCGTGTTTTGATCCTTATATACTGGAGGAGCAGGAGATAGGAAGGTTGTGCAGAACAGAAGCCATGCTCTTTTTTTGGCAATTGAAGGTCTTAGGAAATCAACGAAATCACGTGAACTGAAATGTCGCTTCATTCTTTGAGTCTCTTTAAGCTTTTTCGTTGGGAGCTCGTGAGGAAGAAAGGGATGAGAACTTGGGATCGGGAAAATTGATTAAAAGAAATTACAAAAGTGCCATTGAGATTAGGTAAAGCACGATTTGGTGTTCTTAAAAACTGAAAGTGTCAAAAAACAACCCATTTTTTAATTGTTTTTTTTAAAACAATTTAAAAGCTATGTTTGCCAAATGCCATTTTGTGTTTTTTTTTTTTTTAAATGGTAAAACTCTATTTGAAAATGTACCAAACAGCCTCTTACTGTAGAGATCAAATTTTATTGGAACTAATAATTACTTGTATGGAACAGAGATTGAAAACTATCTGATTGATGTTAATTGACATCTATGACAGGAATCAGTTAAATTTGTCCAAAAAATGTTTCTTGGAGGTGACATAACTTTCTTAAGTTCATTTATGCTTTTCTTCTAGGCTTATCAGACATTTCATAAGAAAAGGTCATGTGTTCTTATCTGTGTTAAAGGTGAGCTCAGTGCCATGCAAGAAAGAAAAATTTAATATCCATTCTGCTTTTATTAGTTTGAAATTGGAACATTCTTTGTCTAGTTGAATATGTGATTGTTCATTTTAATCTAATTTTAATTTCTTAACCATTATACTGAGCATAAATTTTGTGTAAATTTGCTGGAAGGAATAGAAATATAAGTTTCTGAGTTATTGCAGAATCTTTATAACTCATTTGAGGAAGAACCTGGAGTGTTCCAGTTTGCAACAGCAATTACATCAAATGACCTTGAAGAAATACAGAAGTTTCTTGATGCTGCTGTTGGCACTAGGTACTATAACATGAATTTGGTGTGTAGCAGTAGGTTATGGAAATGAAGCAAATATTTGATATTTGAAAAATAATCCAAATATGACCATGGAAATAATCAGGGGTTAATCTTTATTATTACATGTACCGGAGAGCTACTATTTATTTTATGCATATTCATACATTCTCTTACATGGCCTGAATTTGTACCCTATGATTTTTATTTCCATTTACATTAGACATGCTTATATTATATATTGAGCCTTTTGATATACTGTTACCTGAACGTCACAACTTCTTGTAGAATAATAAGCTTGTCATGAAAAGATATTCAGATGTTTTATTGACTAAATTAGTGCTGGAAAATTCAGATTCAAAGCCTGTTTGCACCCATTTAAGGCACAATAACTTTAACCGGCATTTTTAATATACCTAGAAAAACATAGACGCAGAACCTGGATGTTATAGCTTGTAACCAATGAGCAGGAGATGTTTCATGGTGGATATCTGAAGTTCTAAAATTAATTAAAAGAAAGGAAAAATGATTTCTGGTCTCTCTCACTGCCTTTAGTTTCATAGTGCAGCATGCATTGCTCAGTGACATGTGAAGTTGGCAAGTTGCATGATCTTGTCCACACTTTGTCATCTGGTTCTTCCTGAGCAAGTTACTTGATCATTGGTGCTTATGATTAAATGGTGGTTGATTTCATTTTCTGATCCAGTTAAGTTTGCACAATATATCTTCTTTGTCAAAGCATTGAAAATGATGACCTTACACTGGTCCTATATAATAGCCATAAACTATTTAGCTATGTTACATGGACTTGGGTACGAGTGTCAGGTGTGGGTATGTGTCTAGGAGTCGGATTCACTTGACCCTCAAAACTTAGGATACGAGGATTCGGTTGAGAAGTGTCCAAAATTTGGATAAGGATACTGGGATTCGGCCTAAAAGTCTCCAAGTAAATGTTAATAATGCTAGTTAGAAGCCTAGCTTTCATATTTTTGTTTTTCCCTATATTTTTCTTTTTGAGTTATTAATTGCAATTTTTGAGTTTGATAATATACATTCTCTCTTTGCAAAAACTATTATCTTTTTTGATTCATTACTTGCAAGTTGATTATTTGATAATTATTTTATGATTGATTTTGGGTTGCCATGTCCAAGAGAACATGCGAAGGATCCGACACATATCTCATACCCATACCCTTGTAGTGTCATGTTTGACATGGGTACTCTGGGTTGTGTAAAGTGTCAATGTTACATAGCTATTTAGTGTTGACAAACTTTAATATAATCTAAATTGAAGTTACAGTTAGTGTATTTCAACATTTTGAGACGTTAAATCACGAGGCGATATGTTTTACTTGACCAAGGATTGAAATGTAAGACCCGTGATTTGAGGCTTCTCAAAAGCATGCATTTTTATTGAATGAATAACTTATTAAGTAAATCTCCCTCTGGTTCTTTCACTCTTAAATCTGCCTATGACTATTTTGCTAATCACTCACCCCTGCTAGTTATTGGAGGCTTATTTGGTGCAAATACATCCTAAAGAAAATATTGATTCTGATATGGAAAATCATACACAAGAGCTTACCGGTGGACTGCCTTGTTCAAAGTGTTGGGATTCCTTTAGCATCTAAATGCCGATGTTGTTGCAGTGGTAATGTGGAATCTTTAAATCATCTTTTTATCACCAGTGATTTAGCTCGCCACTTAAGGGATTTCTTTAGCAACTATTTGGGTTTACATCCTCTCCGAGTAGACTTCCACTCCCATTTTCTATCTTGGTTTCATCGGGCTTCTTTCAAATCTCTCCTTGTTCTTTTACACCTTCTGTTACCCTGTCTAATTTCTTGGGAGATCTGGTTGGAAAGAAACAGGAGAACCTTTTCTAACTCTTACTCTTCTATGGAGTTTTTGGCTTCCAATATCTTTTTCCGTCTTAATGATACAATTTCCCTTTCTAAGTTTAAAGGAAGTCTTCTATCCTTTGATGATTTTCATACTCAAAGGTTTGGTCCTTCATCTCCTCTTCATGCCTAGCCAAGCTTTTTGATTATTAAATGGTCTTCTCCACCACCTGGTTTTTTGAAACTTAATATTGATGGTTCTACTGTGGGTAATCCTGGTCCTGGTGGGTGTGGTGGCATCATAAGAGACTCTCTTGGAAACCTTAAAATTGCTTTCTCTCATTTCTTTGGTCCCTGCTCTAACAATGAAGCTGAGGCACGCAGTCTCCTTGTTGGCCTCAATTTTTGTCATCAACATGGCTTCCATGACCTCATTATTGAATCTGATTCAAAGAATTTAATCAACTGGTTGGATGGCTCTTCAGCTTACCCCTGGAAATTAAAGTATTGGTTGCTGCAGATTAAGTCTCTTCTCCACTCCTTTAATCATTCCATTCATCATATTTTTAGAGAGATCAACTCAGTTGCTGATATGCTGGCTAAAGATGGTGCCCATCGTGTATCTTCTACCTACCACTCATCAAGGGATTTTCTCAAGTCAGCCTTTGGCCTTTATAGATTAGATAAATCAGGCTTGCCCTATGTTCTTTCTCTTAAATAGCTTTAGATCCTCCCTTCTGCTTCTTATTTGTTTTCTAGGGATTTTTATCCCATCCCATGTATATCCTTTACTTCATTAATACACAGGTTGGGGTCTTGGCGTCAACCCCCTTAAATTTTTGGAAAAATAAAAAAAATAAAAAAAGATTAACTTATTAAGTATAATTCATACTGATGAAACAAGAAAATATAAGAAATTTGGTATAATTAAGAAAAAATATGGTTTCATGTATCAAAAACATATAATTGCATCTTCCATGAATCCTATCAAGTTTCAATACTGTAGTCATCAAATGAGGTCTGCAAACCTCTAAACTATGTGTATATTATGGAATAATATAAAACCTACATAACACATGAATTATGGAAGTGTAAGTTGGCAGTACTCCAAATAATGGATCTCAAGTGTGCCAGCTGAAAATGAGTCACACAAGTGCTATAAACTAGTAGCATTGAATCTCTTTAATTTTTTTGGCTGATCTTAACATGTGAAATAAATGTTCAAGAAGGGTTGAAAATCCCAAAATGTTGAACAATAGGCATGATGAATGTTAACTGAAGTATATAACATGTAAGCGATTTTCTTTTTGGACACAAGTTTATAATATTTACTTATTATATGAGGTGTTAATGTGAACACAAGACATGCCTTAAGGTGTGAGGCACGATTTTCATGAACCCAACGCTTCAAATGCATGAGCATTATGGCCTCAGAGTTGCTTTCCAAGGTGTTTTCCTTAAGCCTTGCATGTGGCAAAACCTCAAGGTGTAAGCCCACAAACCTTTTTAAGACCTTTGAGAGGTTGAAGTCCATAATTATCTATATGATAGAATCCTGCACTAATAAATTATCATCACATCATCAAAATCCTTTTTATTCTTTCTAAATTGTTATTGAATAAATTGTTTTTGTTCTGGTTTGTATGGTTTTAGTAGATTAATACTGGCTTTTGTTTGGATTTTCAGGTCAAAATTATTGAAAATTCTTGGTTTAATTAGAAAAAAAAAGTTATAATGTATAGATAAGCATATTTGTTTAAACTATTTCTAGATTTCCTTCTTCTTTTCATTTTAAGTGATGACCTCCATGAGTGTAAAGTCTAGACTGCTGGTTGATTTTTCAGGATTCCCATCTAGGTCAAATGTATGAGTCCAGGAGAAGTGGTCATATGTGAATAGGATTTCTGTTTGTTTGTTTTTTTGTTATTTAACAATTAATATGCGTTTTGGCCATTAATTTATCTTAGGTTGTAGTTGTGAAGGTTTGATAATAAAAACACTGGACAGAGATGCTACATATGAGCCTTCAAAGCGGTCAAATAACTGGTTAAAATTGAAGAAGGATTACATGGAAAGGTAAAAAGGAATATGTCACCTTTTTGGACTTATCTTTGGGGTTCTAGTGGTATGCCTTGTACCTCTCCCAACTTCATCTATTATATTTCCGTGACAGTAGTTGTTCCCTGCAGTGTTGGGGATTCTCTAGATTTAGTGCCAATTGCAGCATTCCATGGCCGTGGGAAACGTACAGGTAATACCCTCAAAAATACATTTTCTATATGAACCAGGTGATACGAACACACACATGCACAACCACATTCATGTTCAGCCTTCATTTATATGAAAGTTTAACTGAATTTTAACTTTGAGATTTAGCATTTGCTATATTGGTTACCTTTGTGCTGTGCCTTTGTATTCCTGACTTGTATTATCTCATTAGTGATGAATCTTAAAACTACCTCATGTAGGAGTCTATGGTGCATTTCTCATTGCTTGTTATGACAAAGAGAATGAAGAATTTCAAAGCATATGTAAAATAGGTTAGCAATTCATTATCTCTTCTAGTAGCAGTATGTGCAATATGCCAAAAGATCACGCTGCTTGAAATTGATTTTGGTGCTGTATAGGAACTGGATTTTCAGAACAAATGCTTGAGGAGCGTTCCACCAGTCTTCGTCCTAAAGTAATTTCTAATCCTAAGGTAAAAGTTCTTTTCACTTTCCTTTAGGTGAAAGCCATTTAAAAATCTGTATATTCTGAATTAAATTACAAGCTCGTCTTCATTCTTCTCCCAGCCATACTATCGGTATGCAGATACGATCAATCCAGATGTATGGTTTGAACCAACAGAGGTAATAATTACAATGTTTTTAGCACTATATGAAAATGCTTTTCTTGTGTCCATATAAGGCCTTTATCACTTTGTTGTCCTTGCAAATTAAGCTAACCACCTACTGTCATATGTTCTATGTTTCTAAACCCCAAGGTCTCATTGACCCCTGATGATAATGTTTCAAGTATGTGAGAAGTCACACCTCAATTTACATGGGGGCAGCTCAAGCAATAAAATAAGATTACCATTGTTTTTTGCTGTTTCCGGTTTTTCCTTGTTTTGTAATTGATTTGTGTTTGCAAGTTGCTCAAAGTGTTTACTTTCTTTAAATTCTTTAGTGCATTAATGTCATGCTTTTGTTTCTCAATCTTTGAAAACTTGGTGTCCGGACATTTTTGTTATAATCAAGATCTTGTTTGGGAAATGAGCTCATCATATGATTATCATATTTTTTTTTCCTGTGTAACTCATACTACGTCATGATACATAAATGATTTTCTCATCTGCATTGATATGGAATTTGTCCTTTTACAGGTTTGGGAAGTAAAAGCTGCCGATTTGACCATTAGTCCTGTTCATCGTGCTGCAATTGGTGTAGTGGATCCAAATAAGGTTATAACTTTACATTTTTTTTTTTTTTTTTTTAAATTTGTGCTGAAAATCCTTCAAAAAATCTCTGCAATAGCTAGCTATCAGTTGATGCAGAATTAAAGAAGATTAATACGTCTAATATTTTATATTCCTTTGCATAAGGGTATCTCTCTCCGATTTCCACGTCTAATTCGCATCAGAGAAGATAAGATCCCGGAGGATGCCACATCATCTGATCAGGTAAAGCAAGAACATCTTTTGGATTGAAAAGCCCTGAATGTTCTAACTTTGTTATGATCTATTCTTTGTTGAATCTTTTGGATGTTGGTTTTATATGCAGGTTGTTGATATGTATAATGCCCAAAAGCACAACCGAGCAAGCAATCAAGATGATGAAGATGAATGAACATACTTGTCATCTTTAAAGTGGTGATGGTTTCTTGGGATTCAAGCCTCTCTCTTGCCACAAACAGTAAGGTATCTTTGGTTTGTTTTCTTTTTGGGTTTTTTCTCTGCATTATGAATTATCTAAGCTATAAGCTGTCACTATATACAAGGTTCTGCACATCTGATCGTGAGGATTGGCAATTAACAAGCAATCATCGGATCATCCACTGTACACTGGTGGCAATTCACGAGCAACAACCCAGGTAAAAAACCTGCTGTTTTGAGAGGCTTTGTGAGCAGGAGGGGCAACAATGGGGTAGTGCATCTTCTGTATTCATGTTGTAACAATTGATTGCAACTATTATTTAGTGATCTGTGGTTGCCAATTGTACATTCTGATCTTGTTTAATGTTTTTTAGAACTGGCTGAGACTCTTCATTGCAAATCATTCATAAAGAAGGAAGATGACTATTTTATGTTTATATATATATTCTCACCATTAATACATCACAACATTACTACCAAGAAGAGCCATTCCTGCTATTGTTATCACCACTGAAAGGCGAGAATTTGAATTTAGATGACCTTCGCATGTGTTTTTTACCTAACATTCATGCAGAAGCTTGCCAACGTTCTGTTCATTCAGGTGCTCAAGCAGAAGCCTGCCACCATTTATGATCTTCACAATCTTTCTTAATATATTTATTTTAAGACAAGGAGGGAGAAAATTAGATACAAGTGGCTGAAACCAAAAAGATGACAAACCCAAATTTGAAGGTTTCTTGGTGGGAGGCACTGTTGACACAAAGCCTATCCTCTTTTTTCTGTTTCTCTCACAGGTTCTAAATCCAATTGCCTCTGCATCACCTTGTTCAAATCCTTGCCCTACATTACAGTGGCATTGCAGTCTTTTTTTTTTTCCTTTTCCAACAATATTACAGGCAGGCAGATAGAGACAATTCAGATATATGGATTGAGCCACTGAAGGTAATGATTATCATCTTTGTAGAATTAATTGGCGTATGCATCGTTTGCATTCCTATCTCTGTTCGCTTGGTCATTCACTCATCTTTTAGCCTGATATGACCGTTTATTATAATATATATTTTTTTAGGTTTGGTTTCTACAAATCATTTTCTCATTGAGCTCTGTAGCAGTTTAAATCAAAGTACATGGAGGATAGTTCAAATCTCAACTGGTATAGAGACATCTCAAAATACTAGAATAAAATTACTCGTGAGCATCACTGCACACGGAAGGCTATAAAACTGAAACATTAGGGGGATAGGCTCTCCTCCATTCCTTGAGTCCTTGATTACAGCTGTATCACCTACAACAATGATTCACAATACACCCCTACACCAAGAACATAGTTGTGTGGGGCCCAAGTGAATACACCAATGTGTCTGGTTGTATTGAGAATCTTTGTTATTAGTGATACAGCCTCAAAACCGTGTCGAAATGTTCACTTTCTGGACGTTCTTATCAATGGCGCTCATTTCCACCTTTGATATGCACAACTGGAATAACTCTTGCTTCAACTAAGAAGCAAGCTGTCGTCTATACTCCCTTTGATTTGACCAGATGAGTTCACCCCGGTCCACCCGACGGCCGCACGCTACACGTTATTCTCGTTCAATTAGAAGGGTCTTGATCCTGCCTAACATGTGGGACTTCTTTATCTGTAGTCAAATGAGGCAGGTGTGCCGTTCCTGTGGGCTTGGCCTAGAAACCTCATATGTACGCATTTTGCCAACCTGGGCGTTTTGCTTTTTCTCGTTTTTGTTTGTTTCTATTTACTCATGGGTCTGAAAGTTACTTGTTCATCTTAAACATTAATTTTCTGTTTGTACACGGACCCTCTGTCAGACTCTATCCCTGTTTTTCTAACTGGTTTTATGTGGCTTAAGCAACAAGTCTGGCATTTGGTTAAGATTTGCAACAGTTTTGTTTGGGTTTATGGATGCCATATTACCTTGCATCTCCTCTATACTTATGGTTTTTGTATGGTCTGTGTGTTGTCTCTGGCTTATGGCCAATGCTCTTGTATTGTTGTTGTTTGTTAATGAAAGTGCATAGCCTGGCTTGTTCACCAAAAAAAAAAAAATCTTAAACATTACTTTTCTGCCTTTAAAAAACATGAGCAGGAGCAGAGGGATGAACCCTTTGTTCAGGAAATTACAATAAGGAAATTTCATAAGATGACCCTGCATTTGATGTAATTTTATTACACTTGTAGCAGATAGTGTGGTGATCCTCATTCGGATACCCACTGCCTCCTACTGCCTACAATGAGGGCTTTGGATGTTTCTTACACCTATTCTGATATCCCCCATCAACTAGCCCCAACAACTACAAATAATTTTACATCACTTGACTATAGATTTTTTTCCGTTCAGCTTCTGATTTCTCTGCTCCGTGATACAGGTTAAGAACCCATTTCTTAATACAAAAAACTAAACAAAAGCTTGCTAAATGTGCATAACCACCATTCATATTTTTATGTTAATGGTATAATGGTTAATGGAGAGTAATCCTTTGGTACTTGGTATTGGTGGAAGGATCAGACCCTTCACATGGCACAGCTACACCTCCATTCTCATGGTGGAAGTGAGGTGGTCCTGATGCTGAATGGACGGCCACGAGAGGGATCTCCAAGGAGTCAAGTGGAGGGGGTTGATGTTGCCATTGAGGGAGAGGACCTGTCAAGAGGAGAGTCTGAAGGAGTGGCCCAGCTTTCATCACTTCCTCTAACAGCTTCCCTTTCTCTGGCAATGGCTTCCCTGCTACCAATTTTACCGTTGGTGTTGGTGGTGGAGGAAGAGGAGGCGATACAATGCTCTCCTCACCATCTGAGGAAATACCAGTGCTGGAATCTACTCTTCCGTATTCATCATTAATGCTTGAGTTTCCAGAAAGAGGTCCAATTTCTTCTTCTTGTTGCTGCTGCTGGAGTTTCTCCCTTAGTAGGCTTTGGAATTTGTCCCGGGCTTCATCTCTCTCTCTTATGGCTACGCTCAAGAGATGTTGGAGATGCTTCAATTGGTCTTCTCTTCTTCTAATCTCCTCCAGAGCTTCCAACCTGGTTGTTTCTAGCTCCAAAGTCGTGCACAAGAGAAGATGCCTTAGTTCTTCCATGCTCTGTATTGCAATTAAAAAACAAACAATATCCATCACCGCTATTTACAAAAATAAACAGAGCCCATTACTCCAAAACAAGAACTAACAGGAGACCTGATTAGCTATGTTGGAAAATAGAAGAAAGGAGAGATGATTTACCTTTCCTTGGTTGCAATTCACCCAGCTAAGAAGACTGTTTAGATTGTCCATACCCTTGTTGAAGGAGCCTAGGACCGGAGAAGAGAGAGGCCTTTGATATACCCCTTGCTGTTCCTCACTCTCTTCTTCTATTTGCTTTGTTACTTCCATTAGATCTACTTTCTTGGCCTTCTCTTCCAGTTTTTTGTCTTATCAAGAGGTAGGAACCGAACAAAACACAAAAAGGGCCGAACGTTCCGTCCCCTTCTCTCTAGTCTTCAACTAACAGTCATCAAACTCAGATACGCCAGCTGACTTGCAAGTCAGCCAATTCCCACTAACTTGGTCTGACTAACCAATTAGTTACCTCCAAAATTCTGAAAAATAAATTGTTATGCAACAAAAAAATATTTATTTAAACTATTCAAATATAGAAGAGTATTAAAATTTTGTTGAAACCATTCAAATATAAATAAGTACATAAAACTAACAAAAAGGTGTTAAGGAAAAAAGCACCAGAGTACAATAACAAGGAAATAATAACAAAAAGCTGAATCTAAAAAATTGCAAAAATAAACATATAAATAAAACAAATTCCATGAACTTTGTAACCAAAAGAAAATCAGGTAATACATGTAGTTGTAAGAAGAAAATATTAAATGTAATAAAGCTATGGAAAAAAAATGAGAACAATAATTAACAAGGAACTTGCCTCTGTGGGTATGCTTGTGTGTAGAGAAAGTGGGAGGGGCAGGGGGGAGGGAGTGAGGGGGAGAGAGAGAGAGCGAGAGAACAAAAACAGCTTGCCTCTTCGGAATTTCAGCTTTTGAGATACCAATAAATAACAAGGAAATCCCCAGTTTTAACACCATATACAAAGAAATCAATTCAATTGGATTCAAATCATTTTCTTATTCATCACCCACAAATGATGAAAATAGCGTACAGCAATTTCAGATTAACAAGAAGTCAGAAGCAATCAACTTTATACATTCCTAATTCCCAAAAATGTAAAAGACAAGAATATCAGCAGAAAATGTTGTATAACATAGATGTTTCCGCTATTTTTTGCTAATCTTCAAGACCTGGAGTTAGTCTCTGAAAGATTCCACTCACCTGGATTGCCTCATTTAGATGTTTATTGGAATTTCCTTGTAGGACTGAATCTTCTCAGATGCTCTTCACAAAGCCCTTCCAATAGATGATCTTTGTAAGTCTTGGTTATCACATATTGCACAACTCATTCCTTATTTCACTTCTTTTTCTGGTTGAAAAGCCTAACAAATTTGGACCATCTTCATGCATTGGTTCATCAACAAGTGGATGAACTGGAAATTTAACATCTCCAATCCCACGCAAGTCCTCTGCTAATTGCTCAGGTTTCAGCCTGGCAGAATGCCTTCTCAAACAAAACCTGTTTATAATAGAAGAAATTAAGCATCCTCATTCCTGAAATTTGGCATAACCACGGATACCTACTCTAGTGTGCTGTTATATGTATAGAAAAGCCTTTTGTGGTCAACCTGATCCTTCCCAAAATCTTCTGTGCCCTTCCCTGTGCACCCCTGATTGACAGAGAGCAAGAAATGAGGCAGATAAATAAGCCCAATTGTACCTTTCGGAGCTGTTCGATGAAATTTATCGGCATTGGTTGAACAGGTCATGGCTTTTCGTCTTCGGCCGGCGATTTGGGTCCCTGTTGCAATTCCCAAACAAGGTTTCTTTGCCATGTTATCCACGACAAAACAAAATCGAGAAGGAATTTGTCTAACCGACCGTGATATTGAACACTTTCCGATATTCACCGGACGAAAAGCAAATACGGGCAAGATGCAAAGACGACGGAAAAATCCATTTCCGGCGGTTTATTGACCGCCCCTGATGTTGTACTGGCGCTTCAAAAAGCCGACGCAGAAGACCTTTTTCGGCGTTTAATTAACCGCCGGTGAATATTTTCCGGCGGTTCATTAACAACCCCTATTTTACGGGCCAGTTACAATAGCCTACGGAAATCATTTCCGGCGTTTTGTAAAACAGCCGGTGATATGATAATATTGCGGCAGTTTTATAACCGCCCCTGATTTGTTTACCGGCGAATAAGGAGAGGACCATTTCCCGCGACTCACTAAAGTCCACAGACGACGTTCATTCCTGGCGTTTCCGTAACCGCCGGTAATATGTCATTGTTTCCGGCGCTTTGCTGGGAACCGCCCGTGATATTCAATCTGCTGAATTACTAAAGCTGACGGAAAATCCATTTTCGGCGTTCTGCAGCAGCCGCCGGTGATATGGCACATTCCGATGGATTTCAGAACCGCCCCTGATAGTTGCGGGCGAGTTTCTTAGCCTGCAGAGAGCTCTTTTCCACCATTTACAAAAGCTGCCAATGGTGTTACATTGTTTCCGGCAGTTATTTTGATCGGCACCTGATGTTTTACCGGCGAGCTTTTTAGCCGAGAGATCTTTTTCCGCCTTTGTGGAGAAACCGGCAAAAACTGCAGTGTGCGATTAAATGTCCTTTTTCCGGCAGTAGGACTGTCGGATTGGACGTTCATCTTCAAATGGGTTAGTTCATTCATCATCCATCTTAAGTAGATCAAAGTCGAACTTCTCCAATATCTGGAACGTAGGAGCACACAATTAGTTGTAGAGTTGCAGGACAATCCCTCCGTAGAGAAGGTGCACTGACCACTGGTTTGAGGCCTGGAAGTTGGGATAATTCTTGGTAGACATTGAGAGCTGGAGGATTTAGCTGTGATCTGAGCAGAAATGGAGGTTTTCATCGTCAAGATAATGTTCTGTGGAGCATGGAGTTTAACCCAGCTTGTTTAACAACTTAGCAATGGAATTTTCGAAGCCATTTTCTGATGACGGTAGTTGATGACATTAGTAGTCGGCAGGACACAAAAGGTCTCCAATGTCTTCTCATTCAAGTACTTCAGCAAGGTCGCAAGATACTATCTTCTGGTCTTCTTCTTTTGATATTTGAGCTGCCAAGCCAAGAGATATCATCATTGCACGCATTGGATACTTCTTCGAGCTTGAGTGTCACTTTCTATTTCCTGCTTTCCATCTATTCTAACTTTTTAATTATTATTATCAGTTTTTTATCCATCTCCCCTAACTTGAGCATTAATCTTCTTATATGTGTTTGATTTTGTAAGCAGAGTACCTGATGGAATGCCTGCAAGCAGTAGTAATGGGGCTTCCTTGGAGCAACAGGACATGAATTTTATCCGAGAACACTTCCTTTCTCGCCCAGTCCATCTTTGTACAGTCCTACGCCAAATCTTCTGGCTTCGTGAAGGTGGTTTAGGACAAACCAATGCGAGAAAGCAGATTACGTGCGGACATAAAGAAGTAGTTTATAGCTCAAGAGGTTTGTTTCATTTGGGTACAAAGCATCAGTCTAATTGGAGTTTCCATTGACCATTTGCATCATCTTATTTTTCAAGCAGATCAACATCCTCTCCTGGTAAGCTATATCCTTGGTTTATTGATATTTCTTTCTTACCAGAGGTTTGCAGTGTTTTATTTACATTTTAGTTGAAAATCTCTTCAATTTATTTTGTGATTCCATTTATAACTAGTTACCTTTATCTAATCTTTCAATAAGAAATTCTCCAGTATGGGCTACCTTCCTCCAATGCCTCTGCAGCTCGCTACATGCCTTACCGCAGAATCTCCACCCCTTGCTCATCTCTTGCACAGCAAAAGCTCTGCAATTCCACCGTCTACAGGGTTCATGATTTCAAAAGCAGTCCCCTCAATTAGAAAAGATTCTTGGAGCAACAAGAAAGAAGAATTGCCCCCAGTTCTTGCAGTTAGTCTTATTGACTATTATGGATGTAGCAACATTATTCAAGAAGGCAGGAGTTAAGGCTCTGCAAGTAAAGAGGCATTCTTTTATATTACATTTGGAATTATAAATATTACATTCTTTTGTAAGCGTCAGTCATTCTTTTACCAGCAGCCACAAAAGGATCATTTGGCATTATAAATCACAAAAACCAGAAGTCATATACAAAATCTAAGGCAGCTGCTGTCCGAGAATATGCATCTCACATTTTAGAACAAAAAATTTCACTGAGATGGTAACATCCAATCATATATTTACAGGTTGAAAAGCCTCCGCACTGGATTACCTGCACCGATGAGATGCCATGAGGCCAAGTTAGACGGTGCAAAATTTCCTATAATCATGATTCGAAATGTAACAAAATAAATTAAAAAAAAACTAAGGTGGAAGAAATTACAATCAAAGTGCAAATTGTCATTACTGCACAGTAGTGACCATATGCATGGGTTAAATCTCAATTTGATGGAAATTTACAACCATGGAACAGGCAAACATTTGCCTTATAATCACATCTTTTCATAATAGCAATATGATAAAGAACCTATATGATAAACTAACCCAAAAAATAGAAATTTTTTATAGTTAAAATTTTTTTGTCCCATCATTTGGGCTCTTTGCTTGAAACTTAAGCTCATTTCTCTGATTCAATTGAAGGATAAAGTTCATTGGGCATATGCATTATGCATGAAATAGAGGGGTTTAAATCTAGTTGCTTGGAGGTTCCACTCTCCATCTTTCCTTGGACAATCCATCCAACCCTATCACAGCCTTTACAATCAACAACGTGCATGTCATTCTACTAAATGTCAAGATCTCTCACTGGTAAGAGCCAATTTAAACCATTGAAGGAATGCAATTGCCATTCTAGCATTATGTCCAGATGAGCACCTTATAATGGTCTAGCAAGTAAGCAGGGAAGAAAGGTTTTGAATAAAGGGTTTAGTAATGACAACTGAGCAGTAAACAACTTCCCAAGCTAGCATTATTCCTTAAAATCTTTCCCAACATCCTCATTTTACCCTTCATACGATTCTATGACAAAACATGAAGACATATACATTCACAAGAGACAGGCACATTACCTCTAAAGAGGAAAAACAAAGTGTGCATACTTCAGCCAGTCAACAGTTTATGGTATTCTGTAAAAGATAAGAAGCTTTGTTGCGCACCTGCGACAGTCACATAAGATTTTAAAAATAGAACTCCTAAGCTGACAGAGATAAAGAGAAAATTCAACTGCCACCTTTGATGCATAAGATCTTAAATCTTTGCTACTGATTTGACACGAACAATTCCGCAGATAAAGTCCCCACATTTGAAGAATCACTGGATTGTCTCCCAACAAAGGGTTAGATGAGAGCCAATTTTCCGTGAGAACCAGGAAAACATACATTTTGAAAAGATCACAACTTTTGTCCTTCACATTGATTAACGTGAGAAATGTAAGGATTTCTTGTGCATCAGTAACCTGTGACGAATATTTGGAAACAACATATTAAATAAGAGCCAATTTTCTGAGAAAATCAGGTAAACGCATCTTAAATAGGTCACAAATTTTATTCTTCACATTGATTGACATGAGCAGCATGAGGATTTATTGCACATCAGTAACCTATGATGAGGATTTGGTAACAGGAAATGTAAACTCAACCTGTTTGGCTAAAACATATTGTTAAATCATGTAGATATATTATTTATTTATTTTTATCTCCAAAAAAGAAGCAAATTTGAGGATTCAATCAGTTCTGATAGGCTTCATGCCATTAGTTTGCTGGTTGCTCTTGGCTAATTAACAAGAAATGCTCATTAAACCTTAAATGTCTTAATGCATACTATTACTGTTTTGGTTAAATAGGACAGAAGTCAGGCAAATTATTTATCATCAATCACTAAGCACAGAACGGAGTTGTGTTTCTTCCAAAGTTGCATCAATCCCCTTGTGAATCTATTATCAATTCATTATGATTTACAGTAGTCCAACTACACTTAAAAAGAAATGTGTAAAAACATGTTGAAAATACACATCAGCATCAACAAAATGCCTTATACCTACTACTTGTGTTTGGAAATATGGATCCCCTTTTGCCATCCTGTCTATCAAAAACCTTGAGAGCATTCAAATCTTCAGATGATGTATTTGTCTTCATTATTACTAATTCCAAACTGTCAAGTGTCCACTGTATCTAAATGCAGGCATTTAAGCATACAATGCAAATAATAAAATGGCATGTATATCCTTGGAATAATCCTCCCATTTTCCTAAGAGAGAACATATATACGTATTGCATTCCCACTCCTATGTATTAATATTCTCATACGTATGAATTGAAATGCAAGAAGGCAGATGAGCTACCTCTTTATCAATGCAACTTGAAAGGATTCTAAGAGCCAGTAAATTTCTGAGGTGCTTACTGCGGGTATCAACTCCTGAAATACACTCCACGATTCTCAAACAGTTCAGGTCCTTCGGTATTCTGCAACAAATACAATACAGTAGAATATTTTAAAAGGTCAACTATTAGTTGGACTATTTAGATTTTTCACATCATTGTTCCAGATGGATGAAAAAAAATCATGCCCATCAAACATATGACAGCTAAAATGAGGATTGAATATCTGTGCACATAAAGGATGATACAGTAAAAGTTAGGAAAAAGCAAAGTTGAAGATAAAGACCCTAGTGGATGAGTTCAATCAATGGTACTTCAGTCGTTTGAGAAGATGAGGATAAGCATTATAGTGGTTGCTGTTTCGTCCATGCTTCTAACCTGTTTGGAAAGAAAGAAACAAAGAGACTTTATGAGGACACAATATCCCCTTGGGAGGCTGCTATTGAGTCCATCAGGATTGCTGTAGCTTCTAGGGCACTTGATTACCTAGACTTTAAGGGACTTGCTGCCTTAAATATTGTTAAAAAAGTTGGTATACACTACAGATCCTATTGTGGTAAAACATCCTCATCGCACAGTGGAATCCTCTAATATCAAACTTGATTTTGACGTGTAAACAGACCTTTTTAGAAGACCATATTTTGTAGAATAAACATCCCGTGAACAGTAACTGGAAACTAGGCGTCACACCTAAGGGTTCCATGACATCGCACCTCGGAGATGATTGCATCACACAATCCTAGAGTAAAACTTCCTGGAAAACTTATTGCCGTTCAAAAAAAAAAAAAAAATATCCCATAAAAAAACATTATATCCTTGTTTATAAGAATATGCCTAACCCTAGTGGCTTGACCCCTTGGGCTTTTTTTAAACTGATAAGGCCACACTAAATGACTAAAGAAACCCATAAATAAAACCCAACACCAGTAATAAGCCAAAGCACAAAAAAAAATAAAACCCAACTAGACTCATTAAATTGCGCAAGCTCCCAATTAGGCACCATATCATCTTGCCTACGCCAAATTTTTTGGTCTTCAAATATTCTTTTCCACACCTCTTATAAACTTTAAGGCAGGACTTGTTTCCATGACCATATCCCTTTGGGAGGAAATGGCCTTGTTGCCTCAGATATTGTTAAAAATTGGTGCAGAGTCTGCAGATCCTCTTGGGGTAAAACAGCCTCATAGAATAGTCAAATCCTCTAATCTAAGGGGCTATTAAACTCAATTTTGACAAGTGTAAGAAACAATGAGACTTTTTAGAGGACACTATATCCCCTTGGGAGGCTGTTTCTAAGTTCATCAGGAGTGTACTAGCTTCCTAGGCACTGCATTATCAGATTTAAGGGCCTTGCTGCCACAACTATTGTTACAAAATTGATGCACAAACTACAGATCATCTTGTGGTAAAACAACCCATCATAGAACAGAGGGATCCTTCAGGTGTTGGAGGCAATTTCAGAGATCATGAGGGATCTTTTTCCAGATGCCTATTGTGGTCCTACAGGTGAAGGCGATTCTATTTATGTAGAGCTTCTAGCCTTCTTTACAAAATTATAGATTAACATGAAGTCAGGGCTTCTGCAACTTGGTGCAGGAGGGGATGCTGTCACAATTCTAAGCAGGACGAAAGAAGGGAGGGAGAGGAGGAGGGGGCGTGGTGAACAAGGCCCATGGCAGCTTAGGCACTTACTGAGATATCCTGGACATATCACATGTGAGTTGAACATTTCATGCAACCAAGTGCCAAGGTCTGTAAATAAATTAGCTTATGATTTAGCTAAGAGAGGAGTAAGAAGGCAGAAAATGTTCACAGGAATTCCTGAGATATCAAGGGCTTCAAGGGACATGGGAGATAAGTTTTGCTTCTTAAGCATGTTTTAGTGCCAGTATAGGATGGGTATGATACACATTTATACATGTGGTTTTGACTCTAGTAGGGGATTATTTTCTTGTTTCTTCTGGGTTTCAGATTTCCTAATCTGCTCCCAATCTGTACATTCTTCTTCCTGATCCAATATAAGCTTCATTCCTCATCCCAAAAGGGAGAGAGAGAGAGAGGGGAGAGGAAGATAAAAGAGCAACGATTTAACATAAAATATACACTAAAATATGCAAATTAATTAATAATAATAATACTGTTATTGTTGTTGTAATTGTTGTTGCTGCTGCTGTTATTTCTACATCATTGTTGTTGTTGTTTTCCTTATCATTATTGTTTCTGTTCGTTTCATAGTGATGACAAGGATTATTTGGAGCACTAACACCACCATTTACGAGTTATGACCAATATAAGAATATATACATGGAGTCAAATTGTAGTTCCTAGAATATTGTTCCAAGTTTGCAAAGCTATTATTACATCAGATGAACTAACATTTGCCTTAGCATGATTAACTTTTTAATATCTGTCTCCATTATTGTCAATAATGAACACATAGTAAAAAAAACTAATCATTGCAACTCTATAAAGGGTTTAACGTTTCATCCAAAACTTACATATTTAGTTCTGAAACGGGCCAATATGATACCATAAGGATGGTCACTTCAACCTTCATTAATACATTCATATTTCTCAAGGTTTCAGTAAATATCTATTGAATTTTGACAGCAGAAGCAAAAGAAAAAAGAAAAAAAGAAAAAACTCCAACTCAAAACTGACACTTCGAAACTTCATTCTACATATTAAATGTATTATGAGCAAAAATATGAAAACAAGAAGTCGCTTTTCAACATTTCAGTTTTTCAGCAGTCAAATCCTAGATCAGTTCACAATGACTAATGAGGTATAGCATAGAAACCCAAATACATATTGATGACAAATAGATTTGTAATTCCTCTTCCATTACTTCACATGGAGCAAATTTTCCTACATCATTATCATTTATGCAAATTGTAAACTTAGGCCAATCGGCAACTGTCACTTGTTACTGAATCTCATATATGAAGGTGATTTTTCACTTTGTATTATCTAAATACTGACACCAATAATGTTCACAAGTTTTTATTATGTAAGAATGTTTAAAATCTTTGCAATTCCAGTAGGTATGCATAATGAGCATTGAGACCATTCAACATAACAAAATTCATTACCACAAGTATCCTACACAAAATTTTTTCCATCATATCAGTTTAGAAAAACCACATATTCAATCAGATTATGCATCTAAATATCATTCAGCCAATAAGTCGCTTTTGGCCTTTCCTTCCTTTTAAATTGTCCAACTTGCGACTTCTTCATTCTTGCTTGTAGGCATGTTTTAAATTTTATTTATTTATTTGCTGATAAGTAGGCATGTTTTCAATTTTGATACCACGGAGAATTTTGCACCTCTCAGATATGGAAAATTTTGATCATAAAATTTCCCATAAAACTTATGCAAAAAATTTCAATGTAAGGAGAAATTGATGTTGGTTAATATGAAACAATAAGATTTGAGGTCATAATAATCTGTGTGATGGGGCTCAAGGGCCTTTTTTAAATGAATTTGTGGTTTGTGGGAACTTGCAAGTCACATGGGAGTTTGTCAAAACCATTTCTATAAATCATGTTGGTTAATACGATCTCACATATTGATCAATACAATGTTAAAACCATGTTTATTGTATCTAAAGCATGGAAACATCAGACGTAGCAACAAGATTGATACAATATAATATTTATCACATTTTTTCCCTTGCACCCTACAAGCATTTGGTTACCTGGAGAAACAAAGGAAACGATGGGGCCCATTCCTCTTGCTAGAGAACAGGAGAACAAAATCTCTTATTTTTGTTGCTTGTTCATCAGATGTGATTTTGTGTCACAAACAAATGTAGGTCACATTCATATAATTCATTTTTGCATCTTTTATTTTCTCATATAGCCTTTCCTCGTTCTCTCGACACCCAAACTCAGGTAATCAGGTTATATGTAAGAACTTTTAAGCCTTAATCTGGTAAGTAATTGTGCTTAATTATTAAGTCTACATGTAGATACAATCATATTGATTAGTTGCAAGTAATAACCTGTATGCAAGAGATTTTGCTACTTTCTCAGAACTGATATTCCATTCTCTATCTGTAAAGAAATTAATAAGTGATTCCATGCCTTCATTCAACAGCAATGACAGGCCTTGAAGCCGATGGTCTAAGAAGAAGGAAACAAGCACACCAAGTAGCTCCTCTGCTTCTAAAATTGAGAATAAAGAATGCCTACTTCTGCAGAGAAAATAAAGAAGGTTAAACTAACGGTAAACTAACCAACAGTTATAATCTAGGATCCATTGAAGACATTCCCTCAATAAAAGTTGCTTAAACCAACACTGGAGGAGAAAGTATGTCATATTATTTGCAACTTATGAGTAAAATGCCAGTATGTAACCCATTTTTACCAAGACATGGAAAAGTTCTTGTACTCAGAAAGATAGATATTTAAGACAACAGAGGATACCTAAACATGGCACAACTTACCGACACGCATATTCCTTGATTATCATGATGGCTTCATCATTATTTTAGGACACTCCAAAATTTTAAGAGGTGACATTACTGTAGGTGCATTGAATATATTGTACAACACATTGAAAATGTGTGTTTGGGGACATTGACAATTGTGCTAGAGTGTCCAGCAATTATGCAACTTAATGAAATGAATAATGTAATATCAAAACCAATAAAATATATAAACACTTGGTAACTAATGTAGCTTAGTTAGATACCCATAGAAACATATTATCTAAACATCTAAACTGCCAGGCATCCATGCATTTATTTGAGCTTTTATAACTTGACACCCTTCTTATCCAGGCAACACTGGTGCCAGTGCCATAAAGAAATATCTCTCTTGACTATTGCTCTGACAATTAGTTCCAACTGTCACATACCTCACTTGACAAGCAGCAGCTACAAATTTGATCCAATTCGTAATATTTTGAGGTGGCCCTTGAGAATTAGAGTCTGTAGACAAGATTTGGCACATTAGTTAAGGGAAGCTGAGGGAAGCTGAAGTAAGAAATTCTCTGAAATAAATTTGGCATAGTCTGTTAACTAGAAGAATGATGCTGTTCAGTTATAGTTACATACATAAAATAAAAATTACAAAGCAATGTCAGTGATGAAAATATGCAGGTTACTTAGAAAATCTAGAAATTATATTCATAGTGCTAAAAACAAACTACAACAACAAAAAGAGAGGAGAAAGCAATTAAACACACATTGCCCAGGATTATCTCAATGACATGAAACAAATGTTACTCCAAGCAAAATTAAAGGTTGAAATAGCAAGGGAGTAAACACGAGTAGAAAATTTGACTAGCCATCTACAATAATCTGTGTTTCAGGACAACACTCCGGCTTTTCTTAATTTAATCATCTAAAAGGTAATTTCTACCACAATAATCTTCATATTACAGACACACTGCCTCAATGCTGCATTCACCTGAGAGATCCATACTTGAGAGATTATATCGATTCTTGAGTGAATCTCAAGAATGGAAAAGCAGATAAAATTTTGAAGTCTTCAAGTATCCTAGAAAATGGTTGATTTAGATTTATTCTCTCTATTCATGATAACAATATGTGGAATATTATAAATAGTAACAATTCGTGTCTCCAATCTGGTACACAGTTTGTGTACCTGTACTTTTTTCATCTTCTAATATATAAAATATCCATTACTTACTGATCAAAAATATATATATATTATAAATAGTAACAAGAATGAAGTGCCTTGCCCCATCAAACACCATGAATCCCACTCCTCCATCCAATCTGTCAAAAAACCATATCTTTATTCAGATAATATGAACTCAAACCATTTTGTGTCGACTCCATCCAGGTTTTTTGGTCTTCCTCTCTCCATCTCATATCCTTTAATGAGTACCCCCTCATACTCCTCCTAGCTGCCTCTTGGATCTTTGTTTTATATTCCCAAACCCTTATCTTATCCTATTTCTTCATCTTTGCAACAAAGACACTCTCAAATATACTCATTCCATATGTAATTTTTCATAATCCTTCCATACATTTTCATCTCAGAAACTCTCATCCCATGCATATGTTGATCTTTTGTGTCTCAACATTTCGGCCCATACATTATGACAGGCTTACCATCTATCTTATAAAATTTTCCTTTTAGCTTGAATAGAACACATAATCACAAAACATTTTAGAAGAACCACTTAAGTCATCAAGCTCTCATTCAATATGTAACATCCTCTTCAATATCCCCTTTTATTATGGATATGACCCAAAACAATGAACTTGACTGCTTTTTCTTATTAGATTCCAAGTTCTCAGTCTTAACTTATTTTAAGATCACTTCCAAGTCATCCCATCAGATCTTTGTCTCAATGATAGACCTACTTGATATAAATCAAAACAAGTTTTCTTATAATAGAGTTATTCTTATTAAATTTTATGTCATCAATCCTTCCCATGGTTTATGATATAACTAACTCAAGCTTAATTCCATAAATTTTTTTTACAAGTAATGAAGAAGGTAACTAAAGTATGAAGCTTCATTCCATAAAAGTTAAATTATTTTCGGATATCTCCTTTATTATTATATACAGATAATATTGTACTCATACCTCCAAGCATAAGGATTTCTTTTAGTCCTTAAAAGCCCAAAAAGTTTGGTCAATCATATTATACGGATCTCTATCATGCATTTCCATAATTCAATTGAAATACCATATGGTTTCGAAGCCTTTCCTGGTTAAAGCTACCCTAACTTCAAGAACCATAATCCTGAACATTGTAATGTTCTCGACTCTTTACCATCCATATCTGCACAGTAAATAGAGCTCTCTATATGTCACTATTAAATAATATTTTTATTGTCTTCACCTTTCTTTAATCTCCTTATCTTTTACTGAAAGTCCTAAATCTTCACTCTTAATGCATCTAACTAGCTCTAGATTTCTTGTCCAGTCTCTTTCAATCTCATAATCTTATATATATATCTCTCACTTCTTATTCTTCTTCTTCTTTTTTTTTTTTTTTGTAGCTTATTATATAGAAAATCATATATTTTTCTTTTCTTAGCCTCATTTGCTATAATTCTGGTTTTATTTTAACAGACAATATATTAGGACGCCAATTTGACAATACTTTAATAATGAATGAAAATTATGGGCAACCAAACAAGATATGGATTATAAGGAAAACAAGATCAACAGTTCCATCCCACTACAAGGATTCAGTCTAACATGAACATGGCATAAAAAAAACTAGCAAGGTGAAAAGTTGAAGGAACTTACCAGTATTGACATTTTTCGAAATGGATGAAATATCAATTGGCGAATCCAACAGAAAACCATAGATTTTAAGAGCTGCTTTTAGTTCAGCATAGGTAGGAAACCAGTCAACTCTAACACTTGGGTGATCAACCTGAATTAGAATGGTGACTCAGAATACCAATCATAAAAAATTATAATCAAAATTTTAACAGAATTTAAGTGAAACCAATCAATTATACAATTAACCAACAATATTTTGCACACTGATTGAACACACAAACAAAAATCCTACACCTTTCAATACTCTCAAGTCATTTGATCAGACAAATTATATACCTTAGAATCTTGTTCACCAAGTTCATAAATGAAGACCCCTCTCCTTTTACAAACAGTCCACATGCATAAATTTAACATATTCATGGTGGCATCTCTAGTTACCTTCATTTGACATGCCCAAATCATCTCAAACAGTAATCATTATTTGATATCCATCAAATTCACTCATGTCTAACTCTAGGTTCCCAGTCTTTCCATACATCCATCATAGCATCATCATAGTAACTACATTCATACCATGAATCGAAGTTCAAATTCTCATAAAGCAAGAGATGAATCTGGATTACCTCAATTTTATTTGAAAGAACACCACACCAAAACTCACAAGCAGAAGAGCTCAACTTTCTCTTTGATGAGTACAACACTGATTATGATTAAAAAAAGTGAGGATACGATGAAACAGCAAAAGAATATATAATTGATTAGCAGAAAGAGGTAAACATACTCAAATTAAAAGTCCAAGTTGCTATGAGTTTTTCCACTTTCCCACAAATAATAACCAATTTTAAGAGCCAGCCATTCATCAATAACTCTTCAAAGAATGTTATACCTGCAAGAATATGGAAGTAAAAAATTTACTCGAATTTGGAGAATAAATTATAGTTCAAACCTTGGTGCAAACTCATACTTGAACAAAAGAATTACATAACATACCAAAAATCGAGGAAAAATTATTGCAATGATATGATCAGCAAGCATAATAAAAGTAAATAAAAGAATTAGCACAACTATAAACACATCAGTAGTTTACATCAGAAATTAAATTAGGAAGCTAATGGGTTAAAATTCAGAAGACAACATGCTTGAATCAGGAAACAAGTTATTTACCCTCCAAAAAAACACTAGCATGCTCTAGTCTAATCTTGGAGGAGATGGAAAAAAAATAGCTGGCAAGCAACAACAAAAGGATTTTCTATGGTTGGATAAAGCATTAATGTTTGTGAAACAAACAAAAGCATCTAATTTTGTATCTCAACAGGACCCAAAGAGGGGGCAAACCTACAGAAGTAATTTGGTCAAGGGATGGTGACATTAAACATAGTAAGAGATTTTCATTTTTTTTTTCTCCCTCTTTTGTGTTGTGGCATATTTTTTTGCAATTTTTTGTTCTGTTTCTCTTTATGTTAATAAATTTATTTAAATAAAAAATATGGTATCCTTTCCTAAAATAGAAATAGAAAGAGAAGATAATAACCATTCTCAGCACTAATTTCCAGCACCGAATTGAGCTCGTTGCTCATGAAGGACTGATACAGCATGCAATTTCCAAGCTCAGGAAAATCAAGTGGTGGTGGGGTTTCCTGCGATTTGACAAAAAGGGAATGAAACAATCAGTACCCACTGCTAAAATTTTCCAACAAAATTATAGAATGTTGTCTGCATAAAAAATTGGGCAGTATTAAGCTCCAATCAATTTTTAACGAACCTGATCTCCAAAGACATGCAAACCCCACGAGGATACCTCATCTGCACTGCCTATTTCTTCAATCTACTCATTAAAAAACAATAAAATAAAGAAAAAGGATTAAAGCTCGTTGATTATAAAATAAAACCAATAGATAAGAGGGAAACAATTTTGGCTTCAATTGAAAGGCAAGCACCTTCTGATGGCATTCATCGACACGATGAGACAGTTCCTGTAATTGATTTGTGTCCTCATCCTCGTCCTCATCTGAGTTGTAGCGTTTGCGGGCCTTTGCTCGCCTAGACTCTCTCTCAACAAGCTTGCTTTTCTCCTTGTAGAAATCAGTCAGAAGATCATCCAGACCAATGACTTTCCTCCTGTTGAAGAAAAAAAAAATGTACGGTATAACGTACTAAATACAGTAAAACAGCTTGTCGCATAATAATCTGAATTCTGAATCAAAGGAGTTTATCGTGATATTTGCTCTTCCTAGGGTATTCACGCAAATCTTCAAAGAAGAGGTTGGACTACTAATAATGATTATAAGAAATTCTTATTAATGGTCTGAATCCCGAAGTGAAAAAATGTAATATAAAAGAATGCCAGGTTTCATTATTGTTGCAAACCGTAACCAAACATACATGAACAGGGGAAACCCTAGTTTTTGCAATCTGACCGAAAGAAGAGAAATTATCTTATAGAGAAGATTAGGGTTTTCAGAAACCTTCTCTTTGTGGAAACTGGGGAAGTCCTGAAGAGTGGATCTTCAGACTCAAAATCAAGAGGCCCGTCCATTGCTCTAACCTCTCTCTCTCTCTCTAACTCTCTGCGCAACAGAAAATAAAAACAGTAGAAGAGGCGCGAATCAGTAAGTATTTAAACCGAATGAGAAATGCCACGTCACGTAAAGGCCATAGTCGATTTAATTTGTCTATTCATCTGAATGTACACGTGTCGGTGATTTAGGTAAAAGCCATTACCTTTCCTTTTTTCTTTTAGTTGCCAGCCAATGCTGAATTTGGTATTGCTTCTCAAACATTGTTGAATATCGGAAAAAAACCAAAAAAAAAAAAAAACAATAAATTGATTTTGCTATTGTGAAGGTGAAGGTCTCTTTCACAAGGCAGACTATTTACTTAACATTTCTTGTGCCGTAAAAAAAAAATATGTGTAGTAACAATAAAAGCATAAAAATTAGTTATTAGTGACTTTTTTTTTTGGTAATGACTTATTAGTGACTATATTATTACAAAAAATTACTTCTCGACTAATATTTGCTTTTTGAATGTCATTTTTTATAAAATCAAAATTAGATTAATTGACACCATTTAACTTCTTTTTTTAATCAATATCATCACCGTAATAAATCTCACTATGCTTTTGTGTTATAAGTTTTGTTAAACCAATACTAAAGGGGTAGCGACTTAACCCAGCCAAATATTATTCACTTTACAATTTTGTCTTCAAAAGGCGTCTCGCTAATCAGAGTGTTCTCCCTTACTCTTATACTTTATTAGACATTCATTCGTTTTCGATGTGGGATCGGGATATTACAATCTCTCCCCTCCCCCCCATAAGAGCTGCACGTCTCGTGCAATAGCCACCTAGAAGCCTACCAACCCCTTATGGGCTCGTCACCATTGGTCCAACTACCTCCTATAGGCAATGCTAGGACCCACACCAGCCACGGACTACTGGACCTGGATCTAACTCTATTACCATTTGTAACAACCCAACCTAACAAGGTATTGCCTTTATTGGACCTAAGCCCACACAATTTTACCTTCAAAAGGCGCCTTGTTAAGTTAAATGTTCATCCTGACTCTTATACCTTACCGGGGTTTCATCCGTTTCTGATGAAGATCGAAATGTCACAAAAGGTGGGCACATTCGTGATCTACCCATTGATTAGGTTGGTTTTATCATCTTTAATATCACCCCAATCAAAGGTTAAACCACCAATATACCCACCTTGAATATTGGCTTAACATCACTCACAACATAGTTTTGAGCTATAGTAGTGGTATCACTTACATTATTATTATTACCACCATAATTTTCAATAATGCCAAAAAAATTCATGACTATTTCATGTATTTGCATAATCATTATTACCTCAACTATTACCAATACCCACAATGATAATAATAATAATATAACCCTCATTTAGCCATCCATTAACTTTATAATGTTTTTTAGGATCTCGGCTATTTTCGTGTCTTAATTTAGTCCAAACGTATGATAATGAAAAGTACCTATAACCTATATAATCTAAACATATAACTTTGACCTTACATATAACTTTGACCTTATAAAAAAACTAGAGCTGTAAGTGGGCGAGTTAAGCCGGGTTTCTATGAGTTCAGGTTGAACCCAAACTAAAATTACTTGGCCCAACCTCCGTGAACCCAAACCCAACCCTTAAACTTTTTCTTGAGGTCGGTTGGGTTTGGGCCAACCCAAATTAAATGTACACCCAAGATAACACAACAACGATAGAAAATTATTCAATAAATGTAAATCTAAAATACAATTCATATGTTCCTATGAGTATCTAAAAAAGGAAAAACCAAATATTACAATAGATAAGGCATTTTCGCTAAAATCAATCTGTTTATATAAATATTTGTCTTTTTTATGTAAAAGTGAGGATATTCTATTTTATTAATTAAATTTTACCACTCCTAGGTGTGTCTGTGAGCACAATCTACTTAATTAATTAACTTTGTCATTCCTATGGTATGTATTAAATTGTCACTATAGATTCCACTTCAACATGGTCAATCTCTCTTGAAGGTTTTAGAAGACTAATATAGACAAAGAAATGGCAATGTAATTTTTTTCATGGAATGTTGGGTAAAAATAACTCCAATCCCTTCAATCAATAGAGAAAAAGATATTATAAAAAATATATGTATGAGTATAAGTCGTAGGTTTCTTCTTTGGATGTAGTTATGCTTAGATATAACTCATGTGTTTCTTCTTGAGTTTGGGCTCTTCAGGCTTTGAAACACGAACCTAAGCCCAATCCAAACTCAACTTCGGCCCTAAGATTAAGCCTGGCCCAAAGCCAAACCAAAACTAAAGTCTTAGTTCTAGTTGTTACTTGGGTTGGATTGGGCGAGCCAGGCAAGATTTACAGCTCTACTAAAAATTACCATTTTACATGCAATAGTTGTTTTAATAACTTCTCCAATTCAACCTCTCTTTTATATTGTTTGGATATGACGTTCGAACATGGAGTTCTTTGGATGATATTTAAGACCTTATGGTATAATATTTTATATTAACTATTGACTAAGTACGATATTTTTGTGAGTATTTTCTTATAAATCACTAATAACGGGTACAAAACTTGTAACACAAAACGAAGCGTCTAATGGTATGGCTACAACAAAACGGTATCATTTCTAGGCTCTATTAGAGCAGCTAATGGGTCAGGTTAGTCAGATTATAATTGGATTGATCCGATAATCTATACTACTATAGAAAGCACGAACTACCTTAAGTGTTTTCAATTTTCACATAATTTTGTCCTTCCCTATAATTTTTAATATAATAAAATCCTACCATATTACAACTCTTCTCCAACAATTAACAAAACGCGGATTCAATATTCTTAAATACGAATCCACAAAAACTTGGCTTCAATATTTAATATTTAATATTTACAAATAATTTTCAAATATTTACAAAACGTGGATTCAATATTTAATATTTACAAATGGTTTTCAAATATATGGATTTAATATTTGTAAACTATTTATTAATAATATGTGTATATATATATATTATTAATATTTAATTTAATTTAATCTATGCTACTATTAAAAGCACAAACTACCTTAAGTGTTTTTTTACTTTCACATACGTAAAATGTCCTTCTAATGAATTTTTTTTAAAAATCCTGGTTTCTTTTTTTTTATTATTATTATTGACGTGAATCTATTAAAATCATATTTATTCTTCAATTAAATATAACAAAAATTAGATATGTATAAGTATTTTTTTTATATAAAAATAACTAAATCCTATTTTTTTCTCCAATTACACCATGAGTCCTATCAAATCAAACTTCTTCCATGATACTTATCTATTAGATTTAATATATTTATTAATAGTTCTAAAATATCTAATTTCAAGATTAACTTTTTTTTTTTACTATTGACGTGAATCTATTAAAATCTCTTCTCCAATTAAATATAACAAAAAATAGATAATTATTTTACTAATGATAATTAAAAAATAGATACATAAAATGTCCTTCTAACGATAATTATTGTCCTATTAAATCAAACTTTTTCCTTGATACTTATCTATTAGATTTTGTAAATTTATTTAATAGATTTTGAATCTATTAAAATCATATTTCTTCTCCAATTAACGATAATTAAAAATAGATAATTATTTTAATAAGGATAATTAAAATCAAATATTATATTTAATTAGAGAAGAAATATGAGTCCTATTAAATCAAACTTCTTCCCTGATGCTTATACTTATCTATTTCTTCTCCAAATGACGATAAATAAAAAATAGATAATTTGTAACGCCCCGAACCCGGGTCAGTGCAAACCGGCACCCAACCCGAACCCGGTTCGCTACTGTAACAACCTAAGTCCGGTTCAACAACCAAACCCGAGGTGTTACCACGAAGCTGGGGTCAGATACAACCAAGATTCACAATAATTTTAAAATTTATAAATCAATTACATCAGAGTTATGGTGGCCAATAAAAACAATTCTTTATTCAATAATATCAATTCTGCTTACAATAACATTTATCTAATCAACATGTGGCATTAATACCAATTATAAGTCTACCCATCAAATTAAAACCCCATCTTCGCGATCTCTCCAAGCAACCTGAAAAATAGGGGAAAACGGAGTGAGATTTACATCTCAGCAAGTAGCAGGTGCATGCAATTTGAAACAGTCTAATGTAAGCAATAGTCATGAGGTATTCGATTAATCAACGATAAGACGAGAAATCCAAGTTATTCATGGCAATTACAAATAAGGCGATGAAACATATGATCATGTATAAATACCAGTAACTTGATGTTAACGAGGTAAAACCGACAAAAGCGACAAAACACGTGTCATTGCAGGACTCACAAAGATGATAAGTATTTGAGATGACACTCGACTAAATGCTGTTCCACCGTGCGGCTTAGGGGCAGTGCTACTTAATGATACTCAAGCCTCATGCAGCGCAGCTTAGGCAAGAGCCATAGTCATCGATTTATTGCGCACGAACCCCGCAAAGTTGGACGTACCACCAGCATGCAGCACCAAAATCAATACATGGAGTGTGGTCGCTTATCCACATGTACAAGGAATCACCAGCGGCTCACCGGGGTGTCCCTCCAGACATAGGACCCTCCCAGAGCAAACTAACTTGCAAAGGGAAGCGCGCTCGCATATAGGAGTAAATCAACCCAAACTAAATATCACTTAGCTAACCAGCCAAAACTATGGATCCATATACAGTTAAGCCCACTGACACAAACCACGATGTAAGCACCCAAATTTTGATCAAACCAAAAAAGAAAAAAAAAGAAAAAAAGAAAAAAAAGAAGAAAGAAAGAGAAGAAAATAAGAAAACAAAAAAAAGTGTGCTAAAAGACAGCAAAACAGCTCAAAACCCTGGAAGAAAGTCAAACCCCGAGGGGACAAAAAAGTTGACTTTTTGATTAAGTGATATTTGGCCACCTTGCTTTATATCATTGGATAGAGAATCTCGACACGATTCCAGCGCAACTGAGTTTGCAGGAATCGGAGTCCGGATGAAGGTTCTGCGGGCGGTCAAACTTGGGCGAAGCCAAAAGTTGACTTTCTGCTAAAATCCGATCCAGAGGCCTTGCTTTATATCATTGGATAGAGGATCCCGACACGATTCCAGCGCAACTGAGTTTGCAGGAATCGGAGTCCGGATGAAGGTTCTGCGGGCAGTCAAACTTGGGCGAAGCCAAAAGTTGACTTTCTGCTAAAATCCGATCCAGGTGCTTACCCCATGCTATTGGATAGAGGGCTCCGATACGATTCTAACGCAACTGAGTTTGCCCAGATCGGAGCCCGGATGAAGAAGATATGAGCTGACGAAATTCCCGAGCAGCAAAACCAGCAAACTGCGCACGTGGCAAAAAGCTGCACACGTGGCGAGTTGCGCAGGAAAATATCTCGGGGATCAAATCCGTAAATATCCAAACATTCAAAATATCCCAGGGACCAATCTGAAAATATCTGAATAAAATAATATTAAAGCTAAATATCCCAGGGACCATGTCCTAATTTTCAGATTTTTAAGACAAACCCGCGGCGGTATTTAATGTTTTAATCATTTTGCCGCTCGCGCCTAGCGACAGCAAGTGGGCGCGAGCTGAGCGCCGAAGTCGGCGGATACCCGTCCTCTTCTATAAAAGCCGCATCAGCCTTCATTTGCGGGGGTCTGCATTTTTTTGTTGGTTCGGATTGTTGGTTCGGTAATTCGAAGAAAAGACCAGACATACTCGTTTCCTCCCTTCCTCTTCTTCCTCGTCAAACCCGAAGGTGATCTTGTTGTTGGTGCGAGAAGAAGGGGGCTCCGGCAGCTGCTCGTTGGCTCCAAGGAACCCTTCGGCCTACTCTACAGAGACCTAGAACCAAGGTGAGCTCTCCACTTTCTTTTGTTCAATATATATATATATAAATCAGGCTTCCCATGCATCTCTAACACCTGGTTTGTCATTGCTTGCTTGATTTGAAGGGGAGCATGTTCCCTCTTATCTCATCTCTTGTACCCCAAATAAAGCCCCCTGTTCCCTTCTTTGTATGTTCTGTTAATGTATTGTTTCGGATTTGTAGGTTTCCAGAGAGATTTGAGTGATGAGTGGTGAAGATCCGTTAGGTTAGATTAATTTCCATCTGTGTTTAGAGGTCTGCTGGGGTTCTAAGGATCCCCAGAAACCAGTTACATAGCTTAGAACCAGTTGGAAATGGAGTTTGGAGAGAAAAAACAGAGAGTCAGGGTCTGCGCTGAGCTCGCGCTCACCTCGCGCTGAGCTCGCGCTCACCTAGCTTGGGTCCGCCCACTTCGCGCCGAGCTCGCGCCGAGCTCGCGCCCACCTCGCGCCGAGCTCGTGCCCACTTCTTTTTGGTGCGCTGAGCTCGCGCCCACCTCGCGCCGAGCTCGCGCCCACCTCGCGCCGAGCTCGCGCCCACCTCGCGCCGAGCTCGCGCCCACTTCTTTTTGGGTGCATTGAGCTCGCGCCCACCTGGCGCCTAGCTCGCGCCTACCTGGCGCCTAGCTCACGCCCACCTCGCGCCCACTTCATTTTTCATGTTTTTTCGCTGTTTTCGGTCCGCCCATTTCGCGCCGACCTCGCGCCTACTACCTGAGATCGGCGCCTACCCCTAAACATGCCAAATTGATATATTTTTGAAAAATTCCAAAAATACCCTTTACTGTATCGCGGGGGGCTTCGCCCCCCGCACCCCCCACCCCCTTTGTTCGCTACGCATCTAACTCGTACCTTGGTAGACCCAACATAATGAGCTAGTCTCCCCTTGCTAAGTATTAATTTTAATATGTTTCTGTGGCCTATATTCTGTAACTACTTTTGCTAAGTATGGGTGGCATTCTTAAATCGAGCCAAATGAACCACCCGGAAACCCAACATGGGACTTGGACCCTCGGTCCAACTTGATTTCCAGTGAGCCTTCCAACGGGGCCCACCCGCCCCAATAAACATGTATGCATGCAACTTAATCAAGATAAGTGAAATTAACCGATTAAACCGGGCGGGCCAAACTTAAGGTAGTCCACCCGAACCGGACTTGTGAAATTGATGCATGAAATGCGTGGTTTGGCCGAGACTATGGGTAGGGCCTATCAGGCCCACTAAGCCCATGAACCCCGACCAACTTAGGGTTTCCAAACCCTAATTCAGGAAGCCTTGGGCTTTCAAGCCCAAGCCCAGGTAAAGGGCCCCAAGCCCAATGCTTGGCCCATTTTGACACAGATAAGAAAGATAAAATCAAAATCACTTGGCAACCAATTGTGGGGCCCACTCAAGGGCCCACAAAGCAATCCCGGCCCACTTTTGGCATGAAATCCACTTAGCTAACCCAATTTGAACTCCAAAATAAAATCAATTCAAATTGAACCAAAGCCTAAAAGGCCTCTCAGGTTAGACTGAGGCCCACAAGGGACACGTGGGTTCAACCAAGCCCACCAAGGAATCCGCGGGTCTTCCAACGGGGCCTGCCCAATCAGACTCACACCACTTTAAGCTAAGAAAGATAAAACCAAGTAAAGGGACCCACACCACTTTGGCGGTCCCGCCAGACTTAATCAAAATTACATGCTGGAGTAGGAATCGGGTGAGTGAGAGATCAGAGTTGACTCAAACCAGGGAAACTTATGGGACCCGTCATTTGACGGGGTGGACTGGGGTGTCTACGGACTTCCCCAGACCGCAACCAAGAACCTACTTAGAATCTCAAGCCGCAGACCAAGCCTTAGTAGAAGAACTTAGGCACCCAGGTGTCCGCCTGCACCCCATCAGGCGGTGGTGACTCTGAACTTTCCCGTGCCGCGTTTCCCACGCGCGCACACACGATAAAACCACATACGGGAGGACACGCTAATGTAGGAGGCATACACACTTTTACCCGTAAAGGATTACACATCTCTACACAGAGGATTACCCATCTCTGCCGTAAAAGATAGTATCAAACTCTACTACAGAAGCCGTATCACCCAACCGTAAAATTAAAGAGAACAATATCATACCACATACCAATCCATACCAAAGTATTCCATTCCATGTGAAATCCATGATTCAATCATAACAAATCCAATTATCGGCATTTTCAGAATAACATATGCAATTCTTCCAATTATATTCAAAATAAAACTCAAGTATCATAAATCCGATAAAGTCTGAGTTTATGCAATTCCAGTAGCCAATATTCCTATATAAAGCTCAAAATAAAGTAAATCCATTCTTACTTAGAGTTTTCTTTATTAATCCCTTTTATTAGAATCCAATTTCCTACCTTAGCACCTAAGCTAGCTTCTATTTGAATTTTCTGTATTTTATTTTTCCATTATGTTCTACAGACCTAGAATGAAGTTTAAAAGATGTTTATAAGCTATAAATTTCAGTAGTATTATTTCTAGCAATATCCATACCTTTTGACCCTTTTATAAACAATCCTTTCATTATAACCTTCAATTTATTGCTTATTCTTTCCAAATTAATTTTATAATTTTTATAGCTTAATTAGGTCCTTATAAAGATGCTAACATGCTTAACTAATCATAAGAATTATTAGATATTTATTCGAATTGCAAAATCCCCAAAATCTACAAATTTTACTTAGAGCGCCTACCTCTACAGGGCTGGGCAATCCTAGGCGCTCGTGCAATTTTTAACAAAATTTTCCAGATTTTCCAATTTCGGATTCTTAGGCTTTTGCTTTCTGTTTTCTTGATCTAAATTAACCTACAAACTTTCTGAAACTCACCTAGAGCCTTCTAGAGTAATTTTTATGAATTAAATACCCTCCTACCCTTATTTACGTAATCCAACTAAACTTTCTTCATTAATTTGATAATTCCATCAAGAACACAAATCATGAAAATATAAGCAACTTGATTCCATGTAAATACAGTTCCGTCTAATCCATTCTAACCATATGAAATCACAGAAATCAAAATCATGCAGTTCCTCACGTTTTCCAAGGGTTACTACTTGCCTTATACGCTAAATCCTTCTTCCATTGCACCTTCTAATTCTGGACCAGAATGTTGCTCCCAACTGCACCAAGCTAGACTCTTCCAATTCAAATCTCCACCGTTCACAATGTAGTTTTATCAGGAACGAACAAAACCTCCAAATTTGAAGGCGATCCACCGCACGGATTTTCCCCGATCGCGTTTTGATGGTGGCTGGTCAGACACCTCCATTAGAAACCTCCTTCCTTTCTCTCTCTCTTTTCTCTCCATAAGAAACCCAAGAAAATTCCCTCTTGCCTAACCTTAGTCTCCTATTTATACTAGGCTTTAGAAATCCTAAACCAATCCTAATTGGCTAATTTAATTTGGGCTAACCCAACCATGGTCTAGTTAATGTCTAATCCTTCTAATTTAATTCCTACTTTTTCTCCACCTTCTATTTTCTACTTAAACAATACTAATTAAGTTTCTTATTATCTAAACTCACGAAAATAACCTATTTTCGAGCAAAATATTTAATTAAACATTTCTATCACTTAAAACCTTATTTTCTCCAAATTAAGACGTGAAATCTCCTAATTACCCTTTTTCCCACTTTTAGGCTTTTATTAATTTCTTTTAATTTCTAACTTGTCACAATAATTTGTTTTCTTCTATTTTCTAATTCTAATTAGTATTTGATGATCTATTTACTAATTACCCTTTTCTGAAAATTACCAAAATACCCTTTTTTATTCTTTTAGGCTAATTTCATTAAAATTCTTTCTTTATTTTCAACTTAGAACTTATTTGGATTAATTATCCTCTAAATCTTCACTTTTTATTTTAATTAGGACTTAACTCATATTTTATTTTATTTATTATTTATTTATTTATTAGGTGAAAATTCGGGGTTTTACATAATTACTCCATTATACGTATTTAAATGTTAAATAATATCAATAATAATAACAAAAATTTTGTAAGATGTTATTTCATCTCGATATATGATATAGTGATTATTTATTTAAAAAATAAAAATATTTATTACTAATAAAAGCATGACATACCTTAATTGCTTTTTTATTTTCATAAGTGTGTTTCCAAATTAAGGTCCCTATTTAAACAATTCCTCAATCTTCAAGAAATTTTTTTTACAAATCCCGTTTTCTTAAATAAAATTGCGCCAAGATGAAGGGGTCGAGTGTATGAAAGGAAAGGACTTTTTATTTATAAAACCTCTCATCTTAAATAAATATAAAACTATTTTTATTTTGTATTATTTTCATCACTAATATAAAGAAATATAAAAAAAGGTAAAAGGATATTTTTTATTTTGTTCTTATATTAAATTTTCTTATTAATAATAATTCGTTACCCCTTTTATAAATAAATCTAATTTTATATTTTTATTTAAAATCCTTATTCTTTTTAATGTCCCGTATGATTGGAGCAACTATTTAAGAAAATAGAAATTCATTACCTTTTTTGGAATTATATCTAATTGTGCGCACCCGATTTCGGTCGCACGACGAGGTGCATGCAAAGTGATGCTCGTCTCGGGATTTTTTTGGAGTCGCCACTGCCTGAGAGGTGCCAGCAGACACAAAAGGGCACCTATTCGGGCCTAATTATTCTGGTCTGTGGCTTTTTAGAGATCTGAGCAAGTTCTCGGTTGCGTCTAGGGAAGTCCGAAGATACCCTAGTCCGCCCCGTCGGTTGACGGGTCCCATGGGTCTCCCTGGTTCTGAGTCAACTTAATTTTTACCCAATTCCTAGGCCAGCATGCACACTTATTTGGTTTGAGTGGGGACCATTGATTGTGTGGGTCCCCTTTTTATTTGATTTTATCTTTTTATTATTTAGTGAAGTGAGTCGGTTACAGGCCCTGTTGGAAGGCCTGTTGGAATCCAAGTTGAGCTTAAGTCAAGCCTAAGGCCCAGTTCGGGTTATTGGGTAACTCTGCTTGGATCTGGCTATTTAGTTTAAAGGTTGATTAAATATTTACAAAATTAATGAGTTAAAGTTTTAAGGCCCAATGGGCTTGGATTTGGCCCACTAGCAATTTAATCAAGTGGCCTTGGGCCCATTTATCAAAATGGGCCTTAGTTGGGCCGGACGGTATGTGGGCCCCATTGGAGGGCCCAAGAAGCCTTGGTGGGCCCACTTAGGCCCACAGTCTCAAAATGGGCATGGAAAAGTCCAATGGGTCAGGTCAAGTTTAAATGGATTAGATTGGGTCCAACCGAATAAAAAAAGATGATTTTTAAGCTACTTTTTAATTTGCCTGTATTTACTATGCGGGCGGGCTTAGCCCGTAAATGCACTACGGTTCAGGCCTGCCCGTATAGTAAATACGGGCATGCCTAGACCGTACAGAAAATACGGTTTCGGCCCGATTTCCCAAAAAATGTTGCGTCGGCCTCGGGATTTGGTTCGTTTGCTCCTTTTTGACGTACACCGACTTCGGTTGGTGATTTCACCAGCTTCCACAGCTGTTTTTACGCTTAATTCGCACCCCCTCCTTTCTTGGAGTTTCGTTAAAAGGAAAGCACTCAATTCTTTAGCGCTTGCTTAAATCACAAACCTGTGGAAACTTAATCGGGAAGGGAAAGAGGGAATAAAGAGTTAAGGGTACAAAAGATTTCTCATGGAGGACAAACCCTTCCCAAAATATGGTGATCAAACAAGCAGAAAAAGGATTAGAGCAGAAATGCTAAAATGAGACTGTTTTCTTTGATTTATGTAGAAATCTTTCCTCCCATGATTTTGTATGGGGGAACTCCCCTCCCGGGGAGCCCCATTTGTATGCACCAAATAAACAAATTAGTCAGAAACACAATTGGCTTTAAAAGTAACCAAAATATCACTTAATCTGAAAACTCTGATAACAAAGTATATTAAATACAAAGCTAATGGAAATCTTACCGTACTACTATTACCTTGTTCTGAGGTGTAGAAGTTCTCTGGGTGATTTCGGCAGCGCTTCTGAACTCCCTTGGATTTCCCAAAATGGGCTTGAAAAGAGCCTCCTTCGCCTTTAGGATCGAAAGGGATGGACGGTGAAAGGAATGGGTAGAGTCCAGGGGTATTTTGGGAATAAAATTTGGGCTAATGGGATTTTGGCAGAACTTGGACAGAGGTTGGACGAGCAGGGGGCAAAGAAGGAGAGGGGGTAAGGCTTGGGGGCCAGCTTACACAAATGGGGGGCTGACCCCCTATTTATAGCCAAAATTTTCGTGCCCGTAAATCAAATGCGGGCGAAAAATGCACGTTTTCAAATCTCGCGAATCCGCCAGCTGTCGCCGTACGGGACGCGTGTCTCGCCATACAGAACGTATGTCCCGCCGTATGGGACGCGTGTCCCGCTTCCCCGTATTTGAAATACAGGCATGCCTCGCCCGCACTTTAAATACAAGCGAGCACGTTTTTTAAATGTTTAGATTTCAACCCATTATCCAATTTGGTTTTGAGCAAAGATTTCCTCCGATTTTATTTATTATTATATTATAAAAACGAGATTTTTTATTAAAATATTATTAAAAAATAAAGATATTTTTATTAAATGATTATTTTATTTATTTTATTCATTTATTCTGCTTTTTTGATGCTGTTTTGCCATATGGGCAGTTTTCTTTGAAACTTTAACTGCCCATAACTTTTTCGTCCGATGTCCGATTTCAGCAAATTTGGTGTCATTGGAATCGGTCCAGAACGCTCTTCTAATGGGATCAAATTGAGCAGTTGAATTGGGGTCGAGCAAAAAGTCAACTTTCGCTTCTCCAAAAGTTTTACCAACTCATAACTTTCTCATCCGGACTCCGATTCCAGCAAACTCAGTTGCATTGGAACCGTGTCGAAATTCTCTTTTCAATGAGGTGAAGTTTGATGGCCAAATCTCTTTTGATCAAAAAGTCAATTTTTTGCCCCCTCAGGGTTTGACTTTTTAATTGAAATTTTCATTTTCTTCATTTTTTGGGGTGCAAAAATCAGGTGTCTACACTAATATTTATATTATTTCTCTTAAAAAATTTATCCTTAATTTTGTTTTTTGTTAAAAGAATAGGTATTATTTGTTCTTATAATATATTTTTCTATTCATAATAGTAGTTTGTTGTACACTCGAATTTTTATTTTATTTTATGTCAATATCACTATAAAATCCTTATATCTAATTTTCTAATGAATGCATTAATGAATAAAAACTAAAAGTGAATTCTATTATTATTCAAAATCCTTATAAATTAGATTAAATTAAAAATAACACAAAAATAAAATCTTAACACAAAAATAAAATCTTTTATATTTAGAGTCCCAAAATAAATTCTTAAGAAAATACAAAAATAATAACAAATACTAAACTCAATAATAAACATGAAATAAAATAATTCAAACTTGAAATCATTCTCAATGTGCAATGCACATTGACATTTACTAGTGTAAATAAAAATGCTATCCTAGGCAGCCTAAACCCATCAAATAGGCATAAGTTTGGTTTTTGGTGGGTTCGCGTTATAAACTCCCAACCCGCCCGCAACTTGTTAACGATTTTGGGCTGAGTCTGGTTAAAAACCTATGCTAGGACGATCCACACTCGTGGAATTGGGTCAGGTCACCTGCTCCATAATCCAGACTCCTTTAGGCTGTGTTTGGAATCCTAGATTTGGGGACAAAAGAAAAGAAAATGCTAAAATGTTCTTTTTTCTTGTTTGGTTTCAATGAAGGAAAATGAGATTTTTTCTCCCTCTTTCTCTCCAATGTAAAAAATTTTTTCTCTAAAAAGGTAGGAATTTTGAAAGAAAAGAAAATTAACTATCACTTGTACTATTCACACCACCCACCCAACCCACCACTAACACCATCCACCACCACCATAACCCACCACCCACCATCGCCTAATACCACCGCCACCCACCATCATCTGCAACCACCGTCGACCACCACCACCCACCACTACCAACCACCACCTACCACCGCCAACCGCCACCACCCACTGCCGCCCACCACCACAGCCGCCACCACCACCCACTACCACCAACACCAGCCGCCATCTACCACCACCCACCACCACCATCATCGCCGCCGCTGTTGCTGCCACCGCACCAACCTTGCCAGCACCTGCCCACTCTCATTCGCTCACCACCCCAACTCATAATCTTACTAAAACATATTTTTCTTTTCTTCTCATTTCTCATTTCATCCAAACATTGAAAAAAATAGAAAATCAGTATTTTTCTTCTTCTTTTTTTCTCTTTTTTTCTTTTCCTTTTTAGCTTTATTTTCTTTTCTCCCCAAATCCAAGGATCCGAACATACTCTTAAGGTACGAACAACCGACGAGGTTGATGAGCATGTGAACCATATGCGTCAATACCTACGTCTCTCTACTCTCTACTAAAATTGCGGGATGCTGCTATGTTTATGCGCCCAAAAGCAGAGGATTTTGGCTTTAATCTGTGTGGCCGGATCTTTGGACTTTGGGACCCGTCCTCGCAAAAAGTCTCGCTGCCTGGCCCACCTGACAGAAAACTTGCTTGACCTTTTGGCAACCCTCAATGACAATGCAGATCGGGGGAATGCGATGGAGTGGGCCCATAACACGTAGAAACCTTTAATGCCTTGGTTCAGATTAGATTCTCCTTGCTGGAAAATCCGAGATGACTCACGCCTTTTAAATCGAATCGAGCGAGTCATTACAGTCGTATAACAAGCCAATCAAATCAAAAGCACCAAACCGGGAAAGCATGCCCTCTGGAGCTAAAATCCGGAGAGCTAAAATGTAATTTGGATGGCCGCCTATTGAAAGGGGTCCATCCGCCTGGTAGCATCGAGTGGCACGAGATGAAAGGGTCTCCCAAACCGATCATAAGTATGATACCAATGCATTTCCTCTAGTACAGAATCTGGTGGTGCTGTGAAACTGGCACTAAGGATGAGTTTTGGAGCGTGCGACCCCTGATGATATCATCCCAAAGTTGGGAATGCATTCTTTCTGAACGCATTTCCTCTAGGTCAAAAATCCGGCGGTATCATGATACCATTGAATGGGATGTGTTTTGGAATATAGGGTCCTATTAAAACGGGGCATCTATGAAAGCATTTCTACTAGAGCCAAAATCTGGTGGTTATGTGAAACTATTGGTTGAGATGGAATTTAGATGTGTGGGCCCCACTATTGACATGGGCATCTATTCGTACGTTTCACACTATTTCCACTGAGTGGCACCAGGTTAAACGCTCTCCACATCTATCCGCACAATTCATACTTGAGTGGCTTCGGATGAAACGGTCATCGCACCCTATGGAAGGAGGTTAGGCTCATCGTCCAATTGCAATAATTTGGTTACACGAATGATCTTTTACTTACCAACCACTTTTGGGATTCATATTCTCCATCTCTAGGGCAATGCACGAAGGCCTTTTATTTTCAGAGACTCGAATCATCAACACATAACAAGTCAAAAGTCGTGGGCCTCTTTGTCGTGAACTCTTATCCAAACAGAAATTGCATGTTGTATACTAAGCACTCATACGGTGCATCCGACGTATGATACATACATACATACATTGATAATGTGGGGTCAAGGAATTATAGGGTTAAAGAAAATTACGACCCACTTTTTGGGCTTTTAAGTAGGTCATGATGCCTATCAAAGATCATGATTTAGTGGGTCGCATGTGTTGTGCATCATCATGTTTTCTTGCACATGAAAAAATGACCAATCAGGACATTTGGGAGCGTATCTCTCCCAATAATCGATGTTAAAGTGCAAAGTAATAACCATAATGAGCGTGCTTGATTGGTTAAAAGAAGCCATAAATAGCGCTCGTCTCCCCGTTTTACCGTTAGCCGAGTCTTAACCTTTCTTGACTGGACCCGACATCAACCCGGAAGGAAGCAGGTTGTTTTGACCACGACGGAGGAATCACATTTTCTTCAACAGAATCTTACCTCCAAACTATAAAATTAGAGAAATTTACATTTACCTCCCTTCTGGTTTGACATCTACAAATAGTTCCCATGAGGTTCTTAAAATGAAACTCACTTCCCTCTTACTTTTGTTGTCTACTTCATATCCCTCTCATTTGAACAAATATTATAGAAATCTTAATATATTTTGACTAATATACCCTTCTTTAAGTACAAAGAAGTTCAACATGCATTTTAAGATTTTTTTATAACAAAAAATAACTTTGTGAGGTTTAAAAGTTTTAATAATCAATTTAAAATTGTGGGTGATTTTGTTTCTTAAATTTTAAATTTTTATTATTTTAAATAAAAACTTCATAAGGAACAAAATAGTCAAATTATATTTTATAAATTTGACAAGGGATGTAAGTGTTATTTTAGAAACCTCAGGGGAGTTATTTGCAATTGTTAGAAATCATAAGAGAGGTAAATATAACTTACTCATAATATTACTCTTATCAAATAATTACTCACTACCTACCTGCGGATTAAAATATCCATTGAAAATTACTCACCCAAGACTCTTTTTAAAAGTTTTTAAAGACTTCCCTATCACTTAAATAACTATCCATATTTATTTCATATATTCACTTATGTAAGAGTGAAAATTATGTATAAAAAAAAAGTTAAAAGTAGCATTTTTTTTTTAGCATATACAAACCTATATAACTTGGGCCAAAAAACAGTAACCCATGTTAGTGCTTAAAATACTGTATAGGGCTTTTGACTTGGAGCCCCACCTGTCTAACTTGGTAACTCAATTCGATTATTGATAGTTAAGTGGGGAAATATTCATGATGTAAAAGACATTTCATTTGGGCCCCTCTAGTGCCACGAGCATGTGCTCATGTTTTTCATGGATGGTACCATAGAATACATAAGGTGAAACCATCTTAATCTCAATGGATTGGTTTCAATAAAGCCTAAATGTAGAATGCATTTCCTCTAGTACACTACAGTTTGGTTGGGAGAGACCATTTCCTCTAGTACCACTTAGTGGTACAATTGTGAAAAGGACAAATGCTGGCTGTATCAAGAGGGGACCCCACACCCTCAAACCCCATTCTAGCCGGTGGTATCATAGTATCAACTGATTCTTGGACAAGAGGAAATGCGTCTGTTCGTTGCGAGAGCGTTTTGTCTGGAGCCACTTAGTGGAATCAGCATGAAATGCACGGATGGATGCCCATGTCAGTAGGGGGCCCACACATCCGTACTCCATCTTAGCCATGGGTTGCACTCTGGCTCCACTGAGTGGCTCTAAACGAAATGCATTCGTTTGTTTCACTATGGTATCATGAAATGGTATGAAAACAGCATGTCCAAAAGTATTTAGGTTATATCAAACTAGTTCCAGAAGAACTCATTTCCTCTAGTCCTAGAATTTGGTGGTATTGTGATATCATCGGCTGGGATGTGTTTTGGAGTGTGGGGCATCCATCCATTTGTTTCACATTAGTACTATCGAAAGGCTCCTTTAACTCTACCACCAGTATCATAGAAGAGAGAGTGTTTCCTCTCTTGCATTTCAAGGTACCATCCATAAAACGCACGGACAACATGCCTATATCAATATGGGGCCCATGAAACGCAATAAAGAATCTCATCCGTGCGTTTCATGGATGGTACCTTAAACGCAGGAGAGGAAATGCAGGGCGGGGAGGGTTAATTTGGAGAAAGAAACAGATAAAAAGAAAAATAAAAGAAAAGAATGCTTTTCTTCCTCAATTAAGTCCTAAAAAGGAGCTACAAATGGATTTTTATAACTCGAAAACACTTCATCCAACTCAAGTAAAGCACATATCCGACGAATTTAGTGGCGATTTTACACGCTGCAGAACAAGGATTTCCATTATCCGACCTCATCCATTTGGCCTTTTGCCTCGCAAGTTGCGTCGCCGCCGGCACTTACGGAGACGAAGTCCCCAAAAGAAAAAAGCGAAGAACGACAAGAGTTAAGCGCAGAAAGTAGCAGTTTTTGCTTTGGAAATTTTCGGATCCTTTACTTTCTTGATCGGATAAAAATAAGAGACACTTTGAGACAAAGGGAAGGGGGAGGTATCAATCCTTCTCGTGCATGCTCAAAGCTCAGATGAAGAAGAAGACGAAGAAGAACAAACAAAGACAAATGCAAAGAATATACTAAAGGGCAAGCAAACTGACATAAATTGGAAGTAATTTGAAAGAAGAAATGTAAAAGCTTGATCATCTTACGTACTCTTATCTTCCTCTGCTTTCATGTTTCTGTAAACTTTTGGAATGACTTTCTCTGATCTTAGATAGAATTTCCTTTTAGCATAATTAGCTAGCAAGGCAAGAATGGGAGAAACAAAGTGATTATCCTGATATACTCTATGTTCTCTCTCTACGGGGTGGCCCCATCACCATCTACGGCTTCTTCCTTTTCTTTTTTCTGAAATAGAGAAAACCCAAAATCCCAAAAGTATTATATAAGTTACATTATTATTATTATCGTGATTTGTATACTCTACAAAATCGCGTCTTATTAAGAGCATTCAACGTGAAGAAAGCGCGCGAGCTAGGATTTACACTTGCAGAGACAAAAGAACAATCCTCCCCACCTTACTCTTCATTCAAGATGCTCCCTAGCACCTGCATTATTAGCATTTGTCTCTTAAGCTTCTTCTTCTTCTTCTTTCCCCTTGGCAGAGCAACCCTAAACCTCACCCTTACACACCAACATCCCAACCCTGAGGCTGTTGTTCAAGAAGTTCAAAGGTACATTAACACCATCTAAGTCCTGCTTGTAGAGGTTCCTTTTGTTTTTGTCTACATTTATCTGTTTCTTGAAATTTTTGATCTGGGGGTGCTCTGTTTTTAAAGAGTTTTGGTGTTTGCTCTGTTTTTTCGGTTCCCATTTGCAGGAGGTTAAATGTGTCCATCTCGAGGAGACAAATGTTGGACTTCTCCCAGACGGACCAGTCGTCTTGCTTTTCCGGCAACCCCATTGATGACTGCTGGCGGTGCAACCCCAACTGGCAAGAGAACCGGCAACAGTTAGCCGATTGCGGGATTGGGTTCGGCCAGGCCGCACTCGGAGGCAAGGGCGGACAGATATACGTAGTGACCGACTCTTCAGACAATGACGCCGTAAATCCTGCTCCGGGGACTCTGCGATACGCCGTGATCCAAGCCGAACCCCTCTGGATCATCTTCTCCGGCAACATGCTCATCAAGCTCAAAGAAGAACTCATCTTCAACAGCTTCAAGACCATAGATGGCCGCGGCGCTAACGTTCACATCGTGGGCGGTGGGTGCCTTACGCTCCAGTTCATCAGCAATGTCATCATCCATAACATCCACATCCATCACTGCTACTCCACCGGAAACACTAACGTCCGATCGAGTCCCACCCATTTCGGGCGGCGCGGGAAATCGGACGGCGATGGGGTCAACATCTTCGGCTCGTCGCACATATGGATCGACCATTGCTCGTTGTCCAACTGCAAGGACGGCCTGATCGACGCGATAATGGGGTCGACGGCAATCACGATCTCGAACAACTATTTCTCGCATCACAACGAGGTGATGCTGTTGGGCCACAGCGACGACTACAAACCAGATTTGGGGATGCAGGTGACGATCGCGTTCAACCATTTCGGCGAGGAGCTGGTGCAGAGGATGCCGAGGTGTCGACTTGGGTACATCCACGTCGTCAATAACGATTTCACGGAGTGGGAGATGTACGCCATTGGTGGAAGTGGGAACCCCACCATCAACAGCCAAGGCAACCGCTATACGGCGCCGACAGACCCAAACGCGAAGGAGGTAAGCACTGCAGTATTGGTTTTATGATTGCTTAATGATGACGATCGATGATAAGGGTATTGACCTGCGGTTGCGGTTGCAGGTGACGAAGCGCGTGGATACAGACGAGAAGGACTGGACTGGCTGGAACTGGAGGACCGATGGGGATGTAATGGTTAATGGTGCCTTTTTCGTGCCCTCCGGAGAGGGACTTGGGGTTCAGTATACCAAGGCGTCGAGCGTGGAGCCCAGATCTGCTGCGATGATTGACCAGCTAACCATGAACGCTGGTGTGTGGGGTGATAGCAAGTATGCTCTTTCTTTCGTACTATTACTTCCATATTGTCATGTTTGCGACTGGATTAACGAAATTAACTACCCGAATAACTAACGGTTTGGGAATAGGGGCATTTCCGTCATTAAGACAAATTCTTCAGCTCTAAGGTTTAAATAGTAAGAGCCAGCCAACGCAGGCCAAAATTGTAGACGATTATATGAAGTCTATAAAGTGTACATATGTTCAACTGCCTGAACAATTGGTTGAATATTGAGACGCTCCAACTTGACTTGAAATTTACTGGAACCCAGGCTGGAAGATCTGCTGGTCCAACGATAATGCATGTGTCCGTATAGGTGTGTGAAGCTGACGTGTACACATGCATTGTCATTGGACCAACAGATCTTCCAGCAAGAGGGTCCAGGTGATATGCTCTCCTCCAACTAATGTACACTCTTCTGCGACTAGTTTGAAGTTGGGATTTTCTATTCGAGATTATTCACAGGTAGACTGCAACTTTTCCACAAGTACGCGAATTTAAAAATCGGAGTATGCTCAGCCCTTTTTTTTTTCTTTTCTAAAAACCTAACTACAATCCATTAAATATATGTTTTCCACATATATCCCATATAAAAAAACACTTTTTATTTATTTATAAATAAACATATTAATTAGTTTAAATATTTTATTTAAAAATACTAACATTAATTATAATATTTTATAGTTAACCTGACGTACGCAGTTACGTGGGTTTAATATGGGCTAAATTCTTATAGGCTCTCTCTCTCTTTCTCTACATAATTAAAACATGCATTTTCATTCGGTCTCTAATTTAATATTATGGCCTGAATATGATTTTGTGTTGTTCCAACGTCCAACGCGAGGATAAAAGAGGCGAAGAAAGCTAACATAAATTTGTGCTTATTAATTGGTTTGGGCAGGGACAATGGCGCAAGCGGATCTTACCCTGGATCCAACGATGGCCGTGGTGGGACCAGCGACGGCACTGGCAGCCCATACGGCTATGGTGGCTACGGAATGGGGTGGGGCAGCGGCGGTGGTGACGGCGACTACTTCAGAGCAAGATTTGGGAGTGGCGCAGCACCGTCAGCTTCCACTGCTAGTGGCTTCTTACTGTGTTTGGTGATTGTAACATCATCTCTATTAATTTTGCACAATGCAGATACCGACCAAGTTTGTCTATTATCTATCATTAATATCATTGTAGCGACTAGAATTGTTAAAGATTAAGGGGCAAATTAATTGTACAGAAGAAACAAAATTTTCAGTCTCATTCATTCTACTGAAATAGAATATTTCTCCTTCCGTTTTCTCTCTGTCGGTTACGTTGAGCGTCATCGGTAATTGATAGCATTCACGGGTCCACCGTGACAAGGGAGCGTGTGTGGGCTTGTAGTTCTTTTCAGACTTTTTGTGTGACTTTTCACACTGTATAGGGTTTTTTTGGGTCCCATATCTTTGATTGGTACCGAGCACGGCTCCACGCTGATAAGCAGTGACCCCACGCTGATAAGGGAGCGTCTGGCGGCGCGTTACGCGGTTATTTGGGTCCCACATGAACGTGAGGTGTTATGACGTCACAATATCATTCGTGTATTCAAAATGAAATGAGGCGAACCCGCAAAAGGTGTTAATCCATAGAGCACTGGTGTTGGAGCCGATCTTGGAATATTCTGTTGGTTCAACGGAAGGCCGGCGTATATTTCAGCGTCATTTATAAACGTGTACATCTCACTCACTGTTTCATTCTCGGAACATCAATAAACCCGAGGACTATACGTGCATAACAAATTACAAAAAACTTAATTTATTTTTGTGGGATCCATTTGGAAAAAACTCCATATTGAAAGTAAGAGTTTAAATCGCATAGTTTCAATTATGGTGATGTGGTATAACAAATTGGTAAAATAAAAAAAAAGTGAAAGGTGATTTGGGTATAGATTATCATGTCAGAATCTTGAGAGTTACCTTTATATATTAGTATAGATGAATATTATGACTCAATTCATTATAATTGCTAGTATGACAATTACCTATCCTTAAATCCTTGTTTACCCATTCAAAATTCAAATAGGAAGAACTTTCTTTAATTTAAAAGCCTCGTATAGATTTAAATCCTCTAAAGACAAACCCATAAAGAGGTTCATCCGTAGGCAATCATCCAATACAAAAATAAAAGGTGATTTGAATGATTTGAATTCCAATCATTGTAGCTATCATCCAACGGCAACGGACGAGCTCCCTCGGTACAGGATTTTAAATCCGTCTCGTATTGATTTGCACCTGAGCATGCATGTTGTCTTAAATAACTTGAAAACAATTAGAACTTGTCATGTTTTCTCTTAAATTCGACATCTTTGTCATGCTAACTAGTTAATTGTTACATCTAATAAAGTTAAACTTTAAAACTAATTAACTAATCGTCTTTACAATGACGTAACGTTTTAGTCAAAATCACCCAAAAGAAAGAGTTTTGGACGAGGCCGCTTCTTTCTCAAAATTCTGATAGAACTCATTATCCTCCATGCTACTGTAACGTCATATGTCAAATAATTAAAACTCAATAAAGTGAAAGAACGAGCTCCCAAAATCAAAACAAACAGGACCTGGTTTCTCTAAGCCACAAAACCACGGATTAACATGTGGAGAAAAACAGACGAGATCCTATGCAATCTTTATCTACAACCTTATATGCAGCTTTTTACATGATTGTTTAAAAATTTACAGATATGCCATTCACAATACACATGGCATGATCTTATGAAAAGCTGCTTATAAGGTTATAAATAAAGGTTGCACAGGATCTCAATTGGGAGAAAAAAGGGTATTTATGAGTCTTTTGTTGATCTGCCTCACTTCCTTAAACGATATACTAATCACACATTCAGAGATACTAAAACTTGTTTAAAACAATATGTAATTTTGTATAGGTAAGGCGTCTCCTTCGTTTAATTCATTGAACTACAAGAGTGTACGTGTATCTGCTCTCACATATTTTGCTTTTCTCTTAATATACAGCGAGGGTACTGCACGCGTTAGTAGAAAATTTGTGGGGCCCATTTAGGCAAACAGCCCATTCTTAAAAATAGATAGCACGACATTCTAAATAGATAGCTGCAGCATGTTTAAATTTGAAAGTGCAAAGAGCACTGGCAGAATCGTTATAGTGGGGATTGTTTTGTTTGTGGAGGGTAATATTTGTCAAAAAATGAAGGGCCAAAATATGAGAGAATATTCTTCTTTTCTCTTTACTAATAGTATGCATATTATTTAATTAAGCAGTTGGGTAAGCTTTCTTGAAAAGTTGAAAGTTTTTTTTTTTTTTTGTTGAACTGGGTAAGCTTTCTCGAATACTTTGGAATAAAAGTTTGGCTCGCCATTAAAATGGGAATCAGCCGAGCTGTAGCCTGTAGCTAAACAGTTTTCATGCAGTGAGATCACTGTCCTTGTGCATTACCTCTCTCGATCAACTAACTTTTGGGATGCTCTTGATTCTTGCTTTCCATGATTGACAGTCACTCATGCACCGTCTACATCCGACGATCCACTTTTCTAATGCAATTATTTAGCCAACACAAGGCTGTGTTTGGAATTTTCCCCAACATGGCTTGTCGGAGTAAATTGGCCTTGACCCCGGTGATTGCAACAGCCATTTTTTAGTTAGAAGGCCCTTCTTAGAATCTTTGGTTGCCGCAGGAGCTGCTGATGTTGAGTCCAACAATTTGTCAAGCATCGAACAGTCAAAAGAGTGGGGGATGGAAGATGCTGAAACATACGCATTACGCACCCCCCCATGTGCTCATACTTTCGGTGATCGACCACATCATGAGTCTCTTTCAGCATGGTCTCATGGGGGGCTGAGTTCATGGTTAATTACATCAGTGAGCTTCAACGGCTGCAAGAGCAACCATCTTTTGCATTCATATATAATTTTGACATATATATATATATATACACACATGCACATATATATAATATATATAATTTTGATTTTTCAAATATTTGGATACATGAGTCTTTTTAAGAATTTTTAAAAATTATTATTTTAACTAACTGGAAAAGTCGGTCAGAATGATAGAATATTTCTAAGAGTTGACTTAAATAATAGTGTAGATAGATAGATATATAAAATTATATATAAAGCCAACTCAAAAGATTTTGGCCGGATGCTCTGGCGAAAATTTTTAAAGACTCTTACATACCCTTAATAAACTATGCACCCATACTCCTTTTGAAAACTTTTAGAGATTAATATATTATTAATTAAGAGAGTGTGTATATGTAGTAATGCACTTGCAAACCTCCAATTAATTAGCATAAACCTAAAGGGTCTAGAGCTAGCCGATTCTCTTAATCTATTAATTCTTTATGTGAGATTTATGAACATGAGAACTGATTTGAAGTAGGAAAATTGTGAGTGGTCGCATAAAATTGCCACAAAGTCTCGAATAAAGTTGTGGCTATGGGGAGGAAATACCATTCCCTTTGGCCATGTCCATTTAAGAAAATCATCAATTGAATGGAATGGATTAGCTAGTTTGGGCGTCATGTAGACTGAGGTGCGAGACTCCGTAAATATTGATGGGCTGGATAAGTGATATAATATCATGTCCGGCCCATTGAGAGCGCATTTCGTGAAATATAAACTGCCCCTCGATTCAATTTTTCTGTTTTTGCTTTCGCTTCTGTTTTTTTTTTCTTCGGGCTTTCTGATAAAGTGCTTCCAACGTCGCGTTTGGATTAACTTCTGGAAGCAATAAAAAGGTAGGGATGCATGCGGGCGCTTATTTGGACAACTTCTCCACATATACTATAGTTTAATCTTCAAATCTCTTATGTATGGTTGAGATATTGTATTCGAGCCCTCTTATATGCATAGTTACATTTTCACTTATCATCTTAAGCTTTTAAGTTCATGATATGAGAGTCGGAGTTCTTGTGTTTGAATCCTGGATAGTTTGACATTTATTTCAGGGGTTATGTGGCCAGCGTTTGTCCACCCTATTTAGGTTTCCCTGAAAAGTCGTACATGTAAGGGAATGTTGAGAGATTATTGTATTCGAACTCTCATATATACATATTTACACCTACACCTATCAGTTTGGATTCTCCATATTAATTCATTAAACCGCCAAAAATAATTTTGTTATCACTATCTCAATCATTCGCCTCTTACCACTGACCCTCCAATCATATGATAGCCCAAAATTGCAATGAATCACTACCACTCAAGATTTACAGTTTCAGCGGCACGCCGCGTTCTTTTGGCCCCTGGCGATGCGTTTCTCTAGGGGAAATCGTCAAGGGTGCATCACTGGTGACTTGACGAAATTTCAGTGAAACGGGCGAAACAAAAAAAAAATTTATTTTTTATTGGTGAAACGGGGCGGCGTGCCGACAAAATTTCCCCAAAATCCGGAAAAACCAATTTGTTGCCCATTTTTTGCCTTTTTATTTTTTCTGCTGTTTGGCGGCGTGCCGCCGAAATTTCGTTTTAGCCGGTGGGCGGGTGGGCACCGAAACTGTAAACCTTGCTACCATTGCATGCCTTTAGCCAATACCATTAAAAAAATTCCATCTCCACTGCCATTTTTATTAATTACCAATACTAAGAAGCACTCTTTTCTTCATCAACAGGACCCGTTTGAAATAACTATATATTCTTCACACAATTTTTTTAATACATTTTACTACAGAAAAATTAGAAACAGATGAAAAGCATCTTTCGTAATGTATAACAAGGAATAACTGCACACAAAAAAAAAGGCATGCAACATAATAATAATAATTTTCTATAATAGTTTTTAAATATTATTTTATCAAATGTTCCTTTTCTTGAGGTGCAAATCCCCAGAAAATCATGGCCTTCTCAAACACAATTTAGTGCGGAAATTATATGGCTTACATTGTAAGCAAACACTTCTTAATATATAATAGCTCTGTGCCATATATACAGGAATAGCTGGAAGTGTAGGGCCTGTAACATATTTCGCCAGCAAATTAATAATAACATACAAGCACCAGCTGGTCCTTCTGTTGGAAGAAGCTCATGTATCCACTTCCCCCTTAATAGTAACTCATGTGTCCTTTTCTCTTAGCAGAAGCTCATACAACCACTTCCCTCTCTATTTCTAAAATACAAGTTGAGAAAAAGAAAGAATGAACTTGTAAAAATCTAAAGACCCAGAATGAGCAAAGAGGCATTTTAGGAAGAATTAATGACAACATAGAGGAGAGAATACTTTATTATTAAATAAAGATTATCCTCATTACTTTGTACGAAAAGCATGGATTCGAGAGATGTTTGTCTCCACCAAGAAAGGAAACTTTCATATTAAGAAAAGAACTGTTTTGACTTTTGAGTGACAAAAGCATTGCCTCACAACTTTATATCCATTGCATCTACCGTCTAACTCAAAAAGATTACTTGGTTTTTAAGATAGATGGATAGAAGGTGATGCAGTTGTCTGGCATGTCTGAATAACATATTCATCTTAGCCCCATGTTTTTTTCTTTAAAAAAAAAAAAATTACGGAAAAGAAAAAATGAATTTGAGATTCCATTTGAAGCAAATGATGGCATTGTTGAGTTCAGCTCATTAGCAGCATAGGATATCTCCCTCCCACCTCAAAACCCAGTTGCAAAATGGAAAACATTATCTTCTTGTTCTTTTGGCTAAACTTGCATAGGTAAAGCCACTATATATAGCTTTAAAAGATTTTCTGACTAAGCAAGAGCTCCAAGGGCATGTCATCCATCTTCATGTATAACATATCAAAGAAGTTCTCTTATCTTGCTTGAAGGAATAGAATATAATATATTTGAGAGGACAGAAGCTATTAGAGAGAGAGAGAGAGAGAGAGAAGGGATATGATCAATTGGCAATAGTTTCTATTATCTTTTACTGATTCATGAAAGTGAGGAACTTAACCTTATCATGGGCTGCCTGAAACCTAAATGAATATGTCAAACAAAAGACCTCAGTTTTTCATTAGTTCTTGGATTATATAGTGGTTTTGAAAGTTAGGTATATTTAGCTTTTAAGCAAGGTTTTGAGTTTCGGTGTTGATGGGCGTGCCAATCCCTGAAAAAATTAGCACGCCGTCGGCATAAGCCGGCGGGTGCCGACGAAACGCTAGAAAAATCAAGAAGGCAAAAACTGGAAAAAAAATTGATTTTTTTGATTTTGTTGAAATTTTGCCGGCACGCTGCAAAAAATCAATTTTTTCTCTCTTTATTGCCTGTTTCGTTCATTTCGGCCCATTTTGCTCGGTACGTCGCCCTGTTTCGTCGGCACGCCACAAAAAATCGATCGATTTGCAAATAAGCGATTTTCCTGCGTCGAAACACATCGATACCTCTAAAAAAACGAAATTTCGATGGCACGCCGCCGAAACTGTAAACCTTGCTTTTAAGTATATGTGAAAATTTACTAAAGAAGTTATAGGTGTTGATGATAAAATAGCAGCCAAAGTTACAAGCCTTAATGCTTTTGAAGAAACAAAAAAATGTGCAAGAAGCGAATTGGCAAATTCAGATCCTTGAGATTAACCTGCGTGTAGGTATGTGTTTACTTTTGAAGTGGTTAAAGGGACAGCATGCACCCGAATTTAGGACCCGTTAAATTAGCCAGCAATGAAGTTCGGTTTGAGATCATGTATGGTTATGTGAAACATTAACAATCACAAAATATAGAATACCATATCCTCAGTAGTTGGGATCCACAGCATGAATCCTGTATAACTATAATCATACCCTATTAAAACCCATATATTGATCATGTTACGATTATCCAAAATTTTCTTAACGGAGTCCGTCCAAGGATTTTTTGGTGTCTCCCTCATCTTCTCAGATTCTTCAATCATTATCCTCTCTCTCCTCATTGCTGCATCTCTAAATCTTTATTTTATAAGCTCCAACTCTCTTAACCTTCTTTGTACTCCAACATCTAGACATTCTCGGATGTACCTTGAGCAGATAAAATGTGCACCCTTATAGGTGTGAATTAAGGTCTTCCAAAACCTAGCTTGACACTGCCTTGAAGCCATGGGCGAAGCCGCCCCCTCTCTCTTCAATTTTTTCTTTTATTAGTTTTTAAATATTACTTACCATCCCCAAAAACTTAAAGCAATTGCTCCCCGCCCCCCCAAATGAAAAGTGGTTACTCTTTGGGTGTCTTTAATTATAAGAATTATGTATCGAAAATCTCATTTACTGAAAATTATCAATTTTAAAAAATAATTGACTTGCAAGGTCACTTTTGAAAAAAAATAATTAAAAAGTAGTGTTATTTTACTATTGCTACATGGGATACAAGAATTGCCTAATTGGGATACGAGCGCATTGCACGTGGGATACAAGCTTCTCTACGTGAGATATGAGTGCATCATATGTGGGGATGAGTGCCTCTTACATGAGACAAGAGTGCATCATACGCTACATCTTATGCATAATGTGTTTATGTCCCAAGTAGGTTGCGTTTGCATTCCACATAACTACAATAAAACTATCTTATAGTTCAAATTTTTTTTATGTGACTCTTTTATGGACTGTTTTTACATTTACCAGCGAAAAGTGACCCTTTTTTTCATAATTTTCCCATTTTTTTTTCTAAAAGTAATTTTTCTAAAACATTTGAACGTTAATGTAATTGAATTTATTCTGACTTATAGTTTAAATATTTTTCTAAAACATTTAAACTATCTTATAGTTAATTTTCTGGCTCCGCCCCTGCTTGAAGCCATTCTCTACGCCTCATCAGTCATGCCCATGTTGATATGCATGCACAATGTTTTAGCTTATGAAGATTATAAATCAGTTATGTCCTGGAAGAATGAACAATGGTTATTGTTCACATCAGGAATAATTAGTTTCAAGTAATGGAACTCATTCTGGTTGGTCGAATGTATTCTTGTGGATGAATTGATCTTTAGTTAGCTAGTGGGTAAAATGATTTATTGTGGTGCAATTGCAAACTTGTAAAATAAGACAACTATTTTCTTTAGAGAATTTGCAAACAAGACACACCCTTTTGTTTTAAAAATGTCAAGTGTGCACAAAACTCATTTAATTTATTCCAATCAAAGGACCATTCAAACTTGGTTCCTGAAATCATGAGTTGGAAGGAACTGGTTCTGAGACAAGATATTGATTCAGAATGAACAACAAACAGGCCTCAATTTCCGAATAAAAATGTCATCTCCTAAAAACTAAATAAATTTTATATTTTGGATGAGAGATCTAGAATCAAGTTGCAAAATCTAGGCTGCCGAATGAAAATGGGGTCACAACTGTTCAAGTACCATATCCAAATTAATGGTTGCATTTCATCCAAATGCTATGAAGAGAATCTTTTCTCTTTTGGCATTTTCCTCTACCCCACTAATGACCTATGTCGTTATCTATTTATATAAGCTGTTATCATCACCATCATCATCAACATAAGCCAGTTCTCACTAAAGTACGTCTCTCCATCCCATTCTATTAAAAATCATATCTTCAGTTGATTTTTGCTTTATGAAGTCTTGTTTTATTAATCCATCCATGTCTTTTTAGGGTTAATTCCCTCTTGATCTTTTATTATACATTTCGTAATTCCTTATGATCTTTTTATTTCTTTACATTCATCTGCCATCAACAGATGATGGTGCAGTGCATAAATTACAAACTCCTATTTTTATTTTTATTCTTGTAATAGATTACGTAATCCTCTCTCCTGCTCTTCTTATGTTATCCTATTTCGATTCATCCACTAAAGGCACGGTGGTTTCAAAAGCAAAAATGAACGGGTATCCAATATTTAAAAGAATAAGAAAAAAATAAAAACCCTAATCATACGAAGAAGCATTACTCAAGTAGGTAAGTTTAGGTAAGCAAAACAAAGCTTAGGAGAGAATAAGTGAGACAGGCACATATACAGTTCAGAAAACGTTGCTGTAAACTACATAGGATATTTATAACTTATCAGAAGGGAATCCTCTCATATATATCACTTTAAGGCGTCATCCCAAAGAGATCCTGAACAGTCCCATATGCTATTATCATTTGCAGAGGTCCATGCTGGGCAATAGAAGCATGAATCCCAGATATTGCACTCTCCATGATGTTTCGGCAAAGTTTGATCGTCAGTGAATTCTGACACCCAGTTGGATATCCGGATTTCATACGGAGAACTTGCAAATGTGGGGTCTGAAAACATGGAAGAATCAACGGAGTCATCCCAAGATTCAGACAAGTCCTCTTTGACGAATTCACCAAATTCCAATGTAGGATCCTGTGGTAAGAATTCTGATTGTGCAATTCTTGCATTGTTTATCTCTGTTTGCAAATTCTCTGCCAATGGAGGGGATATGGTCAATAAACTAATTTCAACGTTTGGTAAACAATATATTGACTTGTGGAAGGAGGAGGTAGCAAACCTTGTTCTTGTGCTTGTGCGTTCCTTCTCAGACGAGTTCTCCAGTAGTTCTTAACCTCATTATCAGTTCTTCCTGGCAATCTTCTTGCAATCCTTGACCACCTGAGAAACAACACAATTTCTTATATTTTGTAATTTGTATCAAATATGTAAAGCAACTTATATTCACATAACTACCAGAAACCAGAGCTAAATTGTTTAATACTTTTGAGTACTCTCAAGGAACTGTTGCATTTCGTCCCTTGTTTTCAGAAAGTAAACTCAACCCAGCCCATGGAATAAGAACCAACATTTGACTTACTTGTTACCCCATTTTTCATGAAGTTGAAGGATTGTATGTTCTTCCTCTGCACTCATGCGGCCATGCTTAAGATCAGGACGTAGATAGTTCAACCATCTCAGCCTGCAACTCTTTCCACTTCTTCTAAGACCTGCAAACCCAACTTCTCCATCAATAACTTATTGTGTCAAAATCAAATCAATACAAGTCAACTATTTATCATACCTGATACCTTCGCAACAAAATCCCATCTTCGGTCCCCCAGAAGAGTAACAAAGGTGGTCAGCCTCTCATCCTCCTCTTCAAGCCATGGCCCTTTTCGCATTGTTTGTTCTTGCATGACTGCTTGATATCCCATTTTTGCTGCACCAAACTCAGGGGGTGATAGCTCCTTATATAAGGATGCAGTTGATAACTAAGGGTAGGGTGCACAGAGAGGGTGACGAGAGAAACCCGAGGTGGCATCGCAAGTGGACAGACACTAGTTTGTGGGAACTCCACCATTGGCTTATTTGAATCCACGCTGATGAGGGTTTAAGTAGGTCATGCTGCTGTTTCATTGTTATCATTCCATTAAAACAGAGGGAGTAGTTCCTTCTCTGCATCACCATCTATGATTTTACCAGCAAAGGTTGTCTTTCTCTTATAGTACAGCTACTGTTCCAATGAAGAAGCAGCTTGTATCGTTCCTTCTGAAACGTCATGGGTCCATTATTAATAATTGACACATTTAAGGGTAAAGAGGGGAAGGATAGGGATAGCGTTTTGGAAGGTAGTGCCGTAGTGGTGACATCAATCTCACTTTTTTTAGTGTAATAATACTAAATTAATTGCTTGGCCGTTCTGTGACTGTACGGGTGCATCTGCTCCTGAATTGGAATCCAACCCCATCAACAGAATCAGATCAACCACTCGAATGGGCCATAGTTTCATCCCAGTCCATCATTTCTTTCGTTGCCATCATTTCTTTGGCATGTACATACTGCACGTTCGGAACCAATAATGTAACATAAAAATAGGCACGGTTTTAAATTTGAAAGTGAAGAGAATGATAGATATGGTAGTTATAATTAGGGATTCTTTTGATTGTAATCCTCAGAAAAAAAAAATAAAAATAGGAAGGATTAGAATCCAGGGAATATTCCCCCAATTAGCTTTACTAATAATATAGATATGATAGGTGAGTAAAAATGCAGTGTTTCATGTTAATTTTGACATGTTGGGTCCTTCCATATATATTGTTACACAATCACATTTCACATAAAGGTTTTAGGTCTATTGGTTATTTAACATGGTATCAATTGATTACAGCTGAGTAAAATGCAATGTTAAATATTAAGTTTGGTATGTTTAACCCTTTGATATACATAATTACACCGTCACCTATCAACCCAAAAAGGCTTGCTAGAAAGTCGATGGATTTAGCATGTGGTCTTCTCCCAGGATAAGATACCCTAGATCCGAGCTCTATTCCTCCATGAGATCACACTAACAATCTAAAGGCTCCCCTCCCCCTAGTCGGTTCTCTGTCTTTGGTCTTGTGTTAGGCGACTCTGTGTTGGCTCTTCGCTCATCTTCGGCACTCTATATTCCTTGCGAACCCAAGCTCATCCTCCCTTCTATTCTATGGAAGACCTAACCTGTAACTTAAAAAAGCTATTCATCCCCCCAAGATCGGAAACGATCTTCAAAATATCCAGTGAAGACAAAGATCGCATCACCAATAAATGGAAGCACCTACTCATATGTCAGATCTGTGATGAGGATTTACAGCTAAATGCCTTCAAGAACATCTGTGGAAGACTCTGGAGAAACATCCTCATCTCCACGACTATTAAATCTGGTCCTTGAAGATTTCTCTGATCGCTTTTGAAAACAAGGATGACAAGGATAGGATCTTCCTATCCCAACCTTGGATTATAAACTCGTCCCTTGTGCTAATGGACTCTATCAACTCGGAAGAAGAAGCCCCTCAGGTAAGTTTCCAGTCCATTTCGATATGGATGAGGATTTGCAACCTCCCACGTAAGTATCAAGATGGTAAGATTATCCTTGATTTAATTAAGGTTTTCGGTGAATGTTTAGAGATTGAGAACTTTGATGAGAACCCCAACCCTTTGGAGGTCTCGGTTAGGGTTAAATTCCCCCTTGATTTCCCATCCCCCCGGGATCTTCTTGGAACTCCTTGATGGAGGAAAAACATGGCTTGACTTCAAATATGAAAACCTCCCTATTTTCTATATGTCTTGTGGCCTTATTGGTCACGATCTACTAACTTGCCTGAGGCCCTTCTTGGACAAAGACAAAATTTCCTGTGCAGAAAACAGTGATGATTTCAGGAAATATGATGCCTCCATGAAAGTTCCTATTCGGAGAAGAAGAAATCCTCTGATGCTCGATGGGAGGAAGAAGGTGAGTCGTCCAGTGAGTCAACCCAGCCCTGGTTCCGAGTCCCACCAAAACCAAGACACATAGGTCATGCAGTTGATGGCGCCGGATGTCAGAGAGATGTTTGACTAGGCCCAATCTGTCTCACCATGTGAGAAGCTTGAATACTCAGACACGTGTGTGTGAGACATGGGAAAAAATCAAAATTATGATTTCCTCTATCATCACACGGGATTAAACTAAACAAAGAGTCGCCACCATTCAATTTAGGTGTGAATGGACACCAAAATATCAAATAAGCACAAAAGGCAAATTTTAGGGCAAAATATCCCTCCTAAAAAACAACCAGAGATAGGTAAGGGGATTAAGTTATGAACAGGGGAAGGTGTTAGGCACCCCTATTCATCCACACAAGGTGGTTGCCAGGTATTGTTCATGTTTTTCAAAGATAAAAGGCTTGCTATAAAAATCACACAAAATCACAAAAAATAGAGAATTGTATGGTTTTTTCACATGAATAGTCTGATTGATCCAGAACTTTCAAATATGATCATACCATTCCTAGGGTTTCATGATCAAAATAAAATTGAGATAAAATCGAATAAAATCAATTTAAAGTGAAAAATCCAAAATCTGGCTTCAAGTCAAAATTCTAGAAATCTGGAAAAATATGATTTTTATAAAATATTTCACAATTTAACTTGAACAGTCCAGGACATAGATAAAACCCAAATTTCACATTAAATCATAAAATAAAGACCAAAAAATACCCTCATGGATGAAAAACACCAAAAGGGGAGAATTGAGACCGTAGGGTCTTCTCTCAATAATGAAAAACAACTTAAGAACCACATCATGAAACCCTAGAATTTAATTTCAGGCTTCTGGATTCAGATCTATCATATTGATCATGATAAATCCAAGATCCTAGCCTAAATCCACAAAAATCACAAAAACAGTGCTGTAGGTGCAAAAGTGGCAAAAATCCAATTTTTAGAAAAATAGGGATCTCATGCTATAAACATCATAGATTCATGTTATTTATTCAGATATATCATAAAAAGCATTAAAACATGATCAGGATATTCAAAGCAATCACATCTCACAAATTTGAGCACATGGAGGTCTACCCTACGGATCCACCTGTTCTCTTTTCCCCTAGTTCTCTCTTCACGTTTTACGGCTAGAAAGACTCTTGAGGTACTTGTAGATAGGTTTGGTTACACAAACACAATCACAAGCCTTATTCTATGAAAAAGAGAAAAAAAACAGATATGGGGTTCTATTCTAGGGATCCACCTGTTCCCCTTTCCCCTAGTTCTCTCTTCACGTTTTACGGCTAGAGAGACTCTTGAGGTACTTAGAGACAAGTTTAGGAATACAAAAACAGATATGGCCTTATTCTACAGCAATAGAGATGATCCTATTACTTCTAGAATTGAAGACAGAAAATAAAAAGGGATAGGGGACTTACCTGGATTGAGCAGGCAGAGCAGCAGGGATTCCTTGCCTTCTCTTGGAGCTTTTGATTCTTCAAAATTTCGTGGCCCCTAGCTAGAGGAGAGAGCCTCTATTTATAGACACACCCAGGGGCAAGGCTGGTCCAGAAGGATATAGCCTGGTCTTTAAGATAGAGTGAAATACAGAGATAATGCACATCCATAGCCAACCAAGGTGGCTTCAGCGAATAAAATACTTAATTCGCTCATTTAAAGATTTATTAGACTAAAGATAAAGCTCAGAAATCGAGAGAAGGACAAAACTCGCACGTGTCTTTAATGCCCGTGAATGCACTACGGTCCAATGGTGACCGTATAGTTTTCACGGGCGCGACGGGACCGTGAAGGAAATACGGGCAAAAGCCTATTTATTCAATTTTTATGCATTTTTGACCTGTTTTAAGCTCTAATTATATGTTTTTATTATTTTCTCATTTTGTAGTGCAATTTGGGGTGTCTACAGTGTGAGAAAGATCTTAGCGTGTCTTTATCCTCAAATGGGCACAACGGTAAGTTCGTTCTTTTTTATGAGCCCACTAGCAATGGGCCGAACCTCCTTGTGAGCCCACTGGCAATGGGCCGAACCTCCTTGTTTCGGGTTTCTTCAAGTTTGGGGCACTTGGGCTGGACCAAGATCCTAAATTTAATCTTACTACATCCCCCCATCTTACCCTTAAGGAGATCCCTCCGAGCCCATATTACTCTTTTCCGCACCCTAATAAGCCCACCCATCTCACCATTAAGGACATGTCATCTAGGCTTTCTCCTCGTCCTAAAAAGCCCAACTGAAAAGCTAAATTTAAAGTCCAACACAGAGTTGTTGAGTCTAAGACCATGGACTTGGACCTGAACCGTGTGGGGGAGGGGAGCCTTTACCCATTCAAAAAAAGAAAAGCCTCTGTCATTGTTATATCGGAAGGAACCAAGCATAAGCAGGCCCCTCTTGCAAATTCTACTCTCTCTTCTGCTCCCTGTTCCTCTTCTAGCAAGGCTGAGTGTGATCAGCCTATTTCAAAGCAATGAAGATTGTGGCCTGGAACTGCCAGGGCATTGGCCAAGCCCCGACAAAATTGCACCTGCACAATCTCCTTCGAACTAATAGGTCGAATATACTTCTGCTTTTGGAAACTTTGATGAATGATAGGAATACTAGAAAAAAAATAAGATCCTGGGGATTCCCCAACTGGTGGTGGAGTCCTGCTCAAGACTAGAGTAGACGGTTTCTAGGTCCTCTGGGACAACTCATGCACTGTAATTATTGAAAAGGAACTATGTTGGTGCATACACCTTCATGTCAGCACAGTAGCTAGAGAGCACTTTGAAGTTACCTTCGTCCATGCAAGTTCCAAACTGCATACCCAAATTCAACAATGGGACGAACTCAAAAGAATGGCTGCAAACAGTCAACACCTGTGGTGCACTATCGGGGACTTTAACGTCGTACTGAAAAAGCATGAGAAAAGAGGAGGCACTCCAATAAAGGTACGCAAAGCTCTTTATTTTCAATACTTTATTGATGAGTGCAACCTTGTTGACCTACCTAGTAAGGGAATGAAATTTACCTGGGACGATGGTAGAATAGGGGTAGGAAGAATAAGAGAAAAGATTGGTCGTGCTCTTTGCAGCACTAAGTGGTGTACTCTTTTTCCCAATGCAACCCTTTGGTATGATCCCATTGTGGGATTTGACCATGCTCCCATCTGTCTGATTTTAAAGAAAAATGAAAAAAGAAACAGAATATTTAGGTTTGAAAAATTCTGGATAGAAGAACCAAACTGTCTAAAAGTCATTTCTGAAAGTTGGAATAATGGGGGAGGGATGTTTCACAATAATTTGACTAAACTCAAGGGAAGTTTGAGTACCTGGAGTAAAAAAGAAGTGGGGGATATAAATAAAAGAGTGTTAGAAAAATATGGGATTTTAAAAAACCTTCAAAAAATTATGGAGACTTCGGAAAACCCTAAATACATTTAACAAGAAAAAGTTGCAAAAAAGGACTATATGGATGCCCTAAAAGCCCAAGAGCAACACTGGTATCAGAAATCGAGGATAAACTGGCTAAAGGATGGTGATCTGAATACCAAGTTCTTTCATCTCACAACCATAAGCAAAAGAGCTAAAAATAAAATTGTGTCCATAAAAGATGAAAATAGTGAAGATGTTGCTGAACCCAAAGAGATAGAAAGAACATTTATTGACTATTTTACTGGAATCTACTCTGCTGAAAACACTGAGAAAAACTTTTCTATTCTCAACCATATCACCCCCACTATCTTTGATGTTGAAAACAATATTCTGCTTAGACCTGTTACGGAGGGGGAAATATGGGAGGCTGTTAGCAAACTTGGAGCAATGAAAAGCCCTGGCCCTGATGGCTTTCAAGGCCTGTTCTATAAAAAATATTGGGATATCATTAAGGAAAAGGTCTGTGGTATGATTAAGGAATTTTTTTGGACTGGAAAAATGGAAGGAAACATAAATCACACCTACATTGTGCTTATTCCTAAAACTGAGAACCCTAGAAGACTTGGAGATTATAGGCCTATTAGTCTTTGTAATTTTTGCTACAAAATAATTTCCAGAATAATTGTGGCTAGGATGAGACCTTTAATGTTTAAACTGATTTATCCTCACCAAAGTGCCTTTGTCCCTGGCCGAAATATTCATGATAATATCATTGTGACCCATGAAATGTATCACACAATTAAAGGGAAAAAGAGAAATAAAAAGATGGGTTTATTTGCTGCTAAGTTTGATCTTGCTAAAGCATATGACAAATTAGATTGGAAATTCATTGAAAACACTTTATTGGCTTTTGGTTTTAAAGATAAATTTGTTGAAATTGTCATGGAATGTATATCTTCTATTTCTTATAGCATAATGATTAATGGCAAACCCTTCGGTCCAATACATTCCACTTGGGGAATTAGGCAAGGAGACCCACTATCCCCTTTCATTTTCATTATCACACAACAGATCTTATCCTTTGCTTTGGTCAAATCTGAACAACTGGGAACCATTCATGGAATAAAGGCTAATAGGTTTGCTAAACCTATTAGCCATCTCCTGTATGCAGATGACCTCCTCCTCTTTGGGAGAGCCAATGAAATTGAAGTTTTTAATTTCATGAATATCATTAACAACTTCTGTGAGCTTGTAGGACACAGGATTAACCTTGATAAATCTGAAATATTCTTGAGTCCATGTGTGGACACCTGATTTTTGCACCCCAAAAAATGCAGAAAATAAAAATTTCAATTAAAAAGTCAAACCCTGAGGGGCCTGAAAATTTACTTTTTAATCCAAAGAGAGTTGGCCATCAAACTTCCTCTCATTGAAAAGAGCATTTCAACACGGTTCCAACGCAATTGAGTTTGCTGGAATCGGAGTCTGGATGAGGAAGTTATGAGTCGGTTAAACTTTTGGGAGAGCAAAAGTTGACTTTTTGCTCGACCCGGATTCAACTGCCTAATTTGATCCCAGTGGATAGTGGATTCCGAGCTGATTCCAACGACATTAAGTTTGCTGAAATCGGACATCGGACGAAAAAGTTATGGGCAGTTGAAGTTTCAAGAAAACTGCCCATGTGGCAAAAACAGAAACAAAAAGTAGAAAAAATGAATAAAATAATTGTTTTTAGAAAATATCTTAATTTTTAATAATATTTTAATAAATATCTAAAGATATTTAGAATAAAATAATAATAAATCGGAATAAAATCTTTTCAAAAAATCAAATTTAATAAAAGACTTCAAATCCGGCATTTAAAAAACGTGCGCAACCACACTTGAAGTGCGGTTTGTTCTGAACCGCACTTCAAATGCGGTTTTGATCTTCTAGAAGGTAGACGTGTGTCTTGTACGGCGACAGCTGGTAGATCCGCGCAGATTTGCACGTTTTTAATGCCAACCGCACTTGAAGTGCGGTTTTTGCATTTTTAGTGTAATTTGGCAGGAACCGCACTTCAAGTGCGGTTGTGACCAAACCGCACTTAAAGTGCTGTTCCGGCCAATTTTTGCCTATAAAATGGGGGCCGCCCCCATTTGGAGGAAGCCGGCCCCCTTAGCCTCCTTGCTCTCCCTCCTTGCCTTTTTCCACGTCCGGAGCTCTGCCAAAACCATCCGTCACTTTCAACTTCCGTTTTTATTCCCATTTTACCCCTAAACCTTACACGTTCTCTTCTCCTTTCATCCTTTCAACCTAAAGGCAAAAGAACCCCTTTTCAAATCCACTTTTGGAAATCAACGGGAGTGCGGAAGCGCTGCCAAAATCAGTCGGAGAACCTCTACACCTAAGAGCAAGGTAACAATAGCACTGTAAGCTTTTCCGTTGCTTTGTTTGTAGCATTCATTGTTATCAAAGTATTCTGAACAAGTTATCTTTTTGGCTATTTAAAAGGCTATCCTTTACCGTGTTTATTTCTAACCTGTTTGTTTATTTTGTGCATACAAATGATGGGAGAAGAGAGATTTCTCATTGAGAAAAGGGTCTTAGTCAAACATTTGTGCCCTAACCCCTTTTTGTGTTAATTTGATCAACTAATTTAGGGAGGGATTTGTCCTCCTTTAATCATCTTTTGTACCCCGTAATTCTTCCCCTCTCTCCCTTCTCGATTCCCCACACATGCAGATTCATCAACGGACCGAAAGTGCAATGAAGAAATGAAATCTTTTCTTTCGGTGGAACACCGAAAAAGAAGACATTTAAGCCAAGAATAAGAGCTTTGCATCACTTGGAGGTGCTGAAATTACCAACCAAAAGCGGCAGAAGACGAAAAGGAGCAAACGAACCAAATCCCGAGGCCGTCGCGATGTTTTTTGAGAAATCGGGCCAAAACCATATTTTCTGTACGGTTCAGGCCTGCTCGTATTTACTATACGGGCAGGCCTGAACCGTAGTACATTTACGGGCTAAGCTCGCCCGCAAAGTAAATACAGGTAAGTTAATGAATAGCTTAAAAAAGTAATTTTCTGACCCGGTTGGACTCAATCCGACCCATTTAAACTTGACCCAACCCATTGGGCTTCTTGGACTGTTCCAAGCCCATTTTGAGACCTTGGGCCCTCCAATGGGGCCCACATCTCGTCTGGCCCAACCAAGGCCCGTTTTGATAAATGGGCTAAAGGCCACTTGGTTAATTTCTCATGGGCCAAATCCAAGCCCATTGGGCCCTAAAAAACTTCAACCCACTAACTTTGTGAATATTGAATAAACCTTTAAACCAAGTAGCCAAAATCCAATAAGGGTTACCCAATAACCCAAATTGGGCCTTGGGCTTGACTTAAGCCCACCTGGATTCCATTGGGCCTTCCAATGGGGTCCATACTAGACCCACTTCATTAATTGATAAAAAGATAAAATCAAATAAAAAGGGGACCCACACCCTCAATGGTCCCTACCAGACCAAATAAGTGTGCATGTTGGCCTAGGAATTGGGTGAGAACTAAGTTAACTCAAACCAAGGAGACCCATGGGACCCGTCAACCGACGGGGCGAGCTAGGGTGTCTTTGGACTTCCCTAGACATAACCGAGAACTTGTCCAGATCTCTAAAAAGCCGCAAACCAGAATAATTAGGCCCGAATAGGTGCCCCTTTGTGTCTGCCTGCACCTCTCAGGTAGTGGCGACTCCAAAACAATCCCGAGGCGAGCATCACTTCACATGCACCTCATCGTGCGACCGAAATCGGGTGCGCACACCATGCATCAAAGGAGAAGGAAAAGGTAAGATTGCAAGAAGTTTTGGCATTAGACCCACTAAGCATCTAGGTAAGTATCTCGGAATCCCAACTTTTCTTGAAAAACCAAAGGTCAGTCAGTTTAGTCATGTTATTGAAAAAATTAATACCAAACTTGCCGAATGGAAAGCCAAACTCCTTAGTCAAGCTGGTAGATTGACTTTAATCAACTCTGTCTTGTTTAGCTCCTCCCAATATCTGATGAGTTGTATGAAAGTCTCCCTTACTGTCGTTGATAAAATGGACAAAGAAGCCAGAGTCTTCTTTTGGCATAAGCCCAACAAGGAGAGGACTCTCCACACTATCTGTTGGGAAAGGTTATGCCTGCCCAAGAGATATGGTGGTCTGAACGTTAAAAATGGAAGGAAATTCAATGATGCTTTATTTACCAAGTCTGCCTGGGCTCTCGCTACTAATGAAGATAAATTGTGGACTAGGTTGTTGAGAGCAAAATATTTTCAATCTGATGATTTCCTTAACAGTAGGATAAGGAAGAATGCTTCTCGGCTTTGGAGACAAATCAGCAAATCAAAGGACCTTGTCCGAATGGGAAGAGGATGGAGAATAGTTGATGGAAAGTCAATAGTCATTGAGGATGAGAAATGGGCGATGCAATCGGTGGCAATAAATAGTAGCAGATGTAGAGCGTTAAATCTAGTTCATGTTGCTGACTTGATAGATCAACAAACAAGAACTTGGAAAATTGATAAACTGAGTGAGGTGTGGCTGGAACACATTGTTGATTAGGTGGTCACCATACCCATCAACAAGAATGCTACTAGAGACAGGATGATATGGTTTGGCATGGCTACAAGACACTATTCAGTGTCTTCTGCGTACAGAATGCTAAATGTTCAAGATGAAAAGCCCCAAGAGGAAAACAAGTGGTTGAAGCTACGGAGGTTACCATGCCCCTAGAAGATAAAGTTCTTTTTGTGGAAATACATCCAAGGAGGAACAGCAACCAACGATCTTTTGCAGTCTCGGCTGGGAGCTAGAGAGGAATTACGTGTCCTGTGTAACAAACAACAAGAATCAAACCTCCACTTATTTATTAACTGTGACTTCATCAGAGCTTTATGGTTTGTATGTATGGGAGCGAGATTGCCTGAAATCAATCAGATTTCTAACTGCAAAGAATGGGTTTTTAATAATATTAAGCAGGGTCAAGGAAAGGAAAATGATCAAAGGGAGAGGATAGCCACTGCGTGGGCCAACCTGAGCTGGGCTGTCTGGCTTGCTAGGAACAATTTAATTTTTGAAAGCATCAAACCATCCATTTTTCTTACAATGTCTTTTTTCTATGCATTGCAGGGGGGACTAGGAGAAGCTAATAGAGAGCAAATCTAAACAAAACAGGAGGAACAAAGAGGAGCACTTTATTGGATGGAAGAGACCTCCTAGCAGCTGGTTCAAAATCAACTCTGATGGTGCCGCCAGAGGTTACCCGGGGAATGCAGCTGTTGGTGCCGTAGTGAGGGACTTCAATGGACGAGCAGTAGCAGCGTCTGCTCTTAGAATTGGTACAGATTCATCAATGGGGGCAAAGGCTCATGCAGTAATAGAGGGCTTGAAGCTAGTGAGAGCCATGAGATGTAGGAAAATTATAGTGGAAAGTGACTCGAGAACGATTGTAGAATGCCTTTCCAAGAAGACAGAAATGCCATGGAAAATTGCAGATCTGATAGAAGACGCGTGGTTGCTGATGTTCTACTTTGAAGATGTCAAGATTTACCATACCTTTAGAGAAGCAAATGGAGTGGCTGATTGCCTAGCCAATTTCGCTCTTGATGAGTATTCTTGTGTGTGGCTTAAAAATTTTCCCACAGTCGTTGAAAATGTGTTGAGGGACGATTCCTATGGTCGAACTTCCTCCAGATGTTTCCCAGGTTTTTCTTAATTAAATATTTTTCGTCTTCTTTTCAAAAAAACAAAAAACAAACCTATCAGCTCAAACTTTTTAGGCACACAGATTGTTTAACACGGTATAAGTTGACGGCAGCCAATTAAAAAGCAATGTTAAACGTTAAGTTTCATATGTTGGGCTCTACAATTACCTAAAAATTTAAACTGTCAAGCCCATTGGTTGGTTAACTTGACATTGAAATAGAGGTATGCTTTTGACCCCCGAGAATGAAGTTTATCATGCATTTATTTGTATCCAACCCGGTGATAAGTTTACCATGGCATTTGTGTATCCACCTTTGCATCAAGGAAGCTGCGGGTTGCCCATATGAACATTCCCATCCATTTTTCCCGGCATCCTTAGTAGCACTGGAGAATCGAACATTATATGTAACAGGTGCTATCAACATGAGACTTTTCACTTCAAATATTCCCTTTAAACCTTTTTCCCAAATGCCCGGTACATGTTTGTGCAATGTGACACACATGTTTATTCAACCCATTAATAGCCTTATTCCTAAAAATTTCCAAGATTGCATCTTTTATCCAAACGCTGCTGATTCTTCATGAAAAAGGGCACGATTTCTGATAATTACATTACCTTTAAACAAAATGCACATTCTCCAACATGTTATTTAACACTTGGTCAGGCCATGACTAAATCAACTAAGCCAGTACTCTCGTCTCAGCAATTATGGCCTAGTGTTGTATCTGATAAAAGATGCTTCACGGAAGGCTTTGATGGGCGATTGGAACTAAACCTGTTTACTTGAGTTGCTTTCTAAAATTTCATGTTCTGGTAAGCTACCTCTTATAGCATGACATTCAATGTACAAGCCAAACCTCTTTAACAAAACGTTTAATTTTCAGGGTTGAGTCTACAAGAGATGCCAAAGGGAGGATTATCCTTACAAATACCCCTGCTTCCTCTAGATGTAGCCGTAAAATAAAAACCTACCTCACGTCGCTTATAGACATTCCTTTGACTCTGGTAGTTGGTAAAATTTTGAAATTTTAGCTGGAAGCTGCTTGCCTCTCAGAAAATCAGATGAGATGAACCTAACGATCTGAAAATGATGCATTCATAAGGTTGAATGCCGAATCCATAAACTGCAGACAGACAAGGAGTTAGCCACATCGATCTGAATACTTGCCAACGTAAATAATGTATTAGTTTATGCAGAAAACCATAATACGGAAAGAGTAGAATTTGAACCTTAAAAAGGAATCATAATAATAATAATAATAATGCATCATTTATCACTATTAAGTTCTTAAATATAGTTTCATATAGAGTTCACCAAAGACTATTGACCTTTACATAGAAGTTAAAGAATTATTAAAAAAAGCCTAAACAGCCATTGATGCATGTGACAAAACTTACTAAACATGTAATGCAGACAAGGTTTGCTGTGCCAGTTTCGGTGAGGGCCCTGGATGTTGTTTCACCGAAATTTTGTTGGCACGCCACTCGTGCTGCTGAATTTTTTTTCCGCCATGCGGAAAAATTCTTAATGTTTAAAAAAAATAAAAACATCATAAAATTTAATAACTAATATTAAAGTAATATAATGAGATATTATAATTGATACCAATAAAAGATATATTATTAACAATATATATGTACATATATGTATATTTATATACATAAAAATTATATTTTATGTTGTACTACATAAAATAAGTTAGCTAGTTGCAACAATCCAAATAAAATTGCGTAGGATTAAGTAATAAAAAAAAATTTCAACAGTTTATCTCTATATAAATTCGAATAACCTATATTTTGAGTTCAATGTAACCGAATCTTAAATCACAAACTTTCAAGGGGAAGTATTAAACACGAATATAGCTGCTTTTGAATTTTTGATGCTCTCATCTTATGGCTGATTTTTTTTTGTTTTTTTGTTTTCAAATGTTAAACCCAAATTATTATTGAAAATTTTGTGAACCACATTTTTCCTATAACCTAACTTACTAACTAGAGCCAAGCTAAAGTTCCTGGGAAGTAGAAGAAATGTATTAAGAGAAAGGATCGTGAGTTCCTGAAAATAACTAGCAATACTAAAGTGGAGCTGATATGAAATTTTTATGGTTATGAGATTTGGAATCTCAAACTGTTGTAGATTATTCAAACTATTGGCAAGTCATCATATAATGCTTTCAAATGAAACAAATAAACCAATCCAATATTTAGCGATCACAAATTAGTAGCATGAAATCTGAAGATTAAGAAGACAGGAACAAAGGCAAAAAGAATAAAAAGTGGCAAGAGGTACTTTGGTTTATGTCACCAAGTTAGTTCCCTAGTGAGACTTGAGTTCTACTCACATAGGGGAAATGATATGGCCAGTGTAGACAGTTTACCTAAAATGAGATCCTGTATCCTACGGTATGTAGACTATAATTCAACACAGAAAAGCCCTATCAATACATGTGTAGTGGAACTCGTTATGAGTAATGATGGATTTAAATTTTTTAAATATATTTTAAGTTCTATAACCAACAAAGAAAAAAAAAATAAAAATAATAACTGAAGCCTTTGCATGTGTAAATTGAGTTCAGTAGTGAAACTTAGAATGTAAAGTAGGGTCAAGTAAAAGAATACTTAAAAAATTGGGGTTCAATAAATAATCTGCATGAATCTCAAGCCCCTTCACAGATTAACGCCTTTGTGAGGTTCGTCTTACAATACAAGATTAATACCTACAATATGCTTCAAATAAGGAGACCCAACACAGTCCTCTCTCCTGACATCTGTGTTATGTGTATGAATCATGGGGAGTCAATTGATAATGTCTTCCTTCATTGTTAGATAGCTCAGAGCATATGGTGGCATTTCCTTCATTAGATTGAGGTGACTCAGGCACTTCCAGGCAAAATCTCCTCTCTTATTGAACAAAAGAGATTCATACATTTGGGTGATAAAGGCATAATGATTTATTCCAATTTGGATATGGCTGTGCTATGGACAATATTGATTGACTGTAACAAAAGAATCTTTCAAGGAGTTACCGCGAGGGCGGAGAAATCGATTGATTCCTTGGCTTACCTGAGTTTGAGAGAGAATGAGAAGAGTAGATGAAAAAAATTGTTTGCTACAGAAGAAGTGAACTGCCGACTGCCTGTGATAGCTTAATGTGCTGTTGGGAGAGAGAGTTGTAGCAGGTGGGGAGCTGCAACAGGAGGACGTGCAATGGGGAATAGCAAAAGAGCAAACTTGCTGCAACAAAGTGAGAAGTGGCCGTCTGTGACAGAGAAAACATAGCGGCTGAGAGAGTATTGGTGAGAGGCAGCAAGAGGGGAAGCGACCGAGTGAATGAGAGGGAGGAGCGACTTAAAAATACGTGCTGCTGTTACAGGGTAAAAAGAAATCAACGAAGGATATGGGATGCTGCGACAGACAGAGAGGGATTAACTGAGAGAAGGGTCTATTGTCAGCCAAAAGAAAAAATCCCTTTGCAAAGTGGAAGAAGCACTTGTTTTTAAGGGGATAATTGCTCACAGAAGAGAGAGAATGTGAGCCACAGCAATATGGAAAGAAAAATCCCCCAGCCTCTTTGGAGTATTTCAGACATAAGAGAGAAATAGAAACAGAGAAAGCTAGCCAAAGATTTGGTCTTTGGTTTTGAACGACTGTTACAACAATCGTTTGGAAATCTCCGAGATTTGAAAAGGTTGCTAAAACTTTCGAAGGAGCCTTCCAATCCTATTTCGATTACTTTCTATTGACTTGGGATTTATTTTAGAAACCTTTTCTTAGATTTTGGTTGCCAAAATAGCAACCCATGAACAAAACAAAGAAAGAGCTGTTCGTTTAAAAGTTTAGGGTAAAGAAAGTAATTTAAAATTTTCATTATTTCCCCTAATTTCGAACTTTTATTTCAGAAACCCCCTTTTTCTATTTTTTGCAATTAAAACCCCCAAAATTGGGGTTTTGATAAGGCTTAGGAATTTAAAGCTATAACCTGAATAATATAAGAATTTGGAGAATCATTGAATGGCAAAATGCATTGAATTTTGGTTAGAGAGGTAATCCATATAAGACTTCGGCATTGGATACCACATCACAAGTGATCCATGTAAGACTTCAACATTGGACACTTTGCAAAGTTAAGAGATAGAACACTATGTAAGACTTTGGCATTAGTGGTTTTGTCCTCTAAAAAAAAATGCATTCAATGATTTGACATTCTCTTATATTATCAAAAATTAGGGTTCCTTTAGTCTTTACTATTTGTCAGCAATAACTCCCTCTAGCAAAGAGGGGCAGCTGTCAAAACCCCAATTTTGGGAGGTTTAAGTGCAAAAACAGAAAAAGGCGGTTTTTGAAATAAAAGTTTGAAATTAGGGGAAAATTAAAAATTAAAAATTACTTTTTTACCCTAAACTTTTTAAAATATCAGAAAGGGAATAATTTTTCTTGAATTTACAAAAACCACCCCTGGAGTTCAACGAACAGTTCTTTCTTTGTTTTGTTCATGGGTTGCTATTTTGGCAACTAAAATCTAAGAAAAGGTTTCCAAAATAAATCCCAAGTCAATAAAAAACAATCTAAGTAGGATTGTAAGGCTCCTTTGAAAGTTTTAGCAACCTTTTCAAATCTTGAAAATTTCCAAATGACTGTTGTAACAGTCGTTCAATACCAAAGACCAAATCTTTGGCTAGCCTTCCCTCTTTCTATTTCTCTCTTAGGTTTGAAATACTCCAAAGAGGCTGGGGGATTTTTCTTTCCATATTGCTATGGCTCACATTCTCTCTCTTCCGTGAACAACTATCCCCTTTAAAACGAGAGCTTCTTCCACTTTGAAGAGGGATTTTTTTCTTTTGGCTGACAACAAACCCTTCTCTCAGTTAATCCCTCTTTGTCTGTCGCAGCATCCCATCTCCCTCGTTGATTTCTTTTTACCCTGTAACAGCAGCACATATTTTTTAGTCGCTTCCCCTCTTGCCGCCTCTCTTTGTCGCAATACTCTTTCTCTCTCTCACCTCTCTTGGTTGCAAAAACAAAGGGGTTTCTCTCGCCAATCCTCTCTTTCAGCCATTGTGTTTTCTTTGTCACAGATGGCCACTTCTCACTTTGTTGTAGCAAGGTTGCTCTTTTGCTGTTCCCAAGTGCACGTCCTCCTGTTGCAGCTCCCCACCTGCTGCGACTCTCTCTCGCAACAGCACATTAAGCTATCGCAGGCAGTCCGCAGTTCACTTCTTCTGTAACAAACAATTATTTTCATCTACTCTTCTCATTTTCTCTCAAACTCAGGTAAGCCAATACCCCCTTCCAAACCCATGCCTGTTATTCTGATTCTAGTAATCTGATAGTTTATTTTGTGTACAGTAGTTTTTAAAAAAAAATTCAGATGAGAATGTATGAATGATTGATGCAATAATATAAAACATGTTTACAGAAGTGTGTTTGATCTATTGAGTGCTACTAATACCTTCATAGAGCTTGTTAATGCTTATTGGTTATCATGCTTAAATCTGTTAACTCATTCTGATAAGATATATTGTAATTATTTGATTCTTGTGTATGCATAGAGTATGCTGAGATTTTTTAGGCATGAGATACTTGGATTGTGTTCCTTTAAATATGTGCATATTTCTAGAAGAGTTTAATATATTGCTTTCATGGGTGTTCTTTATCGCTTTTATGTGTATATAAACTAATGTATTTTTTCTCTTTTAAACTTTTCAGTTTCATTTGTTATTCTCTGTAAACAATAAACTACTGTCATTTGTTTTGGGAAAAGTTCAATACCATTTGTTAAGTTGCTATTTAACCGTTGTAGCAACCAATGGTATGAACAAAAAGCAAAGATTGTGTTTGATGCATTTTAACAAAATCAAATAAAAAGAAGTGGGCATTTGCTGATTTTAAACACTTTGCCTTGGCTTTTAAAAGTGAACTTACATGAATAGTTAATTTCAGATTTCCTTTCTTTTTTTTTAAAAAAAGAAGAATTTTTTTACTTTCATTTAGGGATTGGGTCTATATCACATTGAAGCATCATTTTATTTGATAAATATAAAAATCCCACATTTTATTTTTATTTTTATTTTCACATTTATTTATTTATATTTTTAGTTTTTCTTGTGTATGTATATATTTGGGTTTTAATCATTATTTTTTTTTTTTTGTTAACATATTTTGTAAATTCCCTAAAGCTTGGATTTTCTTTTAGAAATATTAAGAATAGTAATTTTATAAATATGCAATTTCAGATTTTTTAGAATTCTTACCATTTTTGGATTTTAGAAATATTTCATTAAATTTGTACAAATTATAGAAAAGTTAGAAACTTTCTCCTTTTTTTAGGATTTTTGTATATGAGGATTTTGTAAATCTTGCCATCTTAGGATTTTAAAAATAGTTTATTTTTACAAATTCTAGTTAAAGTTAAATTAGGAAATTTCCCTTTTTTAGGACTTGTAAATATTATGATTATTTTAATTTTAGGAAATTGATAATAAATAATGAAAAAAAAGAAAGTCTTAGATGCTTTAGGAATGATAATTTTTTTATTGGCGTCTTTAAATATTTAGAAATTTGTAAATATTAGGATTTTAGAAATAATCCTCTTGTATAAAATTTAGCAACTTAGAAATTTTTTCTTTTTTTAAAGATTTGTATATATTAGAAATTTAGAAACTTTCCTTTTTTAGTAAACTTAGAAACTTTCTTTTTTTAATTTTTAGAAATTTGTAAAGATTAGGATTGTTAGAAATATTTCATTTGTATAAAATTTAGCAAACTCAAAAACTTCCTTTTCTTTAGGATTTGTAAATATTTAAGATTTTTCATTAGAATTTTAGGAAATTGTAAATAAATAAAATTTTCAGGGTGAAATTCAAATCAGGTAACTGGTTCATTGAACCAGGGGTGATTGGGTGCTTGACACCTTCCCAACCACTTAAGTGAACCCCCTAACCCATAAATTTGGTTGGACCAATTTTTAAAATCTTAATTAATTAATTATGGAGTCCATCCACACCCAATTTAAACCATGGATGGTGGCGATTTCATTGACCCGAATATACCCCCACGAGCCGTGTTCCCACAATCTTTAAGTGGTGTGAAGTAGCAGGTAATTGTCCAAGAAAAGATAAAGTCAATGCAGTAACATGACCCCCAAAAGCTGGTTCATTAAGTTGAACTTTGACGGAAGTAGTCCGGGCCATCTGGTCGGACCAATTTTTAAAATCTTAATTAATTAATTATGGTGTCCATCCACACCCAATTTAAACCATGGATGGTGGCGACTCCATTGACCCGAACATACCCCCACGGGCTGTGTTCCCACAATCTTTAAGTGGTGTGAAGTAGCGGGTACTTGTCCAAGAAAAGATAAAGTCAATGCAGTAAGATGACCCCCAAAGGCTGGTTCATTAAGTTGAACATTGATGGAAGTAGCTTGGGCCATTTGGGCCCTTCAAAAGAGAAAGGTGTGTTTATATGTGATAAAAGTGTGATTGTTCATGCTTTTTTTTGGTCCCACTTATGGGAGGAGTATAATAAAAGCTGAATCAACTGCACATCTAGTTGGGCCGAAGGAAGCTGTAGCATGGCAAGTTATTAAGATGGCCCTTTATCAAGGTTGTGCTTATGTAAGAGGACACAGGTAGAGTTCAATTTAAAAATCTACTTTTGAAGTATTTTTGCTTCACTTCAAGTGTTTTTTTCCTAGATAGGAAAGCATTTAGGAATCTTTATACATGATAATGAATCCATGTAAATATTCCAATAGGTGTACAGATATGAGGAAAAACTTAAGACAGAAAATATAGAAGCCATTTTGACTACTGCCAAATATTTATGGATAGTGATGATCCTAATCAATCATGATGTCTGTTCCCCAAGTCAAATAATGCCAACCCCGGACAAATATTTTTCTAATACATTTATTTATTTTTAAATATTTTCTAATTTCTTGTTTAGTTTACCTCTAGGAACTGGGTTACTCTTGAAATGCCATATTGCCAAAAGGAATTTTCTTCATGTTGACGATAGGTAACTTTAGTCAATCTATAACCTCTCAACCAAATCAAAGGAAACTAAAAAAGTTCTCTTTCGTGTGCATTTAGGTATAAATACCAGAGTCTATCCAAATAACATTTATAGGTGATATCAAAGATAGAAATGAGCATCAAAATAATTTTTATTGTTGACTACTAGAGAATTTTGAATAACTTCAGTGCAGTTCTTGAAATCGAACATATAAAAGCACATTTTCCATTAGAGCCTGACTGCATGAACTACAATTGTAAACAAGAATTATAAGATTACCTTCCCCATTGTCTTAAGTTCACGTTTAACAGGTTCCATGAATTTCATGTCAACGGTGATAGGCCAAACCTGCAAGATGGAAAAGCTGTGACATAAACATCTAACAAGCAACTTCAAAATTTTGCAAAACAATGCACACATGAGAAAATTAAGAGACAATTACATTCACTGAAAAATGTTCAAATATATGACAAGAACTTTTTCTTATATACAAAGTCCAGAAAAAAAACAGATAATTACATTTTACTTTTTGGAGTTTAGCCAACAGATAATCTAATTTGTCTTTTTACTATACTGAAAGGAAACTTTTTACTCCAAATACTCACAATTGGGCCAACTAGTCAAAGCCAACAACCTAAAATATTTCACCTTGTGACCACCTAATCATGGATTGAATAAATATGCATAAGGGCTAAAAGATTCAATAGTCACAATGAAGGTTTTTTTTTTTTTAAATCAGTAAAAAGGGTTCTCTGGAAGTAGAATAAAGAAAAATAACGATAGTCAATGAAGAAAATCGGAATATGATATACTAATATTATCATATTGGAATATTAATGCATCAGCAAATCTGTGGCAATAATTTTCCTTGACAAAGGATTGTAAGTAAGATGGCAAGATGTGCTATTATTGGAGGCAATTTTTTGGCTTAACAAAATTGAAAGAGTTATAGCTATGAGAAGGAACCAGGAACCCTCAATTCTTTCACTTGTCCGACTGTTGCTGAGCAATTTTTGGATACATAAAGAAAAATAAGAGATCTGCAATCCCTAGAATGGTATTGCAAAGCTTCAAGTTATATTTTCCATCAGAAGAGAGGGATCCTCTACAATAAGCAGATTTGTCAGAGAAAGAGGACGCTGTTATGGAATGTCTTGGAGTTGAGAAGGTTCTTCAATCACACAAGTATCAAGGAATACCACTTACGGTTTGAAAGTTAAAAAGAGAAAAAAAGAAACAGACCTTCCAATTATAGTGGAGAATAAATTAGGATGGGAACTAAAGGTTAGCAAAAAGAGGTATTGCCACAAGGAGAAAGAATAACAGTGACCAAGGTAATTGGAGCAATGGTCCCAATGTATCATTTGCCCTATAACAAAATGCTGAAACAATTTTTTTGAAGATTAATGCACCAGAAAGAAATTTTCTATGAAGCATGAAAAGGAAGGAAAGGGCCCCTGCTGCTGTCCTGGGAACAAATAAGTACATTAGATAGGAAAGAAGGCCTAGGGGTTTCCCAATCCAACCTAATAGTTTTAAGTTTTACTAGCAAAGCTAAGTTGAATGAGACAGAAAATATTGTGGTTGAAATTAAAAGCACAGTATCTCAGAAGGACCAAATTCCTTATTCTGCAGTATCCTACAGGGCATGGATCTCCTGCTGCAGAAGATGTAATACATAATTGAACATAGCAACTGGATAAGGCAATGGGGAGATCCTAGGATTCCCAATTGCAAAACAATAAAATCAACTGATCAATTCATAAAAAACAAGTAGACGAGAAAGGTAATTTAACTGATAAACCTATGTGGACCTTCGAATGAAAATGAAATTGGAATTTTTCCTTTCAAGATGTAATGACTAGAAAAGCTAATGATCATAATGATCCATCAAAGAGCTTCATGTCACCTCCATGCTGGTACTGAAGGAGTTCGGTATTACGTACCTGCCAGCCATACCTACTCCTTGATTATTTATATTGAAGGTATGAGAGAGACAGGACGGACAGGGTATAGGCTGGGAAAACCTAATAAAGATTGGGAAAATTACCATACACACTAACTTTTAAAACTTTATTCCACAAAACACTACCTTAACTACTAAATACCTATTTTCCACTATTTTTTTAGAAAAAAATACCAAATGCCCCATTTCAGATGTCAAAAGGCTTAAAATGCGAATTTTGCCCCTTAATATACGGTCCATATACGGTTTTATATTCAAAATTGTGGTTCATATAAACCGCCCGCAAATAAACCAACCGGTCCATTTAAAAAAAAAACCGGCCTTGGTTCAATCTTGTTAAGGGGCTTCTGTTTTGAAACGGCTGCTAAAGCTTGGAGGAGACGGAGGATTTCAATTGAAGCTTGAAGAAGACGGAGGCAGTTGTTGATAACTCTCTTCAGAATGAGCACGGTTGTGTTTGGGTGTTTCTACCCGTAGAGTTGGGGTTGAAACAACACATTCAAGTATTTCTCCTTTGCTTTTCTGTTTTGTTTTGTTTTTGCAGCGTCAAGTGCTGTTCATCACTTCATTGTTTGGGGTTTCTTCACAATGTTCATCGTTTAAATGTTCGCATCGTCAACATTCAGTTATGTTTCCTAGAACCTAACCATTTTTTCCCAGGCCATCATGTTAATCGGTTTCTCGAAATATTGTTCGGTTCGGGAATTAAAGAGATTTGGGATTACGGCCTCACCTGTGTGACGATAACAATGAGCAGGGACACAAAGAAGTTGAGACGTTTCTTTTAGAATATCTTAATGGCGCTGACGATGTGAATGGCATAAACGTTGCCCGCACCCGAGTTGGTGAAGATGGTGATTAATACTTGTTCCTTGATGTTGGAAGGCCCCGGATTGAGTGTGAATTCTCACCTGGTTTTCTTGAAGAACACTCTATCAGGGATGGTCGACGCCATCAGGTGTCCAAGAGGCATCACCACACCATCTGTGCAGATATGGAGGTGATGGATAAAGGCTCCTTACGATACTAGAAGAAGGAGAGGACGACGTAGGCTAGAGCTCCCAGCACCCACATCCAGAAGGTTAGTACCGGGAGGCTAGGATCATCGGTTGTCGTTACAGTCAGTGCCACCTACTCGATCGGCAAGTTGTTGGACTAGCGGTCAAAAGACGCCAAGTGACTTTACTGTGAGGAAAATGAAGAAGACGCCAATGTTGGGGAAAAAGACTTTTTTCTTTTTGGCAGTCGCAAGGTTGAAGATGAAGATCGAAAGAAGGCCTGGGTTTTTTATATTTTAAATGGACCTATTGGTTCATTTATGGCCGGTTCATATGAACCACAATTTTGAATATAAAATTGTATATGGACGGTATATTAAGGGGTAAAATTGGCATTTTAAGCCTTCTGACATCTGTAATGGGGCGTTTAGTCTTTTTTTCTAAAAAAAAATAGTGTAAAGTAGGTATTTAGTAGTTAGGGTAGTCTTTTGTAGAATAAAGTTTTAAAAGCAAGGGTGTACCGTAATTTTCCCATAAAGATTTGAGAAAAATACAGTACATGCATTTATAAATACCACAATCTGAGGTACTTTATATGTAAATTGATTTATATTGCAATCAGCAGGAATGGAAAGTTTACAGTGAAATCAGCTTGTAATATCCTAGCAAACTTCCGTATCCAAGAACCATCTCAGCATAGCCAACAGTTGAAATTATATTTCGAATATGAGGATCTGTTGGCTGGACAAGCTTCTCTGGTTGCCTCCTAAGATTAAGTTTCCTTGCCATGCTTGACTGATGGGGAATTTGTTAAACATTATTTACCCACTGCAGTTTGCTCATCCTTTTTAGAGTCCTTTTTTTTCCTTTCATTTTTTTTCCTGCATCAGCTGGACATTTACTGCCAATCTCTTTAGGCTTGACTGATTTGGTTGCTGGCTGGTTCACAAAGGCAATGATGCTAAGTGGAAGCTCATATACTTCTGATTTAGACTTTCTATACCCAAAAAAAAAGGTGGACCACTTTCAATACCAGGAATGCTAAAACCTTTAAAGATTGGTAGGCATGTGTGGTTGAGAATGTACAGCAGGTGGGTTACATGGTTTTGCTCAGAGTACCTGAAAATTCAGTCAATATGAAGCTTCTATTGCCAGTTTTATTAGGGAAAAAGTTTTGATAGATCCTCTTCAGGCACTTCAGATTTTCAGGTATCAGATGCATGTTCAGAATTGAGAGAAAACGCATTATCAACTCCGATTGAACTGATAAATAGGATATTATCTATTCTTTTGGACCCTGTTGGATTGGGTAATTCTAATAGGGCAGAGGCTTTTGTCCTCTTTGGATTTGAAAGATGCTGGGAAAGTGTCCTCTTGGACCCTGTTTGAAAAAAGCTTGTAATGGATGGGAACTTCAACTCTCATGTTATGCACTGTAAACAACCACGTAGTTGGCTCTTGGAAAGTGTCTCAGACCTTACACATTAGCAGATATTTGGCTCTGTAAATATACATATCATTCCCAAAGAATCATATTAGCCAACAAGATTATGGATGGACTCGCAAAAGGCAGGATAAAAAGGAGGGATGGAATATGGTTATGATGCATGGGTGCAGCTGGAGTTTGTGAGATCACATGTTTAATATTCAAATCATCAAGCTTTGTTCCGTATGGAATTAGTTTTCTTTGTGTAGCCTGTTTGGGCTGATCTTGTATTTGCTTTTGAGCTTGGAGCCATATCTTTTTCTCCTCTCTTAACAAAATTTCTTCTATAATAACAGTTAAACAGAAGTAAAAAAGAAGTGTCCCCTTCATAAGCTCTTTTAAGGCCTTTAGCCAACAGCTAAGATGATACAACAGAAAATGGAGGATTGACCCAACATGGCCACTAAATGGCCATATAAAGGAGACAACAGATTGCTGTTTGTTCAAATTCCTAGCGGCTAAACGTTTCATGATACCAAAAACTTATATCTATCGCGTAGAAGCCACAAACTGGATTTGTACAAATAAAACGGAACGGCTTCAAATCAAATCATACGCTAAAATGTGGGGCAACACATATTAATTGATAAAAGTAGAAAGTTTAATCCTTATAAGAAATTAAGCATGTACTTCTATCGAGGCTCTGTGATATGTGTTTGTGTTTTGTGGGGGAGGGTAAAGATAGGGTAGAAACCTTCAAACCGAATAACCGAATGGGCGTAATCTGTCCGGGAACAAGGCAATCAGGTCCTGCAGCTTCCAACTTGGCTTCCGTTGCGAACCCTCCCCCGATTGGATCAGGATACTTCAAGAACCAAGAGCGCCATTTAGATTAAAACACAGAAGGTACAGATGTTAATCCAATGAATCTTCGGCAGAAGGGAGAGGTGTACATACCTTCATGACAGCAAGAGCGTAATCGGAAGTAGGGTTTCGGGGGAGACGCAGAAGGGGGGAGTGGTGGATTTTGGGAACTGGTTTCCCACCCGGTGACGCCCTCCATGGCACGTCCTGTTGAAGTGTTGCCGCTCTGGACATTCTCAGGTACCAACCAACACAAGGCAGAAAGGGGGAGACGATTTCGATCGGTCCGCACGTACTGAAATTTCACCTTCGGCATTTCTTATCGATGTACAATCCAGAAGGAGATGGAAGAGGTTTTGGCTGACTGGACCCCACAGCGTCCAATAAGGAAATCTGGACCACGTTTCATGATAGCGTGGACGAGACGAGACGAGACCAATGTCCACCAAACATCAGAGCCGGAGACCTTCTGTTTCAGCGAGAGCTGTAAGTGGCGTGTCGGGTTGCGCTTTGTTCTGGCTCAAGCCAATCTAAAATTTATTAGCCCAAAGTAGGGTTGTTAAACGGCCGGCCCAAAGTAGGGTTGCTAAACAGGCCAGCCGGCACGGCCCAGGTTGTCATGCCCCGTGCCCGGCGGGCTGCGGGTCGCGGCACGCCGGGCCTGTTTTCTCTAAACCCCTAGCCAGGCACGGCACGCCCCAACCGGCGGGCTTGGGTATAAAAAAATAATTTTTTTTAAAAAAAACCAAGGAAAATTAAGAAAAAATAGTAAAAAATCACAAAGAATTCTAAAAAATATGTTTATTATTCACAAAAATTGTCTTACACATATTGGGATGGATTTTGCTCAAAAAAATATAAATAACTTAATTATTACAAGTACAAGTACAACTTTGCAAATTGATTTTTTTTTAAAAACTAATAAAAATTAGAAAAAATAGTAAAAAATCACAAAAAAGTTTTTTGAAAAATATGTTTATTATTTACAAAATTGTCTTACACATATTGGGATAGATTCTGCTCAAAAAATATAAATAAATAAATTATTATAAGTACAACTTTGCAAATACAACAATAGTAATTTGATTTATAACTTTCTTAGAGTATTGTCAAAATTTTGGCCAATGGTCGGCCTAAGGACCCCCCCATGTGAGCACTCTGTTGAGTCTACTCGCCATTGGCCAAAACATTGAACAAGACTCTAATAAAGTAAAAAGAGAAGAGTAAGAGATTGTAGAAGAGGTGTGGTTTGGAGTGGGAAGGGGTAGGCCTATTTATAAAAAACCAAAAGTTGTTTTTTACCACCTCTACCCTCCAATATGACTGTTATTTGGCAATTGAAATGGTAGAAAAGGTCTTTAACAATCAATTACAACCATATCGGTCCGTGTCGAAGCGGGCCCGTGCCGCCCGCGTGCCTTGGCGGGCCGTGCCTAAACGGGCCGATGGCCTAGGCCCCCTGGCCCGTAGCCGTGCCCAGGCTTAGGCCGGCACGGCCCGATAAGCACCCCTAGCCCAAAGTCATCCTTGGCCGTCGTAACCCAAAAAACTCGAATGTAACTCAAACATTAATATTTGACTTCAAGCTGCGTTCGGATTCACCTAAATAAAATGTAAATTTTTAAATATTCTTTTTATGAATTTAAATGTTTGAATATCACATTTATCTTAGCATAATACACACATACATATGTGTATGTGTACGCGTGTGTGTTTGTAAAGATCTTTCTTAAAGTATTTATTTATGTTTGTAAAGATCTTTCTTAAAGTATTTATTTAAGAAAAAAATTTCAAATCTGTTATCACACTTTAATAAAGTTACGTTTTGTAGTTGATTACATAACTACAAAAATAATACAAAGGGAAAAAAATAAACAAAGGTATTTTATTATTTTTGGGAGGTAGAAACAATCTATCTATACTATATTTAATGAGAGAAGGCACCTTGGGAACGAAGCATGCCAAACTAGGGCTGCAACTCGGTGCGGTTTGGTTCAGGTTGGCCTCAACCCAAGACCAAACCAAGGTTACTAATGGTCGGCCCAAACCCAAACCAAACCTATTTCAGAATCGAAATACCCAAACCGAAACCGAACCGATTATTTAAAGAAAACCCGTAACCCAACCCAAACCGAACCTAATTGCAAAATTTGGTTCGGTTCAGTTTCGGTCATTTTTCCATACTTAAAACTTGTTATCAAGAGAGAGATTCCCACTTTTGCCAAAAAAATTTTTTAAAGAATACTCACAATAAATTTAAAGGATCATCACTTACATGCGATCCAATCCCTTAATTAGTTCACATGCATGCATAAGATAGAACAGAGAGCTTAGAATCTCAAGTCATATGTTAATTGTTTTGGATCGCACTTTTGAGCTCATGAATCAATTTAATAATTAACTATAAAGATTTATAAAATAATAATCTTATTCATTATTTTATAACTTATAATTTATATGTTATATTTTATTATTACAACTTTAGCTATTTTATATTTTATATATATTATTATATTTCGGTTTGGTTCGGTTCGGTTTTACACTTAGGAAATTCGGTTTGGTTTTCGGTTCGGTTCAATTAACCCGAGCCTTCAACCCAAAACCAAACCAAACAAATTCGGTTCTCTATTTTTAGAACCAAAACCTACCCAAAGACTATATAACCCAAACCAAACTGATCCAAAGTCGGGTTGGATAGGTTCGGTTTTGGTTTTAACCGATCCAAGTTGCAGCCCTATGCCAAACCCAATGTGCAACTTCTCAAAAAAGCCCATGCCTTAACGTTGATTAGGATTCATTAATGTAGGGTTTCAACATTCAAAACTCAATTATAAACTGTTCAAAACCCATACAGTTACAAAACCGTTCCCTCTTTCCATATGCAGTACTGCACATGTGCCCTTGCTAGTGGTACATAACACACATACATAGTTATGTATAAGCATGTATGTGGAAAGGTAATTGCATGTTTATATATATAACTAAATCAGTACGGGCTAAGCTTTTCAGGTTGTAGCACAAGCTCGAACCCAATAAAAACTCAACTTTAGGCCACAAATGAAGCTTGGCCTAACACGAAACCCAATCTAAATGCTTATTTTGGGCTTTCATTTGGGTTGGGTAGTGCAGGATTTGGCTGTCTAGGTTAGATTTACCACGTCGTCCCAGCCTAATACAAAGGGACACCAAGCAGAACAAGGTTCATGACGCGTGCATATAGTAATCGAAATAAAGACCATCACATGAGGATGATGAAATTCTGGTAATAAACATTTAAAAAAATTTTGAAGGAAGGGGAAAATTGTATGTATGTATATATATATATAGATATACTACTATAAATACCTTACATGTTTTTTTATTTTCATGTACCCAAAATATCCTTTTCTATATCTAGCTTAGGTGTTTTTTATTTTTACATACCCAAAATATTCTTTTATTTTATAATCTCTATTTGTATAATGAAATTCCCATTGCAATTTTGAATCCTCAATCCTCATGAACTTAGAGCCACAGTTTAGTTGAACAAATCCTCAAGGAAGAGTTTTTTCTGTAATTTTTTTTATCTTAAAAAGAGAAAATTATTTTAAATGTTACTATTTTTAACTTTTTTTAGAATTGTATCTCATTTTTTCAATTTTACATTGTTTTCATTAAAAAATCTTTATTTTTTAATAGAAACACTATCGACCATGATGTCCTTTTCTCAAAAAAAAAAAAGCTTGCAATCTATACTGTGCGGTTATAGTGATGCTAATTGGGTTGGTAGTATTGATGATCATAATCCTACTACAGCCTATATTGTCTTCCTTGTTTCAAATCATATTGGTGCTACTCAATTGAGTCATAATCCTGCTTTGATTGCTCGTCCATGATTATGTGCGACATCACACGAGAACATACGTGGAGAGGAAAATGTCAAGGCAACTCGTCCTCGGGAGTTGAACACAAGACCTCCCGCTCTAATATCATGTTAAACGATCATTGCACCTAAAAACTTAAGCTAATAGATGAAGGTGCAACTATGTATATAAGAGGGCCAAAATATAATATTTCAACAATTGATGTAGCATATACGTTTGACAGGACCTAATTTTGTTTATTGAGAGCACATATCCTTTTATTCTCTCATTTCATGAGTATCTCCCCTTATAAACTTGTAGTAGTTGTCAACTGCTGCTTCTTTTTTCATCCTCTTTAATTATTTATTATTGATTTTTTTCCACTTTTGTGAAGTGTATTTGCACCATCATTTGATGCTGAAAGATACAAATATCTATGTGAGAGAGAGGGTGGGATAGATAGAGCACTATAGGCTAGCACTCACAAACCAACCCTTGATAGGATCATAGGACCAAGGTGGGCATTCCATGATCAAATTTTTCTAGGCTTTATCATTGCCCCCACCAACATGTCTTAACCATTTTCTCCTCTGTATATAAATAGCCCTTTATCTTGCACAAACCTATTGAACCTTAGAGAAAAGCTCAGGATAACCAGTTAGCTATGAAGCAGATCTTCCTATTGTTTCTGCTGCTTCTGCTTGTAAATGTAAAGTTGGCCTGTTCAAAGAACCGGAGGCTGGTGGTGATGGTGGAAAAGAATAAAATAGTGACTGCAACAGGGGATTCAAGCAAAGAAGGGAAGAGCGGTGTCGATGAGAATCAGCCAGATTTAAACAACCACCATAGCATTCCAAGGGAATGGTACAACGGTCGGAATAACGGTCAGAATCAACATGGCCCTGCAGATGAGGTTGAAGCCCATAAGGAGGGGAACACAGGAGATGGTAGAGATAACCATACTTAATCAACTGAGTTGTGTTTCTAGGCTTTCTTTATATGCATCTGTGTATTCGCATAGAACAGTTGTATAGCATGGAAAATAAAAGTTACAACAACACTTTAAAAGGGCTTGTGTTATCTCACCGTTTGCACATAAAAGAGCTCGTGTTTAGGATTAAACACCACCTAGATCTGTTTTATTCGTTTATGATTTTTCTCAATTTCTGGTATAGTAAAACGCATTCATAGGCAATCATAAGCTGCAACATATTTATCCACATATTTTGATAAATTTTTTTAAGAAATTACATTGCCCACTTCCATGGTATCCTCAATACTCACTACAAAGATCATAAGCATCACCATCCAAATGAGGAGAGCCATAAACTGTGACACAATATGCCATTAATCCATCCATCCACCAGATTTGATGAAGATTAATGATTCCATAAATCATCAGTTAACCATGATCACATCCTCTCCCCTGGCCTGAGCTGCCACATCTTCCAGTCTTTTCCATGCCAATTCCCGCTTTGCTTCCAACTCTTTGGCCCTGGCCTCCTTCTCTTGGTATTGCCTCTGGCACTCTTCAAACAGTTCATTATCCATCTCCAAGAACATTTTCCTCACATTGGCTGTCAGCCCATGAACTGCCTGGTTCCAATGACTTTGTATGTTCTTCTCCAGCGCCTCAAAGATAATTGGGAGGATCGAATTGCGGTTCTGGGCGATCAAGCTTACAATGTGGTCATTATTCCATAAGAAAAGGGCTCGTTCTGCTACCTGCCATTCAGCAAAAGTTTTTGAAATAGATCGAATATCACATCAGCTCTGTCTCAGCAAAAACTTTAAAACAATACTGTACTTTTGCTTATAATTGATCAAATCTTTTTTCAAGTTATGACTTGAAATGCCAAAAGAAACTTTAAATGATCTTTCCTTTATCATTCTTTCTTCTCTTCGAAGGATAAGTATCCATTTTACAAATTAAAATGATTTTCTATTAGTGGTACAATAAATGAACACAAAGCTACAGATTCCCAATTGAAATAATTTTTTGTAAATATTATTCTTGGATAAACATCATCAGCAGCATAAGATAGTTCTGAGTAACTAGAAAAAATCACCAGGTCATGACAAAAAATGTAAAAGAATGGTGGGTATATACAATTCCAAAATTTTAACTTGCAGTTAACAACTCTAACTACTTAACGATAAAATCATAAAGGCCATCAAGATAATTAGCTAGACCTCAGGAGCTATCCAAGTGCGTGCATATGTCAGTGTATACATACACAAACACAAACACATCAGGAACTCATCAGAAATTCAAAAGGCATTTACTGTTACCTTTGCATAGAGCAAATCTTTCACTTTAAAATATTAGTTAGATCCTCCATTTATTAAAAAATAGATTAAAAAAAAATCTACCAGGATTATGATTTACAAAACAAGATCTGGTCTTGTTCGAAATTTAAATGTGCAGGTCAATTTTGACTAATACAACAGAATCAGAACTGCCTATAAACTTAGCATGTTAAAATGAAAGGATTCGAAAGTTATTCTTGAGCAGTAATTGACATAAAATTTGTGAACAGAAGCATTCCCATTCTATTAATGCATGAACATCAACTCACAACAAAGCAAAATTGACATATGTAATAAATGAGTGGAAATGATTAAAGATCCAAAGCAAGCCATTTTTATGAGCAAAGATAATTTCTGGTATGGGCTTTTACACTCTCATGAGAATAACTAATTGACAGACAAGAGAGGGAAGACATGAAAAGAGACAAAGGCTTGACTTCAAGCTGTGAAAGCCTAAATTCTATTATCAATCTTTGTTCTTGTCATCATGCAAAATTTTAAAATAAATGTAACCACAATTTTGGCATTAGAATCAATATCAGCATAAGGAACTGCCTATAAATACTTTACAAATTAAAATCATCCAGTGAAAAATGGTTATTCAGATAGAATAAATGAAAAGCAAATGGTTTACACAAATGAAGCACATGGGGGGCTCAGTACCCCACTCTGCAGGATCAATTCTGGATAACCTAAATATTGTAATGAAATTAATAAAGCCATAAACTCTTTTAATGGCTAAAAACTCTCTTTTAAGCTTTTATAAAGCATGTATTGCTAAAGTTCTCATAGCTTACAGCCTTTTGTAGGAGCTACCACTTGTAGACTCCATATACACAAACAGATAGGGATGACACTGTCTATACTCCAAGTCAATTGAAAATTTTTGTTAGCCATTTAGAATCATTCATCAATCTGGCCAACCTTCAACAGCATGAAAAAACAACTGGAAATTTGAGGACAATTAGTAAAACATCTATTAATATATGCACTGGATTTTGTGTCTTGAAATGTTGATTTAGATTGCTATATATTTTTTTGCACCGCTGGTCTGAAGCCTGGGTAAAGGCATAAGGAGCCAAACAGGCAATTTTTTGGTTGGGTAGATAATTTATTTATTTATTTTTTCACAAATAATTTTTCATATCATATCAGTCAGGTCGACCTGGTTGATCTGACAATCAAGTCAATCTGTCCCAACTGGGCCGAAGAACAATCACAAAAAGCAGAAATCAAGTGGATATGCAGGAATGCAGCCATTATAAAAAACGGTGGATGTGCACTTCAGCTGTTTATTCAGACCTTGTAATTTGAGCAACATGTCAGATTCCTGAATGCGGGTACGTCAGTGGAAAATTTTAAGGCCGGTTTCTGGGTCTGCATCATCTGTCTCTCCAATAGACCAACAGGAGAGGCAAGGATTTCCTACATCTCTGGAAAGATGCTCACCTTCCCAGCCTTTGGCTTGGACATTATCATGAACCTCAAAATTGGCAAATGGGATTAAGGTGTAGGCCCACCCTCATGGATTCAATATGACACCTATAATTGTTCTACTCAGCAGTGCCCCAACATAACTTATGAAAATCAATATCCACAAAATGCTATATCCTAAATAGTTGGGGCCTGCAATATATATAGGACTTGTACAGACCAACCCAGCCTCTTATAAACCATATCTTCACTAAGATCATGTGTCTTAAAACTATTTATGACCAAATCCATCTAGGTTAATTTCGACTTATAGGACTCTTGGATTCTTTATATTAGACCCTTCAATACGTTCTCACAGGCAACTAACTGCTTCTCCATTTTACATGCTGAAACGATTTTTAATCTACTTTCTTTTTATTTTTTATTTGGTTACTCATAGACTCTCTTAGACATGTTTGTTCCTTACCTTTATTTTCCTGGTTTTCCAAGCATCCATCTCAACATACTCATCTTGGTTATATATATATATAGATAGCTTCTTTGTTGCCTAACATGTCATTCATTAGTTCTCAATCATAGCAGGCACAACAGTTGTCCTATAAAGTTATCTTTTAGCTTCAGAATAAAAGTTTAGTTGTATACAGCTTTAGAAGTGTCTCCGCATTTAACCATGCAGGTCTATCCTATACACAATATCCTATTCAATATACCTCAATGGATAATTGATCCAAGATAAAAGAAGTGAGAATAATTCTTCTTACCAATACTTCACTCACCTTGCATTTGCACTCAAATTCAATCCCATCTACTTGGTCTTAAATCAGCTTATCTTAAAATCTTTTAATTTTAAGGTAGGCCTTCATGAAACTAGTTTTATATTTGCCCCCCGTCTGGTTTTATACACCACAACCACATAATTTGCAAATAACATAAACCAAGGTACCTTTTGTTTCCCCTTTACTCTTTGTTTTAGTGGTGGCAGCTCTGAGATACTGATTCAGAAGGCTAGTAGTTGTTATATTCTAAATGATTCTTGAGGGGAAGCAACGGATGTACTGTTTTTCATCCTTAGTCTTCTACTAACATACTGATTTTTTGTGGAGCAGCACTCATATGGATGTGTATATAAGTGTATTATAGTAAGCTTTGGAGTGGTTTCAAGATCAAAGATTAATTTGGGTAAGAGTGAGATGTTTTCAGGAATGACAGGAGCCTCAGCACTGGGCTAGCCCTTTTTAAGAGTGAGATGTTTGGTTGGGGGAAATGGTGAACTTGGATTTATTTATTGAAGTGGGCAACTATGTGTAATTTGCATTGGCATACCTCTTGGAGCACATGACACTTTAACTGGGATCCTATCATGGAGAGAACATAATGAAAATGATGACTTGGAATAGTAGCTATCAGTCCCTTGGAGCACAATAAATGCCAATTTAATTGAGAACCTTCATGGAGAGAAATGAAACAGAACTGTTGGCTTGGAAGAGTATATACAGTCAAAAGGATGTGAAGCACCTTGGTTCACCTCCCAATATATTTCCTTCCTATCTTGAAGATCTCAATGGCAAAAGCCGATGATATTGGAAAACTCCACAAGGAATTCTATGGGGTAGGTTAAAGGGGTAAAATAACTACCATTTGGTTAGTTGGAAAAGGTTTGAAACCTTGTGAAGCTGGAGACCTTGCCCTGAGACTTCTTGTCATCAATAGGGCTTTTATGAGGAAGTGGATTGGAGGTTTAAAAAAGAAGGCAAGAAGTTACAGGGCAGAGGTAAATACAGCTAATTGTTTAACCTTTTTCTAGATGACTAGTTGCTGGTCCCTAATAGGTGCAGTTTGCTAAAGATACAATTGGGACTAAGGTATGTTTAGTTGGAAGATGAGCCTTTGATGTAACTGTTATCCCAATATCTTTTTTTCTCTCTCTTTTTTATTATTATATATATTTTATGAATGATAGCAAATTTCCTTAGATAAAAATGAGAACAGGACACAGGAAAAGAAACAGTCCATGAGGAGATTGACTTAAAGGAAGAAAAGGAAAAACATAGCAGACCCAGAAGCATAAAGAAAAAAATGCAGACCAACACAGCACATAACAGAAACATAGTAAAGCCACAATACTGAACAGCATCCATCCTCCAAAAGGAACCTCAGCTCATCTAATAGCGAAGGCTCTCCACTGAGACACAATCTCCCTAGCAGCTATGTCCTGTAATTCCTTCCTAATGCTGAGCAATGATGATGCCATCACTATTATTTCCCCCAACACTGCATGTACTGAAACCTCAATGTCTTCCAAAATCCTAAGATTCCTTGTCCTCCATATAACCTAGAGAACTGCAAAGAACACCGCACTCTATATCAGTCGACCTAACCGGGTCAAAGATGGGAACCGCCACTGATAGGAGAGATGGCAAACATCCTTCGGCATCACCCAACTTACCTCCATCATCATCAAAAGTGAGAGCCATATAAAACTCACAGAGTCACAATGCACAAACAAGTGATCAATTGACTCCCTGTCCTTCAAGCACAAAGAGCACACATGAGGTGAGAGGGCTAAATAAGACCTACATTTGAGATTGTCAAAACTCACAAACTGTTATCCCTATATCATCTTAGTGGCTTAAAACACGAAACAATGAATTTGTGATGTTATGGTCAAATAATAACAAGATACTTGCCCAGTTGACTGTACGCCCTTAGGTTCCTTGCTTGAACCTATCATGTTTAGAGAAAATTAAGATTCTAGGTTGTCTGTGTGTCCACTGTGGAATAAGAACAAGATCTTTCCAGTGAATTCTTTCTACACCTTCCTTGGGTTTGTCATGGTTATCAAAGCTGATTCAGAAGCCATTTTTGCTTTCCCATGAATGGCATCACTTGATATGCAAATTTTCTGCGATATGCAAAGTGCAGGAAGAATTGGTTGGTCACCTCCTTATGCACTTTGAACGGCTACAAGGGTTTAATTTACATTCTTTAAGAAGTTCAATGTTGGTTAGGATCAACACAAAACTTAACAGCTTTGCTCTTCTTATGGGGATGAAGGGGAGGGATTTGCTGTTGTCTACTACAGTTATGTCTATTTGGTGAGAAAGAATTCTAGAATCTTTGATGAGCAGGAATACGTGCCGAATTTGTGGCAAAGAGTACAGATTCTTTGTTATGCTAGTTGCCCACCATTATTACTATGTTAAAAGAAATGTATCTTTTCTGATTTTAGAGTATGATAACATGAGTAATGGGGAGTGTCTAGCTTTCTCTCTACTGCTAACCTCATTGTATATTTCTCAGTATATATAGCCTATAAAAAAAATATCTACCGTTTTAGTATTTAGAATGTTTTTACTAATATGAATTTTTCATTACATAAGGTTCTCTTTCATATGGAATAACACAAAGGTGTTTATCACAATTTATACAACGCATTTATAGCTTCCTCTTATAATTAAAACACACATCATTTACACTTTTCAAGAGGTTTATCCATTCTTCCATGGTATTTAAAATTGTTTTGCTAAGATGATCTTTCCATTATATAGTGTATGGTTCTCTTTCATATGGAATCCTACAGTGGTATTTATCATACTTTATATAGACATTTATAGCTTCATCTCATAATTAAATGTTTTCACCAAGAGGTTTATCCTTTCTTCCAGGGCATTTCCATTCATATATACTTGAGTAATCTTTTTTTTTATTTTTATTTTATCAGTAATAACAGAATTTTATAAATAAAATAAGATAGAATAGTACAGCATATCATATAGGTACACAGATTGTGTACCTAAGACATCACAACTGGAAAATAAAGCTAATGCTACGTAGGAAAAAACTCCTTCCTTTCCCCAATTCCCCCTTCAATCTGGGTATGAGTCTCCTAACACAAATTCTTGGGTCGATACATTGGCCATCAAGTTTTCTGATGCTACCCAATTATACAAAGTCCTCAGAATTTTTTTCTCTAGATTTGCCAAGCTTCTTTCTTGATTCCTCTCTCCACAAATACCCCATGCTATAGCCACGGGGTGATGTTCCACAGCATTAACCTGCTGGATTTATCTTTCCTCCATCCCCACGCCTGAAGAACCTTTGTAAAATTCTCAGCTTGTACCCATGATATTCCGGACCTTACAAGGATCCTGCCCCATATATTCCTCGCTTCCTTACAGTGGACCAAGAAGTGCTCGACCGTTTCTTCATCTTGTTTACACATTATACCTTGGTTTGGAAGCTGCCAACCTCTGTTTTTAAGTGATTTACCGTTAGTATCTTGTCCAACGCAGATGCCCACATGAAAAAAGCTACCATACATGGTACTCACTTTGCCCAGATCAGTTGGCATTCCTGAAATCTCGAACCAGTACAGGCTAGAACTTCAAATGCAGATTTGACAGTGAACAATCTAGATTTTCTGTTGACCCACACACACCATAGTGTCCTCCTCTTGCACCATTCGAATACTATAAACTTGCTGCATTAATTCCTCATAGCCATTTATCTCCCAGGCAAACAAATTTCTTCTAAATGTAACATTCCACACTCTAACAGCACTGTTGGTACCGATATATTCACTAACCAAGGCTTCCTTGTTTCTGCAAATATGACTAGGGTATTTATCTTTCAACCTCCCACCTCCACACCAATTGTCCTCCCAAAATCGAACCTTAACCCCATTACAACTGATAATCTGCATTGCTTTTTAATAGAAGCACCCATCTTAGCAATTGGTTTCTACAAACTTACCCCATATTTAGTTTTTGGTTGACACGGAAACCAGCCCCCGAATGTAGATCCATATTTTAAATGGATTACTTTTCTCCATAGGTTCTCTCTTTCATTGCCATATATACTTGAGTCATATTTGTTAAGTTTGTAATTGGTTTAGGATTTCCAGCATACCATTATTGCTGCCTTTGAAATTATGTCCACATAATGTTTTGATAGAGAAAAAGATATGGCTTGTATAAAAACAACATTTGTACCGTATTTTATGCTTATAAGAATATGAAATAACCTTTCAGCTATCAAAATGAAATAAATATTGAGATGATTTTGTGATTAGAGCTCTAGATTAATCTAACAATAAACGCAATATCAGCTATTATAATTGTCAAGGACAAGGTTTTCAAAAGCAGTGCTGGTTTTGATGCTGTTTTGCCATGGGTTTGTCGTGCCATTTCGCCAAAATTTTTCCAGCACACCTCTCATGCCTCTGTCCAAAGAAATTTCAAATAGTAAATACATTAATATCCTTTGATATTAGCAGAACATCAGCTAATATAACTAAATACAGTTCTATTTTATATCAGCATGTTGGTCTAGTCCATTATGAAACATCAGTTACCAAAAAACCAATGGTCTAATTGTAGCAGCCAGTTAAACTGTTAAATCATTGGCCAGCTAATAAACAGTTAAATCAGCCAATTTAAGGTTCGATCAAATCAATTAAGCCCATTGAATTTTTAATTACGCCAAATACTTAACATTTTGGGATATTGGATTAAGGCAAGAATGGGGAAAAGAAGAAACATTTATACCTAGAAATGAATTTAATTAGACTAGTTCCTTTGTTTGAAAAAATTCCATTCCCTTTTATTAAAAATTTAACGTTCCTATTTGTTACTTTTAACATTTACCATTCTATTTGTTTGGCTTTTCTTTTTAAATTTAATATTATTTTTTATTTATTTATTTGCTTTCCCTAATTTACAAGGATTCTGAATTTTTATTTCAGAAATAATCTATTATTCTTATTTGTTTTCTTTATGTTCTAATGAATTCGTTCTTTTAAATAGAAATAACATTTGACAAAAAAAAGAAGATACCAAAAATTAAAAATAGTTATTAAAGATTTTCAATATTCCCAAGTACAAAAGGTGATTAGATCACCAAAAAAAAAAAAAAAAAAAGGAGACTAGATAATAAAAGAACTTAGAAAAACTATGTGCCACACCCCCTCCCCTCTCTCTCTCCCCCCTCTCGTATGCGTTTTGTTTTTTTAATGTATCTGTAATGCATGCATGTATGCTTTAGTGTCAATGGCATGGGCTAGATGTTGTCAAAACTAACTGAATTTTGATTGGCAGAGAGTGGCATGCCACTTGTGCTGGTCAAAATTGGGCGGTTTTTTATAACATCCCAGAATCCATCGATTCAGCATTAACTGGTCAAGGATAAATATTTGTGTTTCAAAATGCATATGTTCAATGGGGAAACATAGAATTAAATAAAAAAACAATGGGGAAACATAGAATTAAATACAAGAACAGAAGTACAAAGCAAATGGGAGAATGAGAAACAAATATGATGAGAGCAGTAAAAGATAGTAACTTCTGAATTGGAAAACAAAAATCACTCAACAAGCAGAGAGTTCCTTCACAGAGAACAAGGAAAACAATCATCGAAAACAACGTACTATGCGCATAAGGGTATGGAAAGAAGTGGAAATAAGTGTAAAATGCATATGTTCAATCTAGTGCTTTAACATTTTCAAGTACATAGAAAGAAATTAAATTTTTTTTCCCTCAAGATCATCTAAATTTTTAGTGTGGTCAGTTTGAACTGTCACCATCTTTCACAATACAACAGAGGGGAAAACCAAAGAGTTTTAGCAAGGATGTAACAGACAGTTAAATTATACAGCAGGCCAAACTTCAGAGTTTAAATTGGTCCCAAACCTGGAAATGAGAGCTATTGAGGCAGCGTCCAATTTGTCTAAAGAGGGGAACCATGCAGCGTTGGAATTCTGCTGACTGTGTTGCCTCAAGCACTTCTTCTAGTTCTCCGAGAAAGAGAACCTCTTTCTGACAGTTGGTAAGAGGCCAGTACTTCAACAATCCCCTAATAACAGTATCTGCTAACTTGTAATCTTTTTCAACAAATTGAATAATGCAGTATGACAATTGTTGATGATAAAAAGCAATTGATTTAGGCTTATGGAGAGGGATAAGAGCTCGAACAAGGAAAAGCTTATGCTCCTCTTTCATTGGCAGCGCAAATCCATTTATTATGCTCCCAAGGATCTCCAATAGTTCACCAATTCCACTATGTCTTTCTGTCTCAAATATAAAGCGATAGAAGATATTATTGATTGCCTTCCTGATAAAAGGACGGTGCACCATGAACTTCCCATAAATGCGATGGAGTATCGTTTTCAAACAATCCCGTTCACGGGGATCCTCAGAGTCAAACAGATCAAGGAGTTTCAAAACAAAGGAATGATCTATGTATCGCTTTGCAATCTTAGTATCGGTATCCGATGATACAACATACCTCAGAAGCAGGTCATACACAAGCTGTAAATGGGGCCACGAGGGCTCAAGATAAGGGTCCTCTTCTTCAGGGTCATTAGTCTCAACCCCAGTGTTCTCATGGGAAGAAGGAGGAAGGCACCGGAATATATTTACTGAGATCATCCGAACCAATTCGTCCTGAACGGTCTCAGAGATCCTACTAGAACCAGATTGTATAAAATCAATGAGCTCCAGAAGGGTCTGACGTTTAGTCTCCTTCTCCCGAACCAATTTCAAGGTGTCCGAGAAATCGAAAAGAACGCAACAAATCTGTAACTTACGCAGAAACAAGCTTTGTCGATCCGAAGCGGGAACATCTCTGAATGAAGGTAGAGTCTCAATGACACCGGTCGGTAAGGCTGCCGGAGCTAGAGCTCCTCCGGTATGTTGCTGAGAATTGGCGACGGAGGGAGCAGCAGTGGTTCGAGATGCATGATTCACGGTAACGTTAGACGTCGATACCGATCCAGAATTCCCGTACGCCGAGGTACCAAACCCATATACAGGAACCTCATTGGCATCCGATTTGGAGACCTTACGATGTCCACGCTTTATGATTTTGTTCAACATCTCCTTCGACAAAATCCGATTTACAGCACCTAATTCCTCTCTACACGATTGTTCCAAACAATCAATCAATGACAACCCTAGACAAGGCAAGAAGATCGAATGTGATTGATGACATTGTTCCGAAGATAGAATGTAAATTTCGAAAAATTAGCTTTTCTTTTCCTAGTTTTTGTTCTAAGACCTTGATAAGATTCTGTAGAAATCAAGAAGACATGGGATCCAAGAAGAGGAACCAGAGGTGAAAAGGAACCGCTTTTGAATCGAAACGTCGAGAAATCCGACCACCGAGAGATTGAAAGCCCGAAACCATCTGCAACAGATCGCCGGAATGCAGCCGAATCAATCAAACGGAGATGGTTCCCGACAATCGATTCACAGATATTGCGAAGAACGCGTTATGGTGATTACGGACTGAAGAAAGGGAAAGAAACAGATAGAAATTTGAGAGTGGTGGAATGAAAATAGGATGAGACGTCGTGAGAAAAGCCTATAAATCGGAATAATGATTTTATGTAAGAAATAAAAAAAAGAAGGTATTTGGACAATTGTACTTTAAAGTTTATCCTTTTTAATTTTAGCCACATCTGAAAATTTTATGCGTTACCAAAAAAAAAAAAATCTGAAAATTCTATTATTAAGCTAAAACAAAAATATCGGGATAATTATAATTTATCTCCTTAAGGTTTCATACAATCTCACTTTCCACCTAAGGTTTTTGAAATACCAATTTTATGTGTAACAATTTCCCTTTCTAGGGGTTTGACCGATAGGTTGAAAGAAAAAAGCATACATTGACATCTTTACTCCTTTTAGTCTAACATCCTACCAAATTACTTCAATCTCTTTCCAAATTAATTCAATCTCTTTCCCCCTATATTGGTTTGTATGTGATGTAATAGGGGCAAAGTTTTGAATATATGTTTATTTTATTGCAAACTCATCAATCAAACTTCTAAAAGGGGAAAACTATTGCATATAACAAACCTCAAGGCTCAAGTTGATAAATTGATATTTCAAAAACCTTCAAGAGGGAAGTGGGAATGTCTAAAACCTCAAGGGGGTGGACGGTAATTATCCCAAAAATATATTTTATAAAAAATTCCAAAGCTTCTTCAATACTAAATCTGTTTTGGCTGTTTTCCGAACACATTTTTTTTCCCATAACAACCTTACAATACCTTTTGAAATAAGATGAGATCATTTGCCCCTATTTTTGTAGTGGACCGGCCCTACAAATTAAATAATATACTGCCATATAAAGCATATCAAGATTAGGGCTTCTTTTCAACATAAAAAACCCTTTTTATATTTTCTAAAGCAAAAACTTTGCAGCCATTGATTCTCTACATTGTAGTATCTTAATTAAGCTTGGGGTCCAATAGCTGACTATTCAAACCAAAAAAAAAATAAAGCCTTCATAAATTTTAAATAATTACACATTTGCCCTTTTCACGGGCCATTCGTTAATCTATAGTATATATAACACGAGGAGCCCCTTGTAAATCGCGCCAACTAAAATGTTTGACTTTATAAAACAACTATTACACATCATGGAGAATATTAATCTTACACCAATTAAATAACTTATCTAAACTAATTAGGCTACGTAACATGAATATTAATCTTTTATTTCAATCTTTGGAAAACATTATCTTCTTGAGTCTGGCTAAGTCTACGTAGCTTTTTTATTTTATTAATATTTCTCTTGTCCTCTTGGAACCTTTAATGTGATAACCACTTAAATTGTATCATGACCTTTCTAATCTTTCTATGTATTCATCTTAATACACTTAATATCGTATGATGATCTTTCTAATCTTTCTACGTATTCATCTTAATACTCAATACTTTCATATATATATTATCCTTCATCTCTTTTTATTGCCCAACATTTTAAGATGAATATATGGCAAAACTAGAAAAGAGAAAGTAAGAAATAAAGATATTGGAAAGTCGTTAGGCATATCATGCATTGAAGAAAATAGGTTAAAATGGCTTGGACATGTAAAGCAGAGATCTAGATATGCACCTGTAAAAAGTTATGGGACAATGCATATTGAAGGTCTATGAAATTAAGAGTAAGACAAAAAAGACATGGGTGGAGTTAATAAAACAAGACTTATAAATTAATTGAAAATATGATTTTTTTTTTATAGAACGGGATGTAAATACAAGTTTTTGAGCAAATTTTTTTTTTATCATTTATACAGGTAAATGGACAATAGGATAAATTTCATATTCAAAGGCCTTGAAAAATGAAGGAATATAAGATTTCATATATTTACACATATTGTCTATCTTTTAGAATAGATTTGGAATAACACAAAAGCTCATCTTTAAGATGCATTTTAAGCTGAAATATTTGTAGGAGATATTAGACTCTCTATAAACAAAAAATAAAAAATAAAAAAAATAAAAGAATATAAACTATACATAATCTGTAGAAATATACATAAACTATAAATATATAAAAATATAAAAATCTATTTACAAAGAATTGGGGTATATGATTATATGTCTCTCATATTTATTCGAATCAACTAGTGAATATAAAAAAAATCAATAAAATAATATACATAAATAAACATGTACATATTAACATGGAGACTTGTTCATAAGAAATGAAAAAGAAAATAAACTGAAATAAGAGGTTTAGGAAAAGAATTCGAGAAAAAATGTAGTTACAAAAAGAAATCAAGTTTAAAATAGAAGTAAATTTATTGGAGTATACCGAAAATTGGAATTATTTGGGGGTAATCTTCTCAAGTGTTTTCTTTCCTTCTCTTTGAAAATTTCAAAAAACCTCGAAAAATTGGTTGTAAGTGATTGGATGTGCAACCTACTTGTATGTAGAACATCAGAGCAAAGCAGGTAAGTCTAACTTAACACTTGGGTTTCAATTAAACACGACTTAAGCTAATAGATTCAAATATGAAATTGGTCCCATCAAGAAATGAAGTTAATTACTCATCAAATAAAAGTATTTTAGTATATCTATGTTAAGTATTGTTTACACATGCCGTAGCCCGCAAATGAAGGAAAGCCACATGACATCTACATGGACTAACCTCACCAGTGAAGCCACATCAACATACACATATGTTTAAATGGGAAAACCGTATCCATACGTCTGAGGAATGACGACATCAGTAATACAGGACTAATCCGGATAAACAAGGGGAACAGGGAAGTTATTTGTTAAGATCATGGCAAGCGGTTATCTTACCCGAACGAGATGGAACAGATTGATAACTTCCAGAACCGAAATGAAGGTCATGCAAACATGGGACGGCAAACAACCGTTAGAGTTTGACAATAAAAGACACAGTCTCAAAGAGCTTGAGGATAACATCCACTTAACCGCAACTGGTTATTATGATTATAATTCGATCATCCGTGATCTCTATCCAGTCTTCTACATCCATACTGTAGCAAGAAAGGATAATCTAGGACTCCTCTCACTGCTTCCTGTCGCAGTGACACTCTAGGTTTCTATTTACTCCGATTGAATAGAAGACCCTGCCACTGGCAAGGAGGTTGAGGACGCCCCTGTTTCCTAGTTCTATAATCTTATTACGACTATAGGATTACGAGCAGCTGGTCCCGAAGCCATCTTTGGTTAAGTCAGGTAACTAAACCAACATCGGCTAAAAAGTATTCCTGAGTGATCCCTCGAATCAACTCTGTTAACAGACGTCCCCTACTTCCTTTCCTTATATCTATTACGGCTATAAGGCCAGGGGAGGCCGGTTCTGTCAACTTTGATGATTTTCATTTGTTTTATTTCTTTTGAGTTACTTGAAGATTTGTTGTAATCAATGGTTACATCTCTAGCAATTGATATCTAAATAGAGTACTTTGTTATTACCTACTGCTATTTTCAAATACGAATAAGAACCCAAACAATGACTGAATCCCTACTCTTCATTCTTTTGTCTAATCAGTTTTATTACAGGTGACTTGTAGTACGACTAAACCGACTCCAGTTTAGATCTGGAACAGGTGCCCGGGGTCAGAATCCGACTGGAATCATTGTATCGATAGATACTGGCATGTCCGCATAAAGACACATCACCCCACTGCTACGTGTTGAGCCCGGACCAATTTGGGAGGAACAAGTATGCAACTTTATTTTCCTAAAGGCAAATTATCAAATATTTTATAATTACATGATCATTTACACAAAAAGATGACGACAATTGACAGACCCAAGAAGAAGATAATATAGTGAATGTAACCAGCTTGAATGATAAGATTATTAGATAAGCCAATCACGAGGAGACATGTACTCCCATCGATAAAGTGGGTGAGCCCTGCATATTGGACAACCTTACTGGTGAATCCAGAAAGCTTAGGGAAAAAGCTAGAAACAAAAGAGAAGCAAGTGAACAGCGAACTAGTCTACATAAGATGGATCATCAAGCCCAAAAAGGATTGGCTAAAGATAAGTAACAATGGAGCAGCAAGAGAGAGAGCCTACGGAGGGTAGCAATTGGAGTTATCTGTGGAGACAGCATTGGGAGGCTATTGGAGTTGCAACTTGCTCTATTAGCACTACTATACAACGACAATAATTGTGGCTGAACCTAAAGCAGTTCTAGAAGGAGTCTTCATAGCAGTAACAATAGGCTATAAAAAAATATTGAAATTGAGAGCGACTCGAAAGCCGTTGTTGAAGCTATGAGCAAACCGAAGAACATGTTACCATGGCATGTAACAAGCATCATTAAGGAAGCTAGAAAGATTTTTTTTTTACCTTCGAGGAAGTGGAGATTCGTCACAGGGAAGCTAATTCTGTGGCCGATTTACTGACAAATTTGGCTTTAGATCGTATTCTTGTTTCCGGTTAGGTATGATAAAAACTAAAGGACATATAGTGCACTTTTGTGTTGTGTTAGTCCTTGCTGTTGGAGTTAGATGCTATCACATGCATGCAGCATGTGACAGTTAGTGTTTTTTTTTTTTACATGTGACAGTTAGTGTTTTTTTTTTTTTACATTGAAAAATATTTTATAGAGCGCTCACTTAAAAAAAATACTAATTGCCGGACACTGTACGTGGCAGCATTTTACTCCAATGGCAAGGACAAATGCAGCATAGCGGATGGCATCCAAAAATTAACAAAATTAATAAATGCGAGAAAGTTTCGCTATCAGTTGTGATTATTATTTTTTTTAGTACACAGAGAAGAGAAAGTATCCTTTGGTGGCAGCTATTGGATCAAGAGAGATAAGGTTAATGATATTGATGTGCTTTTCTGAAGTGAAAAGAAGCCGAAGGAAACAAAAGCTAGTGGGTTTGGTTTTGATTCAACGGCTCTGGTTTTACTGCTGTCCAGTGGGAAGGCCGTTTAATGTTAAAAGTTACAGGCTTACAGCTATGTCCTGGGTCCTATGGGTCCGGTCTGCAAGGTCAATTTGCCAATGATAGATCACCATTCACCAGTAATCTAATCACGGGTTATATAGATTACCTGTTTATGCTCTCTTTCTTCATCTTTGACTCTCTTTTACTAATATACAAGATGCCTTTCATACCTAGTCAAGGATCAAGCGACATACTCTCTAAACCAATGCGAGTTCCCTTTTATACCCACAGAGGAATGATAGGAGATGGGTGATGTAGCAACTAACTAAATAACAATAAGATACGATTATATTGGGTATGGGCTGGCTATCTTATTTGAGTAGGATGACCAAGAGAGGTGATGTAACGCTATAATTTTATCAAGAAGTAAACATAATCAAAGTAAAGTTTAAGTCTGGATTTTAAAACCCAGTTTTCACACGGCTGGTACCGGTGTGTGCCTCAGGATCATGCACCGACCAACAAAAAAAAAAAAAACCTGGGTTTTATCAATGTTTAACCATACACTGGTATCGATGCATACTGGTACTGGTACCGGTACCGGCCGATATTAAGAACTACAATACTTTGGAGGAAACGGTATGAGTAAAAACCAAAACGAATGAAAAGTTTTTCAAAATCTTTTGAGGGCATTTTTGGAAGAAACTCTTAATGAACAATAAAATGTAGAGCTGTATGTTTTGCCCGGCCCATCCTAAGCCCGCCTAATCTAACCAGAATAATAGCCCGATCTAAGGTTTTATTTTGGGCTTGGGTTTGCACCTCATAGTCCAAAAAACCCAAAAAGCCCAAACTATATAAAGCCAAGATTAAATGAATTACCGCAAACCCCATCTTCTTCTTAAGTTCTTTCAAACTCCAAACCCTTCATCTTTATTTTTCCAATCAATTCCCCAATAGATAAGGTTTTATAGAATTAAGTATAAAGCTTCAAACCTAAAACCTTTTCACGATTTAGGAAAGATGATAATGTTGATCTTTGAATGCATAATGATTTGAGATTTATAAATGACCACATTTTCAGTAAGTTTTTCTTTCATAATGTTGAATGTGTTGTCTTATAATTTAGTCAATAAATCTTAGAAATGTTATAATTTAAAAACTCAATTTTTTGCTTTCCTATACTAAAAACATTATAGACTTGTTGCCTTTGCTATTATATTTCATTAGATACTTGATAGATCCCATTAAATTGGGCCAACTCGAACCCAGTTCGAACTCGAGAAATAGGTTTAAGTTCAAGCAATTTGGGTTTAGGGCAGGCTAAGGTGAGTTTGGGCAAATTAATTTTAGATTCGGTTGAGCCTGAACTCATCAAAAATTCAAAACTCAGCCCAACCCGTCCTACTTATCGTTCTAGTTAAATGACACCGATTCTTAATTATTTTAGAAAAGTATTACTAAAAACCAATTACGAAGATTTGGTCGACTGAATCTGAATTATTTTAAAAAATATCATTAAAAACCAATTTTGCCAAAAAAAAAAAAAAAAAAAGAAAAAAAGAAAGAAAAAAGGGTAGGAACAGCGTTGGCGTTGGTGACATCTAAATGTCTACCAATAGATTTACTGTGTTTAATTTTGACTCATTGACCAATGCTAACAATAGCATTTGATTCTCATTTGTTTTGTCAGTTGTTGAGCTCTCCCGTGAATGGCGGAATTCACGAGGATTGTTCTGATGATCACGAGTGCGCAAACTCGGAAACAAATTGGGTCGTGTTGTTCAAAACAAGAATAATTAAATTGCAAATCGGTGAGGTTAGCGACAACCATGTCTGCTCTTAATCTCTTATCATCAAAAAACGACAATAAGAAATAAAAAAAGATAAAAAAAAATAAACTAACTCTATTGATTCCTTCCCTTCCTTTTGTAATTTTGCTTTTGGATTCGATTCCTCTGTTTCAGTGTTAATTATGTGAGCCATCCAATTGTTTCTCCGCTGCTTCTGCTTCTTCTCTGAACTTCTTATAGATATCACCTCTGTAGAATTCGCGTGTTCTTATTACCAGAACCAACGAAGCGATAGCTCCAAACAACGACACCCCAGCAAGCACAATGAAAGATAGTTTATAACACTGAAACCCAATGCAAGTCAGTTCCTTCACTGAAGACCTGTCCATGCCCTTCTGTGCTAATTGCTTCAATGCTTCTCGATCGTAGAGAAATCCAGTCACTTTCACATTCAGTACATACGATCCAAGGGGACTCGCCAGTTGACCACAATTGAACAATGTCGAGTAGTACTTGAGACCAAACAGTTCAGATATAATGGCGAAGAGCAACGTCAGTTGAGCGCCGAAAGCGAAGCCTATGAACACGGATGCGACGTAGATGGAGCCAGAGACAGGGAAGGCGATGAGGAGCAGACCAATACAAGACAAAAGAAGAGCAAAGGTCATCATGAGCGTTCGAGGGAACCCCCATTTGAGAAGTAAAACCTCAGAGGAAAACCCTGCAGTTACTCTTCCTAAAAAGTTCCAGATGCTCACGAGCGACACGAAGGTGCTCACGGTTCGAGTCGGATAGCCTAATGACTCACCAATCTGGCCAAGATTGTCGATTGCCGTCAAGCTGCACCCATAGCCACAGAACGTTGCCAGAAACAGAATCAACATGTCCACACTTAGCAGTGCTTGTAAGATGGTGTAATCTTCACCCCTATCCGGTTTCTTGAAAATTTGTGCAAAACTTGAAACCTTGGGCTTCTCTGCTAATGGGATTGGAGAAGATTGTGGCGATTGTACTGGGTTTGATTCTTTGATGGGATTTGGGTTCTCCACTGTAATCTGATTAGGGGGACTAATTGGCTGTTTCTTGAGGCTCCATGAAATGTACTCTTCCCTAATCGCAATAGCAACTGGAATGAAGAGCAAGAGGATAACCACTGCTGCACCCACCGAGTACTCGACATGGGAGAAAGAAACAAATTTCTGAGCTATGTTTAAGGCCATGAGTAACAGAGCCATCGCAAGCGCAACATAGAGGTACTCGTACAACACTTTTACCTCATTTGGGTGCCTGGAAACCTTCATCGTCCGGATCGTGTACACAAAGATGATTGAAACAACGGCAGGGAGCCATCCGATGAGGAGAATTAGGGATTTGGAATCAGATCCATAGATGGCAAGATAGAGCTGTGCCATGATGGCTCCACTGAGACCAACAAACCCCTTCAAGAGGCCTAACATAATGCCTCGGCTCTCCGGGAAGTTCTTGACGCAGGTGACGAGCGCACCGGTGTTGGCGAAATTCTGAGAATTGGCTCCGATACAGATGTATAGACACATCTGCCAGACTGCGGGTTTGGCAATCTTACCAGTGATTGCAAGCCAGATCATGAAGTAGCCTACAAAGTTCATGGCGGAGCCGATTAAGAGGACGAACCAAGGTGGGGTCACCTCGGCAATCAGTCCGGAGAGGACGCCCACATTTGCACCAAGATCCTTGAAGAAGCCTATCAGATTGATGGTCGTTTGATCATACCCGAGAGTCGATTTTACCACTTTGGAATAGATACCATAAAGGTAAGTCGCACCAGCACCGGCCATGATCAAGAAGGATGCAAACATCATGAACCATCGCCCTCTAAGCACTTGAACCGCAAAACCACACATTCCTCCACCACCGCCACCACCACCACTCATGGCTGTTTCTACCATCTCTCTTCTTTCTTACTGCATCTGAATCAATTGGACTTTCTGACGGATAGAGACTCGGTGCAGACGATTTGCGTCCCCTTGTGACTTGTTATGTGTCAGCTTTAAATTGAAAAATGGGGATAGAAGAAGAAGAAGATAGATATTCGTGTGGGTAATTAGGGAGAGGACTAGCTGAAATATCGGCGCGGCGTCGCCAACATGATAGGGAAAGGGAACCAAAATGGGCTATTAATAAGGCAAAGCTCTTACCGAGGCTTTTTGGGTAGCCAAGTGTGAGTAGGGCAGTGGACTAAATTTAGAACGGATGCCAATAAGCCAATTTAAATTTATAAACGTGCTGGAAGAAGAAGAAAATATATCCGTGAAGGTTAACCGGCCAACTGGCCAAGGCAGTCAAGTGAGCCCATTTCAAATCCTTATCTTTAGATTGGATGATGACCTCATCTAGTCAGTCAGCCTGTTTGGTTTTGAGCGGGGTCGGAAGTGCCGTGCCTTCGCTTCCCAACACATACTAGCCCATTGGGCAATGGAACATGGGGTATCCAAATTTGGAACTCCAGATACAGAGGGACACCAAGTAATATGCGATCCGATCCATTAACCCACTTTTTGGTTTTGGATTTGGATTTGGATTAGCATTATAACGTGTATCTATGTTGAAACAGAATACAGATGGGCCGTAGTGTTGGCATCTTGTTTGCCCATTTTATATGTAAATGTTCATTTGGAAATATCTCAACAATGTGATTCCAAACTAACTCGAGGATTCGATTGTATATTGTCGGCAGCGCAATCAGCTAGAGCACGATGTGCACCAAGACACATGGGTGATGGGGCCAACCAAAGAGAGTATGTGGTGGGCCCCATGTTATCTGTTTTGGTGCACATCGTTGTTGTAGTTGATTGTGCTGCAGACCATGTGAACTCGGAGGATTCTTAGACTCCGCAGTCGCTGTCATGACTTGAGTTGGGCTCTATCTTCTACAACAAAGATTCAAAATACAGCCCCACACCAAGACACATTGGTGTAGGGTCCCCCGGGTGAATATTTCGTGAGTCCACACCAAAATGTGTCTTTGTGGAGGGCCGTACATATTTTGAACCTTTGCCACGGATGATAGAACCCCTACAGAAGCTATAGAAACTCTTGAGCATCTAGGCTGCGTTTTTTTTTGGGTAGAAAAACATACTATTTTATAAAATTATACTAAGTTCATTACAATCCTTTGTTATAAATTTCGCTATTCTATATGAACACGGAACTATCCAAAAAAGCCTAGTTTGTACCATTAAACTAATTTTAGCGATAGCGTCAGTTACTATATTTGCTTCTCGTTTAATATAATTGACTTCAACCTCCTGAAACCTGCCCATCAACTGATGTAGTTTCCGTATCAGCGATCCAGATTGCCATGGATATCCACCTTCTATTTCCAAAAACTGAGTTCCCCCTACTTAAAGCTAGCTATTCTAGTGCCTATTAACATAGCCATCAATTCATTTTTGAACACATCACAACAAGATAAACGTCTAGAAAAAAAACATTTGAGAACATGCCTGACTGAAAAATAAGCCTACTTTTATCAGGCATGGGTGTCTCAATACATAGCTTACACATATTCTTCTGACGTTCACAATCTATCTCAATCATCAAACCTACCTTCACCATTACATATTCTTCTGATGTTCACAATCTATCTCAATCATCAAACCTACCTTCACCATTACCAACTGCATCGGTATTATTATTATTATTATTGATACCATTGTTACATTCTTGCTTCACTTCCACCTTGTTTCTATACCAGGAGGCACAAACCGAGTATAGCCCAATATTCAGCACACTCATCCCAGATAATATCCAGTAAAAGTAATTCAAGTTGTCATTGGCCAACCACCCTCTGCTTGCCTTGTTCATCACTTCCACCACCACAGAGCTCAAGAAGAAGTGAAGAACCCAATTGCAGTTGAAAACCATGAAATGGCTGTGCCCATGACTTCATTCCTGATGAACTCTCTTCATAAAAAAAACTGTAAGATCCCAACCACTGTAAATGCATCGGCTGCTCCAATTATGATATACTGGATACTTAACCAGAAGACACTCATGGGTAAGGGCTCCTTAGAGTCTACCATGTTATATCGAGTTGAAACTGACTTTCGCCTTGTCTCGACCAAGCCAGCGACTGCCATGGAGATTGCTGAGAGCACAAGCCCGATTCCAATTCTTTGTAGAGATCGAATCCCGGTAGGTATTCCTGTGATCTTTCGAGCAAGTGGAATAAAGATACGGTCATATACTGGGATAAGTATGCAGATAAACACTATGGGGATCACAGGTAGTGAAGGTGCAGGAACTTTGAAGCCAAAGAGCCTTGTATCCATGGTCATACTTTGATGGATAGAAAAGGTTTGGACTTGAGCTAAACAAGTATTAATGAAGGCGGTGCTGATGATGATGGGAACCATACAAAGGAGAACTTTTGTTTCTTCCACTTGGGTCACTGTACATATGTTCCATGGTCGAGGCAAGTTGGATGAAGAACCGCTGAAGCTAGTCGTCACAACTGCCGCCCGATCCAAGAATCTGTAAAGGGTCATGGTGTAACTAAGAACTGGATTTCGATAATGCCCAAAATATTGAATCAAGCCATGTAATATTCGTACTCATATTTCATACCTAAATTGATCAGTTCTCTCACTACAAAAAAAGGGACTTTTAGCGGCGGACCAAGACCTTGGTCCGCCGCTAAAAGTCATACCGAACGACGCCTGTCCGTCGCTGATTCGTCAGTCGCTGATTCTTTCAGCGGCGGTCTTTTTACTTTTAGCGGCGGTCTTTGTCCGCCGCTAAAAGTCACTTTTTTTCTTTAATTTTTTTCACCCAAATCGACCCATGTTTTTCTTTTAATTACAATCGCACCCCACCCAAACAAAATTTCTATTACCCACCTCACGTTTTTCTTTTAATTACAACCGCACCCCACCTAAACCAAATTTCTATTAACACCCCCCACGAACAAACCACCCATCTCCCCCCCCCCTCTCACACACACACTTACTTTCCATTACAATAAAAATAAAAAAAATTAATTTGCATTTTGAAAAAGAACATTAATTTGAAACTTACACTTTCCATTACAATATTAGTACCAAGCCACAAAAAAAAAACTGTTTCATGACATTTGATGGTTCAAAATTCATCTACAAACCTTATAAAAAAAAACAGAAAAAAAAAAAATTTGCTCACAACCATGATTTGATGCTTCAAAATCCATCTCCAAACCTTCAAGCTCCACTGTGAAAATAGTCATCTCCAAACCTTCAAATTCATCTACATAAGTATGATTGCGAAAGTCAAAACATGTCTGTTATTTTACCATCAAAATTTCTACTTTGTATAGTTGATACAGAATGAAAGTATCATGAGGTTTATACCTGGATGGAATGGGAGAATATAAGGAATTATCCATATCTCCGGCGGCAATGGATTATTTCCGGACCATTCAAAAGCTCCAAGAACCTGTTATTATAAAAGAACACAAGTCACATAAAATCCCTGAAGAACTTGTAGAAAATCGATTTGCTATTTAAAACAACAACGAGCACTATATGAAAAGAGAAGCACTGATGTTTGTTTCCTGATAAAAGACTTACAAACCAATGATATATTTGTCAAAAGGATCAGCAGGTACTGATTTGGTATGAACACTACAACTTCTCATTGTTGTGTTCTTAGGAATTCCTACACAAGTATCAAAAGGCAAAATTTCCATTAATGGGCAATAAACACAGTTACCACCATATCTTATTTTATTCCTTCAACATACATTCCCTCATACTTTCCCTTTTTTTGGTTAATTCCTCATACCTTCCCTGGACATTCATGTAACATGACTAGGCCATCTAACGTAGAAGAATCAGAAGGAACAAAACCAACAGAGATAGATCATAGATCTCATGACACAAATGACACAGCACCAAACACAGGTCATAACTCTGTTTTAAAATAGTATTCAGTTTACTTAGAAAAGGTGAGATACACAATTTAATGATAAAATATTTTTCAGGAAAATGAAAGTGCTGTAACTAGAGAAGAGGGAATTGCTCTTGCACAAGATCTCAGATGTCAATACCTTGAATGTAGTGCTAAAACTCGAGAAAAGCAGGCCAAAGCAAAGCCAATTAAAATTTATCACACGTTAAAAGTTGAAACTTTCAATGTTGTAGTTTGCTTTTATCAAACCTATGAAACCCTCCAGTTGGTGCAACAGGGAAAATGAATGCTCATTCATTGTGGGCCATAATAGTTTCTTCAAACTCATAGCCATGGTAATCAAATTTGGCATTGAATCGATCCAAACCTGTCTAAGAGGTAAGATAATTTTTTAACTTCATCCATTTTAGAGAAGAACAATTACATGCCAAAGTTATCATGGTTCATTCTATGAGCAAATTACTAGCAGATATACTTTTAAATGCTTACCACAGCTGGAAAAGCACCTATTGCTTGTAAGACTGTACGCATAAACAATAGGGGAAGAGGAATCTGCTCAACTTGTGAGAAAGGTACTTGATCAGCAAAGAATTAAATAACAAAATTCAGAAGCCAGGGTAAATAGAAATGAATAGGCTTTGTGAGGTCCCTACCAGCTGATTCAAGACCTTTGCTCAAAGTAAATACTTCCCGTTGCTCAAAGCAAGCATTGCACGCATCTGTGACCTGCATATAGAATAACATTTACTTGTTGAACAACTTGTAGTGAATAACATGTATCCATCCACATGCCTTCTTCAACGGTATCCCATCTTTGTGAGGATCAATCCCATGAATAGCAATTAGTACTTCAGTAGGAGAAACCACCTGATCAGAATGAGACAATCCCTGCATAAAAATACTTAAAAAGTCACAGCACTGGACAAATTAAAACAAAAACCTCAATAACTGCATCAAAAATTATTTGATTAAAACAAAAATGTAAATTATTGCTTCATCAAAAAATTTATTTTAATAATTTTTTTTCATTTACCCCAGGTCCTTCACTTATTGGCCACTATAGGAAATGGGGTTCGCAGTAAAAACTAAAAAGGACATAAGCTGAAATTTGTTCCTCAAAGAAAGAAAGTAGGTCCCAAGAGCACTAATATGACCACAACCATAATTTTCACATTTATACCCAATGTTGTACTACAAACTCAAACCTATATTCTCAGATTAAGAGCATGAGGATGTTCATTCACTCATTAAAAACAGATTTCTTATGCTGTGAATCGGGCGTTTTTAGTGAATGCACCAATCACAAAACCCCTTTGCCATACTCAAAGCGTGTTAAAAAAAACTAGTTCATCACTGTAATGCAAGACCTGGGTTTATCTATTCACAAGAGCCAGAATCAAACGAATGGTGTTCAGTAATAATGTGATCATCCGTGAGCAAATTCAAAGCTATGACAAAATTAGCTTCCATGCATACCTGCCCAATTTGGCATCCATTGCAATTGAAAGGAACCACATCAGAGCACAGACCACCACCAGCAAATAGACAAATGTTAACCCCTTTCTGCATCCAGCCGCTTTCTTCCCTAGATCCCTCCTTGGCAAGTTGCATTCATCACACACACAGGGAAACATTCCCAACCGGTCTGGTAAAGCATCCTTGGTGCAGCAGCATCTAAACATTACCCCGGCCTTGAATTGGATGCCATAAGGAGATAAATGAAGATTGCTCTTCGACCTATTCTCTCCATGGAAGGGAAAAGGATACTCTGCGGCTGATGCAGGACAAGCAGGGATAGAACCCAATATATATTGGAGTCTTGAATAGGATGCTTGGAATTCTCCTGGGACAAGATATGAACATAATGATGAAATTAAAGGAAACTCTATTCTTGATAGCTAAAATGACAACAGAACTGCTGCAAGACCTGCTGCACCTCTCCTTAGAACAAATCAGAGGTCAAAAGTACTTGTCTCACCAAGTCTACATGGGAACAAGCTAAAGATATCAGGAGAAGCCCAAGCATTAACATGATTAAAGGATTGCAGTAAGTAAATTAGATTATCTATCTGTTTACACCCTATATAACCGACGAATAAGAGAAGGACACGTGGTGCCTAGGTGGCTTGGTTAGGCCACGACCCGTAGACTTTGAAGGGTTAAGCCGACCACGTCAGCACGCATACAGAAGAATGCGGTTCGAGCCACGCAAGCCAATACGACAAAACCACAAATATCAGAAGATCGTGCCATCGGCCGTTCAAGAATAGAATTATTTTTAGATCATGGCCGGGCGGTTATCACTTTGAGACAGAGAACTGAAGATAACCAACCGCCATGAAGATCGTGCGAGAGTAGGAAGTTGAGCAACCGTCAAGAGGCGGCTATAAAAGACCCCAATTCGAAGAGCTCAGGGACACAATCCACACAACCGCAACCGGTTATTATATTATTTTGATCATCCGTGATCCTTTATCCCCTCTAATACAGACGGATAAACTAGGACTTCTCTCACTGCTTCCAGTCGCAGTGACATCTCCGACCCCTCTTTACTCCGATTAACACCAGAATCCTGCCACCGGAGAGTAAGTTGAGGCCGCCCCTGACTCGCAGTTCTGTCTTTACAGAATCCCGAGCAGCCGGTCCCGAGACTCGCTCTGTTCACGCCAGGTGACTCGTGTATTTTCGGGTAAGCAGCAATCCGAGGTGAACCTCCTGAATTGGCTTTGCTAGCAGCCGCCCCCTTCCTCCTGCTCTTATACCCGATCACGGCTATAAGACCAGGACAGGCCGGTCCTGCGAGCCCTGTCGATTTTCTTTTGTACTTTTTGTTTCCATTTTGAGGATTATCTGTTGTCGCTTTCGGCTATTCGGCCGATTTATTAATAAAGGATTTGTGTGCCGTTAGTTGCTTTCGCTTTCAAACACTTACAAGAACCCGAAACGAAGACCGAACCCCTAGTCTTCATACCATCGCTTGACCGATTTTATTACAGGTGACTTGCAGTACGACTGAACCGATCCCGGTTCAGATTCGGAACAGGTGCCCGGGGTCAGGAATCGACTCGAAAATCATTGTATCAAACGATACTGGCACGCCCGCGTAGAGACACATCACCACCACAGACACGTGTCCACACCGGCCCATTTTTGGAGCAACATCCCTTTTTGGCACGCCCGGTGGGACCATTAGTCTTTGAAAGAGCACTAATGGCGGCAAGAAGAAGTACTCGGCATGCTGAAAATGCAGCGCCAGATGAACCTGCCGAATCTCAGGTAAATCCTCTTTATGCTCCAGAGGTCCCGGAAGAAGGACCTTCGAGTTCTCAGCCGGACCTTAATGAGCGACTTATTCAGGCCATACAAGGTCTCAGCCAACAAATGGCAGGCTTTGGCCAAGGTATTAACAAAATTTCTTCTGATAATGGTAGAATCCTAGCGGTTTTACAGGAAGGTTTCTCTACAATGGCAAGACCGGTCATGATGACCGAACGAGCCGAAACATCGGCTGCTGGGTCAAATGCTCACGAAAGGATAAATATCCCAGAGCAGCCACCGATCATGAACCTAGGTGTAAACGGCCGAAACGAACAGGCCAACACCGCCGCTTTTAGGGGAGAAATACCTCCTGCTGTCCCAGTTCATCTCAATGTGCCTCCGATTGAGGTGCGACCCATGGGACAAAGGGAAGCACAGGAGAACCATAGAGAAGATATCGGGGTAAGAAATATGGCCGTAAACCGTAATTACATCCAAAATGTAATTCAAGAAATGATCGGAGATCAATATCACCGACGAATGACTAGGCCAGTTTATAGGAAACCTTACCCAGGCTGGATTGACCAACAATTTGAATTCCCTAGGGGATACAAAATTCCCGAATTCACTTTGTTTTCAGGAGAAGGTCAACAATCTACCATTGAACACATTGGCCGATTTACGGTTCAATGTGGAGAAGCATCCGGTAATGATTTCCTTAGACTTAGACTATTTGGAAATTCATTGACCGGACAGGCCTTTACATGGTATATTACTTTACCGGCCAATTCAGTTACAAATTGGGGAATGATGGAAGAGAAATTCCACTCCCAATTTTATCGTACGGAGCCCGAAGTGACCATGGTTGATCTTGCTCGGTTAAGACAACAACCAGGGGAATCGGCCGATAAATATATTGCTCGCTTTAAATATATGAAAAACAAATGCCGAATTCTTTTACCAGAATCAGAATTTGCAAATTTGGCTTTAAATGGACTACACTTTGAATTCCGAAAGAAATTCGAAGGTGAACAGTTCGAAGACTTATTTGAGTTGTCGGCCAGAGCCACCAAATACGAGTGGCTATTACAGGAAGACAACGAAAAGAAAGTCTCGTCTTACGGGTCTTATTTCAAGGACCCGAACTTTGAATACGGAGTTGTAGAAGTCGTGGGAAAACAATCAATCACCTGCCCGATTCTTATCCGAAAAACCAAGGATACAGAAGCAACAAAGGAGACGAGTACTTTTAGCCGAAATTATTCCTTTGACATAAATAAGACGGCTGAAGTATTTGAATACCTCTTGAAACAAGGATTCTTCAGACTAACCAAAGACCATCCTTTTATCCCAGCCAATGTGGCGGCCAAGGGTAAAGCTTGTAAATGGCACGGGGTAAAAACTCATGAAACTAATGAATGTACTGTGCTTCGTAATGTGATACAGGAGAATATTGATAAAGGGCTCCTGAAGTTTGCAGAAACCGACAAAGAAAAGATGCAGGTCGACACACAACCATTCCCTAAAGAGGTGTCGGCAAATATGGTTACCATCGGGTTGCCAAAACGCACTCCAGCAGTTAAGATCGACCTGGATGGATCTTCCTCAGGGAAATGGGGGAAAACAGCACAACCAGTGCAAAACCAGGTGAATTTACGACCAAGAAACCATTGGAGGTATCCACCTACACAAGGACGGTCATGGCATCAAGAGAGGAAAGGTGAAATCTGGGGTGAATGGTGGCATAAGCCCAGACGCGAACCCAGAATAGAAGAAGACAGGAAACCAGAGCTCAATGAGAAAACAACAAAGAAATTGGTTTTGGTTCCTTCTGAATTGTCTTCCAATCAAGCTGCAACCAAAAAGCGACCGGAAACGGTTGCTAAATCCTCAGAGGAATCTTCCGTTAATAAAGATACATCATGCAAGATTCCGGAGAAAATAGAAATGTCACCAGGCCTCCTTTGCCAAGACTGCAAGCAAAAAGTGATAGCAGAGTACCGGTATTCCCAATACAAAGGGAAATCAGTCAAGTATGAAGATGCACGCCACACTCAGGGGGGCAAGAGATCCTTGTACTTAACTTCTGGTAGACAAGTAGGCTCGCCGACAAGGACGGCAGCCACCTATAGCTCCGCTAGGGATAGCGGCTACATGACTTACGAGCAATACAGGATGGTAAACGGGGTCAAACCCAGGATGGTAAAACCACCTATTATGCAGGATGGTCACTGGAAAAGATTGACTCATCCTAAATTTCCTTTTCATGCGCAGGCAAGTATCGCAGAACTGACCAGAACGCAGAAGCGACGCTGGCAGCGACAGCAAGCTAAGAGACGATACCAGGAACAGAGTACTGGATCATCCGAGCCATATTGGTCGTCTAGGTTTGTTGCCAAAAGACGCATTCCGAAGCCACAAAGGCTCAAAAAGAGCCCGCCTGATTCACCAATCCTTCCAGATACTACGCCCGAACACGATTCCAATGCAGTGACCGAAAGGTTGGTTTCGGACGAGGAATTGACGGACAATTTCGCCGGAGGAGAAGGAGAACAATTGTTGGTTGAACAAATGTTAACAGAGTACAGTAGGATCTCAACTCCTTCTACGGTAGAAATAACAGAGGAATTGACGCTCGAAACTCCCAAAGACGAGATCAGTGAGTCACTGAGTCAACCTCCTTTGAGTGCGGATGCATCAATCGCCGAAATCTGTTTCGGTCGGATGCCCCCGATACCACTTGACTGTCATATGGTTCTCACTTTACCTATGACTTTTGGGGCCAGCATGGAGTTACCACGGTTAGAGGAGATCCAGGAGGAGGAAGACCCAGTAGCTTTGTATGTGATTGATCCAGAGCATCTCGAAGAAGAGAAAAAAGACCAGAAACCGACCGATGGTGACAAAATCGGTATGGTGGGAGAGGTATGTTTCGTTGAACCATCTTTAACCATGACTCAACATCTGAAACCTTTATTTATAAAGGCACACATGAACGGGATCCCTATCAATAGAATTCTAATTGATAATGGGGCAGCAATAAATTTCATCCCAATCTCTACATTGAAGAAATTAGGTAAGTCTTATTCGGATTTAATTTCTTCCGAGATCACCGTCACTAACTTTGCAGGAGGTATTACAGGAACTAGAGGAATCCTCCCAATCGAACTAACGGTTGGGACACGGCAGTCTCTTACGGCATTCTTCATAATTGAATCATCCGCCGGATACAACGCATTGCTGGGAAGAGATTGGATTCATTCAAACAAATGTGTACCATCTTCTTTGCATCAATCGTTGCTGTTTTGGAAGGATGGCAAGACCGAAGAAGTAAAAGCCGACCAGCGGCCATTTGCCGTGGACTCCAATGCCGCACATGCATCCCTTTATAACGAAGGGGTAAAACCAATTTCATTTAGTGGATATGACAAGAATGGGCAGCCGATCACTTCAAGTTCGGCTATACTACAAACGGCGCAACTACAGATTAAAGAAGTAGCCGCAGTCGCCGAACTCAAAGAACAACCAAATGATGGTTAAACCATCAGAAGTCGCAGAAGCCGTCTTAAGAAAGATGACGGCTTACATGCAGGAGGAAAAGATAGGGAAGTTGCAGCAGGAACAAGAATGGCTGGAAAACGGCGAGATAATGATAAACTCGGCCGAATTCATTAATGAACAAGAAGATGAAAGGATACAAGACCGGAATGAGATTACTCTCGCCGACCTGCAAGCAGCACCAGCCAAATTAGAAGACCTGAAAGTAGATACCCAAGATCCATTGGAAGAAATCAACCTGGGGACAGAAGCGGAACAGAAGCCTGTTTTCATAAGTAAGTTACTACCACCTTCGGTCAGACAAGAAATGAGACGATTGTTAGCCGAATATTCAGATTGTTTCGCTTGGACTTACCAAGAGATGCCAGGATTGGACCGGAAAATGGTAGAACACAGGCTTCCTATCAAACCAGAATTTAAACCATTCAGACAACCTTCAAGGAGGATGGGTGACGACGTGGTATGTAAAGTGAAGGTTGAAATAGAACGGCTTTTATCAGCCGGGTTTATTAGGCCGATACGATATGCCGAGTGGCTTTCAAACGTTGTACCCGTAATTAAAAAGAATGGTCAAATTAGGGTATGTATTGATTTCCGCAATCTGAATTCTGCAACGCCCAAGGACAAATATCCAATGCCGATCGCAGACCTCTTAGTTGATAATGCATCACGGCATAAGTTTTTGTCATTTATGGACGTCCACTCCGGATATAATCAAATCTTTATTGCCGAAGAAGATGTAGCTAAAACGGCGTTTCGATGCCCAGGAGCATTAGGAACTTATTGTTGGGTGGTTATGCCGTTCGGATTAAAGAATGCTGGCGCAACCTATCAAAGGGCAATGAATCTTATCTTCCATGACATGATCGGTCAAATACTTGAGGTATATATTGACGATGTTGTGATAAAGTCTCAGACCGAAATGGACCACTTGCAACATTTAAAGCAGGTTTTTGAACGACTTCGTAAGTACAGCTTGAAAATGAATCCATTAAAGTGTGCTTTTGGTGTATCGGCCGGAAATTTCCTAGGCTTTCTCGTACACCAGAGAGGAATTGAGGTCGATAAAAATAAGGCAAAATCGGTCATAGAAGCCAAGCCACAAGCCAATAAGAAACAGCTACAAAGGTTGCTCGGCCAGGTGAATTTTTTGAGAAGATTCATTTCAAACCTGGCCGGGAAGATCAGGGTCCTATCCCCATTATTGAAAATCAAGAATACTGAAGAGTTTATCTGGAATGAGGACCATCAAGCTGCTTTTGAAGGCATCAAACAGTATTTGGCAACCCCACCGGTTTTGGTGCCACCTTCAAAAGAACGGCCGCTAAAACTTTATATAGCGGCTGCGAGCGATTCAATTGGAGTCTTGTTGGCCCAAGAAAATGATCAAGGATATGAGCAGGCTATTTATTATCTCAGTAGATTCCTGACTCCAGTGGAAGAAAGGTACACTAATCTAGAGAAGTTGTGTCTCACACTCTATTATGCAGCTACCAAATTACGACATTATCTCCCGTCGGCCAAAGAAATTTTCGTCATAGCAGCCACTGACGTGGTCAAGTACATGCTCACTCGGCCTACAGTGAGTGGTAGACTCGGAAAATGGACCCTGACTCTGATGGAGTTCGACTTCAAATATGTACCGCAGAAAGCGGTAAAAGGACAAGCATTGGCCGATTTTTTGGCCGATCATCCATCTAGTGTGCAGGAAAAAGAATCGGATATCCCAGTATTTCATGCCAGTTTTTGCTATGCCGAATTCCAACCATGGACACTGGAATTTGATGGTTCAAAAACAGAGTTTGCTTCTGGGATCGGAGTAGTAATAACTTCACCCACTGGTGACAAGCACGAACATGCATTTCAGCTTGAAGAATTATCCACAAACAATCAGGCAGAGTTCGAAGCTACAATTATAGGGTTGGAAATTCTATGGGAAATGGGTGCTCGAGCGGTTAATATTGTTGGGGATTCCCAACTCGTCTTGAAGCAAATGGAGGGCATATATAACTGCAATAGCGAGTCATTAGTACTGTTGCTACGAAGGGCGAGATTCTTGGCCCAGCAGTTCAATAGAATTGAATTCGAACATCGGTCAAGGAAGGAAAACTATCAAGCTAATGAACTGGCCCAGTTGGCATCTGGACTCAGACTGCGCGATTCAGTTAGAACGGTGACCATACAATCTCTCCCCAACTCCGAGAAAAGACCATTTCTGGTGGATTCACTAGCATGTTGCAACCAGACAATAAGACAAGATTGGAGAGGTGAGATCTGGGGATATCTTAAAGATCCTACTATAAAGACTAGCAGATCGACCAAAAGGAAAGCTGCCAACTATTTTATTCTGGGCGATGAGTTATATAAAAAGAGTATTGAGGACATCCCACTTAGATGTGTCAACCCAACAGAAGCCATGTTAATAATGGCCGAAGTACACGAAGGGATTTGTGGCGCACACCAAGCAGGAGTCAAGATGCGATGGTTATTACGTTGGCATGGTTATTACTGGCCGTCAATCTTGAAAGATTGTCAGATGTTCGCTGCAGGATGTCAGGAATGTCAGAAACATGGACCAGTTCAGAGGGTGCCGGAATTCGAATTGCAAACCATAGTCAAGCCATGGCCCTTCAGAGGTTGGGCAATGGATTTAATTGGAAAAATGTATCCTCCTTCGACCGGTCTACACAACTTCATCATAGTAGCCACTGATTACTTCACCAAATGGGTAGAAGCCAAACCTTTGAAAAAAGTGGAACAATCGGATGTGATTGAGTTTATCAGGGAACAGATAATTCACAGATACGGTATCCCCGAAACCATTACGACCGATTCAGGTACCGTTTTTGTAGGACAAGAAGTGACTGAATTTGCCAAAACATATGGCATCAGAATGATTCAATCTACACCCTATTACGCACAGGCAAATGGACAAGCTGAAGCAACGAATAAGGTGTTGAAAAATATCCTAAGAAAGATGATTGAGGATAAGCCAAGAAGTTGGCATAAACTCTTATCTGAAGCATTGTGGGCGTATCGAATGTCTTACAAGACGTCTATTGGAACTACCCCTTTTGCCTTAACCTTCGGTCATGAGGCAGTTATTCCGGCCGAAATCACGGTCAAATCGTTAAGAGTGGCTATTCAGAATAATTTCACTCCCAAGGATTACACGGAAGCAATGTTAGTTGAATTAGAAGACTTGGGAGAGATGAGGAGGCTAGCCCTGGATCGGCAGAGAGCCCTCAAGCAAAGGATTGCAAGATCCTATAATCGCCGAGTAAAACACAAATCATTCGCTCAAGGAGATTTAGTGTGGAAAACCCTGCTGCCAATAGGGAAAAAAGATTCTTTGTATGGAAAATGGTCCCCCACGTGGGAAGGACCATTACAAGTCAGCAAGGTATTGCCCGGGGGGCATACCATATACAGTCATTGGATGGCCAAGAAAAGAAGATTATCAACGGCCAGTTTTTGAAACGGTACTTTCCCACTCTATGGGAAAGCCGCGAAATCAATAACCAACCTGAGGAAAATCGGGAATAAAATAAAATATCTACTGTTCGGTACCTGCAACGCCAAATAAATGGCATTGTCAAATCGAGGAGCCGACATACAGTGCGGATTAGACTAAAATAGGAAATCTCTTCGAGATCCGCTCAGACCCATTGATCTTCTTTCTAACGATCGGTCTATAAATACTAAGGCAATGCTCGCCATTCTTTCAAGAAAGGGAAGAAGAGAAGAAATGGCAAAAGATCAAGAGCCGACGACGGAGACAATCGGAGAAGAAGAAGTCAACAAAGCCGATGACTTCATGAGAATGGGCGGGATCGGAAAAGGCGACTCTACTCTCGCTGACCCCATCACGGTAGGTGTTCTCCCACCGAGTTCTGGGTAGAGACGAGAGTTCTCTCCTCCGACCAGCATTTACGCCGGTCGGAGTAGTCGCCATCCCCCCCTCTTTCTTCTTGCCCCTTTGATTAAATTGGCCCTCACTAACACCGTCTATGGTTGGAGTGCGGAGCAATTTCAGGGGCATATCGGCCCCGGTTGTATTATCAGACCCCGGCTGATACATCTGGCCTTGATTGTATGAAAGAGCCAGAAGAGCTCGGCTTTGGTTGTATGAAAGATCAATGTTGAAATAAAAACATTCTTATTTTGTTTTTTAAGTTCTAATCTTTCTATGACGAGCAGTAGATATGAAATAAAACGAGTATGTTACGCATCCAAAAAGCATGCAAAAAACTACCGTTTAATAAAAAGCCGAGAAGTCGGCTGAATAAAGTTTAAAATGCCAGCCATATGGCATTATCATAAAAAAGTGAATACCGAACAAACGGTATGATTGTTTAGAAAAGGTTTTATAACCTTACCTTTCGAACCAAGTTTTAAATCGGGCATGATCATACTTCGCCCGCTCCAATAATAACTGCATCTCAGCTCGACGCACCTCCACCTCCCTTTCATCCCTCATGTGCTCCTCCAAACGGTGCCGGCTCGATTCGATCAGCAGCATCTGAATCTGGATAGATTCTTTAAGATGATGTTCCTCAGATTGTAGCCGAGATAAGTCGTCCGGAGCAGTATCTGATGGGTCACCAGCAATAGAGCCCTGGCCAAGAGAATTTTTATGAAGAGACCACCTCAAAGTTTCCAACTGGCGATTATGACCATATACAGCACGAATTTCTTGACGAAAATCGGAACATCTCACGTTGACAGAACGGAGAAAGTCCATGGCTTCCCTTAGCTGCGGCACGGCACTATAAAAACCAAGCATGGACATCAGCCGATCTCCGGTTGAACGATCCCCGCGAGAATTCATCACTACGGCTCTGCATATCAACAATCGAACTTCTGACAATTGCTCGTCAGAAAGTTCTTCAGGCCGACGAAGAACAAAGGAGCGGAGTTCATTCCAACTGTCAAAATCCGAAAGAAATGCTGGACGAAGGTCATGAAATTCTGGAGATGAAAGACAACGGTCTACTTCCATGAAGCAAAATCTGACAAATCCGAAGCAAGTACCAGGGAGGGGTCTATAATTTTCTTCCTTGGCCATAGGAATTTTTGGCTCAGAAGGTAATTCACCAGAAGAAGAACCCGAGGAGGCGGCACCAGGAAAAGTGGATGGACCAGCTTCATCCACCATGCATGGGACCAGGATAGAAAGGAGCCGGCCTAGATGCACTAGGCGACGGATCGGTCGGAGGAGTGACAAATCGAGTTGAGGAACGGGATGGGGGACTAACATACTGAAACGCACGGGGAGGAGTCGGCATGGGAGTTGATCTACCACTACTTCCAGAATGAACTGGGGGCCCATGCTGAGGACGAGATAAATCGATATCTTCTTCCTCGTCCGAAGAATCGTCAGCCACGACGACGCGCTCACCCGGATGCTGAACTCGGAGTCTCAAACTGGAACGAGTAACGTAAGCACGACCGTCCGATACCTCACCAATCTTCCGTTTTTTCAAAGGCGACTGTTTGGAGGAAGGGTTGCTCCGACTGGCAGAAGCCTTGGAAGGTCGCTTCCAGTTAAAGGTGACCGACGCCTCGGCTTTCTTTTTCTTACTCTTCACATTGGAGGATCGAGGATCATCTAATAAAGAAAAAGAAAGTCAGACGCGACCGAATACAGAAGATCAATTTACAAGAACATAAAAGAAAGTTACCTGGGTAACGGGCCTCATAATACCCGCGGAGTTTGCCTATACTCGCTATATCGACCGCATTCGGTCGAAATAGCGCAGTATACGACTCTGCATCAAGCCGGACAAAGTCAGAGTAAAGCTGAGACCACCATCGGCGAAAGGAAGGTTCAACTGAGGATTCCCGGGGAAGAGGATAATTGCGGAAACGATCAGAAAGATCGCGGAACCGAGAAGTTGCTAATGACAGATAACTAGGACTCAAGACGGACCGAGAGCCTCCATTGGTAGATGAAAACACCACAAGAGGAATGCCTTGGCTATAACCAAACTGCCGACTGACGAAATGCGGCAGATATATTTCCACCCCTTCTCTTCTAGAAGTGGCAGGAGCATCTCGGTTATGCAAGCCAAAAGGAAGCTCTCGGGCAATAAGAAAACTGGCCGTAGCACGTCGGCGAGCCTCTGAAGAAGAATTGATGGCGGCATAAAGGGGAGACCCATGAAATTGGTCTAAAGAAAAGCGATGGAATAAAGGAGGATTATTTTCCTGTAGACCTACCAGGAAGAAATCAAGAACAGCCGTGAAAGACAATTGCATGGGCGTTGCGGTAAGCCAGCGACGGCCGGCATAATAATAATTAGGAAAAGGGTTGTCTACGGCTGTACAGAAAAAGCCGGGGAAGTATTCGTAAAACCAGAATTGTAAAAACCAAAGAGGGCCACTGGCAACCCCTAATCGGCCGAAGGACAGACTGTGTAAACCCCGGTAGACCTGGCTGAGAAAGAAAGGGGCTAGAGCCAAACGGCGACCATGGGCAAGGGCTACCGCAATACCGGCAAACTCCTTTACCATCTGAGCAGATGGTCCACAGCAGAAAAAATGGCAAAGAAAAAACAGCAAGAAAGAGCAATGCTCTTGAAGGGAAGGAGGACTATCGGTATTTGAAACTCGCTCAGCACGGACAAAGGTGCCGAAAGCAGAAGAAGCATGAGCGGTGTTAAAAACAGAAGATGAGAAAACGGACAGGGTAGAATCTATTTCTTCCCCAAGGACCGAAAGACCTGTGATGCAGCAAACATCCAACAGGGTTGGTGTCATAGGTCCATGAGAAAAAGAGAAGGTGTTGGAACCCCGACACCAGAAAAATGAGGCCACCCCAAGTAAAATAGGGTTGAAGGGAATGTAGAAGGTGGAATAGAAGATCATCTCCGCCAAACCTAGCCTAATCTAGGTCTCCATATAATAAGACCGTAACCGCTCAACCCATTTGTTCCACTCAGGGGAACACTTAGGCCAGGAGCGAGGAAGAGTAGTCAGACTACCCCACCTTACAGGATCAGAGGCGCCGATCAAGTGGTAGGAAGAGTGCAGGACTTTTGGAGCCTTTTCCGTATCTTCATCAGTGCATGGACCAAGAACAGGACCATCCTCACCATCAAGGAACAGATTCAAGTCATTAGGGTTGTCGTCCGCCATGATCGATATCAGAAACCAGAGAAGAAAAGCTCGAAGGAAGAAGAAGATGAAACGAAACAAGGAAACGTCTGCAGGAAGGAGAGCTCGTAATGATTCAAAATTTCGAGAAGGGCGTTGATAAGACTGCTGTCTTCCCGAAAAAGGTGTTGATAGTACGATCGCCTTCCCGAAGAAATCGAAACGGCGGCTCAATATCTTCTCGAATAAAGCGTTTTTAAGGGTAAAGATCATACGGACGAATCAAATTGAAAAGATGAACGTTGTCGAAAAAGGAGCCGATTCTGACGGCTAGGACAGTTGGCAAAATGGATTCCAAAAAAGAATTTAATTCATTAAATGCTTTACAAAGAAGTATTTAAAATGGCAGAATATATACGGTCAAAAGACTCTTGGGCAGACCGTCTTTCTTCAACCAAAGTGGACCGAAGCAGAGAGGAACCTCGAGCCAACTCTATCTCCGATTTCAGCTCATAGGAGATCTCGATGCACTGGCGGGTCTTCTCTTTCAGGGTGTCATCAATAGCGTTATTCGTACAAAGAAGTTCCTCCCGTTGATTTACAAGATCAGACCTCCTAGACTGAAACTCAGCAATTTGACGGTCGACCGCCGAAATATCATCATCAATGATGTTTATACGGTGGACCGTTTCAGTAAACTGATGATGACAAATCTCGCGCTCATTCCTCAACTGTTGCAAATGTTGATATCGGCCATCAACAGAATCGGCCGTATTACTCATTTCATGTAATTTGGCCGAAAGATGGTCAAAGACAACTTTATAGGGGTAAAGGAGAGTAAGTTGAGAGAACACCGATTTGACATCAGGAGATACAAAAGACAGATCCCGAAGCTGTGCAGCCAATGCCATCACACGGGTAAGAGTCTCTTCGGAAATACCAATTATTCCTGGAGAGAGGAGGCGAATAATCTCCGATCGGATACTCGTTGGAAATAAGGGCTCAGATGAACCATCCGATGAGAGAGTAGAACAGACATCGTTCAAGATAGTGTCCAATCGGCCATCACCAGGGAGTGATCCCGCAGCAAAAGAAGGAATAAGTGATGTACTCGAACTCCCCAAGTCAATAAGCGTTTGCTTCGACCGATCAATATCAACTTCCGCTGCTGTAACAGGAGAATTAGGAGGAATATCGGCCAAGGCAGAAGGGTCGGAAGGCCCGATAGAAATGGTAGACATTGCAATCCCAACTACTGGTAGGGCAGCACTCTGCTCATATCCAGGAGGTAAGTCGGGAGACGGACTTCTTTCTGGAGAAACCTCTCGAATGGATAAATGCTCCTGATCTTCAGGAAGTGCTAAAGGGGCTGCTGCAGCGACACTACCAGGAGAATCCAATGCTTCGGTAGGAACAGAGAAATTGGCCGAATCAAAAACAGACATAGGATCAACAACTAGATCCGAAGAGGATTCCATGACATTGGAAGAAAAAGCAGTTGGACCCGAGGAACTCGAAGCCTAGAAGAATGAGGTGTCAGAAAGAAAAAATAAAACTAAAAAGATGAGCAATAAAGATTCAGTACCTTCCGAGGACGCCGTCGTAGTGGGACGTCATCGGGATCCTCATCATCTTCATACGGGACAATTGAGAGAGGACATTCTGGTGACAACGCATCATCTTCGGCCAATTCCCCGGAAGGAGAAGCATGAGCCTCCAAGGTAAGAAACGGCGTTTCACCGGGTGACCGAATAGCTGAACTGATATCTTCTTGGACAGGTTCAGGCAAAAGTTCAAGTGGACTAGCCTCCAAAGCTAGAGGCAGAACTTTACCTAATGACAGAAAAATTGAGTGAACATCAAGCGGATCAGAAACAAGAAAGATAAGAATGTACCTTCTTGGATAGGTGAAACCAAAGGCTCAAACAGACCCAGTCTTTCCAGATAAAAATTGACCGAATAACAGCAGATGTTGCTCCACAAAGATTTCCACCAAACATGGAAATCATGGCGACATTCGTGACGACGAGGAAGAAAGGGAAGTCGAAAGTCAACGGCAGCAACTCTATAAGCATCTTCCATATCGGCAGCTTCGGCTACAGTGACAGACGGCCGATCAACAGATTTAGAATTGATTGTGAACAAACCATCCACATCAAATAAGGGAATCCTCTGTTCACATTGAAATTGCCGGCCGACACAATTGGGCAAGTATACTTCATACCCCGGTTTCTTGTTAATTGACTTCACAGCATAATTTAAATTTCGAGCCTTCAGAAAACTGGCCCAGATGAGATGCTGCTCATCAGTTATGTCATCCACCATTGAAAGGAAACCGGGAGAATTTGCGGAGACTTCAAAAGGAGGAGTAGGAAAATGATGAAGATTGAAAAAGAAACGGAAACATTCAGAAAAAGATAGAACAGCTGGAGTGGCAGCCAAACAGGCGTGGCCACCAAAATCAGAAGGCATGTTGGGAGTGATCGGTACTTGAGCATAAAACTGGGATGGAAAATAGTGATAAGCCCAAAATTGGAGGAACCACAATGGCCCCCCCAGGATTCTGAAGGGAGCCATGAACAAACTCTTGAAGTGAACGGTATAAAACCGATAAAAAGTAAGGAGCAAGGGCAACTTCATACTCACCCAGAATTAACTTGACCAATGAGTAATACTCTTTGGTAACTGCTTGAGCCTTGGAACAGAACACAAAGTTGCAGAAAAAATAAAGAAGAAAGTAGAAGTGTTCCACCTCATCTGCATAAGCTGGAGGCCGAAATTTGGCACAGTCCTTGATGTAGGACCGATAAGAAGAATGAATTGAAGTTGGTGGAGATTCGCTCTCTGACGGTGGAGGTTCATTCTCAGACAACACAATACCTTTTGGCCGAGAAGATCGTGCCTTCTTGAAAGCCCTGTTATTCTTCGTTGAAGGTTGCTTTCGTTTCTTTTCTACCTCTTTCCCTTTGTCACCCACTTCCATCGGAGGTAAATGCTGGTAATCCTTAAGGTCCGCCATACCGACCCGGATCTCATGACCAGTCGCGAAGAAACCAGTAATAAAGCAGACATCCATGATAGTAGGAGTCATCATTCCGCAGGGGAAATTGAAGGTGTTGGTATGAGTATTCTAGAATGAACTCATGGCGCAGAGAAGATCGCGATTGCAGGGAATAGAATGACAGGAAAAGATAATCATGTCATAAATACCTGTCTTACGCCAAACAACGGCAAAACGATCCTTCATGCGGTCAACCCAAGCTTTCCATTCAGGGTAAGCAGTCGGCCAATTTCGAAAGCGAAGAGGTAAATGGAGATTCTCTTCGTCAGTAAAGAGTAAAGGGCCCCTCACTTTCTCAGCCGGGGCCTCCAAAGGAGCATTACTGGCACAAATGAAGGGGCCTACAGATATCGAGTTGCCAAAAACTTCGACTGTAGAAGGATAGTATATGAGAGTGCCCGCCATTGAAGACAAAGAAGAAGAAAAGACAAACAGCCAAAAAGAAAGAGTAAAGTAAAATCTCGGCTGTGGTACTTTATAGAAGGTGAAATCCGAAAGTTTCATCATTACGATCGTAGGGAAACGGCGCGATCTTTTCACATCAAACGACGGACAAATTTTGAAAAAACCGAAAATACTTACTCATCACACCGGCCGATGACGGCGTCACAAGTAAGTAGGGGGGCAATGTTTACACCCTATATAACCGACGAATAAGAGAAGGACACGTGGTGCCTAGGTGGCTTGGTTAGGCCACGACCCGTAGACTTTGAAGGGTTAAGCCGACCATGTCAGCACGCATACAGAAGAATGCGGTTCGAGCCACGCAAGCCAATACGACAAAACCACAAATATCAGAAGATCGTGCCATCGGCCATTCAAGAATAGAATTATTTTTAGATCATGGCCGGGCGGTTATCACTTTGAGACAGAGAACTGAAGATAACCAACCGCCATGAAGATCGTGCGAGAGTAGGAAGTTGAGCAACCGTCAAGAGGCGGCTATTAAAGACCCCAATTCGAAGAGCTCAGGGACACAATCCACACAACCGCAACCGGTTATTATATTATTTTGATCATCCGTGATCCTTTATCCCCTCTAATACAGACGGATAAACTAGGACTTCTCTCATTGCTTCCAGTCGCAGTGACATCTCCGACCCCTCTTTACTCAGATTAACACCAGAATCCTGCCACCGGAGAGTAAGTTGAGGCCGCCCCTGACTCGCAGTTCTGTCTTTACAGAATCCCGAGCAGCCGGTCCCGAGACTCGCTCTGTTCACGCCAGGTGACTCGTGTATTTTCGGGTAAGCAGCAATCTGAGGTGAACCTCCTGAATTGGCTTTTCTAGCAGCCGCCCCCTTCCTCCTGCTCTTATACCCGATCACGGCTATAAGACCAAGACAGGCCGGTCCTGCGAGCCCTGTCGATTTTCTTTTGTACTTTTTGTTTCCATTTTGAGGATTATCTGTTGTCGCTTTCGGCTATTCGGCCGATTTATTAATAAAGGATTTGTGTGCCGTTAGTTGCTTTCGCTTTCAAACACTTACAAGAACCCGAAACGAAGACCGAACCCCTAGTCTTCATACCATCGCTTGACCGATTTTATTACAGGTGACTTGCAGTACGACTGAACCGATCCCGGTTCAGATTCGGAACAGGTGCCCGGGGTCAGGAATCGACTCGAAAATCATTGTATCAAACGATACTGGCACGCCCGCGTAGAGACACATCACCACCACAGACACGTGTCCACACCGGCCCATTTTTGGAGCAACACTATCCAACAGCAAAAACCATATGACAAAACCCGACTCAAAAGAACAAAATAAACATAAAAAGTAGTTGTTCCATTGAATTCAACCTTTCCTCTTCTTGCATGTGTTCCCCCATATATAGACTCATTCAGAAAAGGAATACACATTTAAGACATCGAGGCAATTAGGAAAGTGAAAGCTACCTTTAGCCATAGTTTTGGGAGCATTGCCTTCCCCACTTGCTGCCTTTGCATCATAAATATGGCCGCAATCAGAATTTTCAGCAATCAAGAAAAACGAAATTTGAACAGAAACCCTAAGTTACCATATCTTTCGTGATAATTCGAAAAGGAAAGAACCGCCTAGTAAATGGAGCTTCTGATCTTAAGAAGAAAAGCTAAATCATAGATCCGAACAGGGTTAAGCCTAAGAAATTAGAGAGAAATCAATAGCGAAAATGCGAGAAAGAAATGTACGGTTTCCCTTTTTTTTAATCTTTTGTAATCCTTTTCCTTTGTCAAAGTTTCTGCTTTGCGGAAGCTTCCGTTAATACCTTTCTTTGTCGACGACGGAAAACGTGAGCGTCGAGTTGAACGTTGCTGGAGCCTAAGAAATTTGTATGTTAAAGCATACAAATTTTACCGTAAAAATAGAAATCCCTGAACAGAGAATTAGAAAACAATTGAAAAGGTAGAGAAGATCTCTTACTGTCACCAGAGAAGACGCTCAACACCGATAAAGAATAGTCGCCGGAGAAGAAGCACGATACTTATGAAGAAGATGATCGTCGTTCAGTGCTGCCTAACACCGACGAAGAGGACAACTACAGTTAGGGTTGAGCGATATCTTGATATTGCGGAAGTCGTTGGAGAACAAAAAGACCAGTGGAGAGAGCTCAGATCCGGATGATCTAACTGCAATCTTCGACGAGAAGGAGCCGAGTTCGGAGGAGGTGAAGGAAGCTTTCGATCTATTTGATGGGAACAGTATTAGGGCAGAGCCGAGTGAGATGGAGAGCAGAAGGGCGGAGTCGCATGGGAGAATCATTATGGCGGAGTCGCATGGGAGAATCATTAGAGCGAGTGGGAAGGAGAGGAGATGGTTTTACGAGACAGAGAGCAGATTGGGGATAGAGAAGATCGGGAAAGGAGAGAGAAGGAAAGGAGAGCGTTTCGCGTGACAGAGAATAGATCGCGATGGAGAAGATCGGGAAAGGAAGGGGGGAAATTTTGCATGACTTTTAGCGGCGGTCATTAAAAGACCGCTGCTAAAGCTATACCGAACCCCGCCGCTAAATCCCTTTTTTTTCGTAGTGTCTGTAGCATTTCTGTTCCCATCCCCACTTCCTTTTCATCAACCTCATATAGCTTTTCTGATATATCTGGGACTGGAAGATTTCGGTTTCTAATGGCTGCAACACATAACTGGACACATGAATAAGCTTGCTTATTACTGGCCACTGCTGGCAGGTTGGCACTGATTCATGCTACTTGGTATCACATCGTTACAAGGGAAGGGTCTTAGTCTGGGGACATGACCTTGCACTGTCATGAGAGCGTAACCCTACAGAATCATCCTAATATAATTTAAATTAGGTCGTAAAACCAGTGTGAACTAGATCAAACCGAACGAATCAGTGAAAATTGAGTTCGAAATAATAGAAATGTGAACTGGAATATTCTATGTTCTATATATTTTAATCACATGTATGTTCATGATGTTTCTCGGTTTTATTGGATTGAACCATTGGTTGAACTAGACTAAACTCCTTATCGGCTTGATAAAAGGTCTTGTTTTCGAACAAGTGGATTCAGCAAACTAAAGCTAGAGGCCAGGGTGCGTACCAGTAGTTCAATGGATCCAAAGAGGATGCAAGTGTTCAATCTTGAAAAGTAGGTATCCGCCATGAATCCTCCAAAGAGGGCGAGCATGAAGGAAGTGCCCATGAAATTTGTGATGGTGTTGGCGGATTTAGCAATATTGAAGTTCATGAACCCGTGAAAGTAAGCCACCAAGCTAACTGCATTTGAGATGAATGCCATGTTCTCCAATCCCTCCGCAACTGGAAAAATTTCAACGTTAATTAAAACAATGACTCAGTTGAAGAAAGTTCCATTAAAGCTGGCGACAAAGATGCACGTATATTCATATTCTGGGCTTAGTTGGTTTTGATCATGGCAGTACTTGATTAAATTCCTTTTGAAAGAAAATGATTTTTCTATGTAACAGAGACACGTTCAGTGATTATGGGTGAACCAGTCTCTTTTCTAAATGCGCTTTTTTGCTTTAACTACAAGCTCATTTTAGAATGGACGTCAATGAAAACAGCTAGCACTTCCTTGTTTTTTAAGGTTCGAACTTGTCAAATTTTTTGAAACAGATTTGGTGCTGTTTTGTGTTGCTTTGTGAGGGCTGTCTAACCCAAAAGAGCATCCCACTCTCCCATCAAACGCATGAGTTGGGATGCTCTTTTGGGTTAGAAATTAACTAGTGCTTGTTGAGCCTCACGATCGTTAACAAAAAAAAAAAATTGCATTTTGTAAGAGAAGTTATATAAACAAAATGCTTATATATAAAAATAACACAAATTTCTTCTCATAGGCACAATTTTCAGAAGCAGCCCCATTCCTGCTTTACCAAAATGATTATTTTGAAGAAGCGATTTCACCAAAAATTAACTTTTAGAAATATTATCAAACACCTAAACGCTGGTGAAGAAGCATTCTTTGGTCTGGGACCGTAGGGCTCCCTTAGGACGTTGCAGCAATTAAATAAGGCCTTAGTGAAATTTTGTCATATTAAAGAACTTTGTCTATATCGAAAGAATCCAAATACCTCGATCAACTTGATTACCAACGCTCTCATCTACCAGATATTTTGATGTTAATAAGACAACTGTGGAAAAAGTACAGCATCTAGGGGAATTAAATCACCATATATGAAGAGAGCAGCTTTAGCTCCTCCTCTTCCTCCTCCCATGGCCATTCCTTTGGGTCTCGAAAGTTTCACAGATTCGACGGGCACCGAGTCAGACCTTAGATAGCAAGATAATATGGCAATTCTTTGAAGCTTGGTAAAAAGAAATAAAGGAAACAAAAAAAAGAGAGAAATAAACTGAAGTTCAATATGATAGAGATGACAATAGCTAAAAATTTTCTTTGTGATTTCGATCTTCATCTGCAGGTGTCTTATGAATGTATAAGGTGGAAAACTCATGCGAGGGGCTTAGAGAGAGACATCCATATAAGGTGATTTTTTTTTTGGTAACGATCCATATAAGGTGATGATGCATTGGATACATCGTCGCTACATTAAATTGGATTCCAATTTTGAGTGCTTTTATCTTTTAAATGCGGAAGTCAATTCTTTGCTCATTCACTCGTAGCCATGAGGTCTTTTTTGGTTAGGCAAATATTATACATTGAGTAATAACTGTTTCTCTATTACATTTTTCCTGTATTAAGATCAAAACGTTCTTAGGCCATCCATCTTTCCAAAATATAACATTCTCGATCATTTCCATAACTTAGTTTAGCTATGTACTCTGCTACTTGATTTGCTGATCGCCCCACATGCAAAATGTCCACTTGTTGAAATTTTTTCATCAAATCATTCACCTTGTTCGTGCCGGATTGTCCATGACACGGTATAGTAGCCTTTCCTTGATTCCTTTAATCTCCTGCAAAGCATCACCTTTAATAACAACATTCAGAATTCCCATATTGTAAGCTCTTCTTAAACCTTCTAATAGTTCAATTACATATACAGACAAAACACATAATTTTTTTTGCAAATGCAGTAACAGCTAGGTTGCCCTTCTTCATATATTTCACAAAATGCCAGCAAATTCTGTCCTTTTTTCCTTCACAGATCCATTAAAGTTGAGTTTTATCCATCCTTGGTTGCCCTTCCTCATATATTTCTCAAAATACCAGCGAATTCTGTCCTTTTTTCCTTCACAGATCCACTAAAGTTGAGTTTTGTCCATCCTTATTGAGGCAATGTCCATACCCTCTGATCTTCAGTTTCCTGACACTTGTTCGGTTTCCTGACACCTCACCGGCTCCACGCACTTAGGTTATTTAAAATCCATCGGTGGTCTCCCACTCATTCTCCCACTCAGGTTATCAATAATTAAAATTAGAAAACAGTTAGTGTTTCCTTGACCTTAAGTCAGGGTTTACATCAGTGGCGCGCGCGTACCGGCTTTATAAGGATTGATCTCGGACATTATTAGAGATAACACGTTGTCACCTAAATAACGGGTTAGAGTTATCAGCCCCTTGGTGTTGTAACGACAGATATCTATCCTCTCGCTCTCTCTTTCTTAGATTAGAGATTCGGATAAACGAGTTTTCATTCAATTCTAACAAAATTGTAACTTCAAAATCTATATAAATGTACCGTATCAAATAGATTTTGAAGTTACAATTTGTTACAACTGAATGAAGACTCGTTTATCCAAAACTCTAATCTAAGGTAGAGAGAGCGAGAGGATAGATATTGGAAGTTACGACACCTAGGGGCTGATAACTCTAGCACGTTATTTAGGTGATAACGTGTTATCTCTAATAGACACTCACACATACCCGAACCTCGTGCCCAAGAGATAGCAAGGAGCACAATCACTAAAACATTACTAAAAGAAATTCTAGACAATATTACACTGTTCCTTCCATTTTTTTTCATTAATTTCTGTTGTAACTGATGCTTTGTTTGCGGAGTAGCAAACCGGAAGGTCAACTCTAAAATCCTAAAGTACATAATAAGCAAGTAGCCTCTTATCTTTTACTAGCCAATATGGCATTATTTAAAGCTAAACATCACTGGCATTGAGTTGTGATACAGAAAATTAGATTATAATATAGAGGCTACACAGGTGCATCCAAAATTTATAGATGCTTACGGGCTGCGGAAGGTGAAAGACTCCCGAGATTGCTTATCTTAAAGAGGACGAAGGAGAACTGGGAGTCCACGTTGAGGAGTGGGATTGGTATTGTATAAAACCTTCTCGTGGGGAATGGATTTCTGGAATTTGAATCTGGTCGCCAGGTTGTGCATGCATGAATACAAATATTTCCACTCGAGCAAACTCTTTGCCGGGGCACATTCGGGGTCCTCCGCCGATGGGAACGAAGGAGAATGGAGGAGGTCCAGCTCCTTCGAATCTTGAAGGATCGAACTTTTCTGGATCCGGAAAGTATTTGGGGTTCTTGTGTGTTGTATATGTGCTCCAATGTAACTGGAGGAAGGAAGAAAATAATTAATAATGGAGCTATCGCTATAAGTTAATTGACAATAATACATATATGAGAGAAAAGATATGTAATTAACTTCACCTTCCAACTCTTTGGAAAGAAAAGGCCAGCGTAGGTGAAATCCTGCAAGGCCTATCTGAAGGTTCCCTGAGCCGGTGGTGACAGTCTCATAGCTTCACATGCCACATTCCAAGAATATTGCATCCTCTTAAGGTCTTCCCAAAAAGTTCCAGATGCTCACGAGCGAGACGAAGGTGCTCATGATTCGAGTCGGGTAGACTAATGACTCACCAATCTGGCCAAGATTGTCCACTGCCGTCAAGCTGCCGCCAAGGCCACAGAAAGGTGCCACAAACAGAATCAACATGTCTTGTAAGATGGTGTAGTCTTCACCCCTATCCGGTTTCTTGAAAATTTTTGCGAAACCTGAGACCTTGGGCTTCTCTGCTAATGGGGCTGGAAAAGATTGTGGCAGTTGTGTTGGGTTTGATTCTTTGATGGGATTTGGGTTCTCCACTGTAATCTGATTAGGGGGACTAATTGGCTGTTTCTTGAGGCTCCATAAATTAAATGTACTCCTCCCTAATCGCAATAGCAACTGGAATGAAGAGCAAGAGGACTACCACTGGTGCACTCACCGAGTACTCGACATGGGAGAAAGAAACAAATTTCTGAGCTATGTTTAAGGCCATGAGTAACAGAGCCATCGCGAGCGCAACGTTGAGATACTCGTACAACAGTTTTACCTCATTTGGGTGCCTGGAAACCTTCGTCGTCCGGATCGTGTACACAAAGATGATTGAGACAATAACGGGAAGCCATTCGATGAGGAGAATCAGGGATTTGGAATCAGTGCCATAGATGGCAAGATAGAGCTGTGTCATGATGGCTCCACTGAGACCAACAAACCCCTTCAAGAGGCCTAACATGATGCCTCGGCTCTCCGGGAAGTTCTTGACGCAGGTGACGAGCGCACCGGTGTTGGCGAAATTCTGAGAATTGGCTCCGATACAGATGTATAGACACATCTGCCAGACTGCGGGTTTGGCAATCTTACCAGTGACTGCAAGCCAGATCGAAGTAGCCTGCAAAGTTCATGGCGGAGCCGATTAATAGGACGAACCAAGTGGGCGTCACCTCGGCAATCATGCCGGAGAGGACGCCCACATTTGCACGAAGATCCTTGAAGAAGCCTATCAGATTGATGGTCGTTTGATCATACCCGAGAGTCGATTTTACCACTTTGGAATAGATACCATAAAGGTAAGTCGCACCAGCACCGGCCATGATCAAGACGGATGCAAACATCATGAACCATCGCCCTCTAAGCACTTGAAACCACAAGACCACCCATTCTTCACCACCACCACCACCACTCATGGCTGTGTTACCGTCCCTTTTCTTTCTTATTGTATCTGAAACAATTGGACTTATATGACGGACATAAATTCGGTGCAGACTATTTGCGTCACTTAATGACCTGTTATGTGTCAGCTTTAAATTGAAAACTGACGATGGAAGAAGAAGAAGATAGATATTCGTGTGGGTTCCACCAAAAAAAGAGGATATTCGTGTGGGTAAATGACCCAGGGATGGTGGAAAGAAAGATAAGATTCGTTTAAATGGACGAATTGATCTAGATTTGTTCAACAAGACCAAGAAAATACTCAAAATCCAAGAAAATTCCGAACTTCTGATTAAAAAGAAAAAGCTCTCTAAAAAGCCTTTATATAGATATATATAGGTGTTACAAGAAAGACCTTTCTTTTTTTATTTTATTTTATAACTTCAGGTATTTGGACCAGTTTGCGCGCACCACGACTAATCCCTAAGGGCTTGTGTAATCCTCCTGTCCCATACAAACCAGGTAATTATTAGGCCAAAGGCCTTGGGGTAGCCCCAAAGAAGATATCACCTAATGTAATCCCAAAGTATCTTTGTTGTGGATGATACAGCCCCCGTAAAAGCTATAGAAACTCTTGAACATCTAGGCTGCATTTAATTGGGTACTGAAAAACTGCAAGAAAATGTAGGATCCTCGTATAGATGGAGCGTTTGGATATAAGAAAAGAAAAAAAATGCTATGGGGCCAACATTTGAGAAAATGTCTGACTAAAAAATAAGCCTATATATATTTATCAGGCATGGAGGTTTGAATATTGTAAATTTATATATTAAATATATAAAGTTCACCTCTACTACGAGCTTGTAAAACACTGTTCCTACCAAGAGCTCAAGCTTATAATAGCAGTGAACTTTTATGTATTTAAATATATTCCTAACACTTCTCCTTTACTAAAATTTCAAGGGTGATATAGTAGAGGTGAACTTTATATATTTAATATATTCCTTAACACTTCCCTCACGTGTGGGCTAGACTCAAACCTATTTTAGGGAGACCCTAAGGGTGGAATATTTTCTTCTCAACAGGTTTAGTGGAGGTTTGAACCCAGGACATGTTGTTAGACCAAGGGTCTGATAAATCACTGTTCCTCACTGAAAGCTGAAGCTGATAGTAGAGTTGAGCTTTATATATTTAATATATTCCTTAACAAATACATAGCTTACTCATCCTTTTCTGAAGTTCACAATCTATCTCAATCATCAAACCTACCTTCACCATTACCAACTGCATCGGTATTATTATTAATATTGATACCATTGTTACCTTCTTGCTTCACTTCCACCTTCTTGTATCTATACCAGGAAGCACAAACCGAGTACAGCCCAATATTCAGCACACTCATCCCAGATAATATCCAGTAAAAGTAATTCAACTTGTCTCTGTTCAAGTTGTCATTGGCCAACCACCCTCCACTTGCCTTGTTCACCACTTCCACCACCACAGAGCTCAAGAAGAACCCAATTGCAGTCGAAAACCATGAAATGGCTGTGCCCATTGACTTCATTCCTGATGAACTCTCTTCATAAAAAAACTGTAAGATCCCAACCACTGTAAATGCATCGGCTGCTCCAATTATGATATACTGGATACTTAACCAGAAGACACTCATGGGTAATGGCTCCTTAGAGTCTACCATGTTATATCGAGTTGAAACTAACTTTCGCCTTGTCTCGACCAAGCCAGCGACTGCCATGGAGATTGCTGAGAGCACAAGCCCGATTCCAATTCTTTGTAGAGATCGAATCCCGGTAGGTATTCCTGTGATCTTTCGAGCAAGTGGAATAAAGATACGGTCATATACTGGGATAAGTATGCAGATAAACACTATGGGGATCACAGGTAGTGAAGGTGCAGGAACTTTGAAGCCAAAGAGCCTTGTATCCATGGTCATACTTTGATGGATCGAAAAGGTTTGGACTTGAGCTAAACAAGTATTAATGAAGGCGGTGCTGATGATGATGGGAACCATACGAAGGAGAATTTTTGTTTCTTCCACTTGGGTCACTGTACATATGTTCCATGGTCGAGGCAAGTTGGATGAAGAACCGCTGAAGCTAGTCGTCACAACTGCCGCCCGATCCAAGAATCTGTAAAGGGTCATGGTGTAACTAAGAACTGAATTTCGATAATGCCCAAAATATTGAATCAAGCCATGTAATATTCGTACTCATATTTCATACCTAAATTGATCAGTTCTCTGTAGCATTTCTGTTCCCATCCCCACTTCCTTTTCATCAACCTCATATAGCTTTTCTGATATATCTGGGACTAGAAGATTTCGGTTTCTAATGGCTGAAACACATACCTGGACACATGAATAAGCTTACTTATAAGTCAGTGGCACTATAAGATACAAACTACACCATTAAGTTCTATCAAGATACCTGTAAAATGCGAAGGAGGGGACTTCCCTTGGGGGCATTTTTTCGATAAAATGACTTGCCAGTCCATAGAACAAAGATCGCCGTGAAGACAGCCATTGTACATACACCGAACCCCAAGTCCCAGCCATGCCTATCACTGATCCATACCACCAAAGTCACGCCTGTGGTTGCTCCAATGTTTAGACTAAACATGAACCAATTGAAGAAGCTGGAAAGCAGAGCTGCCTCCTTTGTGTCCCACTTATCAAATTGATCGGCTCCCAGTGCCGGCAATGCGGCCTTGACCCCGCCGGTTCCTAATGCAATTAGGTACAGACCAGAAAGTAGTAGCGCAGTCTGGCCACTGCTGGCAGGTTGGCACTGATTTATGCTACTTGGTATCATATCTTCACAAGGGAAGGGTCTTAGTCCGGGGACATGAGCTTGCACTGTCATGAGAGCGTAACCCTATATAATCATCCTAACATAATTTCAATTAGACGGTAAAACCAGTTTGAACTAGATCAAACTGAACGATTCAGTGAAAATTGAGTTCGAACTGATAGAAAAACTGATGTGAACTAGAAATTTCTGTGTTCTATATTTTTCTTTAATCAAATCTATGTTTATGATGTTTCTCGGTTGTATTGGATTGAACTGGACTAAACTCGTTATCGGCTTGATATAAGGTCTTGTTTTCAAACAAGCGGATTCAGCAAAATAAAGCTATATTGGGGTGCGTACCAGTAGTTCAATGGATCCAAAGAGGATACAAGTGTTCAATCTTGAAAAGTAGGTATCCGCCATGAATCCTCCAAAGAGGGTGAGCATGAAGGAAGTGCCCATGAAATTTGTGAGGGTGTTGGCGGATTTAGCAATATTGAAGTTCATGAACCCGTGAAAGTAAGCCACCAAGCTAACTGCGTTTGAGATGAAGGCCATGTTCTCCAATCCCTGCGCAACTAGAAAAATGTCAAACGTTAATTAAAACAATAACTCAATTGAAGAAAGCTCCATTAAAGCTGGCGAGAAAGATCGATGCACGTAAATTCTTTTTGATAGAAAAACGGCTTTTCTATGCGACACAGACACGTTCAGTGATTATGGGTGAACCCGTGGCTTTTCTAAATATGCAAATTTGCTTTAAATACAAGCTCATTTTAGAATGGACGTAGGAAAACAGCTATAGCACTTCCTTATTTTTTAAGGTTCGAACTTGTCAAAATTTTCAGAACAGATTTGGTGCTTTTTTGTGTTGCTTTGTGAGGGCTGACAAGCACAACTTTCTAACCCAAAAGAGCATCCCAACTCATGTGTTTGATGGGAGAGTGGGATGCTCTTTTGGGTTAGAAAGTAGTGCTTGTTGAGCCTCACAAGATAAAAAAAAAATGCATTTTGTAAGAGAATACCACAAATTGCTTCTCATAAACACAATTTTCAGAAGCAGCCTATTCCTGCTTTACCGAAATGATTATTTTGAAGAAGCGATTTTACCGAAAATTAACTTTCACAAATATTATCGAACACCTAAACGCTAGTGAAGAAGAATTCTTTTGGTCTGGGTAGGGCTCCCTGAGGACGTTGCAGCAAATAAAGAACTTTGTTTATATCGTAAGAATCCAAATACCGAAAACTCGATCAACTTGATTACCAACGCTCTCATCTAACAGATATTTTGATGTTAATAAGACAACCGTGGAAACAGTACAGAATCTAGGGAAATTAAATTACCATATACGAAGAGAGCAGCTTTAGCTCCTCCTCTTCCTCCTCCCATGGCCATTCCTTTGGGTCTCGAAAGTTTCACAGATCGCCTGGGCACAGAGTCAGAGCTTAGATAGCTAGCTAACTAAGGCTAATGGCAATTCTTTGAAGCTTGGTAAAAAGAAATAAAAGAAACGTCCAAAAAAGCAAAAAAGTTCAAGATGATGGAGATGATAATAGCCAAAAGCTTTCTTTGTGATATCGATCTTCACTTGCAGGTGTTATGAATATATAAGGTGGAAAACTCATGCGAGGGGCTTAGAGAGAGACATCCATATAAGGTGATGACGCATTGGATACATCGTCGCTACATTAAATTGGATTCCAATTTTGAGTGCTTTTACCTTTTAAATGTGGAAGTCAATTCTTTGCTCACTCACTCGTAGCCACGAGGAAAGGCTATTATATATTAAGTAGTAACTGTTTCTCTATTACATTTTCCTGTATTAAGATCAAAATGTTTTAGGCCATCCATCTTTCCAAAATACAGCATTCTCGATTATTTCCATAACCTAGTTAAGCTATATAATCTGCTACTTGATTTGCTGATCTCCCCACATGCGGAATGTCCACTTGTTGGAACTTTTGCATCAAATCCTTCACCTTGTTCATGCTGGATTGTGCTTGACACGGTATAGTAGCCTTTCCTTGATTCCTTTAATCTCCTTCAAAGCATCACCTTTAATAACAATATTCAGAATTCCCATATGTAAGCTCTTCTTAAACAATCTTTTTGCAAATGCAATAGTAGGTTGCCCTTCTTCATTTCTCAAAATGCCAGCAAATTCTGTCATTTTTTTCCTTGACAGATACATTAAAGTTGAGTTTTATCCATCCTAGGTTGCCCTTATTCATATATTTCTCAAAATGCCAGTGAATTCTGTCCTTTTTTCCTTCACAGATCCATTAAAGTTCAGTTTTATCCATCCTAGGTTGCCCTTCTTCATATATTTCTCAAAATGCTAGCGAATTCTGTCCTTTTTTCCTTCACAGATCCATTAAAGTTGAGTTTTGTCCATCCTTATTGAGGCAATGTCCACACCCTCTGATCTTCAGTTTCCTGACACCTCACCCGCTCCACGCACTCAGGTTATTTAAAATCCATCAGTGGTCTCCCACTCATTCTCCCACTGAGGCTATCCGTAATTAAAATTAAAAAACAATTAGTGTTTCCTTGACCTTAAGTCATGGCCGGTGACTTTATATCAACCTGAAGTTTACATCAGTGGCGCTCGTACTGGCTTTATAAGGAAGTGACATGCAAAAAAAGCGGATTGCGGAATGTGGATCTGGGATCTGGAACTTTAGATGGAGCGCTCCCCGGATTGCGCCACGTGGCCGGACTCATGCACATGCCAAGCGCATGACAAACGAACGGAGGTTTGGCCTAACGTTAACGGCAGCCGGTGTTCCGGCTGTTTAAACTTTTCATTTTAAATTTAAAATTTGAAATTCCCGACAGCCTGGAATCGTTTTCTCCCTGAATCTATCCCAAAACTCCCTCCCATTTCTGATTCCGGCCTCTTTCCTCTTCTTCTATTACCATTCCCTCTGCTGCGAAAACGGAGAACTCTTTAGATTACTCAACCGACAGCCCGGAATCGTCTTCTCCCCGAATCTCTCCCAAATCTCCCTCCCATTTTTGATTTCGGCCTCTTTCCTCTTCTTCTACTACCATTTCCTCTGCTAAGAAAACGGAGAACTCTTCAGATTACTCAACCGAAGCTTCTTCTGAAGTGTCTCGGCTTTGAAGTTGGTTCAGACGGAGGCTCTATCGGCGCAGCGGTTGTGCATCTGCAACGAAGTGGTCATTTGCTGGTTTTAGAAGAAATCCCCAGTATCCAAGTGCTCGGCCTCAGGTTTGAGTTCTCTCCCTTGTTTGAGTCAGATGTTTTTATTGATGCACACTATCTTAATAATCATGTTTGGTGCCCTGAACGTGAACGTCATGTTTGCTGTTCCTTTTTTGAATTATTTATAGAGGGCATATTCATCCCTTCTTCCCTTCACAATTGTGCTTCCCTCCCATCCTTTCCATCCTCGCAAGATCAAATGCGTTTGTATAGGTGGTTGCTTTACAAAATGGACACCATGGACCTCCTCCAAGATAGAATCTTTGCTATATATTATGATATTGCTATCTTCTTATCATTACTCATCAGAACTTAAACAACTTGGTGATAGATCAAGAGTTGAGAAACCAAGAGACTCCTCTCATGAAAGAAAACTGTATCTTTTATTTTTCATAATCTTAAATTATTAAACCACTTACCTTACCGTTCACAAGCTAAACTTTATGCCGTACTTGTTCATACCAAAATTTCCTTTTCAAAGGAGCAACGACCACATGCTGTATCTTTTATTTTTCATAATCTTAAATTATTAAACCACGTACCTTACCGTTTACAAGCTAAACTTTATGCCATACTTGTTCATACCAAAATTTCCTTTTCAAAGGAGCAATGACCACATGAATTTTAGGTATAAGGTAGTGGTTATTTTATTTGTAGAAGTTAATGATGTAGAAAACCTTTTGAATGACTTAATTGATCAGTGACTTTCGGGTGATGTGCTCTGGTTTTGAGTTTCTAGGATGCAATTTGCCTTAATTACTTGCAAAGGAAAATGTTTGAACAGTAGTATGGTGTTCTAATCAACCCACTTTTAGGGTTGGTTGGGATGGAGGGGACATATCGTTTACAGAATTATTTTCCTAAAAGGTTGAAAATACAAATTCTTTTAATGGGAGTTTTGTCTTTTTTCGAAAATGCCTCTGTTATGTGTTGTTAGCTTTAATGAGAATTTTTTCGTTGAGTCTGGAAATTGGAATTGTGAAATTTCCTCTGTTAATGTGCAGGACAAGTTTGACTACAATGGAAATTGTTGGACCATCATCAAGAGGAAGAAAACGGCCACGCAACAGTTGGCTACGCTTCAGGTAAAGTTTCCTTCACTTATTTATTTTTTATCTATCTATACTATCTATAAAGGGAAGAGGGGGGAATGTTCTTTGATTTTGGCCCCCCTCTTTTTTTTTTTCCAATCATTGCCCCCTTACAAAACAATCAATCCCCTATTGTAATTCCTTTTGCATCCTTGTAATTCTTATTATATTTTGGTCATGGTCTTTCTTCTGTTTTTTCAAAGAGTATTACGTAAATGAAAGAATAAATAGTTGTAGTGAAGGTGACGAAATCCCCACGAAAAATCAGGTAGGCATTATCAATGGTAAAAATCAAGGAACATCCGTTATTTTGTTTATTTACATTTCGTCGATTGTATTGAAATGAATTTATCTATTTATTTACTGTGTTTTAGTTATTCCTGGATGCTCTTGAGGCATGGAAGTCGATGAATGAGACGGAGAAAGAAGAATTTAAGAGACCTTCACGGCTTGAGTGGGAGGAATACAACAGGGCTATCCCACAACAAGGGGCACGGAAAAAACAGCAGGTTCGTGGAATTTATTATCTACAAATGGAATTATTGTGGATACTTATTTGAGACTGACATATTCTTTTGTTTTATCTTTGTTTTTGGTAGGCTCTGATACAAACACATTGTTCACCTGGTCGGTTTATTGCATTGATGAACGCCATTACATTCACCAATTCTCAGGAGAGATGCCTTAGAGACAGTGGTTTTTATTGCCTGCTGAATTTACGCACAAAAAAGTTTCATCGGCGGCTATGTCATTGGATTCTTGTGAAGGTAAATACTAAGGATAGATGTATCAAAGTTGGGGTACAGAATATTTTCTTCAATACACACGATGTAGAGATGATAATTGGGTTAACCATAAAGGGGATAGATGTTGATACAACTAAATCAGAAATCCCAGATATGACAGAGTTGCATAGCTTTTATGGGGTAAAAAATGGAAGCATCCCAATTAAGAATGTTGAGAAGAGCCTAAAGAGCCCAGAGAATGATCATGAGTTGATTCGTTCTTTTGTCTTGTATTCTTTGTCGACTTTAGTAAATCCGTCTTCAAAGATTGATGTGAATGCATTCTATCTTCCCTTGCTGGTTGATGTAGAGAAGATAGGAGGATACAATTGGGGGAAGTATCTTTTGGACACATTGATGCATCACGTAGCCGAGTTTCAAAAAGGCAAACGAAAAAGTGTCAATGGTTGCTTGTTATTCTTACAGGTATGTATAGTATTTGATACATGCATTGCCCATTCTGTAACTTATATTCATTGAAAGGAGTGTTCTAATGATAGTTACATGTTGCTTAGTTTTTGTATTTCGATCTGATGATTGTTGGTGAAGCAACACCTCCCACTACTCCACGTATGGCAGAGTGGACAGATGAGTTGATTATCCAAAGGGAGAAAGATGAAATGAAGCTCAGTGGTTATGGAAACGAGAAGGTATAAATATATATATTTGAATTGAACTGATTATTGTAGGCTTCCTTGTCAATTTTCAAGATAGTGGAGCATTTCTATGTACTTGGTAATAGTCACGTTAAATATTGTAGGTGCTGGAGCACCGTACCGAGTGCCGTGTGGAAGATGAGGCACCAAGCGAGGCACCAAGCGAAGCACGTGAACTAAATTTCATTGATCTAAGCCAATTTCGTGGAGATCCAGATCCTGTAAGATTGGTTTTTTTTTCCTCCCTTTCTCAAGTTTTCTTATTAAGAATAAATCAATCTGGTTTACGATTGTGTGTTGTGTATCCCAGGTTATTCAAGGTCATCTCACGAAAATATTGAACATGTATAGCGAGATGCTAAATCATGTGAAGTCAAGGGAAACTATCCGCCCCTCTGATATCCACGTGTCACTTGAGAGCACTGATTTAGCAGATGCTCCCGAGTCTTTCATGCCCGATGTGCCAGATGAAGGAAGGATTTCACCCTCCTATCATGGCACCCACGAGCGCGGTGATCACACCAATGCTCTCGGATCATCAAATATTTCAGATAAGGAAGATCAAATGCAGATGGATGAGGTGCCTACAGTACCTGTTCGAGAAGGCATCGGGATTGAGATAAACAAATTGCGAAGGGAGAACCGCAAGAAGCAGCGTGCGAGACACTGTCGCACTCCATATGTTGCCCATCGTAGGCGTCCTCGATTGGCTACAGAAGCACGCCTAGTCGTACAATACGTTCGCCGAAACAAACGTTTTGAGTAAGATATTATTCTTAAACTAACTTGTGAATGTTATTTATGTATTTTAGTTCGTAGTGAATAATTTCTCCTCGTTTTTTCAGAGAAATTATATTCAAGTTCGATTCCATTCATGCGTCGGCATCTGAATTGGCATGTTTGTTTGACAACAAACATGTTAATAGTGTGGTATGAGAAGGACAACCTGTGAATAATGAATTGGTTGTTCAATTTTATATGTTATATCTCATCCTGTATTTTTATAGGTTATCAATGCTTTCGGAGCGTGTCTTATAAAGACACAACAATTATCGAGTAGCCGCAAAGTCACCAGGCATTATTGCCCGACATATGTTTTTGTAAGTACTTTTTGTAACAGCACTAGTAGTCATTAGCATATTTCCAATTTTTGTTTTTTAAGGCGACACTAGTGAATAAAATTTCCTTTTATATATTATACAGGATTGGATAATGAATCCTAATCGTGGTTCCCTTGAAGCCTTGCGCCCTTACTTCGATCCGTAGCGACTAGGGTATTCAGTGGTTAAATGCAATCTGGTAAGTTTCTTGGGATGCAATGGATTGTGCCAACTTCACAATCCATTTGTTTTAGATTTGTTATGCTTTTATCCTTACTTTAGCAGAGTCTTTAATGGGTTTTTCCTTATAAGGTTGTCTTACTTGTATGTAGATATTTGTTCCCTTGCATCTCCGCAATCATTGGTTTCTTTTAGTTCTAAACCTAGCAGAGTGTAGAGTAGAGGTGCTTGACTCATATGATGGGACATGTCGTGCGGGCCATCAGTCTTTAATTTCGAAACAGGTGATTTTTTTATTAATGAAATTTTCTAATAACATTTACAACAATTATGATATGTGTGCGCACCTAAATCTGGTCCTAGATCGCACATGAGGCGCACGTGGAGGATTTCGTGCGTGCCTTGGGACTTTCAGAGTCGCCACTGCCTGAGAGGTGCATGCAAACACGGTGATTGCCCTATCCGGGTCTAAGTCTGGTCTGCGGCTTTTCAGAGTTCTAGCTAAGTCCTCGGTTACGTCCGGGGAAGCCCTAAGACACCCCGGCCCACCCCGTCGGTTTGACGGGTCCCTCGGGTCTCCCTAGTTTGAGTCAACTATACTCACCCTATCCTAATCCAGCATGTATTAGATTAGTCTGGTAGGGACTTTTGCAGGTGTAAGTCCCTTTTTGTTTTGATTTTTATCTTATTAACCTTTTATCAAGTGGGTCGGGTATGGGCCCTATTGGAAGGCCCATGGGTAGCCAATTCGGGCTTTAAGTCAAGCCCACGGCCCATTAGGGTTATTGGGTAACCCTTATTGGATTTGGCTATTTTGATTTAGGGTTAATTAAACATGCATTTAATCAAAGTGGGTTAAATATTTTAAGGCCCATTGGGCTTGGACTTGGCCCATGAATAATTATCCAAATGGCCTATGATCCATTTATGAGAAACGGGCTTTGGTGTGGGCCAGACTGATAGTGGGCCCTGTTGGAAGACCCACTGAAGCTTTGATGGATCCAGATGGACCCAAGTCTAAAATGGGCTTGGAATGATCCAAAAGCCCAATGGGTTCAAGTTAAATTAATGTCGGGTTGGGTAAAGCGGGTTTGGATCAAACAAAATGGTTTTTGGGTAATTTACAGGGCCCGACCGCACTGAACCACTCTAAGTTTGCAGTTCGACCTAGACCTCGAAAAATGGCCACATCTTTAGCATGGTTCTGCTCGCTGGCTCCCCAGGTATCCGCCGGCTTCTGCAAGCTCCAGAGACCTTTCTTCTCTTTTTTTCTTTTGAATGGTACATTCACTCATTTTGGCTTACATGGTCTCTCTTTTATGGGGTGTTTCTCACAATGAAGAAGAAGAGAAACATGGGTGCTTCCCTTTTTTCTTGAGATTAATCTTGAGAGCTTATGGTAGGGACTCTAGAAGTCCATACCTTGGTATTTCAAAACCACGTATGCTTTTTTCATATGAAGGTTTGATCATGGCCTAAAAGGCTTATGCTATAAACTCATCAGATTATCCATTCAAGTGTACATCACACAATTGAAGCATCCACTTATGAGACACCTAAACATAACTAAACAGTAGCTAAGGCATACACAAGTCACAACAAATACACAAAAGAAAGAACCTAAGAAAAGAACCTTATCCTAATAAGAGCAAACTCGAAAGCCCAATCATGCCATGGATAATAAATGTAATAGTGAATATACTTTGATTATAGTCATATATGTGCTAAGCGTGGATGTGGGTGGTGTACTTCCTAAAGAACTAAAATAGTGAATGGGATAGGAAAAAGGAAGCATGTGTGTGTAAGATGTTTTCATTGTGTATGCATGACCCTAAAAAAATAACAAATATACTAAGAATCAAGTAAGTGAAGGGAATGAGGGGGGATGATCAAGGATACATTGGATACAAAAAAAACTAGAGGACAAACCCCTCTTTCAAATAAAAATAATTAGTCAATGAAATAAGAATGATAACTATATTTATTTAAACACCCTTTTCTTGTTTCACAAGGTTGCTCTCCTCCCAACTTTGAATAAAGCATCCCCCCTCACCATGGGGATTCCATTTTTATGCAAAAGAGGGTAGAGTGATGAGAAGAAAACGAAAAGAAAGAAAGAAAGAAAGAAACGAACAAATTCATGATACCCAAAAGAGAAAAATGTTTGGAAAAATTTCATTTTTAATATGTATTGATCAAAACATAACAACTATTCTCACCTTTGTCTTACCTTCTCTTTTGGAACTATGATGATCCCCAAATAGATGTTGATGGCAGCTTGAAGAGCTCTTTGGACTCCCACAATGGACTATCTTTTGTATTCTTGAGAGTAGAAGAGAAAAAGAGGATAAAGAGAATCGTTTCAAGGGTAAGATAGGGATTAAAGAGGATGATTTGGAGGTTGAAGAAAGGCATGAATGTTGCAGCCAAAAATGGGTAAGGCCTAAGGGAGGGTGTGAGAGATCAGGTGTTGTTGGAACAACAAATCGACCCCCTTTTTATAGGCAATTAACAAAAGTGACTAAACTTTAAATACTTGTTATCTTATAACTAATACTCAAAAAATACTATGATTTTATGTTTTTTTTGTAAAGATTGTCATGATGATTATTCTCTTGCATTATTCATATCTTACAGATATCACAACTCATGGGACACGTATATCCCATATGCAAGAATTCAAATTTTTTATTAATTTCTTTTTTTTCTTTTCTTTTTCATTTGTTTAAATTATTTAGATATTCTTTCATATTATATTATTTTAATGAGAGATTTTTTGGTTTTGACGCACATGCGTCCCTTATCTTTTTTTATTTTCTTTTATATAAAAATATTATTATTTTTAATTCAAAACATTTTATTTTATTGCTCTTTCTTCAGTATTTGCCATGTGTGCAGATTTTTCAAAACTTTGACTGCTCATAACTTTTTCATCTGGTATCCGATTCCAGAAAATTTAATGGCGTTGGAATCAGTACGAGATGCTCTACCCACCGAGTCAGAGTTTAGCAGCAAGTTCGGATTTTTAGTAGAAGTGCAAAATCGCGTCCCGGAGCCGATTTTGCTCATATCTCTCTATCCGGGACTCCGATTCCAGTAAACTCAGTTGCGTTGGAATCGTGTCGATGTGCTCTTTCTGCTGATATGAAATTGAGCAGCTAATTATGAGTTTAGCAGAAAGCCAACTTTTGATATTTCCAAGTTTGATCGGCCCATAACTTCCTTATCCGGACTACGATTCTAGCAAATTCAGTTGCGTTAGGATCGTGTCGGAAATCTCTATCCGCCGGTATAAAATTGAACTGTCGATTCAGCTTTTAGCAAAAAGTCAAAACTGCCCTCCGGGAACCGATTTTGCTCATAATTTCTTATCCGAGACCCCGATTCCAGCAAACTTGGTTGCGTTGGAATTGTATCGAAGTGCTCTCTCTGTTGGGGCTAGATCAGAAAACTGATCTGGGTTTTAGTAGAAAGTTGATTTATGCTATTCCCAGTTTTGACCAGCTCATAACTTCTTCATTTGGACTCCGATTTGGACAATCTTGGTGCCATTGGAATCGTATCGGAATCCTCTATCCAATGGTATGAAGTTTGGTGATCAATTCATGCTAGATCACAAAGTCAACTTTTGACCCTTCTGGGTTTGTGTGAGACATGGGAAAATCACCGGAATGATCATCCCTCCGTCAACACATGGGCTCAACGCAAAAACGGGAGAGTCGCCACCATTCATGATTTTGGGGTGAGAATGGACACCAAAGAGTTCAAAAATAAGCAAAAAGTGAAAAAGGGCAAATTCTAGGGTAAAAATAACCCTACTTGAAAATAAAATCCAGAGATGGGTAAGGGGATTAGATTATGAATGGGGGAAGGTGTTAGGCACCCCCATTCATCCACACGAAGTGGTTGCCAAGTGTATGTTCATGCAAAAATAGAAAGCTTGCTAAAATCATAGAAAACCTTGAAAAAAGACCAATGTATGATATTTTCACATGAAGATTCAAATGGATTTTAGATCTTCCCTTATGTCAATATCATTTCTGGAATATCTCAAAAGATGGAAATCAAAGCACAAGTTACTCAAAAACCAAGCTGAATCAAATCCGGAAAATTCGGTGAAAAGTAATGCCATTTGTCTTGAAATCATTCAAATCCAATTTTAGATCAAACCAAACTAAATTCATTTGAAAGATTACAGTAAATAAGGGTCTTATGCAAAATTTCACTTCATTCCGATTAAAATCCTAGGAGTTATGCTCCTTTGAAGTTGCTGCTGGGGATTTTTAAAAGTGGCGAGTGGGCAACTTTGGAAAATTGTCTAGAAAAATCCACTTCATAAAAATCCACGAAATTTGGTGTGATTGAAGTCTGTATGACCATCGTTTGAAAGAAACTAGCGTCATACAAAAATCCCTTCGGATGTGCCTTGGGTGATATCCCGAACAGGCCCCGAAGATCACAGATTCACCCAGAAAAATGCCATTGAGCAGTTCTGAGTAAATCGGCTACCAATAATTCCAATGGAATCCAAAAATTATGAAACCAACTGGATTTGAAAATAGACTCATAAAGGAATACTCAGAAACAAAAATCACTCGAATCGGACTTAAAACGAACACATGGCGCTTCGTCGAAGTGACAAGTTCTGTATTTGAACCTGAACTGTCCACTTAACTTCGACAGAGAGGTGTCAAAAATCCGTTCGATGGAACTTTATGAAATTTGGTGGACATAAACTAGACAGCATCACCTTTCCCATGGTTCTAGAATCGCTCCAAAATTCATCCGGACGATGAAGTTATGAGCGTCCGAAGTAAGGGTATAGGTGCTGTCCAGTTAGGCCCTTTTTGAGTAAAACCAATGCCAAAATGTGACAAAAAGTGTGTGATTCGTGCAAAATGAATATAAAACCTTTAAAAATCATTGCAAAACCTTCCAGAATTGATTGAGGTCATTTATTTGAGATTTATCACAATAAATGCAATAAACCCCAAATATGAGCCTATTCCACCAAAAGAATGTAATATGTGTGCAAGAGTGAAAAACCAAGCAAGATTAATACAACAACATATCATGCATATAGATTCAACAAGATAGGTTCTAGCATAGCCTAGGGTTCCATTCCATTATCGTTTCCCTCTGTTCTCTCTCCCCGTTAAACACGGTTCTTCGAGATAATCAAGGGTACTTTGATTATAGAACGGTTTTCAATCATTCAAAAGCCTTATGCTACATGGGTTCTAGCACTAGGGTCAATCCCCAGTCTCGTTTCTCCTAGATCCCGCCTTCACGTTTTACGGCTAGGGGAGTCTTGAGATACTTTGAGCCGGGGAAGGATTTCCACACACAAAAAGAGGCTTTATTCTACAGAAAGGTAGAAGAAGAGATCTAGATCTAATAAATTAAATACAGAAAATAAATGAGGGTTGAGGCTTACCTGGGGTTGCAGGTGTTACCTTCAGCGGCGGTAATTATTACCGTCGCTAAAAGGTGCATAAACAACAGCCTTTTTACCAGCGGACAACGTTACCGCCGGTAACGTCACGATTTTAATGAACGATATGCTTTTTACCGGCGGTAATTATTACCGCCGGTAAATAGTTCAAGATCATTACCGGCGGTAATTATTACCGTCGGTATTAGCTCCGTACCTATATCAGCGGTATTATTAACCGCCGGTATTCATCTTATCATGAACCGGCGGTACAAGTTACCGCCGGTGAAGGTAAACTACCGGTGGTACCATTACCGCCGGTGAAGGTAAATTACCGGCGGTAAATAAATACCGCCGGTGAAAGTTAACTATCGGCGGTACAAGTTACCGCCGGTGAAGGTCAACTACGGGCGGCACTAGATCCCGCCGGTATTAGTTCATGTTTGCCGGCGGTAATATTTACCGCCCGTCAAGGTCACATTTACCGGCGGGATAGATTGGGTCGTGGGGTTTCACGAAATGCCGGCGGTAAATATGTTACCGCCGCTATTAGCGTCGCTAAATCTATCACCGACTGCATCGCCAGCGACAGTAAGACGTACCGTCGGTATACGAATTACCGGCGGTAAGGTGACTTTTACCGGCGGTAATCTCTCGCCGGTAAAAGTGATCTATTTTGTAGTGACACTAGAGCTTTAATGTATCCGGCCTATGATGCCGGATACACTAAAGGCTCCTTGTATCCGGCACTTGAGACCGGATACAAAGGAAAGTACTTGTATCCGGCCTGAGTTGCCGGATACAAGGAAAAAAGCCTTTTTTCCAAATTTTAACACAGGCAATACTTATTTACATGTAATATCGTTTAAGTAAATGTCCTCGTATTTTTTAATCTCCATTTACTTAAGATATTACATGTAAATAAGCAAACACCCCCCCCCCCCCCCCATTTGAATCCATTAAAAATAGTCCAGACCCAAATTCCAAGTGAATAAAAAGTCAACTTTCCAGTTCTAGGCAAAATTCCGATTTTTCAGGTTTGGAAAAAAGGTTCAATATGTTAAAACCAAGGTATTCGTCAAGATTTAAAATCTCAAAAAATTCTTTTATGCAATAACATGGCTAAAAACCTGATTACCGGGAAAAATTATCTTGAAATCTGGCTTTAAAAAATATTTCATTTTCTGGGGTCAAAAGTCAACAAAATTCAACCGGAAAAAGTTTGACTTTGCACAAAAGATTGAATTCAGGTATTTTCCTTTATGGTTTTGGATTCAAATGGGTTAAGTATCTCAAACCCAATGCAAAGAATTGAAAATTCCCATAAAATATTTCTCTCCTTCAAGATTTATCAAAAATCGTGTAATTTTGGGGTGCCTACAGTTTGACTTTTTCAATTAGGGTTCTCATTTTCAGCATTTTCAGTGCGCAAAAATAAGGTTCTGACAATATTGACACTCGTTTCGTCACTTGTAGACCAAGTCGATGGAAGATCTCTTACGTTTCTTTGGAGGTGATGATGATCTTGTACTTTTACACTGGGAGTTGTGTCATGTTAATGTCCCACGCCAAAGCAATGGGTAAGCCATTAGGTTAGTTTCGATAATTACCTATGGTAGCTTCTAACATTCATGTCATTATATATCATTAGGTATGATTGTGGTGTCTTCATGATGCAATTCATGGAGGTGTGGGATGGCAAAAACTTGTCTAAATCATTTGATCAGGTGTGTATATAACTTTAATGATTTTTTATTGGAATATAGTAAGCAATTACTTCGCTAGTAACACACAAGTACGGCTTCTATGAATTCAGAGTAATATCGCATACTTTAGGGATAAGTTCCTTGTTCACTTGGTTATGCATCCTTCAAACCAAGTGCGGGACATCATCCTATCTAAGGCAGCCAACACAAATCAGGAGGATACCAATGTAGATGATGAATAACTTGCTTGAGTTGTCGGCCACAGATTAGGGGAAGAAGATGAAGAGGTAAGACCTATCTGTCACATGTTCAATAACATGATTCTTTGAAACTAATCTCCACTATGTATAATGCGAGGCACCCCCTTGGTGCCAGTCCATTCTAGTGTTTATTAGTTGACTTGTTTAATGGTGCCAGTCCATTCTTAGACCCTCAGTTACCATGCATAAACTGATGATTATATCAGGTTTACTATGATTGCGAGATCTTTTATGCTATGTTTTTTAAGGCACAAATCCCATGTCTCTTGAGGTGTGAACTTTCCCTGCAGCTTAAGGTCTAAGTTGCACCTATGAGCAAATCCAGTTGTCAAAATTCATCTGTTTGGATTTCTTGGGCTGTTCTAGCTTAGCTTAATTGGAATGGGGTAATCCAAAAATGGGATACGGGTTCTTGGTACACTGTTTGTGTACCTGTAGTTCTGTTTATTAATTCATAGTCCCATAAAATTCGTACTTACTGATTTAAAAAAAATATTCATCTGTTTGGCTAATGTGGCTTATGCATCATATTTTTAGACTAATTTCTCATTATCATTAGGTTTGTAGTTTTTCTACAGCTTAAGGTCTCAGGTCCACTCATGGGCAAATATATTAGTTGTGAGAATTCATATGCTTGGCTAATGAGGTTTATGCTATACGTTTGAAGGCTTACAACAGGTGCTAGGTGTGCGGTGCGTGCTTTGCTACAGCTCAAGGTCTTAGGTATACTTGTTAGCAAAACTGCACTTCATGGTTATCCTCATAGGATATTTTCATGCCTTTTTCCTCCAAGCATGCTTTGAGATTTATGCCTGATATACGTTTTACAAAATTAGTTGTGATAAATATAAATGGATAAAGCTTTATATATCTTTCCTCACTGTTGTTTATGCTTTTATGCAATTAATTTGTTATTTCTTTGAGACACTAGTTCTAGATACAGATAAGATCCCATAAATTATTGGAATTTTAGTTATTCTATCTGATTCAATTGTGGAATCTCATGGTCCTATAAAATGAATAAGCAAAAGCCAAAGTGTATATACCTTGTTTTGAAAGCCCTATTAGAAAGCTGGTGGTTGTGGCGCTACAGCTAGGCAGAAATCAATAAGTCCACTAGAACTTCATTTGGAATAAAAATGAAGTTGATAATCATCAATTTCTGATCTTGTGGTTCATTTAGAAGCTGTTATTATTTTTAGTATAAATTTGTTGATGAAGCTATTTGTTTTTCCGTAGACCAGTATATGCGAGTGCCTGTCTTATCACTTCTAAGAGATACGCTTTCAGTGGTTTCTTGCCTGCACTTTAGAAGGAAACCCTGTTGGTCAAATTACTTCTCTTATCATGGCATTAAAGGCATACTCCACTTACTTTTCTTTGTATAGGGACCATCTAGGCTATACATATTGTGAGCAATATACCAGGTGATTTTCTGTCTAGCTGCTGAAATACCTATTATGATTTAAATTGTAGATATCCGCCCATGACATTAATTGTTCTGTCACTAAGGTCTTTTTTAACGAAGTAAATCGAAACTTGCAGTTGGGGGCCTTCTAAATGATACTTTTGGAAATGCAACGGAGTTGATAATATCAATTTATGCACTGAAAAGTGGAATGATACGTGTTGTTCAGCAGTCATTACTAGGCTCAATCCTTTCAAGGTTTAGCAGCTTTATTATGCTCGTAGCATATGCTGCATATCTCGTTTTTCAGCTAAAGAGTCACAAGAATTGATATGCATCTGTTAGTGAGGTCAGTCTTTATTCATGCTATCATATTCTATTAATAAATATTTCTATTTGGATGATAAAATGCTGTAATTTATCTCTCTAACATCACTTTCTGCTTATATAAGTAGGTTTCAACTAGCTTTTTGTGAACATTCCATTTGTTATAGAATAGTTGGATTTTTTTTTAGTCTCCTATTGGCAGATAATTTACCATGTTTTTCAATACCTCTTTTGCCATCGTGTATACACTTGTAACTTAGCATTGATTTAACATTGTATGTCCCTTTTGATTTTCCACTTTTGTAATATATGGTGAAAATTTTTTATTTTTACTTTGCTCACCTTCAGACTGAAGGCAACTCAGATGATGAAGAAGATTCTGAGATATCCAAGTGGGAATCAATAATATGGCTATCGGTTTTGACAGTTTGGATTTCTGTTTTGACAGTTTGGATTTCTGTTCAACTGTTCTATCGTTTTTACACAAAGCTCTTCTCGTGGTTCTATTTTTTGTGGTTTTTGTTTTCTTTAGGTTGTTGAGCTGCGAATGCTTCACCCTGAGAAATTTGTGAAACTTGGAATTGATCCTCCCAAGGTTGTTCTCTGCTATGGTCCTCCTGGAACCGGAAAAACTCTCCTTGCTAGAGCTGTGCCCAATTGGACGGATGCTTGTTTCATTCGTGTTATTGGAAGTGAGGTTGCACAGAAATATGTTGGTGATGGGGCAAGTTTTTATGAAGGCTTGCATTGTCTTTTTTGATGAAGTAGATGCCATAGGCGGTGCACGTTTTGATGACGGTGTAGGTTGAGACAATGAAGTTCAGGGCACAATGCTTGAAATTGTGAATCAACTCGATGGTTTTGATGCTTGTGGAAATATTAAAGTTCTAATGGCAACAAATAGGTCAGTTCACTTTGTCTTACCTTTGCATTTGGCTTGAAAACCTATAGTTTTTGTATCTTGCTACTTTCTGTTGCACACACAGGTGCACCACCCAAGCATGCCAACTTGCTGATTTTCAAACACTCATATGTGTGCGTGCATGTCAACTTGATGGGTCAATATGTTTTTTGTTAAGTGACTTATCTGCCAATACTTGGTTTGATTTGAATTGCATTCGCTGCATGTACATTGGAAGTCCATAAAAATTCAAGGAATAACATATGAAATTGTATGACATGTGTGTATTGTTAGAGAGATTAATAATGTTGAAAAGAGAAGTTGTTGCATAAATGATCTAAACTGTAAAATTGTTGGTTGAGTTAACCTGGTTTCCTAACAGATGATCCTGTTATAACATGCTAGCCCAAAATTCTGCACCCCATGGAAACTACAAGATCACCCTGAGGGTGCTATTTGTTGGGATGGTTAAGTGATTATCTATTGTTAAGAAATGGGTAAGTACCTGTTTGATATGGATAGCTCATAAATGCTCTGGTTTGATGGTGAATTTGGTATGTTTAATGTTCAGATCAATGAAGGAAAAAAATTAACACTAGTGTGTCGCCTATCTGGGTGGGTGGCTATTGCTCGAGTATATTATGTCTAACAACTTGTTTTTTGTTATTTAATGCAGCCCACTTAATTTGGTCTTTTCATAGGTAACAATTTCATCGGTGGCAGTTGGTTTCGGCATATCAAAACCAGAGCATGTGAAACAGGTTTGTTGTAACATATAACTCAATATCCCCGATGTAGATATTTATAATTGTGACTGAATTATCATCTTCAATGCCAATATTCTGCATGTATGCATTTGTTTTCTTCACTTTTCTATTTTGTTCACTCTTTTTTGTAGCCTACCATCTGTTGCACACAAATCTCCAAAAAAATATTTGTCCTCTATTTTATGAATGGCTCATTTGTTGTCCTTTTATGTTTTTAATCCTTTGTTCTTTTTCAAATTTGATCCTTGGATATTTTAAAATTCAATTTAAATCTCATTTTGCACAAGTTTTGTGTTCTAAATGAATAAATAAACTATTATTAGAATATGTATTCTTCTATTCTCCACCTCCTTTTAATAACAACTAATTTGAATTTGTCATCTATCCTTCAAAATCCAAAAAAAACAAAAAATTCTAAAAAAAATCAAAATCAAGTATGTTGTTTGCAGAATCAATGAAATAAGAACACCAATAAACTCACTGATCATTATCCTTCCTTTTCTCTTTGGCTAGATTGGAAGAAACTAGACACCTACCCTCAATTAAGATAGAAGGTAACGTTGAACACAGTAAATTTCTTTTCTTTTCCTTTTATTTTTCAAATTTCCCTCTTACTTTATACTATTGTTTGGAGTGTTACAGGAAACAAGTTAATTTATCTAGTTTTATGTTCGTTGCACATCTTAAGCAAGCACCACATGTTTCCTTTGAAGAAACCCCAAGCCCAAGGGAACCAGGTGCTTATGATGAACAATTGAGAATCTCTCACCATTAACTGATCGAAGAAGCTTAATGTTAACTGATTGATTGACATCTCTGTTTATTGATTATTCGTAAAGTTTTTTGCACTCTATATTATCATTTTGTAAATAGCTTTGAAAATTTATAAGGGTGTTATACTTTATTATAAAGTCATGAAATCAGAATTATATATGTAAATTCACATGGAAATTTTATTTGATTTTTTTACTTTTTGTTATAGAATTTTGATTCTTGTTATAGCCTTTTGTAAACTAATTAGTAAGGATTTTCTAATTATGGGAATCCCAAAGAAGGGTAACGAATAGAATTATGTTCTACTTCACCTATATTGAAGTCATATTGATTCATTTGAGAGATCTATCACCAATTCCTTCTTTTTTTGCTCATTACAGATAGCGGGATGGGGAGCTGCTAGTGTGATTGTTGGTAGTGCGGCAGTGAAAATACTGGGGGAAGCAAAATCTCTAGAAGAAGGGTTAAAGCCAATGGCTTCACTTTGAAAAGTACTTGTTAGAACATGGCAAGGCGTCGACAGTTTTTGTGCCATCCTTTTATGCATGACAATGAGTAAGAATAACTTTATTGTGTTAATTTTTATTTTTTTAAAATTCAGCATGTATCCCAATCCGTTCCAGAAATAAATGAATATTTGTGTGCAAGGGATAAAGGATTTATTAATATTTCTATGTTGGGTAGGAAGTGATGCTAAGATCTGATAGCTGCCAAGAACATACTATTAGAGAGTGTATTTTTTGGGTATCTATATTATTAGAGAGTGTGTTATTACCAAGCCAGAAGAAAGATTTTTGGCATCACACCTTCTATTGTCCAGTTGTGCGCACCTAAACCTGGCCTAGATCGCACACCGGGCGCACCTTCGGTGCGTGCCTCGGGACATTCAGAGTTGCCACTGCCTGAGAGTGCAGGCAGACACGGTTTTGCCCTAATCGGGTCTAAGTCTGGTCTGCGGCTTTTTCAGAGTTCTAGCTAAGTCCTCGGTTACGATCCGGGGAAGTCCTAAAGACATCCCGGTCCGCCCCGTCGGTTTGACGGGTCCCTCGGGTCTCCCTGGTTTTTTTGAGTCAAGTTCACCCTTCCTAGACCAGCATGCTGCTTATTGGGTCTGGCGGGGCCCTTTGGAGGTGTGGGTCCCTTTTATTTGATTTTATCTTTTTATTGATTTAAGTGGAGTGGGTCGGACCCGGGTCCCGTTGGAAGACCCGTGGGTTGCCATGGTTGGGCCTTGGGCCCAGTTGGGTTATTGGGTAACCCATTTGGTTATCTCATTTATTTACACATTTCATGGGCTTAGTGGGCTTGGATTTGTCCCATTAGCCAAGAGTCAAAGGGCCTGGGCCTGTTTGTTGAAAACAGGCCTGGTATAGGCCGGTCAAAAGTGGGCCCCACTAGTGGGCCAAAGCGATCTTAATGGGCCTATCTAGGTCCAAAGCCCAAAAATGGGCTTAAGGTAGCCCAAATGGTTTAAGGGGATGATTCAAGCCAGCTTAGACCGTATCAGGTCCAACCGAACCAAGGAATTACAATTTTTACATTATTTTACAATTGCCCGTGTTTTTTCTACGGTCCAACCTGACCGTGAATCATTTACGGTCTTCTTTGTCCGTGAATCAAACACGGTCCCGACTGGACCGGCCTGAGTTTACGGGTGCAACCTGTTTTGCACTTTTGCTGCCGATTTCAATCTGGATCAGTTTCGTGGCTTTCTTGGGACCTCCAGTGGCTTCTGTGGGTTTCTTCAACTCATCCAGATGCTTCATTTGGCTTCATTTGGCCTAAAAGGCCTTCTTCCTTCTCTTTTCACTTTATTTGGGGTCATGATCTTCCTTCTTCTTTTTGTTTGCTCAAGCAACCATGTCCATCGTTCAGAAGGGAAGAGGGGAGATTACAGGGTATATTATGTATTTCAACATTGCAACCAAATTATGTTGAGTATCATTATTTTAATAACTTTGGTTATCTTCTCCTCTTTTCCATAGGAATGACCATTTTGGATCAAATGCTCATCACATACAACAGCCAAAATGTGTTAGACATGACATAATAATAAAAGAAAAGTAAGTGAAGAAGAAAAGAAAAGTGATTAAAAGTTCTCTTAATTTAATAAGGATACTTACAATGCAATGTCTAATTGATTATGATGATTCCTCCAAGTCCAAGTGAATTCAGCAGCGCTTCCGCGTCCCGTTAGATTTCACAAATTGAACTTGAAAGGGATTTGACAGGAGATTGGGTTTAAGAAGAGGTTTTTGGAGGTTTAGGTTGGGTTTTGGGGAGGCAAGGGTATTTTGGACATTATGTTGGCTTGGGTAGGGTGGTGGCAACTGGGCAGGACTTGGCCGTGGAGTGTACCAGGAGGGAGAGGGGGTAGGCCAGAGGAGAGGGCTTGTTCAAATGAGGGGGGTGGCCTCTCTATTTATAGGCAAAATTTCCGTGCCTGTATTTGAAATACGGGCATGCCTTGCCCGTACTTCAAGTACGGGCGTGCCTTGCCCGTAATTCAAATATGGGCGAAAATCGAATATTTGCAATTATCGCAGATTCGGCCGTACGGGACGCGTGTCCCTCCGTACGGTGACGCGTGTTTTTTTCCGGAATCTCGCCCGTATTTCAAATACGGGCATGCCCTGCCCGTAAATCAAATACGGTCCAGCACGTTTTTAAAATGTTTGGATTTCAAACCTTTATTCAATTTGGTTTTTTGCAAGATTTTTATTCGATTTTTCGATTATTTTATTAAAAAGCGAGATTCTCTTTATTAAAATATTATTAAACACATTTATCTTATTTATTTTATTGGTTTATTCCATTTTTGCTGCCTTTTTTGCCACATGGGCAGTTTTTCTGAAACTTCAACTGCTCATAACTTCTTCATCTGGTGTCCGATTTCAGCAAACTTAGTGTCGTTGGAACCAGCTCGGAACCACCTGTCCACTAGGGTCAAGTTTGGCAGCTGAATTGGGGTCGAGCAAAAAGTCAACTTTTTGCTCCCCGAAAGTTTGACCAGCTCATATCTTTCTCATCTAGACTCCGATTCCAGCAAATTCAGTTGCGTTAGAACCGTGTCGAAATGCTCTTTTTAATGAGATGAAGTTTGATGGCCAAATTTACTTGAATCAAAAAGTCAATTTTTGACCCCCTCAGGGTTTGACTTTTCATTTTTCTTTATTTTGGGGGTGCAAAAATCAGGTGTTACACCAGGTACAGAGATGGGGAAAAAGTGAAAAAAAAAAACGGCTCAATTTGATTTATCCACTAATTGGAAATTGAATTCAGGATTCTATTAACTTTCTTGCTATCAAAATTTTAGGCTATCAAATTCTGGAATATCAAACGTATCATACAAAAAGAGCTTATACAGTATCGAGATTAACTGATCTTTTAACTGTCGCAAAGGTTAAAGTTAATTGGACTAATAATAACCGGATATAAAGATTTAAAAAATTAAAAAAAGAGAGGTTATATAGTCCTCTTGTAAGCACCTCATTTTTGCGCTCCCAGAAGAGTCGGAAATGCAAAACCCGGCTAAAAAATCAAACCCTGAGGGGTTGAAATTTGACCTTTTGATCAAGTGATAATTGGCCACCTTGCTTTATCTCAACGGATAGAGAATCCCGACACCAGTCCAACGCAATTGAGTTTGCTGGAATTGGAGTCCGAATGAAGGTTCTGTGGGCCGGTCAAACTTGGGGGTGAGCCGAAAGTTGACTTTTTTTCGAACCCCGAGCCAGGTGCTTAGCTCTATATCATTGGATAGAGGGCTCCGATACGAGTCCAACGCAACTGAGTTTGCTCAAATCGGAGTCCGGATGAAGGATATATGAGCCGTCGAAGTTTCCGAGCAGAAAAACCAGAAACTGCACACGTGGCAAAAAGCCGCACACGTGGCGAGTGGCGCAAGAAAATATCTTGAGGGGCAATCCGTAAATATCCAAACATGCAAAATATCCCAGGGTTTAAAGTAAATTTCGCACGGGGCAATCCGTAGATATCCAAAAGTGTCAAATTGGTCGAATCGGTCAAGTCGAGGGGCAAATCCGTAATTTTTTTATTTGTATCCGGTCAAAATATATCGGATACACACGGGTTTGTGTATAACCGACATCAAATGTCGGATACAAAGATTTGCTCGGCGAGATTCGCGCTGATTCCCCGACAGATTCGCGGCGGCATTAAATTTTTGAAATAATTTTATTTGTATCTGATATTAAATGTCGGATACAAAGGAGGTTCAGTGTATCCGACATTAAATACCGGATACAAAGGACATGTAGTGTATCCGACATTTAATGCCGGATACATTAAGTTTGTCTATAAAAGCACAGCAGCCACCTTTGGCCGGGGGTTGGCTTCTTTGGCTGTTTCTGAGCTTTCTTCCACCACTCTTTCCCACCCAAATCCTCCCTTCTTCAACTCTCTTTGCCCTCCATAGCCCCACCACACCACCTCAAGGGTTTCCACCTTTGTCCCCTTCTTCTTCTTCACTTTCTCAAACAAGTCAAAGGAGCCTAGTTGCTGTTGGGGAGAAGTGGGTGCACGAAGAAAGCTTCCAGCAGCTGTTCTACCTCCAGGAAGTGTCTCCACTTTGCATAAGCACCCGAGAACCATCAGGTATTGCTTCTTGTTGATTTCTACCTCACATATATGAAAATGGTGGTTTTCTAAGCAAGTCGATGAGCATGTTCCTTTCTTTGCTGCAAATCTGTTAAAAATGCTTGCATGGCATGAGCTTCCCCTTCATTTTATCACATGGGAATCTCTAAAGGTAAGAGAGTCCCCGCGGTTAGTTCTATAAGAGAGCGGGAGGAAGTCCACCCCATTTGGAGTCTCTTTAACCTACTGTTTTTTTTCTTTTCTCTTGCTTTCTTTTTGGTGGTTTCTAGCAGTATTTTTTGTCTATTAAAAGAGAGCATGTTCTCCAGAAATCTCCCTCCAATGTACCCCAAAGTAACCCCCCAATTTCCCTTCTTAATCCTTCTTCTTTCTTCTCATTTCGTGGGTGTCATTTTACTGCTGGCCGTACCCCCTTGGGTTGCTGTCCTGGACCATAATCGCAGCATGCATGCCTCTCACACACCTCTGTTTTTGTGTGGACTTGTTTGTTAATTTGTGGGTATGTTTAGGTATAAGCTGGGTTTCCTATTCATGCTAGCCTTCATGCTTCTAGATAGGAACAATTCCCTAATAACATGTGCAGTAACGTGCTCTATTTACCTTAGATAACTTGATGTTTCTTTCTCTTCTATCCATGTCAACTCGTTTATATGTATGCACAACCACCTCAACACTCATGTTCATAGGCCGAGGATGCTGTTTTTTTTTTTTTTTTTTTTTGCTGTTGGAACACACATGACCATGATCAACTCCCATGATCTTGATGTGTGTTGTGATGTGTCTATGTGAATACCCTGCTCCCCCAATCCCTCCACCACTTGCCGTATTTGCATACTCAAATGAGCATGACCCCCCTTTCCCCCTCACCATTCTTTGTTCTCAATGGGTTCAAGTTGCACGCATGCCTAAATTTATGTACCACAAACACGAGACCTTGCTGCCATGTCCCCTTTACCCTCACTAAGGTAAGTTGCTACTGGGGACAACAGCAAACCTCCACTAAGTTGCTGCTGTCCCAGCAGTCTTAAGCTCAAGACTGGGCCCAACCCTTCAACCCTTGCATGCACGTTGCCCTAGCCCCAATATCCATGTGCTAATCAGCCCTTTTTGCATGCCCAAAGCCCATCCGAAATTCCATTGTTAGCTGCTGTTTCTCTTCCCACAGCCGGTTAGTTGGCTTCGATTTGTTTAGCTTGAAATGTATGATTCTTTTGCTTTAAATGGTTTGTTGATTGATGATAGGAAATCACGGAAATTGGGGTACTTAGACCCCCACCTTGTTGCTGTAATTATAAGAAAAGAAGTAAGAGGGGCAGCAGGCCCCATGCCTTCCGATGCCCTCTTGCCTTGCTGTAGAATCCAAAAGAGAAGCCAAATGAGGCTTCTCCCCCGAACCTGAACCAATGTGGGCCCACCCAGGGGCCCACATGACTTGTAAAAACCCCTGGGAACCCCTTTGAGACAACCCCAATGGCCTAACCCTGAAAAAAGGTATTTTTAAGGTGATCCGGCAACTCAGGCCGGATCACCTAGGGCCTGTGTGTATCCGGCAACTAAGGCCGGATACACATAGAAATGCCCTTTTTTGTGTTTTCTTGATCCTTGCTGAATTTTCATACTATTTTCAACAAAACCAGATGAACCAACAGGTTTTTCGGGTTGCCCGGAAACCCAACTTGGGACATGGACTGCCGGTCCAACTCGGAATACCCGTGGGCCTTCCAACGGGGCCCACCAAGCCCGATAAACCCTAAAGCATGCCACCCCAGTAAGTTAAGTAAAATTAGCTAATTGAACCGGGCGGGCCAAACCCAATGCGGCCCAGCCAAACCTTGATGTGTGGGAATGATGTAAATTGCATGGTTTGGCCAGGACCCAGGGCAAGGGCCGAGACCCCGATTTAGAATCTCAAGCCGCAGACCCAAGCCCAAAATAGACTAACTTAGGCACCCAGGTGTCCGTCTGCACCCCATCAGGCGGTGGCGACTCCGAACTTTCCCGTGCCGCTTTTCTGATGCGCGCACACCTCTATTGCATTGTTACAAGTCCTGTCATATCTTGTTACAAGTCCTCTCATGCCCTATTACAAGTCCTCCGAAGCCCAATTACAAGTCCTCTCAAGCCCAATTACAAGTCCTCACAAGACCTGTTACAAGTCCTCACAAGCCCTGTTACAAGTCCTTACAAGCCCTGTTACAAGTCCTTTCAAGCCCTGTTACAAGTCCTTTCAAGCCTTGTTACAAGTCCTCACAAGCCAAGTTACAAGTCCTCTCAAGCCCTGTTACAAGTCCTCTCAAGCCCTCTTACAAGTCCTTACAAGCCCTGTTACAAGTCCTTTCAAGCCCTGTTACAAGTCCTCACAAGCCAAGTTACAAGTCCTCTCAAGCCCTGTTACAAGTCCTCACAAGCCCTGTTACAAGTCCTCTCAAGCCCTGTTACAAGTCCTCACAAGCCCTGTTATAAGTCTTCACAAGCCAAGTTACAAGTCCTCACAAGCCCTGTTACAAGTCCTCACAAGCCCAGTTACAAGTCCTCTCAAGCCCTAATACAAGTCCTCATAAGCCAAGTTACAAGTCCTCACAAGCCCAGTTACAAGTCCTCACAAGCCCTATTACAAGTCTTCCGAAGCCCACAATCCCTATTACAAGTCCTCACAAGCCCTGTTACAAGTCCTCACAACCCCAGTTACAAGTCCTCACCAACCCTGTTACAAGTCCTCACAACCCTAGTTACAAGTCCTCACAAGCTAAGTTACAAGTCATCACAAGCCCTGTTACAAGTCCTCACAACCCCAGTTACAAGTCCTCTCAAGCCCTGTTACAAGTCCTCACAACCCCAGTTACAAGTCCTCACCAGCCCTGTTACAAGTCCTCACAACCCCAGTTACAAGTCCTCACAACCCTAGTTACAAGTCCTCTCAAGCCCTGTTACAAGTCCTCACAAGCCAAGTTACAAGTCCTCTCAAGCCCTGTTACAAGTCCTCACAACCCCAGTTACAAGTCCTCTCAAGCCCTGTTACAAGTCCTCACAAGCCAAGTTACAAGTCCTCTCAAGCCCTGTTACAAGTCCTCACAAGCCTTGTTACAAGTCCTCCAAAGCCCACAATCCCTGTTACCAGTCCTCACAAACCCAGTTACAAGTCCTCACAAGCCCTATTACAAGTCCTCTCAAGCCCTTTTATAAGTCCTCACAAGCCCAGTTACAAGTCCTCTCAAGCCCAGTTACAAGTCCTCACAAGCCTTGTTACAAGTCCTCACAAGCCCAATTACAAGTCCTCTCAAGCCCAGTTACAAGTCCTCTCATGTGTAAGGATTTTGGAAAAATTAAGTACGACGTTTTTTGAGCGTTTTGCGGCCGCTCGAGCGTAAAGCCATGCTTTCTCAAACTCAGAGAGGCCGAGAGTGGCGGGTTTGCAGCGAATTCCGCTCGCTCGAGCATCAAGGGTTTAATAATACGACCTCAGAAAAGCCCAGGGTGGCGGTTTGGGTGCGATTTACCCTCGCTCGAGCGTCAAGGCTTAGGTAATCAATACTTAGAAAAGCCGAGAGTGGCGGTTTTGGACCGATTTCGGCTCACTCGAGCGTCCAAGCTTAATTCTACATTATCAAAAAAGCCCAGGGTGGCAGGTTTGGGTGAGATTTGCACTTGCTCGAGCGTCAATGTTTAGGTAATAAAAACTCAGAAAAGCCCAGGATGGCGGTTTTGGGCCGATTTAGGCTCGCTCGAGCGTTAAGGCTTAAGACTACAATCTCAAAAAACCTGAGAGTGGCGGTTTGGGGGCAATTTGCGCTCGCTCGAGCGTCAAGGTCAGGTAATCAATACTCAGAAAAGCTGAGAGTGGCGGTTTTGGGCCGATTTGGGCTCGCTCGAGCGTCAATGTTTAGGTAATAAAAACTCAGAAAAGCCCAGGGTGGCGGTTTTGGGCCGATTTAGGCTCGCTCGAGCGTCAAGGCTTAAGACTACAATCTCAGAAAACCCGAGAGTGGCGGTTTGGGGGCGATTTGCGCTCGCTCGAGCGTCAAGGTTAGGTAATCAATACTCAAAAAAGCCGAGAGTGGCGGTTTTGGGCCGATTTGGGCTCGCTCGAGTGTCAAGGCTTAATTCTCAGAAAACCCCAGATTGGAGGTTTGGGAGCGATTTCCGCTCGGTCGAGCGTCAATGCTTAACTAATACAAACTCAAAATAACAGAGAGTGGCGGTTTTGGGCCGATTTAGGCTTGCTCGAGCGTCAAACTAAAAACAAAAACTAATACGATTAAAACCCTAAGGACGTTCGCACGGCGCTTTACTTCCGCTTTACTTCACATCGTGGCGTTTCACTTCCAGTTACAAGTCCTCTCCTTCCTTCCAAGTTTCACTTCCATTCATCTTCCAAGTGTTTGAGCTTCGATCCGTAGGTCTTTGAAGTTGTTGGGATCGTATTTAGGGCATATTCGCGGTCGTCCCAGGTACGTGGAGATGTCTCTCTCTTTTTTTTTTCTGTTCGTGTTTTCGATCTTTTCGTTTTGCTATGGTTATACATTATCCAACTTGAGTAGGGTGATGCATAGAGAACGATCGAGCATGTCCACGCGATTTGTCTGGTTATAACTTTTGTTTACAACTTCTTTGTCTTGAAAGCATTGAGTGGTGTTCTGTTATCATGCTCTGTTAAAATTTTTTTTTTCCGTCTTCATGATGTTGAAATGGGTATATTGCGTGTGTACATGTTTCAATCTATGAGGTTGCGTGCACTAAATAACAGACATGTCCAATTTTGCAATAGTGCTAGGTAAAATAGAAGGAATGCCTTCACAATATACAGCAACATTAACAATAAGAAGTAAACATCCCTTATGACCTAAATTTCCAGTGAAGAACTGCAAGTTAAAGAAAATTGTTGGATTTCTACTGATTGGTCTCTCGCTGCATGTTTGGTAATTGAGGGTTAAGGCCCTGACATCCTTAACTAGGTGTAAATGTAATTGCTCCTTTTTCTTCAATGAAATCTATCATTTCTGTTTCTGTGGTAAATCTCCACTAAAGTGGTCGGAAAATTTGGAAGTTACATTTAGCTGCAGGGAAACACTATTCTTTTTATGTCATTTATACTCCTACTATTGTTGAAATAGTAATTACATTAAATATCTTACATAAAGTTTGGTAAAAGTGCTATAATCATTTTTATACCTGATAGCCAGTAGGCTAACATCTTATGAGTATTAGGACAGGCCGTTCAGAGGGGCTACTCCTTATGGGTATGGGTAGCCTTTCTCTACTTATGGATAAGCATTATCAATTTCCAGAAACCCACTTCCTGAAGTTTGCATCTGTCATTGAATTATTCCACCGTGAATGAGGGGAACTTGACAACATTATGTTATAGCTACTAGAGTGTCTAAATGATATAAACATTAATAGTTCCCAGATATATGTGGTCTTTTAATTAGTCCAGTAGCATGTACATTCTTACTTATTTGACCCAATAAGAGTTGGGACAACTGCTTCATACTTTGACATCCTATGAATTTCTAGTTTGAGGAGACTGTGAACCTTTTCTTTCCTATTATGCACTTGCTTCATACTTTGACATCCTATGCCAATGTTCTTTTTACAATTTCGTACATGCATCTTTTATTAATTGTTTTTACAGGATGTTGTTCTAAATTTTTTTTTGCAGATGCCTAAAAGACGCAAAACCACCGGTGGTTCTAGGTCTAACACAAAACCTCCTCCAGTAGACGAGTCAGTGTTTTTAGACCGCCATGCACAAGGTAGGTTTCGCGATCACCTTCACAACCGGCCTCTTTTGTTAGAGCGGGAGGTAATAGTCAAAGAGCTTGATCCCACTATAACTTCAGTTTTTACTTCTAGGGGTTGGACTCCTATGCTCAAAGATCTTACACCTCCTCAACCCATCATAGTTCGGGAGTTCTATGCAAACATACATGGTTGGTCCAATAGTCCTCCGGCATTTTCCGTGTATGTTCGCAGTCAAACATTTTTTATCACCCCTGATATCATTTCTCAAGTATTAGGGATACCCAGAGCGCTTGAGCCTAGATATCCTTATAATGAAGCGGACATCTCATCACCTGATGAGATGGCATATTTTGTGCGCAACAGTACAATGTATTTTCGTGGAACCCATCTAGTGGTTGATAATCTTCCAACTCCTCGGTCGGTTATTCTTCGGATTATGAGCACCAACATATCCCCGGTGGCTCATTTACATACTCTCCCACTCCAGAGACTTTAGTTCTTTTATGCATTACTCCAAGGTCATTCAATAGACCTCCATTTGCATATAATTTCTGCGATGCTACGTATCTCACAGAACATCACCAGGAAGCGAAAACTGATTTTCGGTTGCCTCATTACCCGACTCCTGCACGGACTTGGCATCATAATTCTAGAAATTGAGCACCCTATAGTGCTTCCACCTCCTATTGGGCCTACCACCGTAGCACAGAGTGTTGCTCATTCTATTGCCGCTACTCGAGGTGGTGCTCCTTGTCGACCTCGTGAAGCAGCTTCCCAGGCAGGAACCTCCCATGCTGGTTCATCTTCGGCTGCTGCTTCATTTGATCCATCTGCCGTTATGGAATATTTGTCAAGGATTTATGCAGCCCAGCAACAATCGTGCGTAGAACTATTGCTGATTCGATCTACTCAAGAGACGCATAGCCGTCAGCTTTCAGAGGTACAGGAAGCAGTGGCTCAACTTCAATTGTCTCTTGACCAGGATCAAGAGGATGAAGATGAGGATGATGACGAGGACGAAATTGAGAAAGACTAAAGCAGGGAGGGGAAAGGAATTTTTGTTATTGGCTGTGGGCTTCATTTGACAGCATTGTGGCCGAATGTTGTATTTTTTGATATGTATTTAAGGTTGTACTCCTTAGTGGGTTATTTCTTAGAAAGAATGCTCCACTAATGTTAGTTCTTACAATGCTTGCTTTGGAGTTACAATTTATATTTCCCTTAACTTACCTTGCTATAGATTATATGATAGAGAAGATGATAATAATTCATGGGCCTATCAAGCAACAGTTGGAAGCGATACTAACTCATAGGGATGTGAAGAGACAATTGTAAAACCTGTGGCATTAGCATATCTATTTGTTTAGCAAAAAAATTCAATCAAATTCCATTACAACAGCTGTCATAAATGCATTACCGTCTTCTTACTTTACAAGTGTAGAACTTGACAAAAAGTGTATACAGCACCAAAAAATTAAAAAATGATAAACTTGAAAAAGAAGTACAAGTCCAGAACTTGGCTGAAGGTGAATACATAACCAAAGAAAAAACCATATTGATACATTCCCCTGTTAAGAATCCCAGTTCTTCGTAGTTATTTCTGTAAATTCCAGCTTCACATATATGCACAAAAAACTAAAGGTGAATACGTAACCAAAAAAAAAAAAACATTTGATACGTTCCCCTGGAATCCTTTCCCTTCGTAGTTTCCTCTGTACATTTCAGCTTCACATATATTCACAAAAAACTGCAGGTGAATACGTAACCAAAAAAAAAAAAACATTTGATACGTTCCCACATAATCCTTTTGCTTCGTAGTTTCCTCTGTACACTTCCATTTCACATATATTCACAAAAAACTGAAGGTGTATGCGTAACCCAAAAAAATCCATTTGATACATTTCCTCAGAATCCTTTTTCTTTGTAGTTTCCTCTGTACATTTCAACTTCACATATATTCACAAAAAATTGTAATCTCTCTAATACTTGTGCACCTGCAAAACACCATGTCTTGAAGGCAAATATCTTCACCAATAACTGCAATTTTCTATGTACATTTCAGCTTCACATACAGATAATTCACCAACAAATGCAATCTCTCTTATGCTTGTGAACTTGCAAAACACCGCGTCTTTAAGCCAAGAATCTTCACCAATAACTTCAATCTCTACGTACATTTCGGCTTCACATATACATAAATCACCAAAAACTGCAAAAGCAAATATCATCACTAAAATTTACTAACTGGTTGATTATAAATGAGATAGGTTGAATAAAGCACAAAAATAAAAAATAAATTAATACTAATGAGTTGGAGAATATACCATTTGATTCCATTGGATGTAGCAGTTACAATATCCAAGTTTTGAGAAGCAAAAACAGAAACACCATCAAGTGTAGCACTTACAAAAGGACAAGCAACTTTGGCTTGAATGGCAAAATGAAACAAACCCAACCAATATGCATCCTGGGGAATATAACAGCACTTTGTAAGAAAGAATCAATCTCAATAAATTGTGTTTGTATGTTATTGATAATAGTCCAACTTTCCACTGTTTAATGTTCCAAAACAAAAAATCTCTACTTTCTTTCTCTCGAACTAGTAAGCAACAATGGTCATCAGCAATCAGTACGACAATGCTTTTTACTACATTCTAGGTTACTTGCTTCTACTTATCTGTGCACCACAATTAAGTATTTCTTTCCTAACAGCATACATCTCTTCGACAGACAGATATCTCTAAACTTTAAATGGTGAATGAGTTGACCATGATAATACAGAGGCTTGTGTACCCAAAAACAAATACCAGAAACCATCATGTCGACTAGAAGAAATGGCTAATGGGATAACAACATCTCCTAACATCCTCCTAAATCTGAAAACCCGGTACATTCCAAGAAGTTTTCTAGAGAAACATTCACCATCATGGAGATCTCCACCAACCATCCATATATTATTCTCAATACTGCCCGAGCCAAATATGTGTATTCCCTCTCCAAAACCTTAAATATTCTGAGATTCCTTTCACCCCATATCACCCAAGAGATACCTGCTGGTGTTATATTCCAAATCATATCCCTCATTGCATAATTAATAGCTCTCAAAAGGATTTCTTACCAAGTAAAAGACCCTCTTTCATTTCTCTGCCACTTAAATTGATTTTTGGTATTCTAGTAGGACTCACTTCATTTAACAAGATTATTCATGTGAAATCTAACAAAATTCCTTTTGCTTTCTGCCCTTTTTTTTATTGGAACTTCCCATCCAGGAAAGTCAAAACAAATAAAAGTTTTCATCTGTTGCAGTATCTTTTCCGGTGTGTTTTAAATTGATCAATCAAACAACGCCTTCTCATCTCTCTTCAATATAAACCTACTTGTGATATCTCTCTATGATCCCCCTCCCCTCCTTTCTCCTCTCTCTTTGTGCATGTGTTTCTTTTATATTTTCACTTTCAGTACTGAGTTTTTTCTGTTCTCTTATTAGTAATAGCTTAATCTTTTTTATTGAATTCCTCAACATGGGCTCTCCTTCAAAGTTTTGAACGAGAGGTGATTTTTTCCTCTACGAGGTACTGGACCTTGCTTTGTCGAATTCAAATCATTCAAGAATCAACATAACTTATGGAGCTTCGAGAAGTTAGGTTTTCAAGATACTTATGTCTTTATTTTTCTGTCATAGTATGCCTACATCATTCATATACCACCACCAACAAATTCTGGCATTACATTTCCTTTCATGAATACATTGTCCATCATTTTTCTTATATAATTTTTATTCTAGGTCAGTCACTTGTCCATTCAGATATTCTCTTTTACATTAAACTTCAATGAAATACCTTAATTTCCTAAAGCAAAATGAAGAAATCATTTTTTTAATTTCATTGCAGCCTGACCACCAATTTAGATCGACCAAAAAAAAGAAAGAAAAAGAAGAAGAAGAAGCTAGAGACACGCATTTTCCGGTTTGAATGTGCAGATTTTACTGCATTGAATTTGATAGATCTCAAAAGTTTAATGTTTATCAATGACTAACAGTTTCAGACGTAATATAAACTCAAATCTAACATGAAATCATCCTAACAGAAGATGTGATAAATTTAGGAATAAACTTGAAAGCTAAGCTCCAATATTATCTACCTTCAAGATGAGAGACTTAATTTTGGGACACAAAATTAATCTAATCATTCTAAACATTATGCTCCAAATGTGTTCCAAAGTACTGATTCATTTTTCTGATTTAGATAGACAATAGATTCATTCATATACGACTATGATTGGAAATTATTATTCCAAAGCTTATAGTTTTACCCGACATTGCTTGGATTTTTACCTTCAAGATGAGAGACTCAATGAAAGTCTCTCCGCAAACTTGGCTTCGGTGAAGAGGTAGAATGCTGAGTGGACAAGTCCACGTCTTGAAGCATTTGCAATATACTTTGTGCAGGGGCCTACAAAGAAAGCAATGCAAATGAAAATATCAATACTTATATATCCTAGGGAGATATTGAATGAATATGAAAAAAAATAAGAAATAACACATTTTAATATAAATACCATTTGACTTTGCTGATAATGGTATATATGATGGACATCGGCTAGTGGAGGAGGAAAGGTATGTGCTGAATATTGACTAAGTGGCTCCATGCACCTATTTTTAGTCCCATTGCCAGGAAGAATATCATCATGCTCTAAGTTTTGAGTAGATGCTTTGCACCTTTTCTTTCGCGTTGCTTAAGTTAAAGCATCCACTCGTCTATAAACACTCATGCCGGCCCGCTTAGATTTTTCTTTAATCCTTAATCCTTTAGATTTTTGTATCAAATTTTCAGAAATGACAACTTCATTGCTAGTACTGAATATATCATGTCGCTTTTCCATGTAGCTAGGATGGGTTCCAAAAATATATTCATTTGCACAACCTCCAACCTCATTTGCATCATCAAGAGAGAGGTCAATGTGATGTCCCACGCCATCATCATAGAAGGCCATATCATTTGGAAACGATCCAATCACATGGTCACTACTACAAGAAACTTCAACATCCTTTTCAAGTTCTTTAAAGATAGAACCATCCAAAATCTTTTCCACCCCCTTTTGCATCTTTTTACCCATTTCCATGACGAAATCCGTTGCTTCTTGACATGCCACTGCCCTAGATTCAATTTGAACAAGTGTTGGAATGACATAGGAGTACCGATATGAGATATGAGATGGCTCATTATTTGCATTTGATGCATGCGGGTACTTGAAGTCTTGCCATCCATTCTTAGCATCCTTTCTCCACCTTTTTGGAATATATTGTTCTGGGATCTTGTTAATATCTTTGAAATAGAACACTAAAAGGATATGCTTACAAAGAATGCCCCCAAATTCAAACTTCTTATAACTGCATTCTATGTTGTGATTTTCGTATTTATATGTAACACTGTGCTCTTGACGGATGCCTTCAGAAGAATTCACAATCTTCAATATCTCAACATTCCCAGATTTACATGACTTTCGGATCTTGTATGACCAAATACTAATTGCTTCTTTTTCAAACCTTTCATAAACCGTTGGAGTATATACCTCACATGCATGCCTAAAAAGAGGCAGGTTTACCCAAGGTTCTTTCTTCCTTAATATCATGTTGCTATCACAAACAAGCTCATTGTATCGATGCTTTGCAACTACAATGTCAATTTGGTCCAAGAGACGCACCATACTCTTCTATCTATTCAGTGCATTCTTAATGGAGGCATTCATGCTCTCTGAGATCTAAGTACTGAGCATATCGGCACAAAAATGATTCAGACCATACGCCAATGACCACTTCTCCCTTTCTTTGTACTTAGCTTCCAACCATTCATTCTCAGAAAGATTAAACCTCTCAAGCAACGTTTGCCACGCCTCTTCGAACTCGATATCATTTTCACACTTATATATACAGCTCTTGAAAGCTTATGCAAAACCCTTACATGTAAGGAATACTGCACTAAGATGCTTTGTAGCATTTTGATAAAGATGCCAAATGCAGTTCCTATGAGCATTTTCAGGTAAAACAAGCTGAATTGCTTTTTCCATTGCCTTGTCTTGGTCAGTTATAATTGTTTTCGATGCTTTGCCATGCATGCAACTCACAAATGTTTTGAATAACCAAGAAAATGCCTCAGCACTATCTTCATAGAGTAGTGCAACACCAAAAACAACCGCATGTCTGTGGTGATTCAATCCAACAAACAATGCAAGAGGGCGATTTTCAGTGTTTGTCTTGAAAGTGGTATCAAAACTAACAATATCGCCAAAATATTGATAATCTGCAGCCATCTGCCCATCTGCCCAAAATATATTTGTTATCATGTCTTCCTCATCCAGTTGAATGGCATGAAAAAATGTTCGATCCTCACAAAGCTTTTTTTGAAAATAAGATGCGATTTCACTTCGATCCCCCCTTTTCATCTGTATCTTCCTTCTTGCACGTATATGATAACTGTAATCATCATGAACAAATCCAAGATTTTCAATCCTTCCAGCTTGGGTGCTTAAAAGATTCATAATTGCACTTGGTGTTAATCCAGCACGCTCAGCAATATCAGCCTGAGTTGCTTGAGCAGCAGTAATTCTTCTATGAGACCTGAGGCGATGTCTCATGCATGGAGGAAGCATCTCATGGTTATGTCTCTCATTAAATTCCCATATCTCATATTTCCCTTTGTCATTCAAATGAATCCTCATGTACGTCTTACATCCACATCTCATTTGTGCCGTAGGTCTAATGCACACATCAAATGCCTCACTACGTTTCCCTTCCATTGAGCAACAAAATATTTTATCAAGTGTTATCGTCTTACTTTGGTCCTGACGCTCCTTACTTCTACGAATGCTAAATCCAACCATTCTAGCATATGCATTGTAAAATTCATAAGCTGCTTCTACAGATTCAAACTCTTTTCCTATTTTGGGAACATACTCTAACTCAGCATTGGGCACAACCACCACCTCATTATCTGCGTTACTTGTGTCTTCTCCAATCTCCATATGCCCTATCCAATTCTTCTCAATGTACAGGTACTCTCTTAGGTGTTCTCTCAAAATAGAAGATTATTTCCTTCCCAAAATGAAGCTCTACCAATAAAAACTCAATTGTAGACAATAAAAAAAAATTTATTCAAACAAAGCTAGAACAAAAAGAGAATAAAAAATTTGAGTATAAAATTTTGAGATCCTTCATACACTGACTGGCAAATTTATTAGTAAGAAAGTAGCATAATATCCAAGGCAAATTTATGAAGGAGAAAAATATAATCACAATCCTAGAACTATATACAATCAAGACATATATTAATGCATTGCAACTATCAGCAAACATCAATAACAAAGATGAACTAACCATCCATAATAAATTCCATCCTACCTCGATCAAATATTTATATGATTTGCGATATCTTTACAAATGGGTCAAATGCTAACTAAAAAATTTAACTACGTTAATAGTCTTATGCTAATAAACTGATCAGTAAACAAATACACAACGAAATTTAAGTTAAGCAAAATCAGAACCATACCTGGGCAGGCGTTACATTAAATCATGGGCTACCATCACTCTCTTCTCTGAGCACAAACACAAGAAAGACCTCTGAAAAGCCATGCTGCTAATCCTGCCACCACCTTAGCTGCAGCAATACAAAATTGGTGTAGACACCCCAAATTGCACCTCTATATAAGAGAATACTCCAAATAAACTTTAAAAGTCTTATTTGAGCCTTGACATATGTCAAACACTCAAAAACTCTCAAAATCGGTGCCAACCGTACTGAGTATACGGTTTTTGTAATTTTGGTCTCAACCGCCCTGTATGTGCGGTTGCAACCGCACACACAGCACGGTTGAGATCCATGCTTGTTGCGTAAGTTGCCACGTGGCTTCGCGAAGCTTCGGCCGTTGAGCCACGTCGACAGCAATCATGACGAGCGTAACTGAATTGAACCGTCCTGTATGTGCGGTTTGGTTAAGTTTTCATATGAACCGCACTTTGAGTGACGGTTGTGTTGAAACCGTACTGTGTATGCGGTTTTGGCTGTTTCGGGGATTTGCGAAATGGCTCGATTTTTGAGCCTTATTTACGCATATTACCTCTCTCTTGGGGACTTGAACTCCCTATTTCACCCTCCGAAACTTGCTGAATTACTCCAATTCAAGCCTTGGAGGAGAATTGGAATAATCTAAAAGGCTTTTTTGGCCTACCCTTGGGACTCTTCTACCCTTGGCTTTGCCTATAAATAGAGGGGTCCTCCTCTTGCAAATGGCTGACAATTTGAGGCTTAGAAGCTCTGCAAGAAGAAGGAGAAGCTCTGCTGGATTGTCTACTCAAGTGTTCAAGCTACCAAGGTAAGGCCCTTTACATTTTCAGCACTCTCTTTACATTTCACTCCCAACTTCTACCTTTCTGTAGTGTAAAGCCAATCTCTGATTGTTTGCAAGCCCCAAACCCCTTCTAAAGTACCTGGGAATCCTCTCTAGCCGTAAAACGTGAAGAGAGAGCCTTGGGAAAAGGAAGGTGGAATGGATCCTCTAGGCTTAGAACCCAGCAAATGGCTGACAATTTGAGGCTTAGAAGCTCTGCAAGAAGAAGGAGAAGCTCTGCTGGATTGTCTACTCAAGTGTTCAAGCTACCAAGGTAAGGCCCTTTACATTTTCAGCACTCTCTTTACATTTCACTCCCAACTTCTACCTTTCTGTAGTGTAAAGCCAATCTCTGATTGTTTGCAAGCCCCAAACCCCTTCTAAAGTACCTGGGAATCCTCTCTAGCCGTAAAACGTGAAGAGAGAGCCTTGGGAAAAGGAAGGTGGAATGGATCCTCTAGGCTTAGAACCCACAAATGATGAAAAGCATGCTGTATGGTTATTTTGAACTTTTGAATGCTTATCTGATCTATTTTGTATTTGGAGAAGATGCAGGAATCCATGCTCTCAATAGCAAGGGATTCAAATCTTCTCTTAGTTGGGTATTTTCCACATTATCACACACTTTTCACTGTTTTTGCAAGAATAGGCTAGATCAAGGATCTTCCATGCAATATGGAAAATCTGAGACCATTGGCCTTAAAATGAATCTTAGAACTTCATGAGAGGGTTTCTGGTTGATTTTTAAGGTTCTGGTCGAATCCACATGCACACATGCACTGGTTTCCATGTTTTATCCAAAAAATCTTCAAAACAGGGCAGATCTGTGGCCTGTCTTGGAATGCTTATAACTTCATCCTCCGGATGAATTTTTGAGTGATTCTGAAGACATGTGATAGATGGATATGCCTATTTTATATCTGAAAAATTTCGTCCACTTTTATGTAGCCAATTTTTGACACCATCTGTTCAAAGTTTGTAAGTCAGTTCAGCCCAGATTGTTGAACTTGCCGCTTTGATGGTGCACCGTTTATTCAATTTTAATCCGTTTTGAGTACTTCCAGTTTCTGAGTTTTCCTTGAGAAGTATATTTTAATTTCCAATTGGTTTCAGCAGATTTTGATCTGTTTTGTGCCTTGGGTGCTCAATTGACTCAGAGATGCTCGCTGGCATAGTCCAGAGCTAATCTGTGGTCTTCTAGGCCTGTTCAAGAGAGCACACAAGTCACATCCGGATAGAGTTTGGTGTGAGGATTTTTTTCTTTGGAAAGAGGGCATTACATACTTCCTCCATACCAATTTTCATGGATTTTGATTAAGCCAAACTCCGCGAATAGGATTTTGAAAATGCCTACTTAACACTTTTTCAAGTTATAAACAGCAGATTTCAGATGTGGATTTCTCTCTCGTTTTAAATCGGATTGAGCTGAATTTTTTACTGTATACTCTACTATATACCAGTTTTCTAATGGCTTTGGTTTCATTGGATTTGGATTTAAATTGAGTTAGTTATGGTTAATCGAAGCTTTCAAGCTCTTTTGATCTCATTTCTCCAGATTTGCCTTAGCTTGATTTTCTTTGTTTTTTACTTTGATTTTATTCACTCATGAAGTCTTAGGAGTGATGAATCCATAAAGAGAGTCTAAGCTCATTAGACTTCTCATGTGGAATGGTCACATACATTGTGCTTATTATAAGCACTTTTTCTTTGTCCATTTCATTAGCAAACAATTTATAGCATAAGCAAGCATGTGGCAACCGTCTTAGACGGATGAGTGGGGGTGCCTAACACCTTCCCCTGCTCATAAATAATTCCCCTTACCCAATCTTTGGATTTTTCTATATATTAGAGCTACTTTGGCTCTATTTGACTTCCATGAACCCTTTGGTGTCTATTCACACCTTAAGATGGATGGTGGCGACTTTTACATTTATTGATTCCCTGCGTGACGATATCGGAGGTCATCCTAGATGACAAATCCATGTCTCACAATTGGGAACAGCCCAAAATGAAGTTTCTAAATCCTATAGCAATACAGATGGTTTCAAATTCTAAAATCTACATTTTCATTCCACGCTAAACTTTGCTCATATTTTATATCTAGCAAGCACAAATAAAGCGAGACTTTCAAGCCCCATAAGGGTCCCATAAACTTTTCCATGATTAGTTGTATAGCCAAAGAGAATAGGAAGAAATTGCTATTTCACCTCATTTGCCAAGTGTAGGTTTCAAACGGTAAAAAAATATCACTAACCCATATGGAAAATATTCAGAGTTATCAATTCAAAATCGATGTCAAATAAAGAACTTCACATAGTAGCTTGCTATATTTGTTTTGAAAAATTAGATAGGTAACCATTTGCAGTAACGGTCGAGATTCCAACGACTTTGATAATAGAATTTTTTACTTTAAATACGAATCCAATTAACAATTATGATCATATAAAGAACAATATTTATTCAAATATTGCTTGAAAACAGTTTGTTTATCTTTCAAAAACAGCTACTGATACTTTCTTTGTAGCTCTAAATCTGCTACCTTATGAAATGAAAATCATAGAAAGATGAAATGCTGAGCTCATATCTTAAAAGGGTAAGATTAAGGATGATCATATTCCCACAAGCAAAAGGAAAAAATTGGTAAGAAAATTAAACAACGAAAACATTTTAAGTCAATATATAACTAGATATGTGTATGTAACTATGTATTATATATTACCAGATCACCCCATCCATCATACTCCTCTGACTTCATCCTCTTTGGTTCCCTTGAACCCATACTCATGAATTTTTCAGTCTATACTATTGAAGAGAAGAGGGGAGCATCCAAATAAATAGCACCAATTCGTCTCTTTCTTGGGACATTATAAGAAAGAAAAGTGTATACATAGAAAAGAAGTAAACAAAAAGAAAGAATTTTGGAATGTACACTCAAGCTCTCTTTGCCTCTCTCTGTCTCTCTCTTCATATTATATAAATATACAATTGTTTTTTTCTTTTTTCTTTCTAGTGAAGTCGATTGAACACTATCCTTTTTTCTTTATGATTTCGATTGAAAACCTTTTATTAGGGCATTTTTTATTTTTTTTGGTTTTTTTTTAAGTTTTCAAATTCTTGTTATTCTCGCAACATCACTGTCTGAGATGTACAGTCCCAACTCAACAAGAAATGTCTATTGCAATACCCAAAATAGGAGAGAGAAGAAGTGAGCCAGTGGGAATGTTTCTGTAAGTGAAGAAAGTACCATTTCATCACAGAATTTGTGATGCTTCTTCATGCAATCAGTCTTTCCAGGCGACTGTGGGAATTGAAGATTGGGCAGGAGTGAAAGGTGGTGGGGTGATCCTAGTCGACTTCAACCTCCTACCATTGCTAGGCGGTGGGGTGATCACAGATTTTTTTATCTTGTCTTGGTCATCTTGATATCTCTGTGTGAATCAATTATTGAGTCTTAGGGAAACGATGCTCTCTTCTTCTGGTTTCACTCATCAAAAACTGAAGGTATGCTTTAAGGTGTCAGAGGAATTTTAATTTCTGTTGAGGTCCAGCAGTTTTGTGTTTTGTGTTTTTGGTGTCTCTGTGTTCCTTGAGTCAGTTTTTTCTTTCGGCTAAAATGGGGTTTTAGCTTGCTGTAATAGTAAGTCTGGGTTTTTGATTACTTGATGTTTTTAGCATGAAATTATGCATTCTATGGTTCCTAACCTTATCATCAAGTTTATGAAGTCTTTTGTTTCCATCAAATTTATGTTACAGTTGAACAATTTGCAAGGGAAAAGATATATTTGAATTCCGTATAAAAAGACTGAACAGGGACTAACCACAAATAGAAGATAATATGAAAAGAATCCATTTCCACCAAGTAGAAGGCTCAGAAATACACATTTAGCCATCAAATCTGCTTCTTTTTAGAGAGTCGGACTGTTTTAATCTGCAATTAATTTCTAAAGTTTTCGTTTTAGTTTAGTCCATGTTTCAACCCACTTTTATTTTGCTGTCTTTCTAACAACTAACAACTCAATGAAATAATCGGTGGTGTTTGAACGTATGGATAAATAATGCTAAAATTCCTCTGACATATTTTGGACTGTGTTAATCTACATGTTTTCTCACCTTTTAGATGTTCTGCTCTCTCATGTTCTACTTTGTTGCAAACCAATGTGAAAATATTGATTTTAGGAGAAAGTCCAAAATGTGGAAATGTGAGGTTTTACTCTTCATGAATCGTACCCCACGTCATTTCATCCATGGGGATGTTTTCAAATTTTCTTTGGCACACAATAACAACGTACTTTGTCTAATGACAAACCAATATATCAAACACAACAAGTGATAATGAACGAACTTGCCAAGTGTCCTTGAAACCTCCGAAACAATTGTAGAAGGATTCCTGTGGTGAGACAACGAAGAAGAGCAAAGTCAATCTCCAATCGAAGTGGCTCCGGTGGTTTCTTCAAGGATGAAGATATGAGCCTTTGCAGCACCCAAACAAACTGTAATCTCGCGCTCCCAAGGAGGTGATGAAAAAGGTAGAGATGAAAGGCTCTTCTCAGAGAGCCTCACATTCCCGATTCTGGGTTGCTGAACATTGGACATAACGGAGGGAAAAGTAATTTTCGTTTCCCTCCTTTTTTTCACAGTTGGTCTTTAGACTGCCGGAACACCGGCTGCCGTTAACGTTAGGCCAAATCTCCGTTCATTTGTCATGCGCTTGGCATGTGCAAGAGTCCGGCCACGTGGCGCAATCCGGGGAGCACTCCATCTAAAGTTGTAGATCCTAGATCCACAGTCCGCAATCCACAAAAAAAGGGATTGATCTTACATCACACCCGAGTCTTGTACCTTGACACATATACCCGAACCTCGTGCCCAAGAGATAGCAAGGAGCACAATTAGAAACATTAATTTATTATAAGAAATTCTAGACAATATTACAGTGTTCCTTCCCTTTTTTTCATTAATTGCTGTTGTAACTGATGCTTTGTTTGCGGAGTAGCAAACCGGAAGGTCAACTCTAAAATCGTAAAGTACATAATAAGCAAGTAGCCTCTTATCTTTTACTAGCCATTATGGCATTATTTAAAGCTAAACATCACTGGCACTGAGTTGTGATACAGAAAATTAGATCATAAGATAGAGGTTACATAGGTGCACCCAAACTTTATAGATACTTACGGGCTACGGCAGGAGAAAGACTCAAGATTCCTTATCTTAAAGAGGATGAAGGAGAACTGGGAGTCCATGTTGAGGAGTGGGATTGGGATTGTATAAAACCTTCTCTTGGGGAATGGATTTCTGGAATTTGAATCTGGTCGCCAGGTTGTGCATGAATACAAGTATTTCTACTCGAGCAAACTCTTTGCCGGGGCACATTCGAGGTCCTGCGCCGAAGGGAACGAAGGAGAATGGAGGAGGTCCAGCTCCTTCGAATCTTGAAGGATCAAACTTTTCTGGATCCGGAAAGTATTTGGGGTTCTTGTGTGTTGTATATGTGCTCCAATGTAACTGGAGGAAGGAAGAAAATAATGCTACAAATAATTAATAATGGAGCTATCGCTATAAGTTAATTGACAATAATACATATATGAGAGAAAAGATATGTAACTTCACCTTCCATCCCTTTGGAAAGGAAAGGCCAGCGTAGGTGAAATCCTGCAAGGCCTGTCTGAAGGTTCCCTGAGCCGGTGGTGAGCTTCACATGCCACATTCCAAGAATACTGGATCCTCTTAAGGTCTTCCCAGTTCAGCAACTCCCCTTCTTCTTCTCTCTTTGCTATCTCCATTTGTTCTACATGTAACATTTCATGAAGTGTTTAATTAATTGCCGTGGAAAATTTCTTTTATCTACAAGTATAAAATAAAAAAAAATCAAATATATCACTCATGATTTTTAAATTAATTATTAATTACTACTGTTGGAAACCGTGGTTCATATTCTGGATCCAAGAGAAGAGGGATTTGAGGGATCTTGTAGGCAGAGCATAGCAGGGCCCCAAGAAGGCATCATTGGGAATTTGGGAAGCAGTCAAGTGGATCTTCAGATACTTGAGAGGTACCATAGATCATGGTATCATGTTTGGTAGGTAGCAACAGGATAATCTTTTGGTTGCAGTGTAAGGACCTGGTCAAACCAAGTTATTAAATTGAGTTGGATCTTGACCAAAGACCTTTGGGTCATAATATTCCTTGATTTTGGTTGGTAGGGTGTAGGGCTCATGGTACATGAGCACTCACCTTATCATGAGTTATTGGAGGGTTAGGATTAAAAAGAAATCAATGATTAAGATTTAATATAAACAGGTGGGGGTTAGATTAGTCTTTTCCAACTTTAAGTGGGTATTACCGTTGTTAACCCTAATCACATTAGTTTTTTTTTTCTCTTAGTTGGTCAATTGAAAGTTTTGGGAGAGAAGGAGTTGGACGGCTTAAGAAAGGGATTGGTTTGGGTTTTTTTAATTTGCAAAAACTTGAAAGAACCATTCATCGTGTTTCAAGGATTCAAGCTTTTTACACGTAAGTGGGTTAATATACTTTTTATGATTTCTATGCACTTCATCTCATAATATGATCTTAATCCACGTATGTTTGATTTGGGATGAGAAGAATAACATGTATTGCCATGATTTTCTGCATATGAGAAGAATCCATGTTTATTATTTTTAAATTTACTCAATATAATGCTGAGAATTTCAATATAATTAGAGGTTTTTAATTTTATTTTAGGTTTAGGGTTTGTTGATTGTCTTTTATGGGGAGAGAATTTGTATGCGAGAGAAAGAGAGATAAAAGGGGAGTAGAATAGGGTTTGCTGTTTTCGTCCCTGTATGGGGAGGGTTTTCTGTTTTCGTCCTTTTACGGGGAAGATGAGAGAGTAATCGTGTCTGAGTGGAAGAGAGGGGAAAAAAGCAGAAATGAAATTTGTTATCGTATCCTGCAGGAAGAAGAGAGAAAAGGTGTGTCTGCTAGTGAGAGGAGAGTGTGAGGGAGAAATCGTTTGAGTGAGAGAGAGAGAGAAAAACGAGAATGAAAAAGTTGATGTTTTGTCTTCTTCATGGGATGGGAGACAAAATGGGAGACAGAAATCGCACGAAGGAGAGAAAAAAAGTTGATGTTTTGCCTTTGTGGGAGAGAGAACTCACAAGGACGAGCGAGAAAAAATTGATGTTTTGCTTTCATGGGAGTACGAGAGGGAGAGAAAAAGTTGATGTTCTGCTTTCATGGGAGAGAGAAATCGTACGAGAGAGATAGAAAGGGAGAATGAAGAGGGGCCGTTGGTGTTTTGTCCTTTGTGGGAAATAGAGAACCGCCTAAGAGAGAGGGAGAGAGAGGGAGAGAGGGAGGGGGAATAAGAGGTGGTAGCTGTTTTATGAGGAAAAAAAAGGAAGAAGTGGCTGATTTGATTGCTTGAATTGGGTAAAATTTTGTAAATTTGAGAAGTTCTAACACTTTATTGATATGTTAAAGAACCCTAAAAAAATGATATAAACAGTAAAATATCCTCGTTACTCTAATTGCTTGTGGGGTCAAATGAATTCAAAATTCAAAGGACAGAGAACTTTTATATTGAACAAGTTGATTTCAAAGCAATTTACAAAACTTATCATGAACTTCATTTGTAGTAATACATAATTATGTTTATGAACTTTTATTAGAGTTAAATTTTACCATGATATGGTACATGTGTTGAAGTATAAATTGATGGTATTAAGATCATTAGCATAATCTAGTTAAGGAATAGGGACATAAAGGGTATTCCTAGTGTGATAATTATCCACTAGATGATATACAAATCCATTAGGAATGGTAAATCATTTACCTAAAACCATGGTATTTTGGGATAGGGTGAGTCTAGTACTAGTACAAGATACTCTTTCCTATGCAATTAATGTGATTGGTTCCCTACAAGGTATTCACAACTATTTTGTAAGTTGGAATTCTTGAGGTTTGAGTCCCTCAAAATCAAGAGAGCCCGATTCCAGCTGTATTTAAATGGAATCCAATGCATATTAACAGAATATGATATAATTATTATATTATTTTTATGAATAAAACCTTAGGTTAAATGTAGTGTAACTATTTTTATTATACATTAGTATTGAATGTACCTATATTAAAGTAATGAGTTGTTGTGCATGTAATCATATGAGGCATATTAATCTTAATTACTTACTGAGTTGTGGAAACCTCACCCCTTACTATTTTATAGATAAAAATCAAAATAGAGGAAATGGAAGAAACTGATTCTACTCAGATTGCGTGAACTTGATTTACTTTTATAATATAGTTTAATGTCAGAACCTTACAGATGAACTTTTTATTTTATTTCTAATATGGTTGAATGTAAGACTTAGATTGGATTCGTTTAATTTCCTTGGGTTTGGTTTGGTTATGCTCAAGAATTTATTTTAAGTTGTTATTAAATTTTAATTCCTTTGTATCTCTGGACTTTTGGAAATTAGTGAATGAATGAACATTTATTTTTAGTAAATGGATTTATTGGCTTCGCTTACGAGCATGGTCATGTTCCATCCTACACGTGTATTGTAATACACGCTGTGAGGTTTAGGGCATGACATGCAGGGTATGTAGGTGCAGACTATAGAGAGGATTTGGATAACAAAAGGTCTACTACAGACTATGTTTTCACTCTTGCAGGAGGACCTATTAGTTGGAGGTCTGTTGTACAGACCATAGTTGCACTATCTACAATTGAAGCAGGATATATTTGGTAAAGAACCAAGTGTACCATATATGCTAGAGCCAAGTACATAGATGTGAAGTTCCACAAGATTAAAGAGTTGGCCTCTTCAAGTGAATTGGTGCTTTAGAAAATACACACTTATAAGAATACACACATAGGTTGACAAAGTTTATCCCCATAGAGAAGTTCAAGCATTGCTTAAACTTTTTGTACTTGTATATGTTAGGATCAAGCGCTAACCACTAGACCAATAATTTAAGCTATTGGTTATAGAGCAATTTTACTCCTTATACCTTTATGAGGATGCTGGACTTTAGCCCAACACCCTCCAACAATCTCTTTCCAAGGTCCCTCTTTTTACCTATGAATCGTAGGTGGATAGTCAACACCTAACACAACCAAAGCGTGAAATATTGGGGATTGAACCCTCCCTTAACACCTATGCAACATTGGTTGGGAAGACACCTACACAAACTGCACAGCATGTTTGATCAAAAGCTTACCACTAGATTTATTTCCTTATACCTTTAGGAGGATGCTGAACTTCAGTCCAACAGTATAAGAGAGCATTTGTATTGAGAAAGGGACAACAAAACCACAAGAGAGGATTTCGAAAACTTAATACGAGATATCTGCAGTTGCCAAACAGCCAAAAGGTAGGGGGAAAGTGAAAGGGATGTCAACGGGAAAATTGAAAATAATTAAGAAGATAATGGGAGCGAGTGCATTACCCTTGAGGACCGCCTGGTACATATGAGGAAGCTCTGCAAGAAACCTCACAACGGACGTAATTGCAGAACCTGTAGTATCATACCCAGAAAGGAGTATGCCTAATATCTTTTCGGCGATGTCCCGCTCGCTTATGAAGCCGCCATTCTCGTCCATGGTAAGCATCATATGGGATAACACGTCTTCGGTCACAGATGCCTTCTTCTCCGTAAACTCTATCTCTCTCTGTTTGATAATGCCCATTATCTCATTTAGGATCAACCTCACAGCTTTTATACCACGGTTACAGGCTGTCCCGGGAAAGTTTATATTATAGGAAACGACGTGGTCCCTGCTGCAACGTCGTCAAACATGTACGAAAGCTTTATGATCTGGTCTGGGTCTTTGATGCCCAAGAACAATCTGCTGGCCAACGTCAAGCTATAGTTCTTCGATAGTGGAACCACCGTCACCTCTTGCTTTTTGTTCCAGTGCATCTCAAAATGTTTCTTCGCCAAAGAATCCATGACTACTACGTACCGCTGAAGAGATTCCGGCTTCAAGAACCCCTGAAGCACCAGAAAGTTACGCATCTTCTTGGCTTCGGTGCCAGTTGAAGTCTGGCCAGCTGAGGAAAACATTTTGGTATAGGAGCTAGGCCACCAGGACTTCACGAGCGTGTTCTCGTTGGAGAATAGAAACTTGTTTCCGGCAGCATCGCAGAAGAAAGCAACGGATTCTCCGAAGAGAGAGGTCTTAAAGATTTGGGGCGAGTACTTGCTCATCCTGTCCTTCACGAATTTCTCTGGACATCTTCTAGAGTTCTAGTTAACAAGAAAGCTAGGTTCTCACCAATTACGGGCCATCCCATTGTTCCTGGAGGGAGCCTGTTTGAGCTGCTGCCTCGGAGCCTTTGAGAAACGAACAAGGCAATAGAAATCAAAAGAACAAGGAGGAGGAGGAGAAGTTCCATGTTGGATCTTTTCCTGCGAACAATATTGCAGTAGCAAGGGGCAGATGAGAAAGCTCGGATAAACTGGAATGGGGTTGAAATTAAGTATATAGGCCGATACTTTGAAAGAGTTCAAGTTTTTTTTTTTTGATGGAAGAGTTAAAGTTATAGCCGTCGCTCCAAACGAGTTCATTGATTCCTTTATGTTTATTACTAGCAAACACCCCGTGCGATGCACGGGGATAGATAAAAGTTCTATATGTTATTATTTTTTCGTACAGGGATGGATAAAAGTTCTATATATTATTTAATAAAAAATTTTATCAGAGGAGATCTATAGTTTATTGAAATGATTTTGTTGATTTTATTTATTTTTTAAACAAAACAATTTTATTTTTGGGTATTTAATGGTCCTTTATTTTCTTTTCTTTTCGTTTTTTTTTCTGGTTCTTTGTTTTTTTCAAAATTGAAAACCTACTCCAACCATTTGCAATAAAGCTGGGAAAATCCACTAAGATAAAGCTTCGGGAGTGTAGTAAATTTGGGTTTAATTGTAAAAATTAGGAAAAAAAACAACAATCAACATCATTTCAATACTTATACTCCTTTAACAAAATTTCCTAAATGCCTCTAAACTCACTTGGAGTTATAGTTGAGAGGGTTCTGCATATTTTAAATCACAAATTTGGTTTTTAACTTGTTAGGGGGGAAAAAGATCACTATAATATTAAAATGTATACCATTCAACAAATTGAATATACACCTATTCACGTTTAATAACAAAGAATCTAAACTAAAACCCAATTGTTCTGCTAATACATCCAAACATGGATATGTCGTTGGACAAGAGAGAGAAAAAAGAACAACTTTGCTACTTAGTTACAAGGAGATGTATCAACTGTTATTCCATAATTGAACCTAAATAGGAGTTCAAGATGAAATTAAGGAAAGCCATATTACCATGTTTACAAAGACACTATATCATACATCCTCACCTCACATAAGTAGTCCTTAAACTGCTAGGTTTTTTAAGGAATCAATAATCACCTCCATGCAATTGATTGACTTAACAAACTTTAATATCATCAAAATATACTTCAAAACAATACAAATCAATACATGTAAAGTGGTTATTATTATTATTATTGGTACAAAATGTAAGGCTGTGTGCTCCTTTTGATAGAGCATTTATGATGTGCAACTAATTAGGAAGAATGTACTCATATATGGGCTTGGCTACAACTAATTAATTTGAAATAGCCTTATTTTATATCATGCCATCAAGAAGCCTTCCTAGTTCACCAAGATAAGCGAGCTACTTGTAGGAGGTGCAAAAGTATACGTGTAGGAGCTAATTTTTTACAGCCCCACAACAGTGTCTTGTTCTATAGACTGTATATGGAATCAAAGCTGTAGATGATACACAACCCCCTCATAAGATATAAGAATATTTCACTTTTGTACAAAAGGAGCTATATAAAAGGAATTGCACAATGTTTCCATACAAAAAATATCTTAAGGGTTTAGCCATTTGATATAAAATGCCCGTACATGCAAAATGATACCAACCAGATAATTATAAAAATAGGAGGAACATTGTCTCATTGGGCTTAATTATTTTATTTAAGTCATCAAAATGACACTATTATTGGATGCAAGGCTTTAAAGAAATTAAAAAAAAAACATGGTGATCACTTTTTAGAGCAAGAGAACCAACTTCCGCAACTCTTTCTTTACTTTTAAGGATGGTTACTCTAAATCCTATCAAAAACATCGGCGCAGCCGAACACATTTGCGAGTAATTTATATAAGAACTCAATGAGTTAAATTGATTATGTACAATACTACAAATTATGTAAAAGAACTAACAAGGTACCCAAACGACCACATGATAATGTTTACAACAAATTTCAAGTTGTTTCTTATCAAGGTACGTTTTTCTTCTGTATCTTAAAATAATTTGCTAAGGTAAGATATATATCTTCCTATTACTACTAACTATTTCTTTTGCTTTCTTTCAAATTTTTGATGGGTTAAACTTTTCTTATTGCATCTTGTCTACTGACCAAAGTACCATAGACTGAATGTTCTTCACAAACTATTATACAATATTAGGTTGTGCAAATGGGGAGCATTGAAATAGTCACATCATTATAAATTAGATGGCTTTTCATATGAGCTTTTAAGAAGAACAATATCGCTAATGGGGAAGCATTGATTAACTTGCAAATAAAAATCATTCCAGAAGATAAAAAGTATCAAGGACAGAGCTAAAGAATTTTTTAGCACTTAGGTGGTAACATCTTAAAATATCAAAAGAGAATTGGATGGTTTCTCATAAAAATTTTTCTAGTTTAGCTAGGATATACTAAGTTTTTTTAAGGACTACTTCTATTTATTTTTATTCCTTTTCTAAAGAAAGTTTCAGCTAAACATAACAATGAAAGATATAAATGTCGGAATCAAGTGCCATAGGCCCATTGCTATACCTTAAATCAGTGAATGCATAGGGCCAGCCATGGGAAGAACAAAGTGGGGAGCTATTATAGGAATCCTTCCAAATGCTTATTGCCTTGCTTATCAAGAAGGATTGCTCATGGCAACAGATATTGTTTGTTTGGAGACCGAGAACATTCTAATTTCATGAGAATGATGCGCGGTGTGTGCATCATCGTGTTGCACTGGATAAGCTGTCATCAGAAAATGGTTATTCTCTTGCTTATCAAGATTGAATTTTTCTGGAAACCATGCTACAAAAAACCATGAGACTACAAGATCAAGTCAGCTGATAAACATAGTCATCTTAATTTTAATGGGGAACAGAATTATAGCTAATTCAGCATACATGCAACAAGACAAATTGATGTAAAATTAATCTGCACAACCCCAGAGAAGATTTTATGGTTTGGATCAAAGGCATCAGCAGTCAAGACAGGCATAAATTTAGAAGACAAGATGGGATCATAAAATTTTTTTTTTGCCTATCTTCTTGAGCAGCCTTGAAGGACACGAACAGAGGCAGAGTAGAAACCTTGTTTGAAAATGGCCACTGCATCCCTGGACCTCTCACACATGCTGAAAAAGTGAAAATTGAATGAAGTATTCAATTAGTTGAAGAACCCTTCCCCCAGTTTTGCTTAAACTATAATATTGTACAGTTTATGAAGAAATTATCTCAAACCCAGTCTCATTCTCAATTAAAACAATCAAGAATTCCATGGAATACAAATTATGTTGATCCACTCTATAACGTCCCAACATTTGTATAAATGAATACAAATTATGTTCTTGTAAAGTAGTTGGAGGCTAATCTACAAATTATGTTAATTAAATGAAGTGCTCAATTATTTGAAGAGCCCATATCCCCAATTTTGCTTAAACTATTATTTTACAGTTGTGTGCAATATTAATTGAAGAATCCAAGAGTATTGTTGCTGTATTCCTCATTGGTCTAATCACTCCTAGGGCCTTCTTTTCTTTCTACACTTTTAGTAAAATACAAATTATAGATACTCTATGCGGGACAAGTGCATAAAATCAAAAATAAACATATATCAGCCATTAGAATATCAGAGCATTTCACAACAAGGGGGGGGGGGGGGGGGGGGGGGGGGGGGGGGGGGCATTTCACAACAAGAGGGGGGGGGGAAGACATCTGGGCGCTACCAGAAGGTGCAATTATCTTTCACCTCCATCTCAGATTGCCTAAAAACATCTTCATTGACCAACCATTGGACTTTTCTTGATCTCTAAAAACCTCTCTCAAATTCCGAGGACATCCTCGTACAAAGTAATTCTGGGATTTGTTTAAAATTCCTTTTAGTCCTTTTTTATTTTTTAATTTCTTCATGGCGTGAAAGGGACCCAGTGCTTCATCTCTATCTCTTTGTTCCTAATACTACCCACATTCTTCATATGGAGAGGTTCCAATTCTCCTCGTGGGTTCATTTTTATCTATTTGTTCTTGTCAACACTCTTTGTATGGAGTGGAACCTCTTGAAAACCATATAGACCAAAATCTCCTTCAAATCCACTTCATTTAACAGGTTAAGATTACACATTGATTGAATAATATTATGGGATTTTAGTTTTCAAAACTAAATTTAAAAGATTAATACACTTATCATATAAAATAAATAGGAAAAAAAACAATGAAGAAACATACATAAATGTCATCCAATTATCAGAGATAGCACCGATCATTGAAGGGAAAAACTCAAAAAAGGTTTCATTTTTAGCAAAATAACTAAACGTGAGAAGCCAAACAATTGTCATGATTAAATAAAGTGGTCTTGTTAATATTACCATGAAAGGTCGAAGGATGTGATTTGAGGAGGTCCTGCAGTTGCTAAAACACGGTGGGTCTATTTGATAGCAGAAGGGGATGTAGCACCCGTAGCAGCATGTCGAAAGTAGTTGAAACTAATCTAGATTCTGCAGTAGGAACCCAATTTCAGTATCTCCGATCTTCAGTTCTTGTTAAAATCAAAAGTCTTAGCGAGGTTCTCATTTTAATTTGGGAAGCCATATTTCTCACATCACCGCCAAAATAAAGAAGGAAACCAAATCAATAAACCAATAAAGAAAATCAACAAGTCTCAAACACGAAATCTATTACCGTAAATCAAAACTAACTAATAAAAATATACCTTGGCACCACCGTCAAACGGAACAAAGCGAATAAGAAAATCAAATATCTCCTTATTCAACTGATTCCGGTACTTTTCTGTAAGCAAACCAAGGATGTTTTGGAGGAGTAGAATGAGTAAATAAAGGCTGCAAAAAGAAGACCAATCGTTTGGCCTTTCGTTTGCATATACGTTGTCTTCCATTCTTAGATTTTGGGAAGACCGACTGCCTGTGTGAAAAGCTCAACGGTCGATAGCATATAACGGACGTTACGGCTTAATTAATTATTTAATTTGATGACAGGTAAGCTGCCACATCAGATGATGATGTGGAGGTACGAGGGATGAGGGATGGAGGTTTGGGGCTCTCTCAAGAAAAACTGATTGCTATGTATTATATATAGATTATATTACCTGTAGAAAATATTCCTAGATTCTGCCGGCCCTCGTACTACTATTTAAGCAAACGTACAGTACACCCAGACAAACAATGGCATTATTAAGGTTAAATGCGAAATCTTTTGTGATATAAGGTACGAGAGGACTACCCAAAAAAAAAAGTACGAGAGGTGCGACAAAGTCATGCAATAATGTTATTTAATAAGGAGCTGAAATCAAAATAAGACGAATAGATAGTAGCAGGTTTGAAAAACAATATGTGTAACAAATAGAACAAACAAACAGAATCGGGTACCGATACAATTTAAAATAACAGAATAGTAATAAGGATATATTCGGATGATTGGATTGATATCCTTGGCTTATAACCAACGATGATAACAATAGTTTCCCATGAAGAATGTGTTAGCTGGTATCCTATGAAGTATCTATTAATTGTTTACTTGCTCGATTAATCGACTTTTTTTTACCATTATTCGTAGATGTGTTTCATAGATGTGTTTGATTACTTGTAGATTTATTCGATTAATCAACATCCTAATTTATCCATTAATCGTAGATGTATTCAATTAAGCAACGGTTTATTGACATTTTTAAGGGATACCATTTAAATCATCATGGGATACTACTGTTACCATCATGGGCTACAAGCCAAATCTTCCTAAGACATTAGTCCAACCATAGTAAGATACTAGCACGTTATTCATGGCATATAACTATCTTTTTTGTAGAATACTAGTTGATTCAATGGTGGGAGACATTTAAGTGTTCTTTGTGGGATACTATTGTTCATCCATGGACACAAGCCAAGGATATATGTCCAATCATCATAAGATAGCTAATACGTTTTTCTTAGGGTATTTAGGGAATAGAACATTAAGCTACGTACAGTGTTTTTGGACTTACCGGAAATTACTTTTAAAATTTAATGGTACTAAAACATCTTACTTTTTCAAGCATGTTTTGGGGCCATTGACTTTTTCAAGCAAGTTTTTTTAAGGAATGAGATCATCTACGGTTGAGCTCGTAAATGGGCTCAACCGTATCCAATGGTTGCTTGCCAAGTAGGCAAGCAACCACCCTCTCCTTTCTCTCTCCAGCATGGGAAACGAAAAAATGAATTTCACTTTTTCAGGGTGTGGTTGCTTGCCTACTTGGCAAGCAACCATTGGATACGGTTGAGCCCATTTACGGGCTCAAATGTGCATGATCTCATTCCTTCTATAAATGGGTTGGAAACGCAATCCCTTTCCACAATTTTCCCATATGTATAACATACAAACACGACAGGCTGAAATGAATGAAATTGTGAAAGTAATCTCTATAATAATAGATAAACTTATTCAAATCGAAATAGCAGTATGAACAAAGTATAGCAACCAATAGCACGACAACCAAGAAAGCAAAATAAGAACAATTTTAGAACCACAAGCAAGAAATTACAATCAATAAAACAATGAGGACAAATAAAGAAAACAGAGGAAGCTCAGTAAGAATCCTTGGAGCTTCGGAAAAGTTTGTGCAGGAGTTAAAAACTTTTTAGGGGGAAAAGGAGAGGAAAAAAAATAAATTAAATAGTGGTTTCTTGATCTTATGTCATGTTGACTTTATACAGTTTGATTATACATACCAATACCAATAAATTTACACCAGCAGCGTACAATGTAGAAATAGGTTTGAACTCATCAGAGTTCTACATTATCGCAACTCATAACTTGACGCTCACATTCCTGAACTGGACACTCACATATACCTGAACCGCGTACCAGATGTTAGCTAGCAAGATCTGTGTATTAGCTGGTGAGATTTGTGTTGATTCCAAGATTGTAGGGAAGATTATTTGTTTCCATGTACAGATTATTGTCTTACCTAGAATAGGAGTCTAGGTCTTCTTGTTTTCTTGTATATATACTTCCTGTAAAGGTCAGTACAGATATGAAAAATATTCATAGAACATAAACGTGATTTTGTGTTCTTGGCCATGTTCAACATGGTATCAAAGCAGGTCTGATCCAAAAGCTTTTTTTTCTTTTTTCTTCCTCCTGCACTCTTCTTGAACGGAACCCTGTATTCCTAGAACTTTCCGAAATTGCAATGGCAGAACAAGAACGAAATCCGATTGTTCTAGCCACACTGAACAACCCGATTATTATTCAACAGGAAAATTCTGGTTTTCCTGTCAGTATTATCCTAGACAAAACAAATTATTCTTTATGGTCACAGTTGATGGAGATGCGTATTGGAGGCCGCAACAAGGTTGGGTATCTTACTGGAGCAGCGGCGAAACCTGCACCCAACGATCCAAACTATGATACATGGATTACTGAAAATCATAAAGTGAAGAGCTGGCTCATTGAATCAATGAGCCCTCACCTGATGCAGAGGTTTATTTGTCTTGCTACAGCGAAAGAGATATGGCAGGCACTGTCGAGGACCTTCTATGATGGATCTGATGAAACACGACTGTTTGAGCTGAATCAAAAGTCCTTTTCAACCACTCATAATGGTAGGCCTTTATCTACATATTATAATGAATTTGTTGCAATCTTCCAAGAAATCGATCATCGAAACACATCCCAAGAAGAATCTGTCGAAGGGATTGTACAACTTCATTCGGCGATGATGAGGTTGCGAGTTCATATTTTCTTGAGCGGTCTTGATTCTGAATATGATCAGATCCGAGGAGAAATTCTTCGAAAAGACCCAAAACTGGACTTGGAGGGAGCCTACGCATGTGTGATAAGAGGGTCACAACAGCGACAAGTCATGGGAGCATCTAGGCTGGTTTCTGAAAATACAGCCATGATAGCTAACCGAAGCTAGCGAGGGGCAGGTTCAAATTCTGCAAAAGGAAAAAATAACCAAGGTTTAGGAAAGTCAAACAATTACGTTTGCACTCATTGTGGTGAATCTGGCCATTCAAAGCAGCGTTGCTATGAGCTTATTGGATATCCCGAATGGTGGGATTTTTCGAAGAAACCAAGGAAGAACATTACTGGGAAAGCAGCAGTGGCCATATCAGATGAAGGCCTTCCAATTCAGGAGGAAACTCCGATGCCTACTGCCAATGTAACTCAGCCAGGTAGTGTTGGTAAGGCTAGCATTTTTCTGCTATTACTAAGGATAATACTTGGATTATTGATACCAGTGCATCCGATCATATGATTAGAGACACTAGTAAATTGCAAAATCTTCGCACATCTTCTCAACAGGTCATATCCACAGCAAATGGTGGTACCTCTCCTATTACAGGGGAAGGATCCATTGTCCTATCTAATGCCATAACTCTTGATACAGTTTTGGTTGTTCCTAGCCTTGAATATAATTTGTTGTTTGTAAGTCAAATTACCTCAACATTAAATTGTACTGTTACTTTTTGGCCCTCTTTTTGTGTTTTTCAGGATAGTCTAACCCGGAGGACTCTTGGTTGTGGTGTTAAACGGGGCAAACTCTACTACTTAGAATTGACAGCAACTAGCGAACGGAAGTACAGCAAGACTTGTTTGGTGACGAAGGGTGATAGGATAGTAGCTGATGTGTGGCTTTGGCATAGGAGGCTAGGGCATCTTTCCTTTGGTTATCTTAAGAAATTGAAACTGAGTTTGTTTACAGGATTGAATGTTTCAGATTTACAGAGTGACATTTGTGAATTGGCAAAGAGCTATCGTAAACCTTATTTATCTATTTTCAATAAATGCTCTGCACCCTTTATGGTTATTCACACTGATATTTGGGGGCCAGCTATAGTCCCGTCTATATCTAAAGCCCGTTATTTTATCACCTTTATTGATGAGTGTACTTGGATGACTTGGGTATCCTTACTTCGTAAGAAAAGTGATGCTAGTACTGCTTTTTAGGAATTTTACAACATGGTGAAAAACCAATTTCAGAAACAAATTCAGGTATGGCAATCAGACAATGCCATGGAATTTCTTGAGAACCTACTTGGTGATTTTCTTCGACAACAAGGAATCAAGCATCATACTTCTTGCACTTACACACCTCAACAAAATGGACTTGCAGAGAGGAAAAATAGACAGATCATGGAGGTGGTACGTGCATCTATCTTTGGAATGAATATGCCTTGATTCTATTGGGGAGAGGCTATCAAATCTGCTGTTTATATTATTAATAGAGTACCTTCTCGAGTTATTGATTTCCAAACCCCACACCAAAAATTACAAACTTTTTTTGACATACCCCATCAACCGAACTTGGAACCCAAAACCTTTGGTTGTACCGTATATGTTCACATACCCAAAGTCCTGCGCAGCAAACTTGATGCATGTGCCACACGTTGTGTATTTGTTGGTTATTCCGACTTTCAGAAAGGGTACAGGTGCTATGACCCTAAAACTCATAAACTCCATGTTTCTCTTGATGTCTCCTTCCGTGAAACTGAACCCTATTATTCAGCGGGAGACTTGAGCTCTCCTCTTCAGGGGGAGAATGTGTATGAAGAAGGTGAGCTTTGCAATACTGTTTTTGATAAAGGTGAGGGTAATGGTATTTTTATGGAGCTGGAGGCATTGGAAAAAAGGATGAGTAGCAACAAGCATAATGATACCCTGCTCACTAATACTCAAAATGAAAGTAGCAGCCTGTCTTTGGACAATGAACTTCATGAGAATTGTGATGGTGACACAGAAGTTGCAAGCCTCGATGGAGATGGGGAAGAAGTAGAAGCTGAGATGATTGAATTGCCAACACCATCAACTGAAGAGTCTTCCTCCCAGAATATCTTTGATAATTCCACCACTGAGTATCCATCCCAAACTGCTCCCAGGTATTTCCAAAAACCTAATAAAGGTGTTCCAAAGAAACAATATGAGCCTGACCTTAAAACTAATGTGAAGTATCCTATCAATAAATATGTCTCTACTCATAGACTTTCGGAATCTTATGCACTAACCATTAATCAATTGTCCAAAGTGTCTATTCCTAGTAATGTGCAGGATGCATTAGCAGATACAAGGTGGAAAAAGGCTATGAATGAAGAGATGGAAGCCTTGCAGAAGAATTCAACTTGGGAGATTGTTCTGTTACCAAAAGGGAAAAAGGCGATTGGCTGTAGATGGGTGTACACTGTTAAACTTAAAGCGGATGGAAGCATCGATAGATATAAGGCAAGACTCGTGGCCAAGGGGTATACCCAGAAATATGGTGTTGACTATCAAGAGACCTTTGCACCAGTAGCCAAGCTCAACACCATCCGTATTCTCATATCCATTGCTGCAAATCGAGATTGGCCTCTACAACAATTTGACATAAAGAATGCATTCTTGAATGGTGATTTAGAGGAAAAGGTGTACATGGAACTTCCACCTGGGATAAGACGAGTTTCCAAGCATGAAGGTGAAGTGTGCAAACTAAAGAAATCTCTGTATGGTTTGAAGGAGTCTCCTCGGGCTTGGTTTGGGTGGTTTACTTCGGTAATGAAAGCAACTGGATACCAATAGAGCAATGCGGATCATACCTTCTTTGTAAAATATAAGGGAGAGAAGTAACGGCATTGATTGTGTATGTAGATGACATGATTTTGACAGGTGATGATCCTGAAGAAATGAGGACACTACGAGAATACTTGTCTACAGAATTTGAAATGAAGGATTTGGGACAACTAAGGTACTTTCTTGGCATTGAGGTAGCAAGGTCCAAACAAGGAATTTCCCTTTCACAACGCAAATATGTTCTGGATCTACTAAGTGAGATTGGGATGTTAGCTTGCAAACCTGTTGAAACACCAATAGAAATGAATCATCGACTTGGAATCTTCGCAGATCAAGTCCCTACAGATATGGGTCAGTATCAAAGGCTAGTGGGTAAGCTAATTTACCTAACTCATACTAGACCAGATATAACATATGCTGTAAGTGTTGTGAGCCAATTCATGCATGCACCAAGTGAGGAGCATATGGACGCAGTCTACAGGATCTTGAGGTATCTTAAAGTTGCGCCTGGCAAGGGTTTATTGTACTCGAAGAATGGTGTCTCAAATATTGAAGGCTATACGGATGCAGATTGGGCAGGAGATCAAACAACAAGGAGGTCTACATCCGGTTATCTGACTTTTGTGGAAGGGAATCTGGTTACTTGGAGAAGTAAGAAACAGAAAGTTGTAGCACGATCTAGTGCAGAAGCAGAATTTCAAGGAATGGCTCAGGGATTATGTGAGTTGTTATGGGTCAAGAGTGTTTTGAAGGATTTAGGGGTCAAGTATACTGATCCTATCAACTTATACTATGATAACAAGGTGGCAATTCAAATTGCACATAACCCTGTTCAGCATGATCGAACTAAACATGTTGAAGTGGATCGTCATTTTATCAAAGTGAATCTAGATCAAGGGATTATATGTTTTCCGTTTGTTAAATATGCAAGTCAACTTGCTGATGTCCTCACCAAGGCAGTATCAGGGAAGGAATTTCACAATGTAATTGGCAAGTTGGGCATGATAAATATCTATGCACCAACTTGAGGGGGAGTGTTAGCTAGCAAGATCTGTGTATTAGCTGGTGAGATTTGTGTTGATTCCAAGATTGTAGGGAAGATTATTTGTTTGTGTACAGATTATTGTCTTACCTAGAATAGGAGTCTAGGTCTTCTTGTTTTCTTGTATATATACTTCCTGTAAAGGTCAGTACATATATGAAAAATATTCACAAAACAGAAACGTGATTTTGTGATCTTGGCCATGTTCAACACCAGAGAGAGAGAAAGGGACAACACAATCACAAACTTTAATGTAAGAAATTCTAGACAATATTATTAGCTCCCACTTTCTTTTTCATTTTTGTTATTGTTTCAGCAGAATTCACGGGCTATGGAATGAGAAAAACTTTCGACATTCCTTATCTTAAAGAGGACGAAGGAGCACTGGGAGTCCATGTTGAGGAGTGGGATGGCGGGATTGTATGAAACCTTCCCGTGGGGAATGGATTTCTGGAATTTGAATCTGTTCACCAGGTTGTGCATGAATACAAGTATTTCCAGTCGAGCAAACTCTTTGCCGGGGCACATTCAAGGTCCTCCGCTGAAGGGGACGAAGGAGAATGGGGTTCTTGTGTGTTGAATATGTGCTCCAATGCAACTAGAAGAAGGAAGAAAATAATTAATATTAGAGCTCTCCATAAGTTAATTGACAATAATACATATATGAGAAACAAGATATGTAACTTCACCTTCCATCCCTTTGGAATGAAAAAGCCAGCGTAGGTGAAATCCTGCAAGGCCTGTCTGAAGGTTCCTTGAACCACTGGTGACAGTCTCAGGGCTTCACATGCCACGTTCCAAGATTCATTCTCTGAAGATCTTCCCAGTTCAGCAACTCTCCTTCTCCTTTGCTCTTTGCTATCTCCATTTGTTCTATTTCCCATTACAATTAAACCCATTTCTCCTAGTGTTTACCGCGGAAATTAAATGGTGTATTTATAATGACTGCAACATTTTGTGTGTGGGACGGTTAACAGGAGCATGGGTGCAATCAAACAAATGACTTGAACCCTTTTGGATTTGTATGTGTTCTCCAAGTTATGAAGCTGTCACATTACATAATATTTTCCATCTATTTAATGCAAGGATAAGTTGAAGAGGACTTCAATTCTCTGCATGACGAATGCAAGATATGTAGATCAAATCCTTTACAGCAAATGGGCAAGACAACCCTACCATACTTTGTGGAGCAAAGAAAGTGTAATGGCAGTCTTATAGTGATTGCACATGAATGTGATGGCATTCTTTAAACCCATAACCAAAATGCCACGTCTTCGGATACCAATGCGCAATTTAAAGGTAATAATCATTAATCTTAAAATCATGGGTGATACACTTAACTTCTTTTTTTAGCAAATTTTTTACTGTAAATAAAAATTAATAACAGATAAAATGGTCAAATTACTAATTTTATTGATTTTACAAGTTTGACAAGAAACCTGTCATTTTAAACTTAGGGGGATATATATTTGCAGTTACCAAAAGGGAGGTTTGTGTCATTTAAATAAGAAAAATAACTAGCATTTACAATAAGTACAAATTGTAAATCATCACATACTCTATATAAAATCATCTTACTCAAGGAACCAATGCAAGAGAAAAGTGCAAAGGATGTAATCCATCAAACCATTTAAGCTAAAAAATTTTAAATTTTATTATAAAAATATCAAAACCTTGAACGTTTTGCACTTAAGTAATGGTTAAAAACCCAGATAGGTCCAATAATAGAGAAGGTACCTATACTTCAGCTTGGATCTAGTTACTAGCTTATCATTAAAATTAGTATTAATAATTTAAAATATAAGATATTAAAAAATTTAAAAATTATGAGAACCTTCAAAAACTATATACAAAAAGATAAACAAAATATTTAAAGTTTATATTTTAATTTATGACTAACGAATATTGTAAAATCAAGATTTACCAAAAGTGCTTTAGATTTGAACAGTTCTTACCCTCCTTAATTGATCTTCCTTCTATTAACAAACCAAGGTAAAAGTTTTTAATTATTAGGAATCTTGATTTTTATGATATCCCTATTTTTAATCAAGATCCAAAAAGGTTAGTTTAGATTCAAAAGAATCTCTAGATTTCAAAATTCCTTTGAGATGGAAACCTATCATAATGGACCGTTCACTTAGAGGAAACAAATATATTTTAATGAAATAATTTCCATAAATTTTGTTTAAATTCAAAGGGATTGTTAGATTTGAGGATTCTTTGAAAAAAAACCTCTCATAATGGAACATATGTTCACTTAGGTTGTGTTTGTTTCAATGGAAATTATTTTCTGTTGGAAAATAATTTCCGGATAAATATTTTCCAAGAAATTTTTTTCATTTTTCCTTTTTTCAAAAGTTTGGATGTAATATAAGGAAAAAAAATGAAAAAGTTGGAATTGAAATGAAAGTTTAAAAGTTAGGGAAAAGGTGAAATTGTAAGATTTAGTTTTGATGCTCTAAATTTTAAATATATCGAACATGGCATGAAACTTCATCATATTTATAAACATCTTCCCAGACTCTCTTCGAGTTAATCCGACTGAAAAAAAAATTCATGAGAACTCGATCTTGCGCCCGGATTCTTAATGGCGTTAGTGAATGACTCGTTCATGTCTCTCCATCATCAAAAAGTCTCAAAACAGAGTTTTAGAACCACCACGGACAAGTGATACTTTGCTGATCACCCGATACTTTCTTTGGTCGACGAGTGCTCTGATACGGCACAAGTGAAGTAAATCCACGCTGACATGCTCTGTATAGGCCTCTTCTTTGATCCTTACACATCTAGTAGCCTAATCACTTTGTGTGCCTTCTCTTCCTTCTCAAGCCTCGAGTATGTCAGAAAGTTGTTCGATCAAATTCCCCAACCAAATCTCTACACCTGGAATGTTCTCATTCGTGCTTCTGCATCTAGTTCTGATCCCATCCAAAGCTTCCTCATCTTCTCCCAAATGATTCATCAATGCCCCGATCCTCCAAACAAATTCACTTTCCCGTTTGTGATCAAAGCCGCATCAGAGCTTCGGGCTCCGAGCATTAAGTGAAGGAAGAGTTTTTCACTGTAAGGTCATGAAAGAGAACGAAATCGAGAGAGACATCTTACAGATTGGCCTTGTATGCAAAGTCGATAGGTTTGTACGCACTATTTGTGGTGGAAAATTTTTTCCTTCACATTTATTTTTCTGCTGAAACAAATGATAAGAAAACTTGAATTTCCGGGAAAAAAATTTGGGAAAATTACTGTACACACTATCTTTTAAAATGTTATTCCAAAATACACTACCTTCATAACTAATTACCAATTTTACACTTATTTTATAAACAAAATGACAGAATGCCCTATTGCATATATCAGAAGACAAAAAATACCCCTTTTACCCCTGGTTTACAACTCACAAACCGGTCTAAACAATAAAACTGCTAAACCTTACTCCTTTATTTTGGTTGTTCCAAAAAAAAAAAAATTCAATCAAAACCTTTCGTCTACCTTCTTTTATAGCTAAAAGATTAATAGAACATGGAAAAACACATTTGGCGAAGGTGATTGGCTATAAACCGGGGGCAAAATGGGCATTTTTTGTCTCTTGACACATGCACGAGGGCATTCCGTCATTTTGTTTATAAAACCAGTGTAAACTTGGCAATTAGTTGTGAAGGTAGTGCATTTTGGAATAAAGTTTTAAAAGATAGGGTGTAGAGTAATTTTCCCAAAAAATTTCTTTTCTCAATTTTCCGGTGAAACAAACACAGCCTTAAAGGAAAGAAATATATTTTAATGAGATAATTCTATCTATACCTTGTTAATCAGACCAATTTCAACTCATCCTTCGGTTAAAAGCTCGTCAAACTTGGCCTAGTTCTTAGGGCCAGTTTACCAGTATATCAGCTTGTCCGAGTCAGTTTAAGCCTTAAGGCTGTGTTTGGATCATGTCGTGCGCCCACACCCAAAAGGACTGGCACGGCCACGACCCATGCCATTGGCAAACCGTGCCATGCCGTGCCCAAAGGTGGGCCGGTGTGGCCTGTGTCTAGCCTAATTTGTTTTTATTATTTAACTAAGAAAAACCAATTTTACACAAAACAATGTCAGTAAATTAACTTTTATTCATAACCATTTAAAGCATATTTATGTTCAAAACTCTCACCAAAATCAATCCGTCATTCATTCTCCTTAAAGATGATCACAGCGTCAACCGAAACATACCAAAAAAAAAAAAAAACTAGAAAAATGGAAAAGAGTACACACATGCAAGCAGACGTGTAGGAACCCATCAACAAGCAACGATCGGTACTGAGTATATCATGAGTTTGTAAAGTTCTAACATGGATGAAGACGAATTGGGAGTCCATGTTGAGGAGCGGGAAGGGGATTGTATACCATCTTTTCATGAGGAATCAATTTCTCCCACTTGAATCTCCTCACCAAATTGTGAATGAAAACAAGTATTTCCAGACGAGCATACTCACTGCCGGGGCACATTCGGGGGCCTCCTCCAAAGGGGACGTAGGCGTATGGAGCAGGTGCAGGTCCTTCGAATCTTAAAGGATCAAACTTTTCTGGATCTGAGAAGTACTTGGGATTCTTGTGTGTTGAATTGGGGCTCCAAAATAACTGGCAAAAGTTTAGAAAAACATAAATTTACTTAATTTGCGTAACAACTAGTAGGGCTGCAACTCGGTGCGGTTTGGTTCGAATTGGCCTCAACCCAAGACCAAAACAAGGTTACTGATGATCGGCCCAAAACCGAACCGAACCAACCTCAGAACTGAAATACCCAAACCGAAAACCGAACCAATTATTTAAAGAAAACTCGTAACCCAACCCAAACCGAACCAAATTGCAAAATTCGGTTCGGTTTGGTTTGGGTCATTTTCCTATACTTCAAACCTGTTACCAAAAGAGAGATTCCCACTTTTGCCCAAAAAAAAATTTTTTTTAAAGAATACACAACAAATTTGAAGGATCATCACTTACATGTGGTCCAATCCCTTAAGTAGTTCACATGCATACATAAGATGGAGCAAAGAGCTTAGAATCCCAAGTCATATGTTAATTGTTTTGGATCGCACTTTTAAGCTCATGAATCAATTTAATAATTAACTACAAAGATTTATAAAATAATAATCTTATTCATTATTTTATAACTTATAATTTATAAGTTATATTTTATTATTACAACTTTATCTATTGTATATTTTATATATATTATTATATTTCGGTTTGATTCGGTTTTACATTTAGGAAATTCAGTTTGGTTTGGTTAACCCAAGCCTTCATCCCAAAACCGAACCAAACAAATTCAGTTCTCTATTTTTAGAACCAAAACCTACCCAAAATCTATATAACCTAAACCAAACCAACCCAAAGTCGGGTTGGACCGGTTCGGTTTCGGTTTTAACAGACCCAAGTTGCAGCCCTAACAACTAGTAGTATAGTTTACTGTATATATACATAAAAGAAGAGGATATGGAAATATTTAACTTCACCTTCCATCCCTTTGGGATGAAGAAACCAGCATAGGTGAAATCCGTTAGGGCCTCTCTGAATGTTCCTTGAACAGAAGGTGACAGTCTTAGTGCTTCGCTTGTCACGTTCCTTGAGTACTTCATCTTCTGTATGTCATCCCAATTCAGTAACTCACCTTCTTTTTTGCTTTTTGCAATCTCCATCTGTTCTATTTTTTTTTTAAAACAACAATGGATTTGCATAAGGCTTCTTTTTTGTTTTGGACAACCATATTAATATGCCCTGAAGAAATCTACCCAAAATCCAGGCACATCCAACTTAAACATATACTAGAGTAATATTTACCCAAATGCATACACACACATACACATTCATATTTACCTATTATAAACTATTAATATAGTTTACTCCAATAAGGCCACTCCATTTGAACATTCCTACCTAACATTGAAATCTTTCCTTCATTTTAAGCGTAACAAGAAAAAAAAATCACTCATAGTCACTGATATGTCTCGTCTTATATACATTTATTGATTATGTGGCTAATCCAAAAAGACTACTTGATCTTTGGCCATGTGCAGGAGGAACAAAAAAGGGGCCAAGAAGAAGAAAGTTAGAGGGGTAGAATGCTGAAAGTTTAATTAATTACCATTGAAGACCTCCTCGTAGACATTGGGAAGCTCGGCAAGATACATTATGATGGAGACAATGGCAGCACTTGAAGTATCATGACCCCCCAGGAGAAGGCCTATCGTCTTATCAGCAATCTCTGCATCCTCCATGAACTCTCCCTTCTCGTTTTTTGCGAATAGCATGTGAGTCAATACGTCTCGAGTTGCAGACCCCTTCTTCTCCGAGAGCTCCATCTTCCTTTGTTTGATTATTGAGAGAATCTCCTTCCGGACAAATTTCATAGCATTGATAGCTCGGTTGCAGGTTGTCCCTGGAAAATTTATGGGAAAGCACATGAGTCCAGCCGCTATGTCATTGAACCGCTGGGACAGCCTTTCAACCTGGTTCGGATCTTGAATGCTCAAGAACAACCGAGTGGCCAACGTAAAGGTGTAGTTCTTGGATAGCGGCGGCACCTTCAACTCTCGTCTCTCATCCCAGTGCGTCTCAAAGTGTTTCTTCGCAACGGAATCCATGACTGCTACGTAATGCCGCAGAGTCTCGGGCTTGACGAATCCCGGGAGAGTTAAGAATTCACGCAGCCTCTTGGCTTCTTGGGTAGACGAAGACTGGGTAGTGGTGGGGAAGATTTTGTTAACGGAACTGGGCCACCAAGGAGTAACAAGATTGTTCTCGTTTGAGAATAGGAACTTGTTCCCGGCATTGTCACAGAAGACTGCAGTGGATTCTCCAAACAAGGAAGTCTTGAAGACATGGGAGGAATACTTGTTCATCCTGTCCTTTATGAACTTCTCCGGTTTGCCTCTTCGGGCTGATAACAAGAACTGGAAGGTCTCGCCGATCACCGGCCATCCCATACTCCCTGGAGGGAGCTTAGCCGAGTTTCTGACACAGTGTCTTCGATAAAGGAAGAAAAGAACAGGAAGAGAGATAGAAACGCAGAGGACAAGCACTAGCAGAACCTCCATGCCAACCCCAACTGTTCTGGCGATGCAATGGAAGGATTGAGACGTTGAGGTTCAGGCAAACTGAAAGAGGGTTTTGCTGATACAAAAGAGGCGAGGCCCCAGACTGGAAGAGAGGATATACAGGCGCACGAACTATCCTTCATGACAAACACAGGTGTTTGGATTCATGAGGAAAATAATTACAATAACAGAACAGCTAATAAGAAAAGCGTTTTGTTAACTGAAATAACCATGCAAGCAACATGATATACATGAGGGGCGTCAGAAACCGTATCCCCTTCTTCATCTGACTCCTGAAAGTTTTGCTCTTATGCTAGACTCCTTGACGGCAGTCGGATACCTTCAGATGGTGCCATGTGGAGCATCAAAAACGGTTTGAGAGTTTTGAATTTGGAAAATGTAAAAAGGCTTTTGTTGTTGAAAAATCCTTGACCATGAGCTCCATAATGCAGGGTCAGCTAATAAGAAGAACGTTCGGATTGCTCCTCCAAATATCATTCACCAGGAACCAACCAATCTAATTCGGTGTAAGGTCCGTCAAAGATCCAGACCACATTATCAACCTGTTCGAGCGTCATCTCACATACAATTAGAATCAGAGATTCAGTGGACTCTTAAGCATGACCAGTCAAAAACTACTACCTCTAGGCAGGCAAAACTCTTCTAGATACCATGTATACACTAACACAAACAGAGTATTCCCCATATGAAGTTCAAATTAGAGACAAAATTAAAGAGTATGACCCCCTTCAACCAATAGAACCCTCAGCTTTAAGGACGAGCAGATTCCTGACCTGAAGGTGCAGCACCATAACCTGGTGGAGCTGAATTTCCATCACTGGATTTTTCAGCACCGTATGCCAAAGGCTGTGAATAACCATGTGCCACTGGCTGTGAATAACCAGGTGCTGGCTGAGACTGTCCATAAACAGGAAGATTTGTCGCCTGCCCGTAACCGGCTTGTGCAGAGGCAGGCTGTGAAGGATACACACCTTGTCCATATACCGGTTGAGATGTTGGAGGAATCTGAGCTGGAGGAAGCTGTGTTTGTTGCTGCCCTCCACCATACCCAGTATGGGCATAGCTCATCTGATCATATCCCGGCTGAGATGGTGACAGACCAGGATAGCTCTGAGGAGTCCCATACCCAGTCGGAATTGGAGGAGCAGGTTGACTGTAAGTAGCTGGATACGAAGGCTGTGGCTGACCAGATGAATGAGCTCCATATGGTTGGGATGGAGTCGATCCATCCAGTTCAGATGGTGCTGCAGATGGTCCATAACCTGGAGCTCCATAAGGTTTCTGCTGATCATGATGCGGAGCCTGACTTGAGGTATCATGTCCGTAAGTTTGGGGTTGTTGGGCGTAAGCCTGATCATAACTTTGGTTGCTTGCTGGTGGCGCCTGACCATAGCCATAGCTACTGGGTGGAGCAGATACTGTCTGACCCTGCTGTCCATAGTAGTTGTACCCAGTGCTTTGCTGAGGTGGAAGTGGCATGCCTGGAGGGTTTGACTGGTCCCATGTAGCTGGTTGTGGAGGATAGTTTCCATAATAAGGCTGTGGTTGTGTAGGATAAGTTCCAGGTTGTGTGTATCCGTATGCAGGCTGCTGAGCTGGAGGTGGCCCAGGTGGAACCCAATTCAGAGGAGGGCAGTAACCTTGTTGAGTGTAGCTACTGGGCATGGATGGGGTTCTTAAACGATTCTGCTAAAAATAAATTCATTAAATTAATCCATTAAAAGACATCAGATCAAACAACCAAGAAATATACAACACAGGAGGTCAACAACAGAGAAGGAAAGAACCATAATAACTTCTAAAACATTTATGGGTGGCGCAGAGAATAAGGCACCATTTTTCATGCACATAGATTAATCTGTCCACCAAAGGTAAAACCTAAAAATATCTGTAACAATATTGCAGTACTGTCCGCCGACAATTTCAAAACTAGTACAGAACAGGAACCTCATGCATCAAAGATTTATATGCTGACTCAGTACAGTAGGCAAGTATACTGAAGGCAAACACACAGTCCAGCCAAGATTTTAACTTCAGATGAAAGCACAAAAATTCAACTTTCAGCAAATCCCGATATTTACAACATATTGAATCAACTTCAACCAAGTTCATAACTGACTTACACATTACCTTGACTAAAAATTTTGGTAAAGGATAATTTCCGGATCACATAAGCAACATGCTCCACTCTGCCTACTAGGCTGAGAAATATATATAAGGCTGATGTACGCATGTCTTTACCAGATTGAGGGATGTTTATAACATATTCAATCAATTTCAACCAAGTTCATAAATGACTTGTACATTACCTTGGCTAAAAATTTGTTCGAAGGATAATTTCAGGGATCATATGAGCAACATGCTTCGTGCTGCTTACTAGGCTGAGAAATATATATAAGGCTGATGTATGCACATCTTTACCAGATTAAGGGATGTGAGGTCCCTTGGTTTCAAAGTATTTGAGGAATAACCTAATGCAATCCCAAGCCGGATCATCCAATCAATCTCAAAATTGATACCATCTTGAAAGTGATACTTAAGGAAACTCAGTCAGACTTGGTTTGACTCATTCAGATCATCAGATCCAACTAGGCTGGGTATAAAATATATCAATTCAGACGACTTGGTTCTAATTTTCTGCTTTTGTTCTCTGTGAGGAGAGAGAAAGAAGGACTTGTTGGCTAAAAATTTTGCTTTGTTCTCTGATTCAAATGTACCAGATACTAAGATCAATATCTAGCAACAACTTCATTAATATTTCTTCCAATCAAATAAAATTAAAATAACCCCGGAGCACACCAATCAGAGTCACCATTCTATTAAACCATTATCTATCAAAACACAGAGAAGCAAGATATATGCGTCTGTTAAGCGTCTTTGAAGGTAATAAGTAGATCACAAGAAAACATTCCTATCATCACTACTTATAAAATGATGAGATAGAGATGAATATTTAGTCCGTTTATTTATTTGATATATTCTATGAATACTATTCAATTCCAATACCAAATATGACATACAGCAAACCCATTTTGCCCTCCAGATGCATCACCTTGCTTACTTCTCATTTAGATGTTTAACCTTCAAAGCATGGAACTTAATGATATAAATATGCACAAGAAAGTGAATAGACACTACTCACCTCACTCATTACTTCATTGATCAACTCTTTGGCTGACTCAATCTGCTCTGTCAATCCATTTATATATACTGTTCGTTCAGTTGATGTATCACCAGGTGGAAGATGTAGGGGAATAATCTGAACAAACAGACATATTGTGTGTTATTTTATCATGATGTAAAAGACGTGCATAGGACACAAAATGACAATTTCATGTTTGTCTAGAATCAGAACAAGAGACATATGGCATTTTAGTCATTTCACAGACATTGAGCATAGCACATTACACGTTCATCAATAACATAAATTTGGTAACGATAATTTTGGCCTTACGTTATGCCACATATCCATGTCCCTTTCTGAGCATATGAAACAAAAAAGACTCTAAAATCAGGTTTAACAGCTAACAAAAACAACTTTAACAATTGTCATCAAAACCATCACCATAATTATTTTTCATTATCATCAGCAACCAAGCTCATGTCTGAAAATTTGGTATCTTCTATATAATTAACAATAAAGATGTAATAACAATCTTTAAAAAATTATCAAGCCAAACATACAAATGATTAAAAAAAAACCAGAACAGGCATAAAACCAATCAAAAATTCAAAGACGAGTGAGATGATTTGAGATCAGAGCCAAAACAGAATGTGTTCTTTTTTTACTTTCATATAGGCAAATGACAAACTGTTACAAATTACATTTCTCAAAATAATTCAGACCACATAACAAGCCAATGTACATGAACAGAATGCCTGGATAAAAAAAAAAAAAAAAAAAAGAATAAGCTAAAGATGAAATATAAATTAAATTCTCAAGCAAATGCGAAATGCATACTCTAGTTCCTCAATACCTCCATAATCACTCTCTTGCCAATCAAAACTTTTCTTATTACTCATTCCAAATCTGCTGTATAATCAATAAAGGAATAGTTTTGAATATTTTATAACATCTTTGCACATCCCTTAGTTTTGTGACTTCTGTTTCCAGCAAAGCATGAGATACTTGACCTTTTCAGGTACATTATACATTAAATTGAGCTTCCACAAACTCATAATACATACAGCCCAAAAAGGCAAATCGTGAGGGGAATGATTCGATGTTTTTTTTACTTCCCAGCAGCACATTATGCATCAACAAGGTGTGGGTCTGTTCACAGAACTAGTAACAGAAGACCACATTCAAAGGAGTTCGAGAACATGAAATTTACATAAAATGAAAAGACAAATCCTCTATGCCATCACCATAGTTACAGAAAGATTCCACTGTGAAGTTCTTAGATGAATTCTTCACCCATTAATGACGATCTGGCATTTCTCCTAAACAGTGCCAAATAAATCCAAATACCACAAAGGTGTTCTCTTGAAAACTGCATTCCACGAAATACTTCTTCCCCCTTACCAAACAATGTGAAATCAAGACTTCCTTATTGGAAGCTAAAGGAAAACAGCTAACACATATGCAATGCTTACCAACAGTGTTTTCCCGCCGAAATTTTGCTACAAGACCCCCCAGCGGTGCGATTCACAGCAAAAAAATAACCTATTTGCATTTCTGACGATTTTTACCATTGTACCACCAATCTGCCCAAAAGGATTTAGATGATCCCACTCTAAAATTGATAACCTTATCTATGTGTATGTTGGCTTCTGATAGCCCAAGCTCATATCTGGAAGGCACTCCCAATGGCTGCCAACAATTGCTGTCAGCCACATATGACACAATCACCTTTGTCTGCAAACTTTCCCTTTTTTCTCCAAACGTGCACATCAATTTTCGAGAGTGCTTTGTTCTTTGCAACAAATGATTAGAAACTTAATCTTCCCTCCAACAGAGGCCATCTACCTTATCCTACTCTACGAAAAGATAATTGAATTCATCATTCTTAATATGAGAGGAAAAATGTCTTCTGATTTTTTCAAACATTTCTGCAATGCACTGATCCAGTAAAGTGGGCTCATTAATATTAGGGTGCAACTTGGGTTGGGTAAACCCAAAAACCACCTGACCCAAACCGACTTTGTGGTTTGGTTTTAGTTCTAAAGATACAGAACCAAATTTGTTTGGTTCGCGAAGGCACTGTTAAACCGAACTCCAACAAAACCCCTCTCCGCCTCTTCCCAAATCATTTTGATCACGTTACCGTTGTAACATTTTGTCTCCAATTGTTATTTACCTATGGTTATATTCATTTGACTCCTGTGAATGCCTCATCTCTGAGAAGATCCCACACTAAAGCCTGCTTATAAAAGCAGATTCCCTCTTTCATGGTTGTATCAAAAAATCAAATTTTTAATTAAAATTTTACTCCCCACTTTCAGAAACATATTTCAAACAAATGTTTAGGAACTTACGAATAGAAAAATATGCTTGGAGAGTACTTCACATGAACAGATGGCTTGTTACTTCACAAGGATGGCTTGTTACTTGTTTATTTGGTTTTTTTTTTTTTTTTTTGGTTAGTGATGAAATTTCATTAAAAAGAGGGGAGAAGAAAGTACATAGATAAAGAAAATAAGCCAAAAGAAAGCCTAAACTGAAGACAACAATGCCCCAGTCCAAGCACCAGCACAGACACAAACACACTCTTTAAGTATCCATACAGGAAGAGAGGTCGCCAAAAACTAGAGAGGTGCAAGATGCCCCAATCTTAGCTAGACTATCTGCAACGTCATTAGCTGCCCTTAATACGTGTTTGAATGAGACGTTCAAACTCCATACCAAGAAACGAGCAAGTCTAATCTGATCCAAGTATCTCCACGGTCCCGAACTCTCTCTAGTCATCCATCCCACTTGTTTATTTGGTTTTGATTTGACATACGAGACACAACGACTGTAGAAGACATGGTGGTTGCAATAAGAATGATGTTTGAGTGCGAAGGATTCTACACCCTTTGTACTCACAGATTCAACTCCTTCACTGAAGTGATGGTGTTCATTTGCGTATTGATTTACCCATTCCCAGCCTTACAGAAAACGAGTTCAAGAAAGGGTTACACTTCCATCTCCAGCTTCATTTCTTCGTAAAGGGCTCTCAAAAATTGAAAAAAAAAAAATTTTAGAGAAATTATACTCTCATATTTTCAGGGACATCTGGGTTCTCTTTATCTTGTAGGGTTTGGATTTGTGCATGAGTAATATCTACACTGAAACTTAATGAGATATATTGAAATAATCATAGTTGGTCAAGGGTTTTTCTCTTTTATTAAGTAGTATAAAATTGAGAGGGCCGAATGGTTGTGGTACTTCTTTGGGTTGTAGGATTTTTTTTTTTTTTTTAAATTTTCAAAAAGTGATAAACAGGTAGAAACAATTAAATGGGTTTTTTTTTTTCCGATTTCACTGTCATGGCAATTCAGTGCGGGTTGGTTGGGTCTTGGTTTTTTTTTTTTTCATTATTTTTTTTATTGGTTGGGTTTCGGTTTGAGAACTTCAGTTCTAAAGTTGGTTCGGTTCGGTTTTGGATCAGATATCTATATCTTCATTTTGGTCTTGGGGTAAGGCCGATCCAGACCAAACTGCACCGAGTTGCACCCCTAGTTAATATATAAATGGACTTGAATACACTCAATGAATTACTATCATCTTACATTCTTTAGATAGAAATTCTAGTTTCCAATGTGCCAACTTCTTCTCAGAAACCATGTATCATCTCACAAAGAGTCCTCATTTGCAAACCTAACTGAAGGAAAAAATCCTACTCCATAGCGTAAGTTCATTGCAAATTCATTATTATTGATTATTACTACACCGTCAAAGAAATCACTCAACAAATCAATATGAATTCTTCCTCATAGGACCAAAGGACATATCTAAGTGCATGTGGCTGACGATTCACCACATAACACAAACATGTTGTTTGCAAACTGTAAGTAGATCATCTCTTGGTTTCATCTCCCACTTTAATGTCAAATACCTACTAAGGTCCTTTGACCAACTAAAGAGCCAACCTAAAAGCCTCTATGACCAAAATAACTAAGAAAGGACATAGAAAGCCTTTCCCACCTCAAATGCATAGAAATCTTGGAAAATCCAAGGTAAGAATTATTGGTAAACAAGGAGTCAATCCACCATCCAAGTTAAAAGTACAACAATGAAATTTTAGAGATTTAGAAAAAGTTATAAGATGGTCGCCTAACTTATGTAACCGTCCTTTACAATGTATTTAAATCAGCATTGAATAAGATATAGAAATACAAACAACATAAACAAAGTTGGTCACAACCACAATTTTCTATTTCAAAAATCTTTTTCTGGTATATAAGAAGAAAAAGGCATGAGATTGTCCTCCCTGTTCTAGGATATGCAAAAAAGTGCGCCCAGACTGAAGATGATTGAAGTAGAGGATTGACCCCTTTAGAGAGATTCTACAAGTCAAACAATAGGGTTTTCTCAGAATGAAGTAGAAGAACATGTCCAACTAGGGTTGGACAATATACAGTATCACCTAATAAGTCCAATAAAGTGCGCCTAGACTGAAGATGATTGAAGCAGAGGATTGACCCCTTTAGAGACAGATTCTACAAGTCAAACAATAGGGTTTTCTCAGAATGAAGTAGAACATGTCCAACTAGGGTTGTAAAATATACAGTATCACCTAATAAGTACAATCCCCCTAGGATTGAACTTCCATACATTGAGTCGATAACCATTCACTGCGATCAAAACTCTTATGAGTTTAATATTCCTTAATTTCAGGCTCAGTAAATCCTTCTAAACAAATAGAAAATCTTCTGAAAATAACCCTAACCATGAAGGCAACCCTTAAAATAAGTTTCTAAAGATGGAAGAAAAAATAAATAAATAAAAACTACTCAAATGGAATAGATTACTAGTTATTGCTATGATAAAAAAATTAAACTAAAAGGAAAAAAGACCAGAAAATATCCCTAACCATCAAGGGAAACAGATGGGATCAACATAAGTTAACACGTAAGAAAAATAAAAATGACTTCCACAACATACGCCCTTCTAATAATTATGTTTCAAACTGAAAACGTTATTGGCTACAATTATGACAAAAAAAATAACAGTAGAAACTAATAGGACCCACTTTTCTCCGGAAAAAAGGAGGGAGGAGGAGGGGGGGTACCTTTTTAACTTGTTGCCTTGACTATCCAAAATAAAATTTCAAGCTTATTTGTGACAACTAAATTTATAAAACAACAGAACAACTTCAAAAGAAGGGAATACTAATAGTCTAATACCATGACACTGGAAAATTACAGTTTACTTCCTAATACTTGTCTAAGGATGCTACTCAGCTCTTTCGTCCAGATATCCACATGCTTTTACCTAATATTTTCCAAAAGCAGTGATCGACACATACATTAGTCCTTTTAGTGAAACTTGGTGAATGTCAAAAGTGCCCATCAAATTCTTAAAGGAACGGTCTTAAATGACAGCACCGCCAATAAAACCTTCACCAATGTAATGGAATATTGTCATATATCAACACTCAATTCCTTTAAAGAGAGAATGCCAAAAGCTACATAAAACAAGTGCTTGAGCAAATATCTTAACTGAGTACATAGAAAACTCAGAAATTAAGCTGTAGCGTAAGCAATCTTCACAGTTTTATTGGCAAAAACTACCTAGAAACACAATTACTTCATGGATAAGTACAGAAAAAAGCCTCTAAGAAGGTCATTATATTTCACATGAGCGAAAAAAATTGAATGAAAGATATGGAGACAGAAAGTGAAGAATAAGTTTGACAAAATTATTAAGCTTGCATATTTACCACTGAATTAAGTACTGGCATAGATTTCAACAAATTGAATGACCCAGGTAGAATTGAAAGAAGTTTATATATAAGCAACTAATTAATTCATTTCTAATCGTCAAGCAACAACCTGAATACGAGCTCCAGACCTGCTTTGCATGTTCTTAATGGTCTCACCACCCTTACCAATGAGTAATGCAACCTGAAAATCAACAGCATGTGCACACTTATAATAATGAAATTGTACTTACTAATGCTTCAAACCAAAGAAAGTTACCAACATCAACCTTATTGTTAGGAACTTTCATCGTAAACTGTTCAGCTCCAGGTTGCACAACATTTAATCCACGATTTCCAGATGGAGCAATGCCTCCTGCATCAGTCTGTTACAATAGAAATTTATTGAATTGGAAGACACCATAACATAATTTTGCACAATATTTGAGCACCATATCACCTCTGCAATTACATCCTTAATTAGCTGTTCTGCTCTGGTGATTTGTTCTTGTGTACCGGTCAGCTCCACATCCCTTGTCATAGAATAAGGATCAGCTTCTGTATCCTTGGTTACCTGGATTCTTGCTCCTGATTGAAGCTGAAGGTATTTTATTGTTTCTCCTCCTTTCCCAATAATTACACCAACCTGCAAGTCAAAAACACGTGAGTATTAAATGACAACCTTCACCATTAAGGACATGCCAAGCACATTAATAAGGTGATGAAAGGATAAAAATGAGCTTTACCTTGCCATTTGGTATTTCTATTCTCTTACTCGAGCCTTGGAAGCCATGATATTGACCAGGTTGTGTAAAAAAAGGAAGCGACCCCACTTGTGAGTTTGTGGTCAACTGAACTGAAGGCTTTTGTGCAAGGTCTGAATGACATGAAAGAAAATTGCCATATGAAAACTTAGCGAAAACAGTGGTACTTCTCAACATGCAACAACAGGGTGCTGATAGAAATATAATTTACAAAATTACAAGCATAATTTAGTCCTCCAATGTCTATTATATAAATGCAAATCAATGTTCATTCACAAACAAATCCAAGCTTCCACTTCTGCTTCTATTACTCATTTGCAACTGGTTTTTCCTCCATCCAACAAGGTCAAAAGAAGGTTTCCAAAATTAATATGGGGGAGACCCCTACCAGCTAAGATAAACAAACAAGGGCCTCAAGTGGATAAGGCCATTGTTCAGAATCCTATTTTTGACAAATGGAATCATTAAAGCTATATGAAAATATTGTCATATAACATCAACATCAGCACAAGCCAGTTCCCACCAAAGTGGGGTCAACAACATGAATCTTGTCTCTCCATCCCTCTCTATAAAAAATCATATCTTCAGCTATATGAAAATTTTATCATATAACAATTGGATACAAATAAATATATCATAATCATCATCATCAAAAGCCAGTTTCCACTAGGGCTGGCAATGGGTCAGATATATATCCGAATTCGATCTGAATCCGATCGGAAATTGGTGAATCCGATCTGAAATCTAAGATCCGTGGTTCGAATACGGATCTGAAATCTAATATCCGAAAAAATTCGGATTCAAATACGAATATACATATATCCGATCCGAATAGGATCCGACCGAAATCATATATATCCTACACATAAACCCAGAGCAGACATTGGTTAGACTGTAGACCATTTATAAACTACTGTTGAACCATCATAACTAAAACCAAAAACCTTTAGAGAATGATTTGCCCTAAATCTAAACTTTCTCTCCTCTTTGTCACTGCCACCCTCCGGCGACTGGTACCTGCAAACCCACTTAAAGAACCAATTCCAAAACCCCCTATTTTGAAACCTTTTTTGCTCTGAAATTCCATTGTCCAGAACAGGCTGGTCGTTCTAAGTTCCGGGGTACGATTTTTTTTGTCAATCACTCAATATCCACTATTGCGTGGTGCTTCAAATTTGAAGTTCAAACCTATTTCCCATTTAATCCCTCTCTGAGTAGGGCTAGCAATGAGTGGGATATATATCCGAATTCAATCCGAAACCGAAATTGGCGAATTCAAATATAAGATTTAGATCCGTGGTTCGAATACGGATCTGAAATCTAAGATCCGATAAATTTCAGATTCAAATACGAATATACATATATCCGATCCATATTCGACCGATTGTCACCCCTAGTTTCCACCAAAGTGGGGTCAACAACACGAATCTTGTCTCTCTATCCCGCTCTATCAAAAATCATATATTCAGCTATATGAAAATATTATCATATAACAATTGGATATAAATATATCATAATCCTCATCATCAAATACTTTTTAAATACATGAACAACACAAATACTATAGAGATAACAAGAAACTTTAAATTTATAAGGAGTTCTATACTAAGAATCTTTAGAAAGAGTACTAAGAGTTTCAAATCATAGAAAAATTGCAACTTTATAGATAACTCAATTAATCTTGTATTATAAAAACAAAATTTTGGTTTATGAAGAATTTCCCAAAGACAATATGATAGGCACTGAGTTGAAAACGAACTTAAACAACACAGGTAGTTGCAGAAAATTGGATGAGGGAAACTTTTATTTGATATCTGAATATTTCCAGAATAACCAAGCATTTGAGAGGCTTAGGAACTCTCCAAAATGAGCAAGCTCACTACCTAACAAATATTCCCCATGATCCCTGCTCTAACTACCCCCTCCCCCTATATTCTCCTCACCCCCTTAGCCATAACCGAAAGCCAAAAATCACTAACAGAATGCCAACACTTACTCTCTAACAAAATTGCATAACAGAATTGCATAACAGCTCCCCTTCTCTCTAAACAATTCCTACACGTCAGCCACGATCTAGATTCCCGGAATTACCCCTGCGCCTAGAATAGGTGAAACGCACTTGTGGCCTAACATTACCCCCCGCCCAAACATTCACCTTGTCCTCAAGGTGAAAGTCAGGAAATTGCTGCTGAATCAAGTGAAAATCCTCCCAGGTCGCCTCATACTCAGGCAGGGACTTCCATTTCAGCAACACTTCGCCCGATTGACCTTGAGTTTTAGGACGTACCCCCAGCACTTCTTCCGGTTCCACCACAAGTTCAAGCTCAGGAGTCAACTGAGGTGGTAGTATTGGAGACGAAGAGGAAGTCCCACGTGCTGGCCTCAACTAAGAAACATGGAAAACAGGGTGAATTGCTGTTGTCTGAGGAAGTTCTAGCTTGTAGGTTATCTTTCCGATACGCTGAAGAACCTTGAATGGGCCATAGTAACGTGCAGCTAGTTTCTCGAATTTATGTTGAGCGAGGGAACGCTGCCGGTATGGTCTCAATTTCAAGAATACCAAGTCACCTTCATTGAACTCTTCATGGTGGCACTTGAGGTCAGCTTGCCACTTCATCCACTGCTGGGCTTGCAGCAAATGCATTCTCAGGTCATCCAAAATAGCATCACGGTCCTCCAATAACTGATCTACTAACGACACCGAAGCAGCTCCTCGCTCATATTTGAATAAGAGAAGGTGGATCCCGACCATAGAGAGCACGAAAAGGAGTACAACGAGTGGAGGAATGAAAAGAAGTGTTGTACCAATATTCTGCCCGTGCCAACCAGCGAGCCCAACTTTTAGGCTTTCCAGAAGCAAAATAGTGCAAATAAATTTCCAAACACCGGTTGACAACCTCCGTCTGCCCATCGGATTGAGGATGATAGGCAGTGCTCCGTTTTAGAGTAGTTCCCTGCAGCTTAAACAACTCACTCCAAAAATGGTTCAAGAACACTCCATCCCGATCAGAAATAATTGATTGGGGAATACCATGAAACCTCACAATCTCACGAATAAAAATTCCAGCAACCGAGACAACAGTAAAAGGATGTTTCAAACCAATAAAGTGAGCATACTTACTTAGTCGGTCCACCACTACTAAGATAGCATCCCAGCCCTCAGAACGGGGCAACCCCTCAATAAAATCAAGAGTAACTTCATCCCAAACTTGTGCCGGAAGTGGAATGGGTTGCAGTAACCCAGCTGGAGTAGTGGCCAAGTACTTATTCTGTTGGCAGACAGTACACTCCCGTACAAATCTGGCTACATCTTTGCGCACGCCTACCCAATATAACTCAACTGCCAAGCGTTGATAAGTCTTTGTTTCTCCCGAATGTCCCCCAACCGGAGTGGTATGAAATTCTCCAATTAGAGTAGAAAGAAGTTTAGAGGACCGTGGAATAACGAGACGATTCTTATAAAACAATATCCCTTGTTCCACTATGAACCCAACATGAGATTGTGTACCCGAAATAATGTCCTCCCTTAGTTTCTTTAGAAAAGTATCCTCCGCCAATTCTACCTTCAAAGAGTCCCAATACTGCCACTGTGGTACAGCCAAAGTAGAGCACTCCACTTGGTTTGTTACATGAGAAAGTGCATCCACTACTTGATTACTTGCCCCACTTCGGTACTAAATATCAAAATCATACCCCATGATTTTAGTAATCCATTTTTGATATTCAACTCCAACAATCCGTTGTTCCAATAGAAACTTCAAACTCTGCTGATCTGTCCGCAAAATGAAACGCCTTCCAAGCAAGTAAGGTCGCCATTTCAACACTACAAACACAATTGCCATTAATTCCCTCTCATATATGGACTTAAGGCGAGCTCGGGAACCCAGAACTTGGCTGTAATACGCTACTAGTTGCTGTCCCTGGATAAGAACAGCTCCTAACCCAAACCCAGAAGCATCCGTCTCGACAATGAAGGGCTTACTGAAATCGGGCATTGCCAAGACAGGGACTAAGGACATAGCATGCTTAAGTTCTTCAAAAGCTGATGCAGCTTCCGAATTCCACCCAAACTTATCTTTCTTTAACTGATCCGTCAATGGAAACGCAATTCGAGCATACCCAGCCACAAACTTTCGATAATAACCTGTCAAACCCAAAAATCCCCTTAATGCCTTCAAATTAGTGGGTGTTGGCCAAGAAGTCATGGCTTGAATTTTGCTTGGTTCAGCTGCTACCCCCCTGCCCTGAAATGATATGACCTAAATAGGCCACTTGAGTCCTACCAAACTCACATTTCTTTCGATTGGCATAGAAGCTATTGGCCTGCAAGATTTCCAAGACCTGTGCTAGATGCTACTGATGGGACTCCTCTGATGGGCTATAAATCAAAATATCGTCAAAGAACACTAACACGAACTTCCAAAGGAAAGGCCGAAAGACATCATTCATCAAAGATTGGAAAGTAGCGGGAGCATTCGTAAGTCCAAAAGGCATGACAAGGAACTTGTAGCGTCCATCATGAGTTTGAAAGGCAGTTTTATGAACATCCTGACTGTTGACTCTGATTTGGTGATAACCGGACTTCAAGTCTTAACTTAGAAAAAATTTTCGCACCATGTAGCTCATCAAGGAGTTCATCAATGACTTGAATGGGATACTTATCTGGTATTGTAGCCTTGTTTAGAGCCCTATAATCTACACAAAAACGCCAGGAACCATCCTTCTTCTTAACAAACAAAACCGGGCTCGAAAAGGGACTATGGCTGATCTGAATTATTCCAGCAGCAAGCATTTCCTTGATCAATCTTTCAATCTCATCCTTCTGGGCATGAGGATAGCGATAGGGTCGGACACTAACTGGTTGGCTGCCCTCTTTGAGAACAATGGAGTGTTCATGTCCCCTACTAGGTGGTAATCCTGAAGGCATGTCGAAGACAATTTCATATTCCATCAAAACCTGGTGAATAAATTGAGTCATCCCCAGAGTCTCAAGCCACTGAATTCCCAGAATTACATCAGAACTCCCCAACCCAAGAGGCAAGAATTCTTCCACAATATCAATCCCCAGTAGATGAAGAGTTACTCCTCGGCATAAGCCTTCTCCACGTACAGCATTCCCAGTTCCCATATCCACTCCATAAACCTCAGTTTTAACAACAGGAATCTGAATTCTATTAACCAGACCTAAGGAAATGAAATTATGGGTTACACCTGGGTCAATCAACACCACAACCTCCTGCTCACCGATCATCCCCTTCAATTTCATCGTCTTTGGAGTAGTCAAGCCCACCACCAAATTGAGTGAGACTTCCGCCATTTGATTAAGCTCAGACGCCTCCAGTTCGAGTTCCGCTTCTCGCGACTCTTCGCCCTCTTCCTACTCTCCTTCATCCACGTCATGGGTAAGAAGGACATTCAACTCCTTCTTCTTGCAGATGTGCCCAGGCGCCCATTTTTCATCACACCGATAACACAGCCCTTTTTCTTGTTTCCTCTTAAGTTCCCAATCGGAAAGCCTTCGCACCTCTCCGGAAAATTTTGCTGTAGAGCAATTTGCCCCAAAAGTCGATCGAGAAGCTTCAGAATGGTAGCTGGTGCCCCGACTTGACCCCCCACTTTGATTATTATACCCCCCTGCTCGATGAAACCCACTGGCTGGTTTGTGGGATTTGGTCACCCACAACTTCTCTTCTATCTTTTGAGCTAAGTCCATGGCTCGACCCAAGTTGCTGGGCTCCAAGATCCGGAGCTCCACTTTGATCTCTGGTTTCAGCCCATTAATGAAATTACCCAGAGCTACTTCATCGGAGACATTCTCCAATGGCGTCGACATCTCGATGAACTTCCAACGATACTCCTGTACACTGCCATCTTGAATAAGAGCCAACCACTATTCGTGGAGTGAGCCAGCTTGGGTTGTTCGGAACTGCTTCAAGAGAGGCAACTTCATCTCTTCCCAAAGAACAATGGATCGCTTCCGATTTTCCCATTGATACCACAGCAGGGAATCTCCTTCAAACGCCATAATCGCCGCCTCAAGCTTCTCTTCATTGGTCAACTGATTGAGGGCGAAATATCGTTCTGCCTTCGAAATCCATCCATCCGGATTCGAGCCATCGAATAGTGGCATCTCCAACCTCCGGGATCAGAATTCATGGCGAAATCCGTTTGAGTTCGAGCCGCCGTCTAAATTATAAGACCCCACCATGAATGGATTGACAAGCTTTTCCCCTTTATCCGGATACGAACCGTCTCGAACAATATCTTCTTGCAACTTGAGGAACTGTTCGAATCATTTGTTCATATTCTGTATTTCCTCCTTCAACGTTCCCACTTCCCGTTGGAACTCTTCTTGCACGGCACCAACCACTTCCTCCATAGAATCCATCCGCTGAGCAACATTTTTGGCTACCATCTCCCACATACGTTTGCTCTGATACCAATTTGATAGGCAATGAGTTGAAAACGAACTTCAACAACACAAGTAGTTGCAGAAAATTGGATGAGGGAAACTTTTATTTGATATCTGAATATTTCCAAAATAACCAAGCATTCAAGAGGCTTGGGAACTCTCCAAAATGAGCAAGCTCACTACCTAACAAATCTTCCCCATGATCCCTGCTCTAACCACCCCCTCCCCCTATATTCTCCTCACCCCCTTAGCCATAACCAAAAGCCAAAAATCACTAACAGAATGCCAACACTTACTCCCTAAAAGAATTGCATAACAACTCCCCTTCTCTCTAAACAATTCTTACACGTCAACCACGATCTAAATTCCAGGAATTACCCCTGCGCCTAGAATAGGTGAAACGCACTTGTGGCCTAACACAATAGGAAACACTAGATAATAAATTAAAAAATTCTCCACACAAAAAGTTACAATATCCCAACCAACTCAATTAACGCGACATGTCTGTTGTAGGTATCCAAAAAGATGCAGCAAATCAAGTTGCTGTTTTGAAGGATTTCAATGTGATAGCCTTGAAAATCTTCCTCATTATATCCTCAACTTAAAAATTTTTTTTTATAGGTAAAAGATATTCTATATATGTATGAACTGGAAACATGGTTCATAGGTACACCAAAAGTGTACCTATGATACAATGGACTGGAACATACAGCACACAAGGGGAGATTTACAATACAACTTTTCCTACTCATATCCCCACTTCCCCTTCCACTGATGACAACAGAATACCTCCCATTTTTGCGGCATGTTTTCTTGTCTAGTCTGGAAACAATTGACACAGGAAGAAGTCCTAAAACTGTACATCATTCATCATACCATGGACTGCCAGCTAATCATACATAAGCCTGAGAACTTTCCTTTCTAAAATTGGCAAATGTCGCTCTATGCTCCTAAAAATTCTATTGTTCCTTTCTCCCCAGACTACCCAGATAATGGCTGCCGGAGCAACATTCCACAACAAGTTCTTCCGACCTTTCCCTTTCATTATGACCCAAGTCTGTAACACCTTATCAAGGCTCTTCTCCTGGACCCACATTATTCCAAACCTTGCAATAATTCTGCTCCATAGGTTGTTAGCTTCCTTACAATGGATGAGTAGATGCTCTATTGTTTCTTCTTTCTCTTTTCACATTGTACATCCATTTGGCATCTGCCAATCTCTGCTCTTTAAGTGATTCACAATTAGAATCTTATCTAACCTTGCTGCCCAGGTAAAGAAAGCTACCTTACTTGGAATGTATTTTGTCCAAATAAGCTTATAGTCCAGAATTGTTGATCCCGTGGAGTTTAGGCATGAAAAGGCTTCCTTCACTGAGAATAGGCCTGCTTTCCCCTTTGTCCACAATCTTCCATCCTCCGCCTGGTCGAGCTGGGTGCTATAGAGCTCCTGCAGCAATTCTTCAAACATTCCAACCTCCCAATCTTGCAGTTCCCTCCTAAACATAATGTTCCACACCCTTCCAGCAGGTGTTATCTCCATAGAGTCATACACTGAAGCTTCTTTATCCCTACAAATGCTATATAAGGCTTTGTACTTGTCCCTCAAAAGCACCTTACCACACCAATTATCCTCAGCTTAAACATTTTAGTCATTAAAGATCAACTGCATATTCACCCAAAAAAAAAGATCAAACAATGCATACCTGCACCCAAACTAATTTCTAGAAATTTTTTTTTCATTGTACCAAGACAAGTATACAATAATACTTGTTGATACCTAAACCCATGGTTGTAAGTTCAGGGTAGTCATGTACAAGGAGGTTTAAAACAGGTACTGGTCACAGTGCCAGCCATAGTTAAACCTTAATGCACTATCTAATCTTCATATAACGAAAGCCCATTTAACAGTTTGCCGTGGAAATTCCCCACCTGAGAAACCACGGAAAAATTTGTTGTTCTATGCTGCCATTTTAGTATGCTTTGGCTGCTTTCATGTCTTCACAAAATCGTAATATCAGGTTATATTTTTATCAAAGCCTACTGTCGCAAGTACAATAACCCACATTATACTCCATATCAAATGGCCTACTCCAGAGAAGCAGTCCACAAGTTCCACATATAAAACTTTTTTTTTGGAAAGTAAGTAAGTGATGTATTAAGTATAAACAAAAATATACAAGCAGATCCCTGCAAACAAAAAACTAGGGAATCTCAAAAAAGACTCCAAAACATGGCCACTAGCAAGCAAAAGATGACAAACATAGGCAAAGTTACATGGGAGCCATCATGCCACAAATAAGTTCCACATATAAAACTTGTTTGCCTTATATCAATAAACTTTTCTTATTACAGATTAAAAAAAAAACAAGGTTCCACATATAAAAAAATGCCACATCTAAATGAGTTGAAATTGACCAGAAACCTCATTTAAGGCGTAAAATAGCTAATGTCTCTTTTTTATTTTTAATCAGTAATGAAAGGATATATTAATAGAAGTGTATGGTTATAGGAGTACACCAACCGTGTACCATCAAGAAAGCCATCATGCCCAATATAGGGAAAAGAAAGACAAGAGCATCCTAACCCCCAAAATTTTAGAAAAATATTTACAGGAAATGAAAGCTCAGAGAAGGATGAAATCTGAGATTTCCACCAGGACATAAGCTATAACTAACGTCTTATTACTTACTATTCTAAGAAATACTTACAAAATTAGGGATTTTATTCTTCTACAGGAAACATCCAACACTGAAGTTCAAACCATTACCAAAACCAGATGAAAGAAAGAAATAAAGGGAAAACAAAAACATGTGAACGAGTCAATAACATAAAACCCTAGAAATAACAAAAGGAGGGAGAGCATAATTTTACCGGGAAAAGGAGGACGAGAAAGAGAAGAATCAATGGAGGCAGATTCAGCAGAGTCGTCGAGACGAGGACGCTTGGCCTCGGCATCGTTAACGAGTCTTGCAACAATTTCCTGAGCTTTCTGCTTCGCGAGCTGGATTTCGTCCAGCTTTCTCTTGCTGCTATCAGTCGGATCCAAACGGGGCTGCGTCTCCTCCTCTCCCATGCCGGACACGAGACTCAGCTTTGAACAACCTAAGAAGAGCAGCTTAGAAATATTTGGGACGACGAAAGGGCTACCCAGTGGAAGAGTAGCGAGCGTGATGAACATACGAGAAATACGCCCCCGGTGGAGCCTCCCGTAGGGTAATTTTGGTCGCTCCGGCTCGGTGACGTTTTATGGCTTTTAAATGTTGAAAAATCGAGGTCCAAAAAATTAGGTCGGTTTGATCGGTTTAATATCAAAAACCACAAATCTTTCCTATTTCGGTGCTAATAAAACGAGGTTCATAAAAAATCACTGTATATCTATTTAATTTATTGGGGTGGGGAAGCATGAGGGATAAGTACTTGGATCTTCATATACTTTATTGCCCTGTTCAAAGATGAAAATAACATACTTTAATTAAGAATTAATATCATTAAGTAAATTATTATTACTGTTAGTATTATTATTATAGTAGGGTGCATATGCAGAACTGCATGTATAGGAGGGAACAGTTGCAAGGTTTCAATTTAAAAGTGGAAGGTGGTTGTAGTGGTTATATGTTAGGATTGTTTTGTTTGTGGAAGAATATTCCTCCATCTTCTCTTTCGTATTAGTATAGATTATTATTATTAGTAACACATACACAAAAAAAAAATGCTTGGTCTTCATTAGTTGAGGTTGGCAATATAAATCATATTCCACCATTTCAATATAGCAGCAGCATGTGTGTGTATACTGTTGGAGGTGTTGGGCTAAAGGTCCAGCATCCTGCTATGGTATAAGGAAATAAAGTTATGCTCTAATCAATAACTTAAGTTATTGGTCTAGTGGTAAGCACTTGATCCTCACATATACATATGTGGGTATATACAGCTCTACACACGTTAATCTACTTTAGTTTAGTTTTTAAGTTAGTTTAATATAAGCCTAAAGGGCCTAAAAGATCTGTCTAATAGAAGGAATTGGGTTAGACCTCGAACTAGAATTGTGTCTAAAAATTATAAACTTTAAAGTTCAGTGAGAATTACAAATTAGAAATGAAACCCTCTACCATGTTTATGCGTATATACACAGTAGCAGGGAGCACTTGAGAAGGGATAAGAGGGAACAGTTACAAAACTACTTAAATTTTAAATTAAGGAAATTGAGTTGTTATGACAATTATACCCCCTTTTACTAATGAATCTTAACAATGTGAGGAAGTTTTTTTATTTGGGAAGTTGCACATTGCATTTAGCATGCTTCCCAAGGGATCTTCTCACATTATATATGTAATAGATATTGGGTTTAAAGAGTTACTTAAACATTTACAATTATTTACTCTGCCATTTCTTTTTTCGCAATTCTTCATCTAAGAATTGAGGGAGTCGAGAATGGCACCCAACAGCAATAAACAACTATCCACGGTCCCAACAGCAATAAATAATTGACAACCTAGTTAATTTGGCAGCATCAACAATCATCTTATTTTGTAATTTCTCCCTTCCCACTCACTCTCTCTCTCTCTCATACTAGAAGCCTCCAAATGAGAACCCACACAAAGACGTAGGCATTTTTAAGATTAAGAACCATCACTACAAAAAATAGGGGTTTTAGCGGCGGTCTTTGTCCGCCGCTAAAACTCAAAAGACTGCCGCTAAAACTCCATACAAACGACAGCTGTCCGCCGGAGAATGGACCGTCGCTGAAAGTTTCAGCAGCAGTCTTAGTGGCGATCAGGACCGCCGCTAAAGATAATTTTTGCATTAAAAAAAATAAAACCCAATCCCTACCCGCCCTGCCTAGTTGCCCGTGCCCGTTTTGCCCTTTTCCCTTGCCCGTGCTTCCCCTCCCCAACAACATACAACCCACGCCCCAAAGAAACAAGCGCCCAAAGGGGCTTTTAAAATTGGGAATTCCGTTATCAAAGTAAATAAAGAAAAGAAGAAAAAATTTGAAGAAGAGGATATGATCTGCACTCAGATTTCCCAGAAACTCATAATCAATCTCGTCCCATATCGCTCCTTTCGATGATAACTGCAAGATTACAGTTTAAATCAGTATCTGCAAGAGCTTAGAAAACTTGAATTGAATGGTAATTAAACAAGGTTGAAGAAGATGATATTATAATTATGTAATGGGTACTTACATAATAAGCAGTGATAGTGCCGGCTGAGTTGCCAGGGACAAGCTTGAGCTGCATATCGATCTTGCCAAACAAATACTCCTTCTTGGATTGGAATCCAAAGCCAGATGCCTTGTCTAAAGAGAGAGTCAGAAGTTCTCTATTGTTGAGTTTCTTGCCACGGCCATCATCCCAAGTTATGTCGAAGTTTTGGAAGAAATTACCAGCAGAGGCAGAAATCAAGGAACCCAACAGGATGAAAACCAGAAGCAAAGAAAAGATTGGAGAAGACCCCATGTTTGTGTGTAAGGAGACTGCAAATCGGGCTTAAGCAATTCGAATTCAGACTAAAATGTTGATGAGGTAGAGGGTCTTGTGAGTGTCGGAGATGGGAGGGAGCATTAGACTCCATTTTATAGCAGAGATGGCGTGGCATGTCGAATCCGCGTGTTGCTAGGATGATTCATTCCTTCGGTTTGGGTTCTATCGATGAGTTGGCAACAGATATAACCAAGTTTTGAAAATATAATTACTCAAACCACTTCCTTTTCAGAAAGACGAGAAAAGTGTTGGAGAACGCGGCTTCAGTGGATGAGGCCACCTTGCGTCGGTGAGGAAACCTCTAGACGGAGGATTGCTCTGACAATCACAGCTCATTGCCCTTTGGGCAGACTTTTGGATGGGCTTCCTTCTTCAAATTTTTTTTAAGGACTTTTAAAAAACAAAGACGCTATCAAAGGAGAAAAAAAAATCTCTATCACAGATCGTTAGCAAAGTAAATAAAGAAAAGAAGAAAAACTTGGATCTCCCAAAAAATACATCATAATAATTTCATGCCTCACAAATCATGAATTAAAAACTATGAATAAACAGATAAAATCTCAAAATCTGATCTCAAGCCAAGCATCAACATTAGAAATATAATGCTGAAAGATGCAAGAGAACTGCAAACAGACATTTGGTGAATCAAACACGCCAAAAGTTAAAAACAACTTACTCTCCAGAACTTGTAGACGAATCCCCATTCAATCTCCGCTACAATCACAAAACAGGCAATTGCAACAGCGTAACACCGAAAAATCTCGTCGAAAATCTGAAACAGAGATGCAAGAGAACTGCAAACAGACATTTGGTGAATCAAACACGCCAAAAGTTAAAAACAACTTACTCTCCAGAACTTGTAGACGAATCTCCATTCAATCTCCGCTACAATCACAAAACAGGCAATTGCAACAGCGTAACACCGAAAAATCCCATCGAAAATCTGAAACAGAGATGCAAAATGAAACTCACATACATTTTTACGAATAAATCAATTGACAGCAAACTTGAAGGAAACCTTTTTTGATAGTAAAACGAGAATCAATTCTATTAATCAGGACGCAAAGTTGGAGAAAGAAAGCGTCTCTGCAACACACATTAATAAATCCCAGAGAGCAATTGTGGAGAAAGGGTGGAGCTTCCAACGACGATAACATATATAAAGGGAAGAAACACTGGAAGCCCTAACTCGTGTGTCGATCTTACCAATCAGAAAGAAAATGTGAATCAATCGGTCACAACCCGATCTAACAACATCACCTTGAACAATTAAACTAGGAAGAAGTAAACATCAAAGCAAACATTTTCGCTCTAAACATGCAATGCTTTCAGCATAGATATCATGATCCTAATGGCGATCGATCCGAAAGCTCTCTGTAGATCGATCTTAAAGAAATTATCTCAAAGAAATACATCAAAATATGATGAAACCTTGTTTGAATTAGAAAATACCTCTGGAACCCTAGACTGATCTCCTCGGCTCCTCTGTAACGAATTCTCGATCAGTTTTGAATGTTATCCATGTGCTCGTTTTGGTCCTATTGGAATAGCATCAGAGTTGAAGAATCAACACTAATAGAAGCAGCAAACCTTAGATCTTATAAGATCTCATATGGAACAGAGGAATTAGACATGAATCCTCATCAACAAAAATATAAACAAACAGATTGAAAGTAAAAATGATGACAGGTAAAAGAGAACAATAGAGGAAAACAAAGCAATTAAAAATGGTTCGGATCAATAGATCATTACCTAAATGCCATGCTTGATGTGGAATTGAGACAAGAAATGGTGTCTTTGAGCCTTCTGGAATGGATCTGAGAAAAGTATTCATTCTTCGACCAACATTTGAAGCAAGCATCGGATTCACATGAACTCGATGATGATGCAACTAAGTCGATAATTTCATTTCCACTTAAAAGAAGAGAGCCTGTAACAAGAGAGGTCATGGATGGAAGAGAGAGAGAGAGAGAGAGAGAGAGAGAGAGAGAGAGAGAGAGAGAGAGAGAGAGAGCGGAGCAGAGAGAATGAGGGAGATAAAAACGAGGATGGAAAAATATGAGGGTTATAAATTATTTTGTAGCAAGTGGCGGTCACTTGGAGGACCGCTGCTAAATGTATCTTATCTTCCGCCGCTGAAACACACTTTTTTTGTAGTGCATGTTTGTTAATAACTAACTGATACAACAAACTTTTATTGTACGTAAGTAAGGCAGGATGTAATAATGGCCCTAGATTTCTTACTCTATATCGAGGTTTTCAATGCCACCTTCAGGAATAGTCAAAAAGTAATAAATATCTTAAATAAGCATAAGATGTGATTTGGTCTTTAGCAATCCTCGTCAAGAAATGTTTTATTGTTGAAAGGCCATTTGGATTAGTTAAAAAGCAGCGAATTGTATTGTGGATCACATCATTCTTTGATGTGAAAACACAAGTAAGGATTATAAATGCATGCCTACCATATCCTATACAATTTGATACCCCCAATTGCTGCCACAAGTGCACTGCAAATTGCTCTACATATTACTAGGGGATTGTATGCGCGATGAGCCTAGCAAATTTGTGGGACTCACTTAGAAAAAAAACCGACTTTAATAGATATCATGGCATTCTAAATAGGCAATTACAATGTGTTTAAATTTAAATGTGGGAAGGGTAGAAGTGGTATAACGGGAGATTGTTTTGTTTGGGGAGGGCAAAGTTTTACAAAAAAAAAAAAAGCAGGTCCTGGATGTCTACTTTCTACTCCATCATCATTAATTTTCACGTTTTGATCCTTAGGTATCTTCCATATGATGAAAGTCTCATCTTTTTTTTCATGACTCCTTGATTTCTCTATTAAGACAATTGAGTCTATTTGCAAGGCAATGAAAATAGAGAGGATTAGTTTGACTTCTGGTTTTAATCCCTCAAATTTTACCTGGTTTCGAGTTTTTCACATCATCCAACAGAAGTTTACCCATGTAGCTGCTATATTAGCATCTGAATAGCTCTGATGTAGACTTTGGAAAGACTAGTTTTTAAAGTTTTCTTAGCTGTCTATTTTGTCTAGATAAGCATAGGTACTGACAAACCAAATAGCTCTTGAAAAAGACCATTCTAAAAAGAGGTGCAAACTGGTATTTTGGTGCATAGGACACAATATAGAACACCATTCTACTAAAAGCTCAAGCTAATAGTAGAGGTGAACTTTATATATTTAATTATATTCCTAACACTCCCCTCACGTGTGGGCCGGATTCAAACCATTCTAGGGAGGCCTTACATGGGGAATATTTTTTTCAATGGGTGAGTTGACCATATAGAACACCATTCCTACTAAAAGCTCAAGCTGATAGTAAAGGTGAACTTTAGATATTTAATTATATTCTACTTGAATCTTTAATCTCGTGAAGGAGGTCATTTTTGGGAAGTCCATTTTGTTCACTTTTCCAAACAAAGAATCTGATTTTTTGGTAGCATGAAAACCCCCAAATCTTGCACCAGTTGTTGTCCGTAGCCCTCTTATTCCAATTCGTGAGTATGTTGTATGTCAATGCTACGGAGAATATTCTTGACTTGCATGCCTTCCAAATTATTTCATCATTGTTTCTACAGTAACTCATATGGATTGCCTGAATGCTATTAGTGATGTCATTCGACCAACTTTTACGAAGAGGATTCACATATATCCCATTGTCTAATGCCCAAAATAAAGAGATAAACCAACTTGTCAAGATAATCCATACCATTTAAGTCTGGGGTGGCTAAATGACTGTTAATGATCAAAATCCAACTGGTATTAGTTATGGGCATGGAATTTCTTTTTTTTGGTAAAGAAAAACAATAATATATTAATGCCTTAAGAAAATACAACCCATAGCATCCTCTAGCAACAATAAGGAAATAGCAGCAGGGGGAGAAGAAATCCAAGAAGCAGAAAATCTATCAATGGCAAAGTTTGCAAAACCGTCAGCAACATGATTCCCTTCTCTAAAAGTATGTGAGAACTGAATGGAGGTAAGGAAGGAGCATAAACCCCGAACTTGAGATAAGATACCTAGTAAACTCCATGGCACATTAGATTCTGAATTTTGGAGAAGATGAATAATAGCAAGGGAGTCTCCCTCAATGACAATATGTGAGAATTGTAAGGCCACTGCCATCTTGATACCTTCCAAAACAGCTAATCCTTTAGCAACAATAGCCGAAGAAGCACTAGTTTCAAATGCCAATCCTCCTCAGAAACAACCGCAATAGTCACGAAAGACACCACCACCAGCTGATCTTTGTTGTGTATTCTTATAAGCTCCATCAAAGTTCAGCTTGATGAAAGGAGAGGCAGGAAACTTCCATTTAACTTCTTGATGGCTGGAGTGTGAAGGATGTGGCAATGCACTTGAAATCAATAGCTTAGAATCATGTTGAAGAAGATGAATCTCTTTGCAAGTTTCTGCAACTAAAGGTATGTCTCCTTTAAACAAAATTTGATTTCGGCTTCTCCACACCGCCCAATCAAAGCAAGCAACCTGGGAGAGAAAATACAGGTTAGAAATGTCTTTGTTTGGCATTTTTAAGGAGGACAAGTAGCAAAACCACTGGAAGAAAGATGCTTGAGGTCCCAAGGATTGAAGAGTTCCCCCCATAGTCTGAAACCAAACCGCCCTTGAGAAAGGGCTATGGGCATGGAATTTCCGTTAGCAATTTCCCACCCCATTCCTTTAGGACCTAATTGGTTCGCAAAATTGAGGGGTGGAATTGGAATTGGGTTCTTAATTCCAATTCTTTTATTGGTTAAATATTTGGAATTTGGAATTTGAATTGGAACCCAATTCCGTAGAATTAACTTACATGCCATTTTAAAGTTACCCAATTCCCTGCCAAATCGAGAAGAATTGAGGATTATGATAGAGAATTAGAAACTCGATACAACCCTATCTCATTCTCCTCTTCTTCTCTCCCATCTCTCTATTCCATTTCCTCTCTCTTCCTCGTTCTATATCTCTCTCTCTCTCTTCCGTTTCTCTTGCCCCTTCCTCTATCTCTGTCTTTTGTTTCCTCTCTCCCCTTCTTCTCTCTCTATCTCTTCCGTTTTCTCTCTCCCCTTCTTCTATTTCTCGCTATCTTCTGTTTCCCTATCTTTCTCTCTCTCTTCCATTTCATGTCTTCCTTGGTCTCTTTTTCTCTTCTTCCATTTGGTGATTTTTACTGGCCTGCAGGTGTAATTTGGTAGCCATGATGGTAGAGCTTGATCGGATCCTTAAGCTAGGAGGAAAGCTGATTGTGTGTGACCATGATGAGATCATTGGTGCGGTAGAGATGCTGGCGAGAGCTCTCCAATGGGAGATCCGCTTGACTTACTCCAAGAACAAGGAGGGCTTGCTCTTCAATATTTGGCTCCTAGGCTGCCACACTAGCAACATTGATTATTCTCAGCTTTTCTTGTTACGAAAGTTCATCAATTTATGATTATTGTAATTATCAGTTGGCCCAGTTATACTCTTACAGTATCATTCTTAACTCTCTCTTTCTATCAATAATCTTTTCTTCATGATTCTTTTTTGTCAATATTCTGAAGAAATATCAACAAGACCAGAAGGAGTAGTGTGAGACATGAGAAAAAATCACCGGAATGATCATCCCTCCGTCAACACACAGGGCTCAGATGTAAAAATTGGGAGAGTCGCCACCATTCAGAATTTTGAGGTGTGAATGGACACCAAAAGATTAAAGATAAGCAAAAATAGCCAAAAGACAAATTCTAGGGTAAAAATAACCCTACTTGAAAATCAAATCCAGAGATGGGTAAGGGGATTAGATTATGAACGGGGGAAGGTGTTAGGCACCCGCATCACCCACACAAGGTGGTTGCCAAGTGTTACTCATGCTAAAAGAAAATAGAAAGCTTTCTAAAAGATCATGAAAACCTTGAAAAAGGACAAATATATGATATCTTCACATGAAAATCCAAATGAATTCCAGATCTTCTTTTATGTTAATATCACTTCTGGAATATCACGAAAAGATGGAAATCACAACAAAAGTTGCACAAAACCAAGTTGAGGCAAATCCGGGAAATTTGGTAAAAGGTAAGGCCATTTCTCTTGAAATTAGTCAAATCCAATTTTAAATTAAATAAAACCAAATCCATTTGAAAGATTAGGGTAAACAATAGTCTCATGCAAAATTTCAAGCAGTTCCGGGTAAAAACCTAGGAGTTATGCTCCTTGTAAAGTTGCTGCCGGAGAAAATCAAAAGTAGCAAATAGGCAAGTTCGGAAAATCACTTAGAAAAATCTACTCCATAGAAATCCGTGAAATTTGGTGTGATTGAAGTCTGTATGGCCATCTTTTAAAAGAAACTAGCCTCATACAAAAACTCATTCGGAGGTGCCTTGGGTGACTTCCCGAACAGGCCCTGAAGATCACAGATTTACCCAGAAAAGTACTGATGAACAGTTCTGAGTAAATCCGTTACCAATAATTCAAATGGAGTCAAAAATTTATGAAACCAATTGGATTTGAAAATAGACTCATAAAGGAGTGCCCAGAAACAAAAATCATTCGAATCGGACTTAAAACGAACACATGGCGCTCCGTCGAAGTGACAAGTTCTGTATTTGAACCTGAACTGTCCAATCAACTTCGACAGAGAGGTGTCAAAAATCTGCTTGATAGAAATTAATGAAATTTGGTGGACATAAACTAGACAGCCTCACCTTTCCCATGGTTCTGGATTCGCTCCAAAATTCATCCGGACGATGAAGTTATGAACGTCCGAAGTAAGGGTATAGGTGTTGTCAAGTTAGGCCCTTTTTGAACAAAACCAACTCAAAACTGTGATCAAGTGTGTAATTCGTGCAAGATGAATCCAAAACCTTTAAAAATCACTTAAAACATTCCAGAATTGATTGAGGCCATTTATTTGAGATTTATCACAATGAATGTAATAAATCCCCAAATGTGAGCCTATCCCGCCAAAATAGTGCTATGTATGTGCAAGTGTGAAAAACCATACAAGATCAATAGAACAACATAGCATGCATACATATTCATCAAAATAAGGTTCTAAAACAACCTAGGGTTCCGTTTCATTATCGTTTCCCTTTGTTCTCTCTCCCCGTTAAACACGGTTCTTCAAGATAATCAAGGGTACTTTGAATATGAAACGGTTTACAATCAATCAAAAGGCTTTATGCTACATAGGTTCTAGCACTAGGGTCAATCCCTAGTCTCGTTTCTCCTAGATCCCGCCTTCACGTTTTACGGCTAGGGGAAGTCTCGAGATACTTTGAGCCGGGGAAGGATTTTCACACACAAAGAAGGCCTTATTCTACAGAAAGGTAGAAGAAGAGATCTAGATCTAGGAATGTAAAAACAGAAAATAAAAGAAAAGTTTGAGGCTTACCTGGGTTCTGGATGCGATCCCGCAACGGTTTCCCTCTTCTTTTGGAGCTCTTCTTGGCAAGAATTCAAGGCAAGAGTTAATGGCCATTTGCTCAAGGAGGAGCCTTCTATTTATAGGCAAAGGTTAGGGTTAGGGTTGGTGAGAATGGTAGACACATCATAATGTCTATAGCCCACCAACCTTAACCCTAAGGCTATTTCCGAGATTTCCCTTCATTTAATGACGAACATGATGGTAAAAGTGAAAAGCTCTCGGAAAACCCTAATTTTGAGCAAAACTTGTGTATCCGGTATATCAGGCCGGATACACAAGGGCCTTAAGGTATCCGGTATATAATACCGGATACACTAAGAATTGCTTGTATCCGGTATTTGTCACCGGATACAAAGAGGACTACTTGTATCCGGCCTGAGTTGCCGGATACAGGTAAAAATTCATTTTCTTCAATTTCTGTGCTGGCTTTCAAGGAGATAATGATTTTTGATGATTGTTTGTGCAATTTGGGGTGTCTACAAGTAGTACTCAAGTATTTATAAACCTAAGAAGTTGTGAATTAAATGTTGAAAGTAATATTGAGGCTATAAGCCTAGAAAGTTGAGGGGAAACAGCGGGTCTATATAGCTTCGGATCCAGACCCAAGCTGCTAGCGCTGTAAGAGAATCTTAGGTATGCAACTTGTGTTGGGTGTACCCAAAACCACCCAACCCAAATCAACTTTGGGTTGGGTTTTAATATTTTCGGTTTGGTTTTAGTTCTAAAAGTATTAAGCCCAATTAATTCTAGACGTTTTTCGTTGAAAGCTCAGTTTAGCATGGGAATGATATAAATCAATTCTTCATAAGTTCATCCAATCAGTGGAATTGGAATTTAAATCAATTCTTCATGGAATTGTAATTCCAAATTTCAATTCTTTTGCCATCCAATCACAATAATTTTAATTCTACCTAATTCCAATTTTTGATGAATTAGAATTGGAATTATAATTCTTAATTCCAATTCCAATTCATTGAACCAATCGGAGCCTTATTGATAACATGCTTTGTACTAGGGATGATCAACGAGCCGTGCCGGCCCGAGCACGGCACGCCTTGGGCGTGCCTGGGCCGGCCCGGCACGTGCACTGTAGCATGCAGTACACGTGCCGTGCCGAGCCGGGGGTCCTGGCCTCGTGGCCCGTTTGGGCACGCGGCACGCGGGCTCGCGTGCCGGCCCGGGCCCGTGCACGGCGCGGGCCGCGCGTGCCTAGGCGGGCTGGCCCGCGCGCCCAGACGGGCTGGCCTGCCTGTGGGCACGCTCCAACGGCCCAACTAGCTTAAATAGACAAAAATTGTCCATAACAAGATTCGAACCTTGTTCAAGAGACTGAAAATTTGTCTCTTTAACCACTAGGACAGATCAACTTCTTGCAACAATAGTATCATAATTAAAATATTTTACCTAAACATTAAGGATACCACATGATTGTTGAAACTCTTATATAATCATTTAAAGCTAAGAAAATAACTAAGTATAAATAAACCCAAAAAACTGTAATAAAATCTCCAATTAAATATATTTGTTAAGTCCATAGTTTTTAATTAGACTACTTTAAGTCTTTAATGGATGTAATTTATATTGTTTTGAGCAAAATCTATCCAAATATGTGTAAAACAATTTTGTGAATAATAAAAATATTTTTCAGAATTTTTAATGATTTTTTTGGATTTTTTGGTGATTTTTTTGAATTTTTTCTTTATTTTTTTTAAAAAAATTAAGTTTTATACTGGCCCGCCGGCCCGGCACGGCTGGGGTAATGGGGCAAACGGGCCTGGCATGCCGCGGCCCGCCAGGCCCGCGGCACGTCAGGCCCGCGGCACGGCCGGCCCGCGGCCCGCCCGAGCACGCCTCAGGCGTGCCGGGCCGTGCTGGGCCGGCCCGCCGCCCATACCTACTTCGTACTATGGATCTATTTTGAAATTTGGGAAGAAGGGCTTCATTAAAGACTTTCATGTGATCTTAATATTGAGCCCTTCGGCCTTCTTGGGCTTGCATATCTTGTCTCAACAAGTAGTGTGAATTAAATTTGAATCTAACATGGTAGTTTGTTAAATGCTCATTAATTTTGCCTTCCCATTGGGTGTTGGTATAAGAATAAGGTAGGTTTCAAAAATATTGACTGGATTATTCAAATGTTAATAACAGAGTCAACAGAGCTTGACTCAACTCAAGCATGTTCATGGATGAATCTGAAAGGCCACTCGCATCCCGCCAACAAACAAGTGAGACGTATTGAGAAAAACACCCAAAAAAAAAAAGATAAGTTACTGAAAGAAATCTATTACCATTATATAAGTACGAATCACACCAAACATTTTGTTTGATTTTTGTCCTTTAGTCAATTATAAAATATATAAAATTTTTTCTTTACAAAAAGCACCGATTCAAACGTTTTAATATCAGTACCAAAAAGAAAAACACATTTGGGAAAATTGGTTTTTAGTGATTTTTTCTAAAATAATTTAGATTTAGTCTTAATTCTTGGTAATTTAGAAATAGTGATAATTTGAAGAAATAATTAAGAATGAGTGTTTATTCCATAAATAACCATAACATACTTGAAATCTTTTTTTTTATCAAACGAGAAACAAAAGGTTTACAAGTTTTCTAAGGATATTTTTGGAAGAAATTTTTATGCACATTAAAATAAAACTCATTTTTAATTATTTTAAAAATATTACTGTTTCTTAATTACCGAGAATTGAATGACACATTTAATGCGCCGCTTTGTTTGACCTTTTATTGAACATTGGTTTTTAGTGACACTTTTTTAATATATTTCAGATTCATTCAGCCATTTTTGGTAATTGAGAATTAGTGATATTTTTTAAAATAATTGAGAATGATGTCTTTTTACTGTTCATAAAGAGTTTTTTCAAAAAAATACCCTCAAAAGACTTTGAAAACCTTTTCACTCATTTTACCACAAGTGAAGTTTGTAAGTCTTTTTTACGGTATTTTTGAAAAAAATTCTTCATGAACAGTAAAAATGACACCGATTCTCAATTATTTTACAAGATTATCACTAATTCTCAATTACCAAGAATTGTGCAATTGAATCTGAATTATTTTGAAAAAGTATCACTAAAAACCAATTTTCATTGTTTGTACTAATTTGTCTTTTAACAACATAATTTAATAAATAAAACAAAAGAATCACGACCATCATCGAACGTAGGTAACCACATCAAGCAAATGTAATAAATGCAAGTTAAATATAAAAAAAATAGTGTAAAAATAAAAAATACAAATGGCATATAAAACATCCTATTATCATACGTTATAAAACAAATGGCACTAAACATAATTTAACAAGAAAGACAAAATATTTTAATCAAATAGTGCAAGGATTCTTTAAACGATACAGATGACATAAGGAGGAGTAGCCTGAAACCGAATGTTGAGAAATGGTTCTTTGTCATCTAGCACAGTTAAACAAAATTTTATTTTTATTTTTTTGTAAACAACACTGTTAAACAATTACTACAATAAATAAAGCAAACGAGTAGCCCAACTTCAATCAATATTTGAGAATGTCAATCTATTATGCTCTATATTTTAGTAATTTGTCTTATTTGTTAATATGAAAAGGAAATTATTTTATACCAAACGCTTTCTCTTTGTATTGTTGTGAATGCCATGTAAGCTTTAACTAAAAACCCAATTTCCATCTTCACAATGGTGAACGAAGTGCATATAAATGCTTATGCAAAATTTTTCATTAAATACTTAATTTTTTTTTTGGTAAAAACAGATGAATATATATAATACTAAACATGTAAGGCTTAGCTTGTACACATGTAAAGTTTTGTTTAAATACTTAATTAGTCAACATTATAAGTGATAAGGGAGTCAAGATTAGCGCTATAGCCCTTTAAATTTATGAAATTTTTTTTTAAATTAAAACACCAAAGTAACAATTGATTTAATGACCCCTAACAAGACAAAGTATAGATAATAAATGTGGGCTTTAAAGAAAGTTTGGGTAAAAAAGTCATCCTTTCTTTTTTCCGTATATTGTTAAATGTTGTGAACTGAGGGATTTAAGTCTTATTTCTTACTCTCAACAAAAATATTTTCCTTTCAAAATTTTTTTGTAATACCATCAAGGTCCATGTATGATCTTACCACATGTAATGCACTCATTACAACTCCATTTTTTTAACCTCACCCGTGCCCACCCCACCTAGTATATGAAAACAAATGAAAGACGGTGGCTGGTGGGGGGTTTTGGACTGTTTGTCTTGGTTTATACATGGAACGGCCGACCTTGCAAGTGGACGAAAAAGACAATCACATATGTGCCTACTCTCCCAAACTCGCTAACTTCGTGGAGGTTTATTTTTGTCGCTTTAAGCATTTCAGCTACATACCATGAAAAGTAGCTTCAAGCCAAAAGATTCACCGGAGAATCAATTAATTTGGTCATTAATACTTTTATTGAAGCTATTTTATCTTGCGTTTGGTTGCTTCTCACGGGAGAAATTTAAACAAGCACAATCATCATTATTCACCATTATTAATTACCATGACAATTAATATCAATCAAGAATTTCCCCATTGTCTGCAAATTTCACGTATTCATCTCTACGTCTAACTTAAATGTGGATCTTAATTAGGTGGTGCTTCTACATTTCCGGCCACCGCCATTTCGCTCTCGGAAGCCTTCACTTCTTCTCTGAACTTCTTATAAATATCACTCCGGTAAAACTTTCTTGTTCTGAAGACCAAAACCAGTGACACTAGGGATCCAAGCAGCGTTACAGCTGTAATTATAAAGAAAGAGAGTCTATAACACTTGGCTCCGGTGCAATTCAGGTCCTCACCTGGTTTCCTTGTGAGACCCAGAGCTGCCATTTGTTTCTCCGCCTCTCTGTCGTATAGATTTCCGGCGACCTTCACGTTGAGTAAATAAGACCCAATAGGGCTTGCAATAGCGCCAAAATTGTACAAGGTAGAATAGTATTTTAGCCCAAAAATTTCAGATATCATGGCGTAGAGAAGTGGCCACTGAGCACCATAACAGAAGCCGATGATCACAGAGTAAAGGTAAAGGGAGTTGGGGACTGCAAAGGCAATGAGAAGATGGCCGACGCAGGAGAGGAGAAGGACAAGTGTTAGCATCAGTGGTCGTGGAAGTTTGTATCTGGTCAAAAATATTTCGGAGGTGAAACCGGCAACGACACGTCCAAGATAGTTCCATATGCTTACCAGCGATATAAATGTGCTGATACTCCGAGAAGGGTAGCCCAACGACATGCCTATCTGACCCAAGTTGTCCATTGCCGTTAAGGTCCCGCCGACACCACAGATTGTGGCCAAGAACAGGATCAACATGTCTATGCTTACAAGCGCTTGTAATATGGTGTAGTCCTCACCTCTTTCTGGTGGCTTGAACATGGTGGACAGACAAGAAACTGGCTTTTGTGTTCCAGGTAATTCATTGGATGAACTGGCTTCTGGAGCTGGTGGTGGTGGCGGTGGTGGCGGTGGTGGCGGTGCAGGCAACACTTCTGCTTGTGGTTGTGCTTCAATCAGTACTGGTGGGATTTCAGTTACCACTTTCAATGGGGGAGGCTCTTTAAGGGCTTGTTTCTTGCTCTTCCACATATCAATTTCTTCCTTTATAACGACTGCAAGTGGAAGAAAGAGTAAGATGAGAACAGCAGCAGCACTTGCACCATATTCAACCTGAGAGAAGGTGAACTTCTTCTGTATAACGATTATAACCATGAGAAACCCAGCAAGAGCAAGTGAGATGTAGAGGAATTTATAGAACACTTTGAGCTCATTCGCATGTCGAACAACCTTCATGATTCTAATGGTTCGGAGAAACGCGAAAGATATTGCAGCCGGGAGCCAACCTATGAGTAGAATAAGAGTCCTTTGATCGTCCCCGTAGAAAGCATGGTAGAGCTGAGTGATAATTGCTCCACTGAGACCAACAAATCCCTTCAAGAGACCAAGAACGATGCCTCGGCTTTCAGGGAAGTTCTTAACACAGGTGATAAGTGCACCAGTGTTGGAAAAAGCCTGTGAATTGGCGCCAATACACATGTAGAGACACATCTGCCAAACCGGTGGCCGGGAAATTCGGCCGGTAACGGCAAGCCATATCATGAAATAGCCAAAGAAGTTCATTACAGAGCCCATCGAAAGTACTACCCATGGCGGTGTGACCTCGTTGATGAGCCCGGAAAGGATCCCCAGGTTTCCACCCATGTCCTTAAAGAAGCTCATCAAATTAAGAGTAGTCTGATCGTAGCCCAGCGACGTCTTGATCTGAGTTGAATAGAGACCGAACATGTAGGTAGCACCGGAGGATGACATTACCAGGAAAGACGCAAACAGCATGAACCAGCAACCAGTGATTACCTGAACGCAGAGGTTCTTCATGTCACTCCAACCACCTGCGCCACCCGTCATTTCGCCCGCTACCATCTCACTGACCCTTTCTCTGTCGATCACTCGCTTAAGCACATAAATGATCAGCTCTCCGAGTCTAAGAAGGGGGTCACGCATGTATATATATAATATATGTTACATGCCTAACCGTTGCCGCAAAATCCACAAGAGTTATGTAGACTTGTTTGGTTAAGCATTAATACTAATGATCTTAAAATTCGGAGCTTTGGTAGCTGTTGTCCACAGTGGCCCACTCTATTGACATTGACTCGATGGTAGCTTTTGATTTTCCTTTTGATAACTTCACTCATCTATTAGTATTTAATGACTTAGCATTATGCCCATACATAATATCAAAGCATTTTAATCCAACCTATAGTTCACCCCTTTTGTGATTCAAACCCGGAACATGGTGCTTGCTCTGAAACCATTTGTTATCAGCTTAACCACTGTTCCAAAAGCCCAGGATTTATGGAGACATGGTTGGTTAAGCACCTAACATTTAGGATTGTAACAATATATAAAAGGAAAACAAATGACTTCACATCGTTTGCAATATGAGATTGCCATATCTTCCGTAGAAAGACTCATAATTGCCAACCCTTAATATTGCAAGCATGATTAGTGATATATGAGATAAGACATTATACCAATATATAACACTGTGGTGCTCCCGAATGCATGGGTTTCTACGGCAGTATATCGCCCCCACATCATAAACCAATGCAGTACAAAATGGCAAAATGGATTTAAATCCTTTACGGACGAATTCGTAAAAGTGCTTGTCCGTAACCGTCAGATGATTGCCGAGCAATGATTGCAAATCATTCCAATCAGTTTTTTTTTTGTTGCGGATGATTGCCGACGGCTAGGGACGAGCACATTTACGGACTCATCAGTAGAGGAATATTTAAATCCATTCAAGAACATTTCATCGGAGCGGGTTTAAACTGCCGTTCAAAACAAGTGAAAAATAAAGGATTAATCCTTGGTGGGGGAAGGCGTTGATCGAGAGGCTCCATCCAAGATTTGCTATCGTTTGCTTCTCTGTTTGTTTCTTAAGAGATAGCCTTCTTCTGATGCGTACGCTCATACGAAGGAGAGAATTGAAGGTAATTAGTTGGGTCTGTAATATGGATAGCTATAACTTTTTGATTTTATCATGTTGTAAGTGGAGTTCTTTCTATTCTAAACTCTCAAACTGTCAAACTTGCTTTTTTTTTTCTACAACATGCCACTGACCATATGTTTCCTTTATCACTGTTTCCCATCTGTAGATATCTTTATTATATGTGTTGAACCCTTGTTTATTTTATTGCAAACTCTTTTAACGCATTTGAACGGCATGTTATGCTTGTTGGGTACAAATTATTCAGATTCATTAATGAAGAAGACATGCAAAGCTTATTTATTTATTTGTTTACAATTTGTCTGTCTTCGTCCCAATCTTCTGCAGTGAAATCCTACGAGTCCCTTTATGGTCCATTCATATTATAAAAATTCGACAAAAATTTAATACACCCGTCGAGGTTAGTTGGTTAAATTTTTTTAATTTTAATATAAATGGACTAATTAATATGAGCTTCAAGATTTTTTATTCAGACTAATTTCTTCTGCTCTCTATCAAAAAAAGACTCATTTCTTCGGCCTCCCAACCCTGGTGACAGAATTAACAATGTAGCGTGTCTATGTGCGTGCATGCACGCCTGCACACACATACAAAAACATGCACATGGATCGAAAAGAGGAAATTACTGGTGACAATTAATAATGTAGTGTGTCAATATGCATGCATGCACGCGTGCACACATATATGCATACATGCACATGGATCGAGAAGAGGACATTATCAAATACTTGCCGCTTAAAAAACTATACAATAACCAATTGGGTGCACATCCTCTGAACTTCTTTCTAGCATTTGTGGTTGCACTTTAAGTGAGAAGCTGCCACATGGAGCAGAGCATCTGTCGGTTGTTAAATGTTTCTTGTTGTAAATGTTTTACATGGGGCACATGAAAAAATACCATCTAGATGCTCCACAAGATAGGATCTTCGTCAAAAATTAGGGAAACAAAGCTAGAGAAAAGTAGAAAGGATGCCAAACCCTTTTTCATAAGTTTTTTTTTTTGAAACCAACTCCCCAAAAAACAGAGGAGTGGGACTCCCTACGGTAAGAGAGGGAGGTTAAGCCATGACCTCTAGACCTGTAGATTAGTCAATAGTAAACATGGGGAAGCCCCTATAGGTTCAGGTGGAAACAACATAAACTAGTACCTAAGATGAAAGAATCCATTTCTGTCAACCGTGAGACACCCACGATCGAGTAGAGTATGGCAGGTCGATTTTCTCCAGGTATGACTTATCTGATCTGGTGTGTATGGCTTCCCTCACCAAAGCATCCGCCACGCTATTTCCTTAACGGAGGATATGACAAAATTGAAGCCTATAAGCAAACTGTGCGCACCTAAACCTGGCCTAGATCGCACACCGGGTGCGCCTTTGGCGCGTGCCTCGGGATTTTCAGAGTCGCCACTGCCTGAGAGTGCAGGCAGACACGGTTTTGCCCTAATCGGGTCTAAGTCTGGTCTGCGGCTTTTCAGAGTTCTAGCTAAGTCCTCGGTTACGGTCCGGGGAAGTCCTAAAGACACCCCGGTCCGCCCCGTCGGTTTGACGGGTCCCTCGGGTCTCCCTGGTTTTTGAGTCAAGTTCACCCTTCCTAGACCAGCATGCTGCTTATTGAGTCTGGCGGGGCCCTTTGGAGGTGTGGGTCCCTTTTTATTTGATTTTATCTTCTTATTTATTTAAGTGAAGTGGGTCAGACCCGGGTCCCGTTGGAAGACCCGTGGGTTGCCATGGTTGGGCCTTGGGCCCAGTTGGGTTATTGGGTAACCCGTTTGGTTATTTTATTAAGTTTTATATATTTACAATTTTAGTTTGGGCTTAGTGGGCTTGGAATGGGCCCATTAGCCAAGGGTCAAAGGGCCTGGGCCTGTTTACTGAAAACAGGCCTGGTATGGGCCGGTCTGAGATGGGCCCCACAAGTAGGCCAAAGGGGTCTTAATGGGCCTATCTAGGCCCAAAGTCCAAAAATGGGCTTAAGATAGCCCAAACGGTTTAAGGGACCGGTTCAAGCCGGCTTAGGCTGGGTCAAGTCAAACCGAACCAAGAAACTACACTTTTTCATCATTTTTACATTTCGCCCGTGTTTTCTCTACGGTCCAGCCTGACCGTGGATTGACTACGGTCTCTTCTGCCCGTGAAGCAAACACGGTCCAGGCTGGACCGGCCTGAGTTTACGGGCGCAACTCAGTTTGCCCGTTTGCTGCCGATTTCAATCCGGATCTGTTCCGTGGCTTTCTTGGGACCTCCAATGGCTTCTGTAGGTTTCTTCAACTCGTCCAGATGCTTCATTTGGCTTCATTTGGCCCAAATGACCATCTTACTTTTCTTTTCATGCTTCCCAAAAGCTCACTTTGCTTGTACTCCCATGTAGCCCAAATTCAAAGAAGAAGAAAGGAGAAATTACAGGAGTATATGGGATCTTTAAAATGAAGTCACACCTCTCCTTGTCAATAAGCACAAATGATTAATAAAGCATTTTAAAGGTTAGTTTAAGTGTCCCTTCTTTAAGCATTTTTTCTCTCATTAAGAAGAGTTTTCTCCATGTTATGGAGGGTCCATCGCCGTACAAAACAAAAGAAAACAGGTGAGACACAAATAACAAAATAAAAGCATGTTTAAATAGCATTGAATTCAATGTAAGATGAATAATACATTACCAGAAACATCTCTTTGCTATTACCTTGTTCTTGATGATATGTGATGGTGCTCCGAGAATTTTGGCAGCGCTTCCGCGCCTCCAGGGATTTTCCAGATTGGTTTTGAAAGGGGTTTGTTAAGTGGCTATATTCAAAGGAGGGTTATGGAGAGTTTGGGCATGGTTTTGGTAAGATAGGGGTATTTTGGGAATAAAATAAGTTTGGGCTAAGGGTGGTGGTGGTTGGGCAGAGCTTGGCCGTGGAGAACACCAGGAGGGAGAGGGGGTAGGCCAGGGAGGATGGCTTGTTCAAATGAAGGGGGGTGGCCTCTCTATTTATAGGCAAAAATCCCGTGCCCGTATTTGAAGTACGGGCGTGCCTTGCCCGTACTTCAAGTACGGGCGTGCCTTGCCCGTAATTCAAATACGGGCGAAAAACGAATATTTGCAATTATCGCAGATTCGGCCGTACGGGACGCGTGTCCCGCCGTACAGCGACGCGTGTTTCCTTCTAGAAGCGTGCCCGTACTTCAAATACGGGCATGCCTTGCCCGTAATACAAATACGGTCCAGCACGTTTTAAAAATGTTTGGATTTCAAATCTTTATTCAATTTGGTTTTTTGCAAGATTTACATTCGATTTTATGATTATTTTATTATATAAACGAGATTCCTTTATTAAAATATTATTAAACACTTTTATCTTATTTATTTTATTGGTTTAGTCCATTTTTGCTGCCTTTTTTGCCACATGGCCAGTTTTTCTGAAACTTCAACTGCTCATAACTTCTTCATCCGGTGTCCGATTTCAACAAACTTAGTGTCGTTGGAACCGGCTCGGAACCACCTGTCCACTGGGGTCAAGTTTAGCAGCTGAATTGGGGTGTAGCAAAAAGTCAACTTTTTGCTCCCCAAAAGTTTGACCAGCTCATATTTTTCTCATCTGGACTCTGATTCCAGCAAATTCAGTTGCGTTGGAATCGTGTCGAAATGCTCTTTTCAATGAGATAAAGTTTGATGGCCAAATTTACTTAGATCAAAAAGTCACTTTTTGACCCCCTCAGGGTTTGACTTTTAATTTGACTTTTCATTTTTCTTCATTTTGGGGGTGCAAAAATCAGGTGTCTACAGCTGCCCCTCTTTGCTGGAGTCACCTTAGGGGATGAACGGCAAAGAAGAAAAAGAACCTTATTTTTGCACCTTGCATTTCTGTCGACATGATCGACGAGCTCAATCACTGAATTTGTTTTTAATTAAAGGGAAGTGTCAGATGTCTGGTATCACTTCCTGACTTTGGAATCCCTATACCCACTCTCGGGTTTGAATAGGGCTGTTCCTTAGCTCTTTGTTTTCGAAAAGAAATATAGGATTAAATTTGAGCTCATCAGCCTGTTTCGGCATTGATGCAAGGCACTTAACAATGTTCTTTTCTTTTTGTTTATTCCATTAAAGTTTTTAGTGACTTCGGTTTTTTTTTTTTTTTTTTTTTTTTTTTTTTTTTTTTTTTTGAAGAGAGGCCAAGGTATGGGTTTGGGAGTGCAGGTGGGAGGACGAGAGGAAGCTTTCGCGCTGCTGTCCATCATCTCGGAGACCGCATACCTACTCTAGCCTATACTATTTACAAAAGTGAGAATCAAAATTTACAAGAAGGGGCGAATTGGCCCATTACTGCTCTTCCTTGTTGCTTCTCCTTGCCAGGTTCTTTCTCTTGTCGAGGCATTTAAACCTTCTCTTCCCACTTTGTGGGAGTATGATCTGTCTAGATGACTCTCTAGGGATTATTGTGATGTCTCTTTTTGCTCTTGAAGTTTTGTTGGAAGGTCTGAGGATCTCGACGATCTTCTTTCTTCTGAGCTCCACTGGGGATGAAAGGGAAGAAGCCTCTGCTGGGGAATGAAGGATCAAAGTATCCTTCTCATGTTCATCTCATGTCTTATTTCTTCCCTGTTTGAACCTGTACAAGGAACAAAACATTAGTGCTTGATCTGCTAGGGATTGATGTAATTTTCAACTAATCAAACAACTCCGTGGGGTTCTTCTGAAGAGCTTGAGTAGTGGTATTCCCCTGGAAGCTTGTGCCTTTTCAGGATTTTAACAGGCATGGACTTCGGAGAGCTATTTTGGTACATGATTATAGATCTATTTTAATTGTCCTAAAACAGTTGGGGAAGAGAACCCAAAGACAAATTGATCATTTGGAATGATTGGGGAAGAGAACCCTGGACCTGATCTATTTTAGCCAAACGGCTGGGAAAGAGAACCTTAGACTGATCTGTTTTAGCCAATCGGCTGGGAAAGAGAACCCAAAGTTAAACTGGTCTATTTTAGCCAAACGGCTGGGAGAGAGAACCCAAGGTTAAACAGGTCTATTTTAGCCAAACGGCTGGGCAAGGGAACCCGAAGTTAAATTGGTCTATTTTAGCCAAACGGCTGGGAAAGGGAACCCGAGGTTAAACAGGTCTATTTTAGCCAAACGGCTAGGAAAGGGAACCCGGTTTAGACTGGTCTGTTTTAGCCAAACGGCTGGGAAAGAGAACCCAAGGTTAAATTGGTCTATTTTAGCCGAATGGCTGGGAAAGTGAACCCAAAGTTAAACAGGTCTATTTTAGCCAAACGGCTGGGCAAGGGAACCCGAAGTTAAATTGGTCTATTTTAGCCAAACGGCTGGGAAAGGGAACCCGAGGTTAAACAGGTCTATTTTAGCCAAACGGCTGGGAAAGGGAACCCGGTTTAGACTGGTCTATTTTAGCCAAACGGCTGGGAAAGTGAACCCACAGTTAAACTGGTTGGTTTGAAGGGTTGGACCATGTAAAGTCTCCGCAGGGGGTGAGTTGAAAAACAACACCCAGGTGTGCCTCAGCCAACCTTCAGTTTAATCACTGGCGGCGTCGGTACCACAAACTTTGGTCAATTAATGTGTGAATACATTATGACTCTTTCTGCGTCCCATGTGTGAATACATGGTGACTTTTGTCTGTGTCCCATGTGAGAATACATGGTGACTATTTTTCTGTCTTTTTGTCTTGATTCAAAGTTGACTTATTTGTCGGTGGCTTTACAAACTTCTGTCAACCAATGTGTGGATACATTGTGATGACTCTTTTTGCATCCCATGTGTGAATACATGGCGACTTTTGTCTGTGTCTTGTTGTCTTAATTCAAGGCTGACTTATTTGTCGGTGGCCTTTCAAACTTTTGTCAACCAATGTGTGGATACATTGTGATGACCTTCTTTGCGTCCCATGTGTGAATACATGGTGACTTCTATTTCTGTCTTTTTGTCTTAATTCAAGGCTGACTTATTTGTCGGTGGCCTTTCAAACTTTTGTCAACCAATGTGTGGATACATTGTGATGACCTTCTTTGCGTCCCATGTGTGAATACATGGTGACTTCTATTTCTGTCTTTTTGTCTTAATTCAAGGCTGACTTATTTGTCGGTGGCCTTTCAAACTTTTGTCAACCAATGTGTGGATACATTGTGATGACTCTTTTGCGTCCCATGTGTGAATACATGGTGACTTCTGTCTTAATTCAAAGCTGACTTATTTGTCGGTGGCTTTTCAAACTTTTGTCAACCAATGTGTGGATACATTGTGATGACTTTCTTTGCGTCCCATGTGTGAATACATGGTGACGGATTTTTGTCTTAATTCAAAGCTGACTTATTTGTCGGTGGCCTTTCAAACTTTTGTCAACCAATGTGTGGATACATTGTGATGACTTTCTTTGCGTCCCATGTGTGAATACATGGTGACTCCTGTCCTTGTCTTGTCTTAATTATATTCGAAGCTGACTTACTTGTCGGTGGCTTCACAAACTTTTGTCAACCAATGTGTGGATACATTGTGATGACTTTTTTTTGCGCCCCATGTGTGAATACATGGCAACTTTTGTCTGGGGTGCCCCATGTGAGAATACATGATGGCTCTCTTTTTTTTTAGGAGACATTTTGTTTCTTTTGTCTTTGTACATTTCTTTTCTCTCTCAATCTTTTTCTCTCTTTTTTTTTTTTTTTTTTTTCTTCTTCCTGTATCAACAGCTTTGATATCACAAATTATGTTAGGACATTCCCTCACCAATTTCTGACTTATCCGTCAGTGGTTTTGATTCCAGTTTCTTCTTTGTCCAATGTGTGAATACATTGTGACGGTTTTGTTGTTTTTTTTTTCATTTTTTCATCAGCGTGTGAATACGCCGGAATGGCTTTTCTGCGTTCCATGTGTGAATACATGGTGCCGATTCTGCTTGCGTCCCATGTGTGAATACATGGTGACGACTCATTTTACATCCCATGTGTGAGTACATGGTGATGGCATCCAATGTCTGAATACATCGTGATGGCTTTTTCTGCGCCCCATGTGTGAATACATGGTGACGTATTTCGCTTTGACATCCAACGTGTGAATACGTTGTGATGGCATCCAATGTGTGGATACATCGTGATGACTTTTCTGCGCCCCATGTGTGAATACATGGTGACGGATTTTGCTTTTACATCCAACGTGTGAATACGCTATGATGGCATTCAATGTGTGAATACATTGTAATGACTTTTTTACGCCCCATGTGTGAATACATGGTGACGGATTTTGCTTTTACATCCAACGTGTGAATACGCTATGATGGCATTCAATGTGTGAATACATTGTAATGACTTTTTTACGCCCCATGTGTGAATACATGGTGACGGATTTTAGCTTTCTGTGCCCCATGTGAGAATACATGGAGGCAATTTTTCCTGCATTAGTGTATGAATTTGCCGTAATGGCCTTGTCTGTCTATTTCAAGCTTTGTCAGTACCTGCAAAAGTTCAAGTGAAATTTAGTTAATCACAATTACGTGCAAAACATAAGCAATTAAAACCTTTTGGGAATTCATCAATGTTTGGAATTCCCGCTTTTCAAAGTGGGTCCATGACAAGACCAATAATCTTTGGGTCAGTCACCTGACACTCTCATTTAGACTTTATGAAATGGTGCTTCTCAGCATTCCCTGTAAAGGTCTCAACATTTTTGCCTTCAATGGCATGCCCCCAAGTTGGAATGAGGGGAATTGTTTTGGGTTTAGGGGGTTTCTTTGGCACTGCCCTTCCCCAGCTCTTTTAATTTTCTCTCTTATTTTTTCCCTTTTTTTTTTCTTTTTCCCACCCTTGGTTGGGGGTTTTGAAATAGTTTTTCTCTCACTTGGTTCCTTTATTCAGGTTTGGTGCATTGCCCCAGTCTGAGGGTCTTGTCAATTTCCATGGATCACGATCCAATGATCAGAGAGGACTTATTAGTAGGACGAAATGTAGGCTTTGGTTCCAGTGTTTAGAAATGAAGGATAAATAAGCTCAAATCCTATATAACTTCATTCTATGGGTAACCATTATGTCTAGCCAAAGTTCTTTTGTTCCTTTGATTCTGTCATTGCCAGTTTGTCTAGGAGTTAGTGTCACATTCTCTGTAATCAGAAAGGACTTCATAACAGGACGAAACGTAGGCTGGGTTTATGGGTCCAGAAGAAATGATATAAAGGCTCAAAATTTGTGAGCAGGGTAAGAGCCATGTCCTGTCCACTTTTCTTGGTTAGGGCTTGCTTCATCTTTTGCCCCTTCAGCTTTGTGTAGCTTCTTTACCTTTTTTCCATCTTTGTTCTTTTCTTTTCTTGGGTTCTTTGCCCCAATTCTTGACTTTTGCTTTTGGGGTTTGCCCCGGCTTTTGTTTTTCTTTTTTTTTTCTTTCTTTTTCTTCTTTTCTTTTCTCAAAGGGAATTGCCCCAGTTTTTTATTTTCTTCAAATTCTTGTTTTCTGGGTTTTATCCCGTTTCCCCTTTTTTAGGGCGCTTTTCACTTTGCCCTATCTTCCCCTTGTCTTTCTCGTGTCTCCAATTCCATGAAGCTTGTGTACCCCGGTTTTGAAGACAGGACATGGTAGGGTTAATGAAGAGATTGTTAGGCTCAAAGTGTTTTGCTAGGGTTTCATCTTATGTCAGATGATTTTTGGAGAACATCAAGGATGGCCTTTCATCCTTTTACAGAGAATGTAACACTTGTTTTTGTATAATTAACTGACTCAAGAACCATTTTCATCTTTATTTATTTTCTTTTTGACTTCGCCCCAGTTTGGGGTGGCTAGACATAACATGGGTTAGAAATGAGACGATCAAGCTCAATCACGTCTGACTAGCGGAATTTGTTTGAAGTATTTCGGCCAAAAATGGCCTCTCATCATGTCATTGGGATCATTGACCCTGGATCATGTCAGTGACCCTTAACTGGTATGGGCACCTTGCCCCTTCTTTCTCTTTCTTTCTTTCAGCTTGCCCCATTGTTTGGCAAGGTAGGGTTCAAATGTGGTGAAGGTGGGGGATCCCTTGGCTATGTTGAGACCCACACAGTTTGTGCTGTTCAACATATTTCATTTGTCAAATTTGATTGTTCAAGTTTGTCCTGAGATCACAGTCATGCCCTGGTGTGGTTCAACACTTTGGTGATTCCCCAAAAGACTTCATTATCTTGCAAAAAGAAGCATGTTGTCAAGTTCTGAAATTAAATAAAGCATAAACAAAAGCAAATTAGCAAATTATGCAAAAAGGTGGCTGATGCAAATCAGCATTCTTGGAATTCGGTTGCATGCCATGGGAGGAAACCTTCAGGTGCTCTCCTCATCCTTCTTTTTCACATCATCTTCTCTTTCCTGCGGGAAGATGGTTGATTCAGACATTCGGAACTTGTCCGAGATGTCTTGTCCTTTAACAGATTCCGGTTGCTCAAATAGTCCTTTCAAGAACCCTTGATCAATCAGATCTTGAATGTCATGCCTCAGATCCCAACACCGGTTTGTGTGGTGTCCTGGAGCACCAGAATGGTACTCACATCGTTCTGCAGCATTGTAGTTTCTGGACCGAATCATTTGGGGGTTCGGGGGCTTAATCTGCACATATCCCTCCTTCAATAGTGTTGGAAGCAATTCTGCCGGTGCATATGGTAAAGGGGTGAAAACCCTCCTCATTCTGGCCTCTACTTCCTCTTTTGTTCTCCTTGGGGAATCATCTAAAGGATTCTGCTTTTTCATGACTAGAGGAACATCTGCTGCCACAGCTTTCCCTTTTTCTTTCTGCAGTCGACCACCTACTATGGTTGGTGGGCGGCTTACTTCCTGACCGTTCAGGGGTATCTTTTCTTTCATTCTCTTGATCTCTCCTTCAAGATCTCTTACTCGAGATCGCAATTCAAAATTTTCTTCTCCTAATGCTTCCCAGCATTTGTTCCATGTTTCTTCTCTGATTGTTATTGTTCGTAGTAGGCTCCATAGAGAGGCCACTATGTTGGATATTTGTTGGGCCGCATCATGACTTGTCTCTGAGGTGTGGTCCATTTTGACTACCGAAGGGGTTCCTGCCAAAAGAAACAAGCATCAGAAACCAGAATCCATGAAATGCTAGGCTGCATAAAGATGATCTTTTTCAATCTTTTTTTTTTCTTTTTCTTTTCTCTTTTTTTTTTTTCAATTTTTTTTTTTCAATTTGGCGGAGGATCAATTTTGAGTTCCCCAGCTTCAAGGAGATCTTGGACCGCATGACGGAGGCTCCAACATTCGTCAGTATCATGCCCCAGTGCTCCCTTATGGTAATCACATGTCTTGGATGGGTCATACCCTCTACTTGCTGGTGCCCTTGGATTTGGGGGAACCTGCTTCAAGTGTCCTTCTTGCAGCAAGGTAGGCAACAACTCAGCCAGGGAATATGGGAGCTGCGTGAACACACGGTTCTTTCTTTCTTCCTTAGTCAAGGGCTCCTTCAGTCGAGCCATGGTGACATTTGCACAGGGGTGATCATTTCCTCTCTTGCGCTTAGCAGATCGGTCATGGTTGATCGTTCCCTCATATCTTATGTCTTCTTGGGAGGATTCTGTCATAGAAGCTCCTATTTTTCCAGCCTTAACTGCATCTTCGATCCTTTCAGCCGTTCTCATCAAATCGGCGAAACTTGCAGCACATTGTCCCAACAGCATTGTAAAGTATGGCTGCCCCAGTGATGAAATGAACAGAGAAGTTTGTTCTTGTTCAAGGAGAGGGGGTTGAACCATATTTGCTAGTCTTATCCATCTTTTAGCGTAGTCTCTTACAGACTCGCTATTTCCCTTTGACAGTCTCTGTAATTTTGCTCGGGTTTGAACCATCGGACTGTTCAAATGGTACTGTTGGATGAATACAGTAGCAAGGTCGTTCCATGTCTTGACCTTTTGCTTGTCTAGACTTAGGAACCAAGAATATGCTACCCCAGCTAGCGATCTCTGGAAGAACTGAACCATGATCTTTTCGTCCTTCACATATTGACACATGTCGCCAACATAGGATCGCAGATGTATCAAAGGACAGCCAGTACCGTCAAACTTATGCAAGTCAGGACATCGGAACTTTGCTGGCAGATGGATGTCGGGAAAAAGACACAAGCTCTCCAGTGTGGTTTCCTCACGTACTGGGTTAGGCTGGAGTTGTTTCAAGAGCTCTTCTCTTATTGCAGCTATTTGGGCCTTACTGTCTTCCTTTATTGCAGCCAACATTTCTTCAAGTTGGGCCTTCCGTACCCTGTTCCGGTCTTGCTCTTCCTGCCCCAGCTGGACAGGCATGCATGGTTCTTGTTGTGGGAATTGGGTGTCCCGTGGTGGCAGATCAATTGTCATGAGGTTCGGTTGGCGTGGTTGTCCCTGTTGGATTTCTGGTACTTGAACCCCCGTGGCATGTGTCATGGCAACTTGTTGACTTAGATCTATCATGACTTGCTGTTCTTCAGTTCTTGGTTGTGAGGATGACGAAGTTGGAGCCTCAGAAGAATTCATTGCAGTCCTTTTTAAATGCAACGTTCTGGGTAGTGCTTTTAATGTGAAGTACCTGAATCGTACCTGTTCATTAAAGATCTCAATCAATTTCTTTTCAATTTATGAACAAGGTGTTGTGTGTGACGAGATCATTTACACCGTGAGTGGTGCTCTGGTTTTACGATGAGCGAAAACAAATATGGGACGATTCATGCATGAAAATCACAACTTCGACGAAACATCACTGTGAACAATGTGTGACAGTTCCATATCCAATCAAGAGTTTTTCCTGAAAATTGCGATGTTAAAAAAACTTGCAGTTTGATCTTTCAGAGATTGAGACTCTGGAGATCATATCGTGTTTGATGGTTTTCAAAACCGTGCAACACGTGCTTTATGAGTGCAAACCTCAGGAAATCATATCCGTGCCTTAATGGGTGGTGACTGAAAATTTCTTTGAAAACGTGTCATAAACAATTAATATCATGGCATGGAGAATTTACGCCACAAGATGGGCGATTTGAAAACAGCTAGCTCAATATAACCACTGATGATGGTTTTATTGTGCGTAGCAAAAGACAAAGTTAATGTCCGTCGTGGAGACGATTCAATGTAGGCTTGAAGGCCACTTTGTTGTGTGCTTTAAAAAGCAATTTTGATGAGCGCCTTAGAAGTTGGCTCAATGCATGCCCGGAAAATATTTTGTGCATTTTTGAAAACAGTTCGACTAAACAGGTTGGTGTAAATGATCTCGAAATGTGGGTGCTCAATGCATGAACAGATATATGTACAAGTAAAGTGAAAGTTAAATATATCACAAACGTGTGCACAGTCCTAGAAGGGTTAGTGCCTTTCGAAGCACGACTCCTAGACATAAAGGAAGCACTCCTAAGTCCTGATTAGCCTTTTATCTTTCATCTGTTCTTTCATCTGCTTTTGGGTGTCAGATCACAACTTGCCATCGAGGGCGAAATTTACAAAAATAATTCTGTAAAGAAAATCACCTTTAGGGTTGTTGGGAACCCAAAAGGAGGGTACAAGTTTGCTTCTTGGCAGGTGGGCTGAAATCCTAAATCTAGGGTTTTTCTGCCCCTGTTTTGGCCTGTTTCTGTCTGATTGTCTGATCTGGCCGGCTCTCATCTGTTCAAAAGGCCAACTAAGACTTAGAGTGCTTCCAGCGGACTCAATGGGTCGAGGCCCACAGCTCATAGGACTCAAATGCATGGATCTGGGGTTAGACCCCTGATCAAATTGGGTTGGTTTCCTAAATTAGGGCTAAGGCAGCCCATGGTCTAGGTTTTACTCAAGTTGATGCAAAAAACGGCGGGGGTTGCTACCCCTGATGGACTCTTGGGTTTTAAATTGATTTTTCCCTTATTTTGTTCCAGCATTCACGTTCACATTCAGATTCAGATCCATTCACATTCAGAGTATCAAGGTTTTTCAGAATCAATAGGTGGGGAAGGATACCCAGCCCGAGGCACCTGCCTTCAAGGGTCTGAGCCAAGTACTAGACCCCTCGCGTACCATGGCAAGAAACCAATGGCGCTTGAAGAATCCAGAAACCTGGGGAGATGGGTTTACCCTGCTTTCCCTGGCAAGCCACGGGAGCGTAGGGCTAATACCATCCCAAAAGTAAGTTTCTCGATTAAAGAAGGGTAGCTGCTAGAGAGATCTAGGTTTTGGTTAAGAAGAGCATTCACATGGTACAGACAGCATTCAGTTCGGATCATTCATGCAGACTCCCTCGTGCATGTCACCCCACGCAGTTAAAAAAAACTCATTCACGGTGTAGTGAGGTGCTTGTATGTGCAGTGGAGCCAAGAGCTGTGTCTGCTCGGGTGATTCTCAGATAATGGGCTGATTAAGGGTTCCTTAATGTCACTTTTATAGTAAGAGTACAGAACAGTATGTAATACAATGTCTGGGTGGATCCCCAGGTAAGTGGAGGGTCACAGGGAACCGCTTAAATTCCACTTTCCTTAGGCAATTATCTCGTCCTTATGACAGGATCCCCCAATACCATGTAATCACATAAGTTCTGCAAACCACTAAGTTTGGACAAGAAGTACTTCCTAAATCTGCTTATATCCACCTAGTTGACTCATTTGATAACCAGGGTCCGACTGGGTTGAGGGGTCCCCAGCAGAGTCGCCAAGCTGTGCGCACCTAAACCTGGCCTAGATCGCACACCGGGCGCGCCTTTGGCGCGTGCCTCGGGATTTTCAGAGTCGCCACTGCCTGAGAGTGCAGGCAGACACGGTTTTGCCCTAATCGGGTCTAAGTCTGGTCTGCGGCTTTTCAGAGTTCTAGCTAAGTCCTCGGTTACGGTCCGGGGAAGTCCTAAAGACACCCCGGTCCGCCCCGTCGGTTTGACGGGTCCCTCGGGTCTCCCTGGTTTTTGAGTCAAGTTCACCCTTCCTAGACCAGCATGCTGCTTATTGAGTCTGGCGGGGCCCTTTGGAGGTGTGGGTCCCTTTTTATTTGATTTTATCTTCTTATTTATTTAAGTGAAGTGGGTCAGACCCGGGTCCCGTTGGAAGACCCGTGGGTTGCCATGGTTGGGCCTTGGGCCCAGTTGGGTTATTGGGTAACCCGTTTGGTTATTTTATTAAGTTTTATATATTTACAATTTTAGTTTGGGCTTAGTGGGCTTGGAATGGGCCCATTAGCCAAGGGTCAAAGGGCCTGGGCCTGTTTACTGAAAACAGGCCTGGTATGGGCCGGTCTGAGATGGGCCCCACAAGTAGGCCAAAGGGGTCTTAATGGGCCTATCTAGGCCCAAAGTCCAAAAATGGGCTTAAGATAGCCCAAACGGTTTAAGGGACCGGTTCAAGCCGGCTTAGGCTGGGTCAAGTCAAACCGAACCAAGAAACTACACTTTTTCATCATTTTTACATTTCGCCCGTGTTTTCTCTACGGTCCAGCCTGACCGTGGATTGACTACGGTCTCTTCTGCCCGTGAAGCAAACACGGTCCAGGCTGGACCGGCCTGAGTTTACGGGCGCAACTCAGTTTGCCTGTTTGCTGCCGATTTCAATCCGGATCTGTTCCGTGGCTTTCTTGGGACCTCCAATGGCTTCTGTAGGTTTCTTCAACTCGTCCAGATGCTTCATTTGGCTTCATTTGGCCCAAATGACCATCTTACTTTTCTTTTCATGCTTCCCAAAAGCTCACTTTGCTTGTACTCCCATGTAGCCCAAATTCAAAGAAGAAGAAAGGAGAAATTACAGGAGTATATGGGATCTTTAAAATGAAGTCACACCTCTCCTTGTCAATAAGCACAAATGATTAATAAAGCATTTTAAAGGTTAGTTTAAGTGTCCCTTCTTTAAGCATTTTTTCTCTCATTAAGAAGAGTTTTCTCCATGTTATGGAGGGTCCATCGCCGTACAAAACAAAAGAAAACAGGTGAGACACAAATAACAAAATAAAAGCATGTTTAAATAGCATTGAATTCAATGTAAGATGAATAATACATTACCAGAAACATCTCTTTGCTATTACCTTGTTCTTGATGATATGTGATGGTGCTCCGAGAATTTTGGCAGCGCTTCCGCGCCTCCAGGGATTTTCCAGATTGGTTTTGAAAGGGGTTTGTTAAGTGGCTATATTCAAAGGAGGGTTATGGAGAGTTTGGGCATGGTTTTGGTAAGATAGGGGTATTTTGGGAATAAAATAAGTTTGGGCTAAGGGTGGTGGTGGTTGGGCAGAGCTTGGCCGTGGAGAACACCAGGAGGGAGAGGGGGTAGGCCAGGGAGGATGGCTTGTTCAAATGAAGGGGGGTGGCCTCTCTATTTATAGGCAAAAATCCCGTGCCCGTATTTGAAGTACGGGCGTGCCTTGCCCGTACTTCAAGTACGGGCGTGCCTTGCCCGTAATTCAAATACGGGCGAAAAACGAATATTTGCAATTATCGCAGATTCGGCCGTACGGGACGCGTGTCCCGCCGTACAGCGACGCGTGTTTCCTTCTAGAAGCGTGCCCGTACTTCAAATACGGGCATGCCTTGCCCGTAATACAAATACGGTCCAGCACGTTTTAAAAATGTTTGGATTTCAAATCTTTATTCAATTTGGTTTTTTGCAAGATTTACATTCGATTTTATGATTATTTTATTATATAAACGAGATTCCTTTATTAAAATATTATTAAACACTTTTATCTTATTTATTTTATTGGTTTAGTCCATTTTTGCTGCCTTTTTTGCCACATGGCCAGTTTTTCTGAAACTTCAACTGCTCATAACTTCTTCATCCGGTGTCCGATTTCAACAAACTTAGTGTCGTTGGAACCGGCTCGGAACCACCTGTCCACTGGGGTCAAGTTTAGCAGCTGAATTGGGGTGTAGCAAAAAGTCAACTTTTTGCTCCCCAAAAGTTTGACCAGCTCATATTTTTCTCATCTGGACTCTGATTCCAGCAAATTCAGTTGCGTTGGAATCGTGTCGAAATGCTCTTTTCAATGAGATAAAGTTTGATGGCCAAATTTACTTAGATCAAAAAGTCACTTTTTGACCCCCTCAGGGTTTGACTTTTAATTTGACTTTTCATTTTTCTTCATTTTGGGGGTGCAAAAATCAGGTGTCTACACAAACTTCTTAATCTGGGAAACCCAATGGAAAATGCTTGTAACATCCCAAATTCTTCAAATTTGGTGCTTTGAATTAAGTGTGAAGTTTTCGTCTAATTTTGGTGAATTATCTGATGCGCACGTTTTGGATGCAATAATACTCATAATCCAATTTTAATAATTTTCTATTGATTGTGATAAATTTTTGGTATTTATTGGATTTTATTTGATTTTTAGAAGGATGAAAATATCATTAAAGGGTTTAGTTTATTCTTATTGGGTAAAGGCTTTGGAGGATAGTTTAAAAGTGTTTTGATTTGGACCTTAACTACACTTTGGTTTGGGCGGTGGATTATGCGAACGGTGTTAATGCATGTTAAGTTGGGTGCATTGGCGAGGCATGTGATCATACTATCCTTAGATATCTCACGAATTCTCTAGAATTGGGCGGTGTGTTCTATGCCTTTCTTCTATTTTTCTCTCTTTGAGGTCCAGAGCTTTTCATTTACTAATTTCAAGGTTTGCATGTTGAGGTTTTTAAATTTGGTTTGTTTAATCGGCATGGGAAGAAGGTAGTGGTCTGGTGGGTCAATTGGTTGAGAAAGCTGGTGAGGGTTGGCTGTCAAAGTCTCTGCAAGTTGTTTGCAACCTGTACAAGTAAGTCATCAATTTAATTTGATTTAAAATAGGTATTTTGGTTGTTGAATGTCTAAATATTGTACTCATTTGATTTTAGTTGATTAATTAGAGGCTTTATTCAAGTTTTGAATCACATACGGATGCTCTGTTTGTGGTTTACCATGACAGTTGCAAATGGTTTTGGGTGGTATTAATATGTCTTTAAGTTTATGCATTTGTATTATAAATCTCAGATTAATTGCTCCAAAATTAATTTGCCAGATATAGAATACGTAGGAACTGATTTTAGGTTAATAGGTTTCCTGGATTGAGGTAGAAAAATCCTCAAAGTTGGCCCTTTAATCACAGAAAATGAATAACAGTGCAGTTGCGGATGGTTTTGGGAGATATTTAGATGTCTTAAAGTTTATGTATAAGTGTTGTAAATCTCAGATCAATAGCTCCAAATTAGTTTGCCAGGTATAGAACACTTAGGAACTAATTTTAGGTTTAGAGGCTTCCTGGTTTGACCTACAAAAATCCTCAAAGTAGCACATTTGATCAAAGAAAAAAGAAAAAAATGAAGCAACAGTGGCCGTCGAATTTGAAAAGTGTTTTAAGTTTCAGTACAAAATTGATATAGTAATCTGTAAACAGCTATAAATGAGAAAGTTATGGATAAATTAGTGTGCAGAATCTAAATAATTAAGTTGTAGTTCATATTTTAGTTAAATTCAATAAATAAGTTCAAACTCAATAAATAATTACATTTTAGTCACGTTTTGAAAGGAAAATCAAAATTCATGGAAAAAGTGTTTAAAAGTGATTTTTAATATTTATAAATTAATTTAAAAATGGGATAAGGTCAATTTAATAAAAGTAAAGAGAAAAATTGTAATTTAGGTGAAATTTAACATATTGCATGAAAGAGAATTTTGGTCAATTTAATTAAAAGTAGGGGATTTGTACGTGAATGGTTGTGTGACTGTTTGATTTATTTATTTGCATCAGAGGGTCCTAAATTGGATTTCATCGATTATATATGTATAGTAAGTTTCAAACAATGATGTTTATCCTTGTTATTAAATATTTCATGTGAATTCCACTAGCATGATTCCTAAATTGCATTTATATTATAATATTATTATTTTGAGAAAAATATGCATATTTGAATAAGATGACACACACATGAGTATTCATAGTTTTGATTTGTGTATATTGCACCCTAATTAAATTTGTTTTACCTTGCAATAAGTTTAACTTATCAATAGCGGGTTAGCACTTTACCGGTATGTAAGGTAGAAAAATGAATTTCACTATTTGATCTCAATGGGATCCTTATTATGTTTTGAATATGGAATTATTGTGTGGATGCATAAAAAGATAATTAAAACTTGAGTGTGTGAGGGCTCATCAGTATGGGAGTAGAAGGAGTCGTATTGATTAGAGCGACGAAGCTGGTTGAGTTGAGGATTCCTTCCGGCATGTTTTTATTTATTTTGTGATGTGAGTTAGTCGAGATGTGATTCCTCCTGACAAAGCCAGTCAAGACGTTTGATTCCTTCTGGCAGTGTGAGCGATGTGATTGGTACTTCCCGGTAGAAGGGGATTTACCTGAAATGTGTTGTGTGTGGTGATCTTGTGATCCAGGGACTGTGCATCCCAGTCTGAATATTATAGTTGTAGTCCTGGCTAATGTCTATAGTTCCGGCTGGACATTACATTGATTAGTCTTGTGATATAATATGAATGGTTTATCGTATTAATATAATTGGTTTGGTTCTAAGTTATAAATTGATTTATATATTCCAGTTGATGATTATTGTAATTCTTCTGAACCTTGTTGTGAATTCATATTATTTAGTGGGATACGGGGTTGTCTCACTTGCACTTGATTACTTGTAATGTATTATGATTTGAAATCTATCCGCATGTGTATTTAATTTATCATATAATGGCTTACTGGGATCTCTCCGATCTCATTTAGTTTACTATATATAGACTGTGCAAATTCCAGAGTGTTAGCAGTTGGTTTCGGGTAGATCTAGATTTAGAGGTATAGCAGTTATCTTCATTTATTGTATTTCTCTGTATTTCATTTCAGTGATTTCACATTCTGAGGTTATGATTTCGAGTTAAATATTCTATTAAGCCTTTCGCTTTATCATCAGTTGATTTATTGCACTCTGATATATTTGATGAGCATGGATTATCTGTTGGTTTCAGATGATTGGTAGTGTTCATAGATGAGTGAATTCGGGTTTATTGTCTTAAATTTTAATTAAGACCCGGATTTACTTGTCGCCCGATATACCAATTCTAGTAATTTTGTGGTTTAGGCCATAAGGTACTAGGATTGAAATGATGTATGTCACAATGCTCCAAGGACATGCTATCCTATTAGTTACGGCTTCAACCAATATCTCTAAATCACTCAGTAAGACCTCGGATTTTTAAGAAATTTTAATTAAGGGTAAATAGAAGATTAAAGGGTTTAATGAGGTTAATTAAATCCAATTTTTTTTAAAAAAAATACTTAATTGGGTTGATTTAGGTTCAGTTTGGTTTGGGTCGGTTCATTTTCGGTGAATTGATTTAGTTGGCTTAGGTGTAATTGATGCAATTGAATTATTTTGCTTGAAGAGAGAACAATTTCAGTGGGTTTGGTTTAATTGGGTTTAACTGGGTTGGTTTAGTGGGGGTTCGGTTTATCTAAAGTGGTTTAAGTGGGTTACTTAAACATTAAATATATATATTAGATGAAAGAACCCGTAGGTTCTTTCATTTCATTCACGGGGATTAAAGAGAAAAGAGGAAACGACTGCAAAGAAGAGGAAGAAGGAAGGAGAAGAAGAAGGAGAAGAGAGAGGAGTTTTCCAGCTTGCATTCGTGCGTTCACAAGTAAGTAGCACCTTTCTAACCTCTTTTTGTGAAGAAATCGCAATTTCGACGAGAAATATGATTTTGTTGGATTCATGTGACTTTGGGGTTTTGTTGTTTGATTTGTGAGAATTGAGTTGTAAATGGTTAGATTATATTTCTTGGGTGTTCATTGATGATTTCCAAGCTTAAAGTAGTTGTAAATTCGAAATCTGGTGGTTTGGTTTCCATATTTGGGGATTTTGGGGTTATTTGAATAACACAACTGATCTGTCATGATTCGTAAGTTAAATTGTTATAGAATTATTTAAAAAGTATTCCCTTATGTTTATGAAGCTAATCCCAAAGTTTTAGAGTCATTGGATTAAGATTTGATAGTGAAAAGTGAGAGAAAACCCCCGAAAATCGCGGCTGTTCGTCACCTATGTAAAACCCTGATTTTTGCCCTGGCGCTTGAAGCGTGGCTCGAGCACCCAGCCAATTTTGAACCTATAAATCTGGTGCCTGAACTGCGGCTTGAGCGCTCCTTCGAGCGCCTAGCCTGAGTTTTCTGAACCCGAGAGTTAAAATTTCAGACAAAGCGAGCGCCTGAAGCGCCGCTTGAGCGCCCAAGTCAGAAAAACCATAATTTTCCAATTTGAGTTGATTTTAACTATAGAATTGTTTTTAATCAAATCCAACATATTTACAATTAAGATTTAGGTATTTAGGAAGTACTTGCACAGGAATTTCCTTAAAATTCAATTTTATAAAGATTTTGTGCACGTTTTACTAAAATGAGGTTTTGAGATACTTTTGGTTCCAAACCACTGTATAATGAATTTATTTTGATTTCACCTCTTGGAACTTCTTTTTGAGACCTTTCCTAAGGTGTTTCTAGAGACCAATTATAGATATGAACTTATACCAATCGCTTGACCACCTCTTCCACCAAATTGGCTTATATTATGGTCTAAAAGGGGATTTTATGGTTTCACACTAACTTATAATGATTCCAAAGATCTTTACTCATGTGATCCTCATTCTTGTTCATGTTTTGAGTATATAATCCTTGAGGGTGCTATTTTGGTCGGATTTAAGAAAATAGTGAGTTTGGACTCCATTTTGTATTGCTTGGGATTGATTTGGTTTTGATATGAAAACTTGCATTGTTTTCAACTATTGTAAACTATTTCTAGGGATTTGGGATTTATATGATATCTGAGATTGGGATTTGATTTCTAGTTTTGTTTTTGCTCGATGTACTTGGAAAGATGGATTAAGATGCCCATGTACTTGGGTAGACACTATACCTTTGTGTACTCAAAGATGCCTCTGTGTACTCGGAGATGCCTCCGTGTACTTGGGATGTTGATGCCTTTGTATACTCAGAGATGCCCCGTGTACTCGGGATGGCATGATTGAGATTGAAATGAGATGTGCGTGCTATATTTCATGGATTGGTTTTGGTTTTAGAATCTAGTAGGCATAGCACTATATGGATCCATTTAGGAGCTAGGTAATGGAAGGGATTGTTCTTTGCTAGTTGTAATTCCTTGTCCACGCACGTGTGTTCCACCGTGTACTCGTGAGGCCTTATCGTGTACTCGGAAGGATGTGACTATCTCTCATTTTATCGTGTACTTGGACTATGACTGGATAGTACATGCCAACCCCTATTTGTACTGGTGGGGTTCTCCTGCAATAAGACGATGATCGTGTACTCGGCTTCGCACCTAAGCCGGGAGATGGCATAGTGGATATTGATATTACCCTAGTTAAAGATAGTCTTACTTCATGAGTCATGCTATAACTTGTTGATTTATGATTTGATACTTGGATTTGATTGACATGCGAAATTATTCTAGTTATCTTGTATCTGTCGATGTATTATCGTGGGATTATTCGGTTTATCCGTGTTATTGTTACTGATGCATATTTTTAACCTGAATCATATTTTAGAACTACTAAAATAAAAATTTTATGAGCATGCCTGTGCTACTTACTGAGATATTCGTATCTCATACAGTTTTGTTTTGTTTTGTTTTCAGATCTTGGAAAGGACGATATCGACAGGTAAACGTTTAGATCATGTGAGTATCAGAATATAGATATGATATTTCATTTGAGATGGGTAGTTGACTTTGATTATATATTTAAATGTTTATTCATGTTTCCTTTACTCTGATTTGCGTTCCTGGGTGGATAAGTAACCCTTCGGTGATGAGTTACGGTTTGGTCCACGTAACCCGGATCCGAGGCATTACAAGATGGTATCAGAGTATATAAGAGTATTCGATAAGTAGACATGAATAAAAATACCCATAGGATGGCCTTGGGGGTTTGAGAGCACGCTAGATAGTACCCAAGGAATGCTAGGGAGAGATCCTATCTAACTTAGTTTTGTTGCATTCCAGCTGATATGGCTGGAAGGGGTCGACCCGCTACCCAAGCACACATTCCGGTAGCACGATCGGTGGAGGAGCAGTATGAGGAGGTACACGAGCAGCCTCCTTTCCTTGCTGAGGACCAGCAAAGACCCCGTCCTCAGGCACTATAAGACCCTGAATTTTTCCTAATTAATAAATAATATTCTTGTGGATTATATTTGATGGGAATAATTTATTATTGTAGGAGATGTCGTAATTAGTGGAGATCAGGAGTTTGGCGTAGATCCGACCGTCTGATAGTGAGATATCGAAGTATGATCAACATTTTAGTTCTGGTGTATTTTGATTGGGCGGTGTGCATCCAGTATTATGTAAGTGAGTTGCGTGGGATAGAAGGTATATAAATAAGTGGAATTAACCTAGTAGAATACGGAGAGTATTCTAATCGTATTGTCTTCGAACTTAGCAGCCGCAAGAGAGAAAACGCACGACTAAGAGTGACCAGCGGAGGAAGGAGGAGGAGAAGAAGAAAAGAAGAAGGAAAGGGAGAGTTTTGCCTGAGTCTTCATTTCTAGATCTTTGCTTAGTGTTGGTGTTGTTACTGTTTAGATGAGAAGGAGAAATATCGCAGAACAGAGGTAGGCAGCACCGATTTTACGTTGGTTTTGTGTTATTGAGATTAATCGATTCGTGTTGCATGTTTTTGGTTGTATATACATGTATTTAGCATAGTAGAGATGTTATTTGTATGTTAGTATTGATCAGAACATGAAAAATCAAGTTTTAAAACACTATATGGACAATTTCGGGAGACCGCCGACTTCTCTGTGCTCAGTGATCCTTAACGCTCCTAGGCGCTAGTATAAAAACTTAGACTGTCCAAGGCCGCTTACTGACGAAAGGTTGGTGCTCTGTTTTGAACTACCGCTGACCCTAGACCGTCTGAGCAATCCTAGGCGATCTTGAGCACTCAGTGCAGAAAAATCCGAATTTTGCAAATTTGATTCCAGATTAAATTCTAAACTAATTTTCACCAATTTTAATCATTAATTAAGATGTTTTAAGACCAAAATAAACTACCAATTACCCATTTTGCAGAAAAACAAAAATAGGGAAGTATTTAGGGTATTAGTTGCCGAGTTTTGTAATTGATGAGAAAACCAAAGTTTATGACCAACAGACTTACAAATTTGGAATAAATATCTGTGAGACATATAGCTTTATATTGTCAACCAGAGTATTATATAAAGTATTTTCAGATCAGATTTCGAATCCAGTTAACCCGATATTGAAAGAAATTACAGATTTAACCTTTATATGCCGTTAGGCACTATTACTTACAGAAATATTAGTCCTTAGGGATTTTTGGTGTCTAGTGGACATAGTTGGTTATGGATCCATGGTTTTGACTAGATAGCTAAGGGATATTTCATTTGGGTTGAGTTACTCCTTTGTGCGAATGCGCTTCCTTTGCAAGTTGGTTTGCTCTGGAGGGTCCGATGTCTAGAGGGACACCCCGGTGCTCCACTAGTGATTTCCTGTATATATGGATAAGCGACCATCTCCATGTATTGATTTTGGTGCTGCATGCTGGTGTTTCATGCCAACTCGGCTGAGTCGTGTGCAATAAGTCAATGACTACGGCTCTTATCTAAGGTGATGTTCATGGGTTTGAGTATCATTAGTAGCATCGCCCTTAAGCTGCACGGTGGTATAGCATATGGTTGAGAGTCATTTCAAAGGTGTATCTTTTTTTGTGAGTCCTACAATGATACTGAGATTACAAACACTTACTTTTGATATTGTTCACATGCTGGACTCATGTATTGGATGCTATGGCTGGATGTGACTGTTTAGTACATCCCGGTTTTATATTGGATTCTGTTGTTGATTTCTGAATCATGATCTTTGATATATATGATACTTAAACTGTTTTATATTCCATAATCGTTATGAATGTTTATATGAGCCTGATTACGCGAGACTGCCTATTCGTGCATGAACATCTACTTTAATACTTATAAACTGTTTATAGCATGCATGTGTTACCTACTGAGATATTCATATCTCACCCTAATTTCTATGTCATTTTTCAGCTGATACGCGAGAGGGGGATCCTAGTGGGGATTATCAGAGTGAGCTTGCTGAATTTTCGCCGGAGGATTATTATTATCCTGACTTGATCTGAGGTCGAGGAGAGATGACTTTTGAGACTTTGATAGTTTGATTTTATTATTTATTTGGTTTTTGATGTACTAGAGAGATTGAGAGCTTTAGTGACCTTTTTGATTATTACTAGACTTGATTACTTGGATTAGATGGTTTATCTATTTCTTTTATGAGGATGATTGACTACACTTCCGCACATTAATTGATGATTTTGCACTTTGATTATTAATGTTAAATGGATTATTTTAATTCTTCAGTCTGGTTAATTATTGATGAATATTTGATATGGGCCAGTAGCATCTCGAATTCGGTTGTTGAGCTGGATTTGGGTCAAGTGTCGGTTTGCAATGACCTGGATTTGGGGCATTATAGGCACCACCCCAGAGGGGTGATGACATTTGGGCTGCCATTGGGACACTTACTCAGCTCCCGGCTATGGAGCGAGAGGAGAGGATGGGCCAGGTTGGCAATGGAAACGGCCACCGAAATGGGCACGAAGACATTTATAGGGGGCAGCAGCAGCACATGAGGGAGCTTGAGCAGTTCAGGAAGATGGGACCTCCTACTTTCAGGGGAGTGCCAGATCCATTAGAGGCCGATAGTTGGATCCAGAGGGTCGAGAGGATCCTAGAGGTCATGCATTGCTCCGAAGGGAGCCGAGTGAGATTGGCCACGTTTATGATGGAGGGAAAGACATACCACTGGTGGCAGAGTGTGCTACGGAGGGAGGCCCTAGAGGCACAAATGGCATGGGGGCAATTTAGAGATCTATTTTACGACCGATACTTCTCGGCAGAGTTCTGCCTGTCTAATGAACATGTCCGGGTTCGGGGCGTTACATTAAATGATCGAATGCCCAAACCGCCTTCAAGCATAGGACGACAAGCTTTATTCCAACTAATCCAATGATGTTTCAAATGGCCATCATTCTCCCCCCAGAAAAACTCTCCATTCTCTTCAAAACTGTTTTCGGGATTGGCAAAACACTCATCATGTGAATTGGAATCGACGACAAAACATTATTTATTAAGCAAAGCTTACCCCCGAAAGTAAGACATTTGCTTCCCCAGGTACTGATCCTTCTTCTAATGTTCTGTATGAGTTAGATATCCTTTGCAATGTTCTGATCCTTCTTCTAATGTTTTGTATGAGTTAGATATCCTTTGCAATGTTCTGTATGAGTTAGATATCCTTCTTCTAATGTCATAAGGTTGATAACAACTTGGTTCTTAGTTAAATATCCTTTGACATTTTTCTTGCATTTATATTTATAGGTGCCCCTACGTGTAGCATCCAACATTTAGAATTTTTTTTTCTTTTTATATATGTTTAGAGCTTTTTCTTGTTGAAAAAACATAAACCTTTAAATACTACACATGGCAGCATCTCCCTCAACGACATTGACAAATGTAGGACAAAATTGCAAAAGATATAGTCCCTTAGTTCTCCTATTGATTAATCTTGACTCCGAATCACCAGCATCACGCTATCTTTCATTTTTTTTTTGTTTTTTTATCTTTTTTTTCTTATGTTGTTTTCGTTTTTTTTTCCCCTCTTTCGAAGGTGCCACTTGGAATGGTGGTAAAGAATCTTGTGATGTTTATATTCAAGGCATATGTTCGATCAAAACTATTTTCATAAAATCAAAGGGAGTGTGCTTGATAGCTTGCATGTATCCGGCTAAGACTTTGTGAATCACTCGAGTTGCTGGTGCATATATGTTACGGTGCAAATACCCTTTGAAGCTGAGTGACACTACAAATGTACTAAAAAGGAAAAGAAAAAAAAATGCCGACCTTATAATTATCTTTAAGCCAATGCAAGTATCCAACTGATGAGGTTTTGCTTTATGGATACTGTTATCTTAATATAGAAACTTGCATCTTACGTGTATAATATAGGGTACAGGAATCCGATGAGTCAAGAAGCCTAACCCTTTGCAGGGAAAAGATGCTTGTTAGCTCATGACGTACCTGTTAGTTGAAACCCTTGACCACAATTTTCCCAATTAGAGCTGCTAGTGGGCCGGCAAGCCTAATTGAGTTGGCCGCTGATTCAGTTGGATTGGACAATATATATTTAAGGCTTTTTCTAGTTAGAGTTGGCCGCTGATTCAGTTGGATTGGACAATATATATTTAAGGCTTTTTCTAGTTAGTCAGGCTTACCTTTTTTGTTACAAGGAAATCCTTAAAAAGACTCCTCTATCTAATAGGAAACTACCTACTTAAACACTCCTATCTTACCTATGTAAGTAATCATGTGTATATCTCATAAAAAACTACCACTAAAAGAGTTCTATGTTAACTGCATATGCAATTCGATGACTGCAACCATATGATCAAATATATAGGGCTTATGCATGCCTAGCTTTTTTTTTTTTTTTTTTCTCATATTTTTAATTTATAGGCATGTGAGATCGAGTTCCTATTTGCACTTTTATTTGGAGCCGTCACAGGACGATGCCATTTGTATTAAAAACTTAGGATGAGCCTCTTGAGTGGTTTCGTCGAAATTTTTTGGACTACACTAGGCAAAAAGCTGCAAATAAAAGCAAAGATAAGCGCTGGACAGGATGTGAACCTTTTTTCAGGTTGGCCCAAGATTATGATATCACAGGGACCCTTTTAAAGTTTGCCCCAAGATAATGACATCGCCTATCCACCATAAAAATCTATTTTAAGAAAAAAAAACACAAAGGCATAAATGAGTTCGATCGGCATCCCATAATATTTTTTTTTTGGTAACGACATCCCATAATATCCAGAGATTCCTTACTATTTTGAAAAGTTAAGATCTGAAAAATCTAGCACCCAATTTAAGTCTATCAATCTACGTAAGATGACGAGTAGCTAGACAAAGGATGGGTCCCACTATACTTTTCAAATTGAACGATTTTCAAACATGTGACTAAATAAAGATCCTAAAATAATCAATTAAGTTAACTTGATTTGATAAGGTGATATTCGACAAGCCTGACATATACATATTCTAAGCATACATTTGGCAGGCTGGATATATTCAATGGGAATCATAATACTTGGTGCTTATTCTACTCAAAATTTGATTCACGTGTCCGAATCTTGGGTGAAGACTTTGCAACAAAGCCAAGGTTCTATCCCAACAAGTAAAACACAATTTGTGACAACAGAGATAAGCTTGAAATGTACACACCCCTTCCCCATTGGACCAATAGATCTTCAATTGATATGGTGTCTCGGAAGATAAAAATGAAAGTGTAAGGTACAATAAGAAATATGCAATAAAAAAATAAAATAAAATAAAAATATTTTTTACGTGCTAAAAACAAATGAAAGCTGGTGCACGCGTGGTTTGGTTTTGGCTTATCTTAAAAGTGAGCATTTCTTCTAGAGCCAAAATCCGGTGGTTCAGTGAAACCATCGGCTGAGATGCATTTTGGGGTGTGGGCCCCATTATTAAAAAGTGTCATCCATCCGCAAGTTTCATGCTGGAACCACTGAGTGGCTCCAGATGAAACGATCGCGTCTTAAAGTGTTGACGAAGGAGATTGCCACCGCCAGACCCCCCATGGCGTGAGTAACTCCAAAGAGATGGTATGAGTTGAGTGCGTATCAATTGAAGATGATTACAGCATGTTTCATGGGCGGTTTCGACCGTGAAATATGCATATAGACTTCATTCATATCACTTGCAAATTGACGATTGCTTTGTTGTTTCCTTACTGTGTTTTTTTGGCAGTATCTGCTAGTCAGCATAAGTTTCATTTTGCTGTTCATTAAAAGTTTTTCAAAAATACTCTTAAAAGACAAGCTTCTAAATTTTTTGTTTCCTTGGTTTGTTACAAGTGAGGCTTTTAAGTCTTTTAAGGGCATTTTTGGAAAAAAAAACTATGAACACTGAAATGACACTTGTTCTTGTTCCCAATTAGTGTAATAAGGTATCACTATGTTTTAATCAATGAGAATTTGGTGACTGAATCTAAATCATTTCTTAAAAATATACCTTAAACCCAATCTTCCATATATTTTTAAATCTAGGGCTTTTTTGGCTTTGCTGCAACATACTTTTTTCAAGCCGCGTTTAACGGACATTCTTGCTTGTACCTATATAAGCATTGTGACCGCATCTATATCTATACTATTATTAAAGGGAAGAGGGGGAATATTATTTCCAGATTCGGGCTTCCATTCTTTATTTTCAACTATTGCCCTTCTCAAATAAAATAATCCAAAACCATAACCACTTCAATACTCTTTCACATTCCAATTTAAACCATATTTATATGCTACATTTAGGGGGTGTGGAAGTGCCACTGCTAGGCTATAGAAGGTAATTTCAAGTGATGCGCTTCACCAAGGCACGGACCCTATCGAAGCAATTGATCGCTTTCTTCTGGAAACGCTTTTACAATAAAATCACTTCAATTTTTTTTTTTAACGTACAATCACTTCACTTCTTGGATAAATGGTAAAGGAAAGTCGTTAATAGATCCAACATATATAGCTTTGATGAAAGCGCTTTGGAAGAATCAATGCGAAAGGAATCGCTTCTAAACAAGGTTATCTAAAGCAGCACAATCACAATTATTCACTTTTACCACACATATATAGATGAAAAATATCATGGTATATATGATTCGGTTTAATTACTATTGCTTAAGAAATTTCCCCTTTTCTGAAAATTATACGTGTGTCTAATCTATGATGCGGTGGCTGTCGAACGGCTCCGCCCCGTTACCAGACACGGCCATGTCGCCATCGGAAGCCTTAACTTCCTCTCTGAACTTCTTATAAATGTCACTCCTGTAAAACTTTCTTGTTCGGAAGACCAGAACTAATGACACCAGGGTTCCAACCAGAGTTGCAGCTGTAATTATAAAGAAGGAGAGTCTAAAACACTTGGCTCCAGTGCAAGTCAGGTCCTCACCTGGTTTCCTTGTGCGACCCATAGCCGCCATTTGCTTCTCCGCCTCTCTGTCGTATAGATATCCGGCAATCCTCACGTTCAGCAAATAAGACCCAATAGGGCTCGCCACACTCCCGAAATTGTGCAAGGTAGAGTAGTATTTGAGTCCGAAAATTTCAGATATGATGGCGAAGATGAGTGGCCATTGAGCTCCGAAGCAGAAGCCGATGATTACCGAGGAAACGTAGAGAGAGTTTGGGACTGCAAAGGCTATAAGAAGGTGGCCGGTGCAGGAGAGGAGAAGGATGAATGTTAGCATCAGTGGTCGAGGGAATTTGTATCTTGCCAGAAAGATTTCCGAGGCGAAACCCGAGGCAACACGACCGAGATAGTTCCATATGCTTACCAGCGACACAAAGGTGCTGATACTTCGAGAAGGGTAGCCCAACGATGAGCCTATCTGACCCAGGTTGTCGATTGCAGTTAAGGTTCCGCCGACACCGCAGATTGTCGCCAAGACCAGGATCAACATGTCTATGCTTACCAGTGCTTGCAATATGGTGTAGTCCTCTCCTCTGTCTGGTGGCCTGAACATGGTGGACAGACAAGAAACTGGCTTTTCTGTCTGAGGTAATTCAACGGATGAACTTGCAGCTTCTGGGGCTGCTGGTGGCGGCAGAGATTGTGCTTCAATTGCGGGAAACCTTTCAGTTACCACCTTCAATAGGGGAGGCTCTCTCAGGGAATGTAATTTCTTGCCCTTCCAGAGATCAATTTGTTCCTTTATAACTACTGCAACTGGTAGAAAGAGTAAGATAATAACAGCGGCAGCACTTGCACCGTATTCAATCTGGGAGAAGGTGAACTTCTTCTCTATAACTATTATAACCATGAGAAACCCGGCCAGAGAGAGTGAGATGTAGAGGAATTTATAGAACACTTTAAGCTCATTCACCAGACGAACAACCTTCATGATCCTAATGGTTCGGAGAAACGAGAAAGATATCGCCGTCGGGAGCCAGCCTATGAGCAGTATAAGGGACTTGGTATCGTCTCCATAGAAACCGTGGTAGAGCTGAGTTATAATCGCTCCACTGAGGCCAACAAATCCCTTCAAGAGACCAATAACGATGCCTCGGCTTTCCGGGAAGTTCTTAACACAGGTGACAAGCGCTCCGGTGTTGGCGAAGGACTGTGAATTAGCGCCGATACATATGTACAGACACATCTGCCACACCGGTGGCTGGGGGATATGGCCACTAACCGCAAGCCAGATCATGAAATAGCCAAAGAAGTTCATGATGGCGCCCGTGGAAAGCACCACCCATGGTGGTGTGACCTCGTTGACGAGACCTGATAGAACCCCCAAGTTTGCTCCCAAGTCCTTAAAGAAGCTCAACAAATTAAGCGTCGTTTGATCGTAGCCCAACGAGGTCTTAATCTGGGTTGAGTAGAGGCCGAACATGTAAGTAGCACCGGAGGCCGACATAATCAGGAAGGATGCAAACACCATGAACCATCGGCCGGTGATTATCTGCACGGCGAGGCTCTTCATCTCCCTCCAACCACGGGCACCACCCACTGTCACCCACCACCGTATCTCTCTCTTTCTCTTTCTATCACGAAAAGTAGACAAAAAGATTGTCTTTGAGGATGGGGTGTTGCATAGTATTTAAGGGGTGAAAAGTAGACAAAAACTAGCTTGAGGGGTTTGGACCCAGGAATTGATGGGTTTCTGCACGAAGACTTTGGAACTTGCATGATTTGATATGCTGCTTGGAAGGGAGTGAGCTGAGGGACTGTTGGTTCATGATAAGGGAAATTACCCTTATAGGAATGGACTAGTAATCATTGGCAAAGCGGCTTTGAGGCATACACGAAGATACATGCACGCACATAAATTATTGGAGAATTTCAATCTGGTAGGTTGTGAATTGGAACGGAATAAGTATTAGCCTCTGATTTTATGGTTTTTGTTGTCGTGTGCCCTCTTTGGAATCTAAAAATTTCTACCTTTTCTTCGCTCCTACGTCCCTTCAGTCGTGTTGTTAACACAGAATTCACGGTCTGCTCACCCAACACAACTGTAAATAACGATATGTGGAATTCATTTACCCCTTTCGAAGTCCATTCAACCCATTTCAAGTGCACGTGTACTAGTTAGGTGAAAATTGAATTATTTAGAGAACCCATAGATCAAGAACACACACAAATTAAGGATGTTCTATGTTTTCCTGAATTAGTTTCTGCTGTATCTGTGAGATGTTGTCATATGAATCATCTCACAGTAAGTGTTTTTTCATTTAAGCCTCTATTGAAACATTAATGGCAGCATCTCATGACCAGGGACCAATTCACAAATTTTTTTTTAAGATGAACTAACCAATAACTGCAGTCGAATAATTTCTTTTTTTTTTTTTTAAATAAACCATCCAATGACAGCACCTGTGCACATCACCAGGAAAAAAAAGGACATTTCAGTTTCCATCCCTGACTTTTCACATTTCACAATTTGCTCCACGTGGCCTCATGACATGATCAATGATTCATTTGCACGCTTACGAAACCGTTAACGAATTGGATACGTAACCTGCACTTATTTCCCTATTAAAAGTCTTCATTTATAAGGTTTTAGTTTTGACAAATTTCCTCTCATATTGGTGAATAAAATTGTTGTTCTTGACTCCTTCCCACCCTCATTCATTCATCCTAATATTAATTCTATAGATCAGGGATCGCGTGCGATATCTCATTATATTGGATCATCCAATTAAATTATTATTTTTTTTAAAAAGGACTTTTTGCATCCATATCGCTAGATAATATTTATTTGTATTCATACCCTTTTGGTTTTTAGTATTTATATTTATATCCCTGTCTTTATACTAATCATTATAACCATAATCCCAACAAGAAACATTTGGTAATATTTATCCCCTATATTATAATATACTTTCATGTATATGCTTTTCTTGTTATATTTGTGAGGTATACAATTTCTTTTTACTCGTGTTTAATCTTCTAAATTGAATAATATTTTTTGCTTTTTGTATTTCTAAAATATAAACAGAGAAATAGATGATTCAACCATTTTTAGAGAATGGATATTTGTACAAGATTATATATTCTTTTTCTGTATTCTGAAAATAAAAAACTAAAAGAAATATTAACTAGTTTTTTTTTTAAATACCAAGCCTTTATGTATAGTGTTATATAGTGTTTAGGGGCATAAATGCCATAAGTATAATGGCGGAGAAATATAAATAAACATATAAGATAATACGAGGGATTAAATGCAAAATGTTGTTTTATAAAAGGCTATTTTAATCATCCAATAAAAATAAAGAGTAAATTACACTTACCTTTGTTATGGTTTCTGACAGCTGCATATACCTCCCCTGAGGTTTTCGAAATAACACTTACCTCTCTTGTCAGGTTAATAAAATATACTTTGAGTATTTTATCTCCTATCCATTTTTATTTGAAATAACAAAAATTTGACCAAAAAATAACCCCATGATTTTTAATTTGATTATTAAGACATTTAAACCTTTAAAAATTATTTTTTACGATAAAAAAAATCAATATCTTACGTTTTTTTTTTACTTAAAGAATTGTAAATTTGTAAAAATACATTCAAATTTTGGTAATATTTGTACAAAAGTGGGAGGGATATGAAGTGGATAACAACAATAGAAGGGAATAAGTGCAAGTTTATCAAAAATTAATAACAAAAGTTAAATAATTTAATGTTGCGACTACATTATACTGACTATGACAAATAGAGACATAAATACAAATATCAAAATCAAGAGAATATAGATACAAATATTATATAGGGTGTGATCATGTGCTTCCAGTCATTAAATTGCAAACACTCCTTTTGATTTTGAAATGTAATGTAATAGGTGGGGACCCACTTGCTCTCCAGATTTGCATGCAACTAGAGCTGTAAGTTTTGCCCGACCCGTCCGAAGCTTGCCCAACCCAACCCAAATAACAACCCGAACTAAGACTTTAGTTTAGGTTTGGGTTTGGGCCGGGCTTAATTTTAGGCCCGAAGTTGAGTTTGGGTTGGGCTTGGGTTCATGTTTCACAACCCAAAAAGCCCGAAGAGCCCAAACTCAAGAAGAAACACGAGTACATCTAAGCTAATTATATCCAAAGAAGAAACATATGACTTATATCCATACAAATTAAGCCTTTTCATAACATCCTTTTCTCTATTGGTTGAAGGGATTAGAGTTATTTTTACCCAAAATTCCATGAGGAAAATTGCAATACAATTGTTTTGTCTATATTAGTCTTCTAGAACCTTCAAGAGAGGTTATTGATCATGTTGAAGTGGAAAATATAGTGAGAGTTTAATACATACCATAGGAATGACAAAGTATAGAAATGACAAAGTTAATTAATCAAGTAGATTATACTCACATACACACCTAGGAACGGTAAAGTTAATTAATTAAATAGAGTATTGTCACTTTTTGAAACAAGGAAAAATCACCTAGATGACTTCCTCATCCTCACGCGGGGTTCAAAAAGGTACAGAGTTGCCACCATTCAATGTTAAGGTGTGAATGGACATCAAAGAGATCATAACATGCATAAATAGAGCCAAAGTAGCTCTAGTTCAAAGTCAAATCCAGAGATCCGGTAAGGGGAATTAGTTATGAGTAGGGGAAGGTGTTAGGCACTCCCACTCATCCGTACAAGACGGTTGCCACATGCTCGTTCATGCTCAAAAGGTTGTTTTCTAAACAAAAATAAACAAAGAATGCTTGAAAATAAGCAAACATGTATGTGATCCTTCCATATGAGTAGTCTGATAAATCTGGACTCTCTGTGTGGATATACCACTTCTAAGACTTCATGAGTGAATGAAAATCAAACTAACAATTAGGAAAAACCAAATCAAAGCAAATCTGGAAAAATTAGACCATAAGAGCTTGAAAACTTGGATCACTCATAAATCTATCAATTCAAACTCAAATCAAATGAAACCAAAGCCATTAGAAAACTAGTAAGAAGTAGCATACTCAGTAAAAATTTCAGTTCAATGCGATTCAAGACGAGAGAGGAACACTCAGTCAAAATTGCTGTAGTAAATCAGAAAAAAGTAGCGAGTAGGCATCTTTGAAACTCTATTCGTGGAGTATGGCTCCATATAAATCCATGAAAACTTGCATGGATGAAGTATGTGGTGCCATCTTTCAAAGGAAATAGGCCTTGCACCAAACTCCATCCATTCGTGACCTGTGCGACCTCCCGAACATGCCTAGAGGATTACAGATTAACCCAGAACTCTTTTACAGAGCAACTCTGAATCAATCAAGCACACAGGCCACAAATCAAAACAAAATCTTGTGAAACTTATTGGAATATAAAATAGACTCTTCAAGGAAAACACAGAGATTGAAATTATTGAAAATGGATTAAAGATGAGCGAATGGTGCTCAATCAAAGTGACAAGTTTAGCAATTTGGATTGAACTGACTTGCCGACTTTGAACAGATGGTATCAAAAATTGGCTCCATAGAAATTAATGAAAATTTCCAGAAATAAAATAGACAAACTCATCTATCACATGTCTTTAAAATCACTCAAAAATTCATCCGGATGATGAAGTTATGAGCATTCTAAGACAAGCAACAGATGATGTCCTGTTTTGAAGAACTTTGAATAAAATGCCAAAATCAGTGCATGTGTGCAAGTGGATTCGACCAAAACAACTTGAAATCCTGAAAAATCATCTCATGAAGTCCTAAAAATTTGTTCTAGGCCTAGGGTCTCAGATTTTTTATATGAAGCATGGAGAATCCAAGATCTAGCCCATTTGATGAAAACAGTGAAAAGTGTGTGAAGAAGTGTTGAAAATCATATTTCTAGGTGAAAACGAAGATCAAATGCTATAGAGAGCATTGATCATAATGTTTTCTCCATATCCAGATAGCACAAGTAATCAATACACTGAAATATGCAAATCATTCAAAATAGGTTCTAGCTGAAAGGATCTATTCCATCTTCTTTTTCCCCAGGCTCTCTCTTCACGTTTTACGGCTAGAGAGGATTCCAAGGTACTTTAGAAGAGGTTTGGGGCTACAAAAAACACCAAGTGGCCTTACAATACAGAAAGGTAGAAGGAGAGATTGCTGGAAAGTAAATAAAAGAAGAAGAAACAAGCAAAGAAGCTTACCTTGAGTGCTTGAAAGACTTGAGCAGCAAGTTGGGCAGAGTTTCCCTTCTTCTTCTAAAGCCTTAGACCTCCAATTCTCCAGCCATTTGCTTGAGGAGGAGCCTTCTATTTATAGGCAAGGCCAAGGGTAGGATAATCACAAGGGTAGGCACAAAAATGTGTCTAAACCCTTCCACCTCATCTCTATGGCTTGGATTGGTGGAATTAGATCAATTCCGGAGGCTAAATTGGGGAATTCTCACTTCCCAGACAAAGGTATGGCTGTAAATAAGTGAGATCTCACGGGGTTTTTCAATTTGAAACAAAAATAGTATAACCAAAACACAATTCGGTTATACTAAAAGGGGCCTATAACCGAAATTGAATTTCGGATATCAGCAAAAAGAAGTTTAACTGAAATTGCATTTCGGTTGCTATTCTGTTACGCCCACACGGAAATCATGATGAAGCCCAACAACCAAATATTCGCCAGATCTTTCCGGAACAAACCGAAATTTAATTTTGGTTAAAACCTAATTTACTCATACCCGAAATTTTTCTCCGGTTACACATAACACTATAATAACCGAAATATGATTTCGGTTACTCACATTTTCTTCCTTGCCAAAATTTTACTTTGGTCAAAACATAAAAAAAACTTTTATATTTTCAAATTTCAAACTCGTGTAATTTGAGGTGTCTACACACTTTACATAGAAAAAACAAATATTTACATGAACCAATTGATTTTAGGGAAAATGCCTTATCTATTATAACATTTGGTTTTTCCTTTTTAAGATACTCATAAGAACATATAAATTGTATTTTATCTTTTTAGATTTACATGTATTTAATAATAATTTTCTATCACTTTTGCATATCCTATCTAATATTTTAGTTCATCAATTCTATTTTTACTTTGTTATAAAAGGATTTCAAATGCTTATCTTGAGTGTACATTTAATTTGGGTTGGCCCGAACCTAGCCCGAACTCAAGAAAAAGTTTTAGGGTTGGGTTTAGGGCGAGCCAATGTGAGTTTGGGCCAAGTAATTTTAGTTTGGGTTCAGCCCGAACTCATAAAAACCTGGCCCAACCCGCCCTACTTACAACTCTACATGCAAGTAATGGTGGAAATAGTCAACAGATCATTTGACCAAATACTCATAGATGCATAGATTATATATACATTAGAACCCCATGTTAGACTTAGACTCTTGCGACTGGTAGATCCAATCTAATTACACAATTGTGTGATATCCATATCATTTGGAGGGATTCTCTTTAATGAGGTAAGGGATGGTCCCTCCCTAAAAAAATAATAATAATATAAGTGATAATCCCAAGTCCCAACCAACGTCTAATGTAGGCCCTTTATTTATTTTTTAATTTTTTTTAATTTTTTGGAACTTAGGGTATCGGGGCCCGCTCATGCTCAACCGACTAATCCTTGAGGGCCCATGTAAGACCCTACAACCCACATAGTCCGGGTAAGTCTAAGGCCCATAGACCTTATGCAGGTTGGCACCCCAGGAGATTGTGCCTAATAGAGTTCGAAATTGTGACCTCAGAGGGAGCAAACCTCTAAGCCCCAGGTATTGACCACCAGGCCAAAATAATTAAACAAAAGAGAAAAAAAAAAAAGCACAATGTAATACCAAAATTTTAACTTGAAACAGCCCTTACCTTACATAGTTATGCTACAGCCAAAATAAACAAAAGAGAAAAAACAGCACAACCTAATAACAAAATAATTAAATTAAACAAAAGAGATAACATAACTATATCAGACCTGCATACAATCATTGTTGGAGAGCATGTTGCATGCATATGTTATAATTTCCTTTTGTTTCTAAAAAAAAGTTAAGACAATAATAAATAATTAAATGTACTTTTATTTTCTTTCTCAAAAAGAACAAATTGTATTTCCTAACTCATCGTAATATGTTACTATTTGACCGTTTTAAAGGTAATTTTAAGTTTCAAACGAAATGCAAAAGGTAGCACCTCAAACCCTATATAAAGACCAAAAAATTACCTCTAGATATTATGAATATTTTATTTTTATGGGAAACTTAAACTTACATCCCCTTAGGTTTGTCACTTATGCACGTAGACCCTTTGACATTTGGAAAATAGCAACAACCTCCCTTGACATTTACAAAAATGGTCACAAAGCCCCCTTTTGTTAGTTCAATAATATTAAAAAGACCAAACTAACCCTTGAGATTAAATTTATTAAAAAGTCAATGTAATCCCAAAAATATCAAACTAAATTTAAAGAGTTAATACAACTAAATAAGTCTTAATAAAAACAAAATTTCAACTCTCACTAGTGAGCATTCTCCAAAATTTTCCTTATAAATCTACAAATAATAGCAAGTTTGTCATTTAGCATATAAGATAAGGTACATATTTTATTCAAACATAAAGGTTATTTCAGGTATAAAATCTTTAGAAGGGGGCTTTGTGACCATTTGTGCAAATGTCAGGGGAGGTTATTGCTATTTTTCAAATGTCAGGTGGTCTATGTGCATAAGTGACAAACCTTAGGGGGTCTAAGTGTAATTATCCCTATTCTTATTGAGCATGGTTGTAAATGCAAAAAGAAGGGTCCAACTTTTATTAATCACTAGTGAAAATCACATGCGTTGCACGTGAAGAATTTTATATGTAAATGAGATATAAAAAGTTTATGCTAAAAGTGTAAAGATTCTTAAAGAAAATACTCAAAATATATTGTATATTATCCACCTTATAGTCAATGGAATAAATTTTAAATGAGAAATCATTTCCCTGTGAATGTTTTTGCCATTATTAAAGCCACCACTAAACATGCAGAATTTCTATGGTGTATCAAATGTTTCATGTGTTTATATAAAGAAATAATAACAAATAAAATATATTTTCCATTATACCAAATTATGTGAGACTTAATGATATTTTGCAGAGAATTTGAAGGCCTTAAGTAATTATGTAATTTTAAAAGTAATATTTAACATATGGATAATTTACAAAAATGTTTATCCTCTTCTATATTTAATTTGTGTTAGACAACGAATGGGATTTTGATTAAATTGTAATAAATTTAAATTGAAAAAAATTTCAATCAAAAATGTTTTTTATGGATTAACTTACAATACTAATCCATTAATTCTCACCAAAAGAGGTTTAGATAGGTGAAACAATCCTAATCCTAACAAAAAAGTGTCTGTGCGCACCTAAACCTGGCCTAGATCGCACACCGGGCGCGCCTTTGGCGCGTGCCTCGGGACATTCGGAGTCGCCACTGCCTGAGAGTGCAGGCAGACACGGTTTTGCCCTATCCGGGTCTAAGTCTGGTCTGCGGCTTATTAGAGTTCTAGCTAAGTCCTCGGTTACGATTCGGGGAAGTCCTAAAGACACCCCGGTCCGCCCTGTCGGTTTGACAGGTCCCTCGGGTCTCCCTGGTTTTTTGAGTCAATTTCACCCTTTTCCTAGACCAGCAGGCTGACTTGTAAGGTCTGGCGGGGCCCGCTAAAGGTGTGGGTCCCTTTTTATTTGATTTTATCTTTTTATTTATTTAAGTGATGTGGGTCGGATCCGGGTCCCGTTGGAAGACCCGTGGGCTGCCATGGTTGGGCCTTGGGCACAATTGGGTTATTGGGTAACCCATTTGGTTATCTTATTTATTTACACATTTCATGGGCTTAATGGGCTTGGATTTGGCCCATTAGCCAAGAGTCAAGTGGCCTTGGGCCTGTTTATTGAAAACAGGCCTGGTATGGGCCAGTCAAAAGTGGGCCCAACTAGTGGGCCAAAGGGGTCTTGATGGGCCTATCTAGGCCCAAAGTCCAAAAATGGGCTTTAAAAAGCCCAAAATGGTTAAGGGGAGTGGTTCAGGCCGGCTTAGACCGGAATTGGTCCAACCAGGCCGAGAAATTACATTTTTTAAGTTACATTACAATCGCCCGTATTTTCCATACGGTCCATCATCGCCCGTGAATAGAATCCGGTTGGCCTTGCCCGTGAAGTAAACACGGTCCAGGCTGGACCGGCCTGAGTTTACGGGCGCAACCTGTTTTGCACTTTTGCTGCCGATTTCAATCTGGATCTATTCCGTGGCCTTTCTGGGTCTTCTGGTAACCTCCACCGAGCTTTTGCCTTCCTTCCAAGTTTCACATTTCCTTCATTTGGCTTATAAAGCCATTTCTTCTCTTTTGGGTCTTGTGCTCCTTTCTTTTTTTTCTCTTGTTCAACCAACCACACTCCTCATCCAAGAGAGGAGAGGGTATATTTCAAGGATTTACATATCACCATGTCATGTTAAAAAAAACCAAGTGAAGCATTAAGTTGGTGGGTTAAAGCATCCTTTAGACACTTTCTTCTTCTCTTTTTTTTTTCTTATTGTAATAATCCATTTTATATTATCATCTTTTGATGATTCTCAAAACAAACAGCAAATAAGTTAGTAGCATTGTGATAAAATGAAAGAAAACTTAAATGAAATAATTCATTAAAAAGAAATGAATACAAAGATTACCACACTATTGCTTCTTGGATTTGGTGATGGAGTGACTCCTTAGAGATTTCGGCAGCGCTTCCGCGTCCTCCAAGGTTTGTTGGGACGAAATGGGAAGAGCTTGGTTAGGGTGGATGGGTTCAAGATCAATTTGAAAAGGATTTGGGCATGGTTTTGGGGTAGTCTAGAAATGTAGGGGTAGTTTGGGGATTAAAATAGGTTTGGGTTAATGGTGGTGGTGGTTGGACAGCATTTAGTCGTGGGGAGCTCCAAGAGGGAGAGGGTCATGGCCAGGGAAAGAGACTTGTCCCAATGAAGGGAGGTGGCCTCTCTATTTATAGGCAAAAATCCCGTGCCCGTAGTTGAAGTACGGGCGTGCCTTGCCCGTACTTTAAGTACGGGCGTGCCTTGCCCGTAATTCAAGTACGGGCGAAAAACAAATATTTGCAATTATCGCAGATTCGGCCGTACAGGACGCGTGTCTCGCCGTACAGCGACGCGTGTTTCCTTCTAGAAGAGTGCCCGTACTTCAAATACGGGCATGCCTTGCCCGTAATACAAATACAGTCCAGCACGTTTTAAAAATGTTTGGATTTCAAATCTTTATTCAATTTGATTTTTTGCAAGATTTACATTCGATTTTATGATTATTTTATTATATAAACGAGATTCCTTTATTAAAATATTATTAAACACTTTTATCTTATTTATTTTATTGGTTTAGTCCATTTTTGCTGCCTTTTTGCCACATGGGCAGTTTTTCTGAAACTTCAACTGCTCATAACTTCTTCATCCGGTGTCCGATTTCAAAAAACTTAGTGTCGTTGGATCGGCTCGGAACCACCTGTCCACTGGGGTCAAGTTTGGCAGCTGAATTGGGGTCGAGCAAAAAGTCAACTTTTCGCTCCCCAAAAGTTTGACCAGCTCATATCTTTTCCATCTGGACTCCGATTCCAGCAAATTCGGTTGCGTTAGAATCGTGTCGAAATGCTCTTTTCAATGAGATGAAGTTTGATGGCCAAATTCACTTGAATCAAAAAGTCAATTTTTGACCCCCGTTTTACGGTTCTTCGAGATAATCTTGGGGTACTTTGAATATGAAACGGTTTTCATAGAACAAAAGGCTTTTCAAGAAGGGTTCTAGTACTAAGGATCAATCCTCAATCTTGTTTCCCCATAGATCCCATCTTCACGTTTTACGGCTAGAGGGAGTCTTGAGGTACTTTGAGTAGAGGAAGGGGTTGCATACACAAAGATTAGGCCATTATTCTACAGAAAGGTAGAAGAAAAGAGCTAACCCTAGAATGTAAAGACAGAAAAATCAAGAGGGTTTTAGGCTTACCTGGGTTTCTGGAAGCAGTGCGGCAGCAGTTCCCTTCTTCATTCGGAGCTCTTCAACCTACAACTTATTGGCCATTTGCTTAAGGAGGAGCCTCCAATTTATAGGCAAAGGCTAGGGTTAGGGTTTGCATGATGCTAGACACAAAATGATGTCTAGAGTCTATCAACCTAAACCCTAAGGCTATTTCTGAGATTTCCACTCCTTAAATGAAGGATATGATGGTAAAAAGTGAAAACTCTCGGAAAACCCTAATTTTGAGCAAAAGCCTTGTATCCGACAACTCAGATCGGATATAAGCAATTATTTTTGTATCCGACACATGTCGTCGGATACACTAATATCTGCTTGTATCCGACGACTTGTGTCGGATATAAAAGGATTTGCTTGTATCCGACCTGAGTTGTCGGATACAAGAAGAAATGCATAAATCTGAATTTTTGTGCTTGTTACAAAGGAAAGAATGATTTTTGCCAATTATCCATCATTTTTACTGTGCAATTTGGGGTGTCTACACTAACTAATCCACGAATTCTTCAAAATATAAAATCATCGTATACACATTTGTCACTAAGATAAATATAAGAAGTCTAGGCATCATATCTATTAAAATAAAATCGTTGAATTTATCTACTCGGTATAAGAGTTATGTCATCCCATAAATTTGTGAACATATTCAAATAATGTGACTACAAAATAACTTCAAAGTCTATAAATTAAGAAGATAAAAGGTAACAAATACATATCCAAAAACAAATATCACGAATTTCATGGACATAGTGACATGCTAAAAATATTGCATCCATATCCAACTCAACTTTATGAGAAATCTGAGAACACTCATTGCCGATATTGGAAAACAGGATATTGTCAATCAAATTAATCGACAAAGAAAAGGAAAAAAAAATGCACATTCATTAAAGTAACGAAACTAGCCAAGATATCTTTCAGTCTCTATCTAATCAGAGATGGGATAAGATCGTCTATTTCTAAGAGAGTCTGTTTGTCTATATCCAAATGAGAATCTTATCATTGACACTTTCAATTTTAGTAACAGGTAGTTGTATTCAAAAGGTGATAACGATTGGATGGAGACAACAGTTAAGTAAGCATTATGAAAGACCAGATGAACCACATAATTAGAGAAGGGTATTTTGGGAATGTAAAAATAGAGAAACAATAAGGGGCTTCGTACTTTTCATATTAGTAAAGAAAAACGGACGCTCGCCACCTCAACACAACAACAACATATAGTATCTCACTTTAGGGGTTGCACCCCTTTAGTGCTCACTATTCTTAATAAACACAAGGAAGTTTTGATAAACTTCCAATGTGGGACTATTGTTCCCACATAAGACAAACACAAGAAGACAAAATTTTGAGCCCTTTAAAACTACAAAACACAACAATTCCCCCCACAGGGCCCAAAATTTATGAGAATTGATATAGTGATTAAAATTCTAATGTGCATTAATGCCTGTGTCTTTTGGACTTGAACCGACACTTAGAACTTACAGAATAGACTTCACAAAGACTCGGTGGAATAAATTCTTAAACCTGATCTCTTTGGTGTGAACCAACTACATCTGCAATCCACACACTAGAATACCTACTTTTGGGTTCTAATCGGGTTGGCACCTATATGACCATGCACCTGTTGGTCTCTTGAGCACTCTAGAGAATTAGCCCAATTCTCAACAGAGGCGGCTCCACCTCTACACTCACATAGGTAATTTCCATCAAGTGTGTGAACTGCAATTAAAACACACTACCTATAAACGATATGGAAATTATTAAGAGTTTTATAACTCAACCCATATGTTGCAGTTTTGCACTACTCACATCATAGGGATAGGTTTCTCACAAAATAAATAACTTGTAGTGCTTTACAAACAACTCAGGTGACTTATTCTTCCCATTGAACCTACTTCCTAGGATCGCCATTCACGTAGGTTGGGTTTCTATCACAGGTTGTTCATTGCCATCGGCTTTAGACGCATCCCCCTCGATGTACTAATAACAAGATTCTTGCTCAGAGGCTTTGTCAGAGGATCTGCTAAATTTTCAACTGACCTCACATATGTCAATGCAATTACTCCATCACTGAGTAATTGTCTAATAATGTTATGCCTCAATCTAATATGTATAACACCCCGGATCCAAGTTACGTAGTGAAACCGTAACTCATCACCGAAGGTTAGTATATAACACATGATCACAATATCAGAGTCAAGGAAAAACATGAATAAATCAATAACTATATAATCAGAGTGCACTATAAACCCAAGCTCAAATATAAAATACCATAACCAAGTCTAACTAACATAAACTAAGCATATACCCGTTGGTGTCGTCCTTACCAGAATCTGAAAACAAAACAAAACAAAACAAAACGTAATGAGATGTGAATATCCTAGTAAGTAGCATTACTTATTCTGGTTTTAGAAGATTTAATGTGAAATTAGATTCAAACTTGAATTAGGAATTAGCCAAACCCTGTTTCTACCAATTTCAGGCGCCTAACCTTGAGTGGTTGTTAAAAGTGATTCAATTAAAATTCACCAATATGTTATTGTTTAAGTAAATAAGTTTTGAGTTTCTAAAGATGGTATAATGAAGAGAACCGAGGAGGTTTCATGCACAAGTATAATTATGATGGTTTGTTGAAATTGTGGTATGAAAAGGTGGTACAAGAAGCGGCTAATTTAGTGTTACCTATTTGGGTGATTCAATTAAATCCAAATAAGGCTAAATGTGTTGTTTGAAGGGTTAAGATTATCATGGAGTTGGTTTGAAATATAAATTTTAGGTCAGTCCTATACAAATTGGATCAATTGAATTGGAGGTTGTAAAATATGTGCTAGCGCCAAGTGTGCCTAACTGGCGCCAACCCTCCCAGGGGTTAGCGCCAGCTATGTATTTCATGACTAGTTTCGGCATGTTGTAGTAAAATCTGTATTTTCTATTCTTAAATCAAAATTGTTAGTTTAGATGATTAATTAATTGTTATTGATAAGTATAAGAAGGTTATTAGTTGTTTAATTACATAAATTAGTAGGAAGATGGTTTACGTAGGATCGCCATTCACGTAGGTTGGGTTTCCATCATGGGTTGTTCATTTCCATCGGCTTTAGACCCATCCCCCTCGATTTACTAATAACGAGATTCTTGCTCAGAGGCTTTGTCAAAGGATCTGCTAAATTTTCAACTAACCTCACATATGTCAATGCAATTGCTCCATCACTGAGTAATTGTCTAATAATGTTATGCCTCAATCTAATATGTCTCTTTTTACCATTGTAAATTTTATTCTGGGCCTTAGCTATTGCTGCCTAGGCTGGTATAGTCTATAAAGGGATGTCATGCAGAAGGTTTCTCAACCACTCTGCCTTTCCACCAGCTAGCTCTAAATGTAAGCACCTTATTTTTGCACCCTTGGAAGTGCTGAAAATAAAAACCCTGGCAGAAAGTCAAACCCCGAGGGGACAAGAAGTTGACTTTTTGATCAAGTGAAATCTGACTACCTTGCTCTATACCATCGGATAGAGAATCCCGACACGAGTCCAACGCAACTGAGTTTGCTGGAATCAGAGTCCGGATGAAGGTTCTGTGGGCGGTCAAACTTGAGGGAAGGCCAAAAGTTGACTTTTCCTCGAATCCCGTGCCAAGTGCTTAGCCCTATGTCATTAAATGGAGGGCTCCAATACGAGTTCAACGCAATTGAGTTTGCTCAAATCGGAGTCCAGATGAGTGAGATATGAGCTGTCAAGGTTTCCGAGCGGCAAAGCCGGAAGCTGCACACGTGGCGCAGGAACTGCCCATGTGGCAACAAACGCAGCAAAATATCTCAGGGACTAAACCTTAAATATCAAAAATTCGTACGGGCGATCCGTAGATATCCAAAAGCGTCAAATCGGTCAAATCGGTCGAATCGGTCAAGTCGAAGGGCAAATCCGTAATTTTTTGATTTGTATCCGGTCAAATATACCGGATACACTAGCTACCCTTCATGACCGGACTTGAAGGCCGGATACAAGAAGATTTTCGTGCGAGATCCGCACCGATCGCCCGACAAATTCGCGGCGACATTTAATTTTCAAATGATTATGTTTTGTATTCGGACTTTAAGTCCGGATATAAAGGAGCCTTAGTGTATCCGGACTTGAAGGCCGGATAAAGAGAGGCCTTAGTGTATCCGGCCTAAGTTGCCGGATACATTAAGTTTTCTATAAATAGTAAACCAGCAGCTCATTTCTGGGGTTGGCATTGTTTTTGCTGCTTCCACCTTTCTTCCCCCTCTGCGTCAACCCCGAAAACCCCTCACCTCACCACCCTTGGGCTCCCTAAGCCCACCAAGCCCCACCTAAAGGTCATCCTACCGCTCCCCACTCCTTTCCTCTACACTTGGAAAACTTGAAGGAGAAGAGGAAGCTGCTGCTGCGGTGGGAAGGTGCTACTCCAGCCTGTGTGCTTGCTTCAAGGAGAAGACTACACACTTCAAAGGGGTTTCAAAACCCCAAGGTATTGTTCCTTGACATATTTTTATTCAACATATATTAAAATGAGCATCTCTTGAGCATGATATAATATTTTTTTGTCTAAGTATGTTTCACATGGCTTATTTTGGTTATTTTGTTTGCATGGAGGAGCATGTTCCTCCATTTTGATCATCCACCTAATGTATCCCATATTTAAACCCCCCTTCTCATCCTTTCTTTGCTGTTTTGTGGTGATTGTTAGTAGGCTTACAATCTTGTTTACAGTCATGAAGCATGCTTAGGTAACATGATAGATTTTGGCATGTCTGAATGACTATGACCTCCTCTCCCTATTTAGTTTGCTGCCTTGGGGGTCTCACTTGCATGCTGGGTTCTTTGTCTGCTAGAAACATGTCTAGGCAGTTGTATATATCGTCATCCAACATGAATGTGCATGCCTAAAAATCAGATTTAAAGTGCTAGGTGCCCACCTTGTTCATGATAGCCCAACCTTAGATTAAAAGCTTGCTCGGGGCCTGTTATTGCCTCATGCATGTGAAGCTTTGTCCCCTTCAAGAATCGGATTAAAGTAGGGATACACGGATCCCTACTCATTCCTTGCTTCAGTTGGAAAGGGAAAGATACCCCCTTTGGTTCCCGTTGTCGGCTTAAACTTGGAAAACATCTTCAAGAGGGCCAAGTGGCTCTCACCTGAACCAAGGTGGGCTCACACAGGAGCCCACATAATCCCTGGAACATCCCCAGAAGCATAAAAACCCAACCCTACTGCCAAAAATCCGAAAACAGGCTTCTGTGCATTGATCCGGTAACTCAGGCCGGATCAACATAAGCCAGTGTGTAGTCGGCAATAGATGCCGGATACACAGAGACCTGTGTGTAACCGGCATCTCAGGCCGGCTACACTGCCAGAATGCTATTTTTGCCATTTTTGTGATTTTGTGCAATATTTTGGATTGTTTGATCAAATTCAGGCGAACCAGTAGGGTTTCCGGGTACAGTAGGGTTTCCGGGTCACCCGGAAACCCAAAATGTGCTCGGAAACCCAAAATGGGCCATGGACCGACCCGGTCTAAATTGATTCCCAGTGGGCCTTCCAACGGGGCCCACCAAGCCCGACCAATTTATTCATGCTTAACTAAGATAAATAAGAGATTTGAATGGGCCGGACCACTTGAGGCCCACCCAAGCCCTATTTGGGGCCATGCATGCTTAAAGTAGGATGTGGTTTGGCTGAGACCACGGGCAGGGCCTATCGGGCCCACTAAGCCCATGAACCCAACCAACTTAGGGTTTCAGAACCCTAACTCAGGAAGTCTTGGGCTTTCAAGCCCAAGCCCAGGTAAAGGGCCCCAAGCCCAATGCTTGGCCCATTTTGGCACAATTAACAAAGATAAATTAAACCACTTGGCAACCAATTATGTGGCCCACTCAAGGGCCCACAAAGCAATCCCGGCCCACTTTTGGCATGAAATCCATTTAAATAATCCAACTTAAACCCTAAAGTAAAATCAATTCATTTGAACCAAAGCCCAAAGGGCTTCTCAGGCTAAACCGAGGCCCACAAGGGACACGTGGGCTCAACCAAGCCCACTAAGGAATCCACGAGCCTTCCAACAGGGCCCGCCCAATCAGACCCACATCACTTTAATTAAGAAGATAAAATCAAGTAAGGGGACCCACACCACTTTGGCGGTCCCGCCAGACTTAATCAAATTACATGCCGGAATAGGAATCGGGTGAGTGAGAGATCAACTGAGTTGACTCAAAACTAGGGAAACCTATGGGACCCGTCACTTGACGGGGTGGACTGGGGTGTCTGCGGACTTCCCCAGACCGCAACTGAGAACCTACTTAGAATCTCAAGCCGCAGACCAAGCCTTAGTAGAAGAACTTAGGCATCCAGGTGTCTGCCTGCACCCCATCAGGCAGTGGCAACTCCAAACAAATCCCAAGGCACGCATAGTTTTGCGTGCGCCTCGTCGTGCGACCGAAATCGGGTGCGCACACTAAACACTACAAAAAAGTGGAGAATTAGCGACACTCTTTTAGCGACGGTAAGAAAATTCCGCCGCTAAAAGAATAATTACCGGTGGTAATTATGATTTCCACCCCTGAAAATTAATACCGGTGCGAGAACCATATGGCACGAATTTTTTGAGCTCGAATATCCTTTAGCGGCGGGAACTACTGCCGCTATATCAAGTTTTAGGGGCGGTAAAATAGCTACCGCCGGTAATAAGTTGGCGGGAACTCCCGCCAAAGGAAAACCCTTTTCCGGCGGTAATTGGCTGACGATAATTATACTTTTAACGGCGGTAATATTTTAGCGCCGCTAAAAGTCATTCGTGTAACTGACGGTAATTATACTTTTAGTGGCGGTAATACTTTACCGCCGCTAAAAGTCCATTTGAGTAAAATCCCTAATTTAGACTCTGTTTCTCTGTTTCATTCCTTCTTGCGCGAAAATTGGTTTTGCCGCGTTGTCGCTGTCGCATTCCCATTGCTCGTCCCCGTCATCGTCACTCATCGCCGTCACCGTCGCTCATCACCGTCGCCGTCACCCATTGCCGTCGCCGTCGCCACCATTGCTGTCGTTGCTCGTTGCCTCCTGCCGTCGCACGTTCCGTCACCGTCGCTCATCGCCATCGCCATCGCCGGAGCCCATTGCCGTCGCCGTCGCCACCGTTGCTATCGTTGCTTGTCGCCATCGCCATTGCTCGTTGCGTCCTGCCGTCGCACGTTCCGTCACCATCGCTCATCGCCATTGCCGTCGCCGAAGCCCATTGCTGTCGCCGTCGCCACCGTTGCTCTCGTCGCCATCGCCATTGCTCGTTGCCTCCGGCCAGTATCACTACCTTGCTCATCAGCGATTAAGGGTTTTGCCTTAACGTTCTTCATCAACTCAGGTAAGCCATGTCCTCGGTGATTCCTATTTTTTTTGTCGCAGTCCTGTCTTCTTATTGTGCTTTCGTTTCTACTCAATCTATAAGGGTTTTGCTGCGCCGTCGCACTTTCCGACGCCATCGTCGTTGCTCATCGATGTCGCAGTTTTTGACAACACCGTTGCTCGTCGCCATCGCCATTGCTCGTCGCCTCCGGTATCGCTGCCTTCTTCATCAACTCAGGTAAACCATGTCGTTGGTGATGTGCTCTATGTTCCTAATAACCTGATTTCCTAATAACCTGATTTCCATTGGCAATAACTTGTTTAGAGATGACATCTGATTTCCATTGGCAATAACCTGTTTTGATTCTCTATGACTGCCATGATTCTGAATATTGTCAATTTGTGATAACAAGAGGCTATGTTGGATTCCAGTATGTAGATAGGCTGCCCCCCTGCATTTTTAGTTTGTGGATGTTCGTTCTGGAGAAGTTAGAGGTCGAGTAGATGATGAATGTGAGGCTTTGTACAATTCTTTCTTCTTGGGCCTTGAGTTTGAGGGCTTAGCCCATTCTTATAAATACAAGCGTTATATAGCCATTTTTCCGAAAATTTAGGATTAGAATATAACTGTTTTGGTCTTTGTATATATGAAATTGGGTTTTCAGTTAAGGTAGTTGGTAAAAATTCCATTGATGTATGAAATTAGAAAAGAAAAAACTCTAGGTAATTTTGATTCTATTAATAGTATACTTTTGTGTTTTTAATTAATTGATTAAAAAGGTAGTCAATATTTTTGTTACCTAATTAAGATGCCAGTTAGGGCACGGCTCATTCCAATCATTTTGTCTAAAAATGCCAAGGCTGAAAATTTTCAACTGTATTACAGTTACAAAAAATTTTCCATTAATTACTAAGATGTAATTAAAGTAACAATTTTATTGTATGAAAATTTTATCCTTACTACCTAAAAATCCTATGTTCAATTATAATTTTGAAAAGTTTTCCGTTAATTACATGTATTTACATCCAAATCTAAATACTAAGATGCAATTAAAGTAATCATTTTATTTTATGAACTTTTTATCCTTACTACCTAACAGTCTTATGTTCAATTATAATTCCTCAACAAATTATGAACAATTTTTTTGTTACTTATTTTTAAATTATACTCCATATATTTCATTATTGTTGATGAGTACACTAATCCATCAAATGGTAGATCAAATTGATGTACATTTTTTATATGATTGCTTATTATGATTGATAACTTATGAAATTGATTTTCCTTTTTGTTTAAGTTTCCAACATCAACCACCCTGTAGATACCAAAGGAATATGCCATAGTACATCTGCCCCTAAATCATACACATGAAGTAGGGATCCCCAAATAAGCACACCAAATTGTGAGATATGTCTCTTCCGCATTAATAATTGTGAGCTACCATCCAATGGTCTCATTTAGGAGATAATTTTACCAGACATAATCAACTTAATTTAGCATTTTAATTTTATCATATTTTTTAGCATGATAACAATAAGACTTAACTGACAAATTGTGGACAAAGTTTTGAAGTTGAATATATATGCAAAGTTTGGTGTAAGGCTCGTACAATGGTTTGAAATTTTGCAGAAGGAAATTCAACATATTTCTACAAGTGTATGACAAATGAATAGAAGTTGGATTCAGCTGTCTAGGTATTCATTATGTTATTATTTAAAGGTTTTAAATTCAATCCCAAAGTGTCATATATAAATTAAATAAATAATGAAGTAATGTTGGTGAAATAGGATTAGTCAAGAATATCGAACTGGAGTTCGGGATTTCATCATGTTTGCTTATGATCGTAGAGCAACCATTAATGGGATGATCAAGTGTCCCTGTCCAAAATGCAATAATGTATTGCTTCAAAGTGAGGGGGTTGTATATGATCATCTGATATGCAACGGGTTTGATAAATATTACACAAACTGGTATCATCATGGAGAAGAATTCCATCTATCAAGTTCATCTCGGGATGATACTGGAGATGGTGGTCATGATGCACATTTTGAAGGTGGTGATGAAATGAAAACTATGTTAAAAGATATTCTTGGGGTCCACGGCGAAGGTGGTGAAAGAATGTCTGCAAGTTCACCGCAGTGTCCATCAACAGACACTGCAAACCAGGATTATAGTAAATATGAAAAACTTTTATTGGATGCTGATAAAGAGGTAATCCTTGGTTGTAAAAGACACACGAAATTGTCATTCGTCCTCAAAATTTATGAAATAAAGTGTCGAGGTGGGTGGAGCAATAATTCATTCAGTGAATTGCTTGATGCTTTGAAAGAGGTATTTCCTGAGGGGTCAACGTTGCCAGAGAATTTTTCTCAGACGAAGAAAATGATATCAGATTTAGGTTTAACTTACAACAAAATAGATGCATGCCCGAACGATTGTATGTTGTTTTGGAAAGATTCATCTGAGAAACAATCTTGTGATATCTGCAGTACATCTAGATGGAAATCCGAGGACGTGTGCTCGAATAAGAAGGGTAAGAAGAAGCCAGCGAAAATTCTCAAGCACTTTCCGTTAAAACCACGTCTCCAGAGGTTGTATATGTCGTCCAAAATTGCTAATGATATGATATGGCATGCAAAGGGCCGCACTGTCGATGGAATGATGAGGCATCCAGTAGATTCTTTTGCTTGGGAATCTCTTGATGTGATGAACCCTACGTTCAGTTCGGATCCTTGTAATATTTGGCTTGGTTTAGCAACTGAAGAGTGTCTGATATTTTGTTCTCGATACCTCTCAAATGTGGAATCTAAAACAAACCGACCAGTGAGAAATGTTGATGATAGTGCGATTGGCGGTGCCCAGTCCTTTAAACTATCAAATATTGAATGGGCACAAATAAATCGTTATGTGCTTTTCAATGATGACAGGGTTGCATCATATCAACAGTAAGATATTGATGCTTATGTCCTCCATTGCATAACCTAGTGCGATGCTTCGATTGGATGGATTGATTGTCTTATGTTTATTAACTTGCAGGACTCATCTTGCTCTTCTTAGGATGTCTAAGCCTAAAGCAAGTCTTCATGAACTACAAAAGAAGCAAAATGAAGAATTTCCACAGTGGTTTAGGGACCATGTGAGTGAAAATTTCCACGTCCGGTTGGTGTTTATATAGTTGTTATTATTAATTTTTTCCCTTCGAATGTTTTAACATCTTCAGTCCCTGTGAATAGGTTGCAACATTGAAAAATTCAAAAACTAGTGTACTCGAGGAAGTTGTGTTGCTCTCGCAGGGCCCATACTCTTATGCAAAAAGGCTTAAGGGTTATATAAGTAATGGATTTTGGTTTTGCACATATGAGAAAGATAGATCAGTAAAAAGTCAAAACAGTGGTGTTGTTGTGAACGCAAGCACTACTAGTTATGCAAGTGCTAAGGACAAACGGCCAATAACAAGCAACATCTCTTACTACGGACGTCTAACTGATATAATCGAGTTGGTGTATTCGGAGTGCCTCACATACATATTATTTAAGTGTGATTGGGTAGATGTTACGGCACAAGGAAGGGGAATTAAGACTGATGAGCTGGGGTTCACACTTGTGAATTTCAAGTGCTTATTGAATACGGGGCAGCAAGTGTCGGACGACCCATTCGTGTTTGCAACCCAAGCTGAGCAAGTTTTTTATGTACCTGATCCAGTCGATGAAGAATGGAACGTTGTTGTAAATACCAAGCTTAGGGACTTGTTTGATGTTAGAGAAGTCGTTAATGATCAATATATGGAATGTGAATCATACAGTCCACAAGATCTAGCAGGTCGTGGAGATGATTTAGATGTGTGAGCTGGGCGAGAGCAGATGTACCTGCAATAACAGTTGATGCTCCTCAAATGTTGGAGAAACAAATTCCTCCCACTCACGATGCTTCAAATGAAGACGATTCAGATAATGTTGAAGATGATTATTGATACATGGATTGTATAAAGGTCAACTAACAATGCTTTGTATAAGGATGGAAATTCCTTTTAGCTCCAGAATGTCATTCCCTTTGATTTTTTGCAACTTGCATTGTATTTATTATAAGGCTTGTGATTATACAGGTGTGATGGATGGATCGACCGATGCGGCTAAGGCCTCCTCATCTTCTACGAGGAGGACTAGAGGTCCCACGAGGTGTGTAGATGTACATCGTCTACCACCTGGTCAGAAATTCCATGTTGAGGTTGATGATATGGGACAGCCGGTTGGAGAGCATGTCTCCAAATTATCGAATTATTTGGGGATATTAGCCCGAGATGGTTCGTTAATACCATTGATCCACAAGACATGGAGAGAGGTATCTGATGATGCCAAAATGAGCGCATGGAATCTTGTACAGGTAAAGCATTCTCAACCTATTGTAAATGTGTTGAATTTGTTCGCTACTTGTTTCAACTGTTGTTTGTTGTTTATAATCGTTGTTATGTCATGCATTTTTATGCAGAGTAAATTTGACGTTGATGATAGCTTGAAGAACTTCGTTTTTCATTCTATAAATAAAAAATGGAAAGACCACAAATCAGAGTTGAAGCGGAAGTATTATGATCCGTATGCAACAAATGAGGAAAGATTTAGAAATAGTCCTCCATCGGTTGTTGAAGCACAATGGAGTGTACTTGTGTACCACTGGGGTGAACAAGAAGCTCAGGTAAATATTTTTCTTCTAAATGCTATTGTAGCTTTATACCAAAAAAAAATTTTTTTTTGCTATTGTAGGTTTTTAGCATATAGTAGATTTGTAAAGCCTTAATTAATTAATTTTTTTTATGTATCAGGACTTGTCAGATTGAAATCGTAACAATCGTGCTCAGCAGATGCTAGCACATACAGCTGGCACTCGAAGTTTTGCTCGAGTTCGAAAGGAGAAGGTATACACACTTGTTAAGGACTTCAAGCTAACTACGGATGACTTATACCTTTGCATCATTTTCATGCAGGAATTGTCGAGGCGAGCAGAGACCTTCATCCATACGCATCTACGGAAGGACGGTTCCCCGGTTAGCGAGGATGCTGGAAATAAGATAGTAAGTTGAATTAAAATTATCAGTTAATTAGATGCAATAATTTCATGAACAGCATATTTTTAAAGTTATTCACATATTTTTTGCAAGAGCAAATGAGAAATCTTATGGCTGCTGGCACACCAGATGGTACCTCTTGTGATGACATCTACACACAGGTCATGGGACCTGACGCCCATGGTCGGGTAAGATGTTGTGGGATGTGCGTTACTCCCACTAAAATGTGGGGCTCCTCCTCAAGCCGTCAAGGTGTTGATGTGCAAGAATTAAATAAACTGAAGGAACAATTGCAAGAGGAGAGGCGACTACGAGAGGAACAAGCTGAGCAATCTAACAGAGATATGGAGCGGGCTAATAGATAGATAGCAGAGCTTCAACGTTTATTTTATTCATTTACGGGACAGGTAGTATGCATACAATAATTAAAACAGTTTTCACTTTTTTACATTATCTTAATATGTACATTTAATGAAAAGTAATTACTTATATTATAGGCTGGACAATCATCAGGTGGGGATGATACTCCACACCAAATGCCAGACAGCCCTCCTGATCATTGCTAGAACATTTCCTAGAAAGTGAGTATTGTTTCAGTTTAGTTTATTCAATATAGTTTTTTATGAGTGCTTATATCTACATTTATGTGTGTGAGTGCATCTGTGTATTTAAGCTCATCATTTTGTTATGAAATGTTGAGGAGGTTTTACTTCAGACACCTGTTTTCTCGTTTGTGTATGTGGGTGCTTTTATTTCTAATTTCATTTTCATAAACCAAAATTGGATCCATTTCTTGAGGACTTTAATGATGGTTTGTTCATAAACCAACATGAATAGAGACCTAGGTTTCTGTGAGAGGATATATTTTAGACGAACTTTGAGAACGAGGGGAAGAACAATAGTGATCCATGCTGTGTTCAACATGCATGATCTATTCGGCTTTTGAAAGAAAAATTAGATAGCAGAAGTTGGATTTTAAGTAGTTGGACAGTGGCACTTTGTTGACGTTTGTTGATGTGGACATGACATGGCATTTAATAATGTAGTAGAAATAATTAGATTTCAAGTTTCTTGTCAAAATTCGACATGTTTCGAACGTGGGTATGGCATGTTTAGAATATATGCGCGCGCGTGGGAAACACGGCACGGGAAATTCGGAGTCGCCACCGCCTGATGGGGTGCAGGCGGACACCTGGGTGCCTAACCTTGTCTATTAGGGCTTTTGGTCTGCGGCTTTGAGATTCTAGGTAGGGTCTCGGTTGTGATCCGGGGAAGTCCGTAGACACCCCAGTCCACCCCGTCGGGTGACGGGTCCCTTAGGTTTATCCTGGTTTGAGTCAGCTCACTTTGGTCTCACCCGATTCCTAATCCGATATGCAGTTTGGTTAAGTCTGGTGGGACCACCTGAGTGGTGTGGGTCCCTTTAATTGCTTTTATCTTGATTAATTAAGTAATCTGAGTCTGGTTGGGTGGGCCCCGTTGGAAGACCCACGGTGTCTTTGGTGGGCTTAGGCAAGCCCATGTACCCTTGTGGGCCTCAGTCTAGCCTGAGAGGCCCTTTGGGCTTTGGTTAGTTCAATTGATTTTACTTTAGGTTCAGATTTGAAGTTTAAGTGTTTTCCATGCAAAGGTGGGCCGGATTGGTTTGTGGGCCCCTTAGGTGGGCCCACCTGGTGGCCGAGTAATTTTATTGGATTTATCTTTTTAATCTGCCAAAGTGAGTTGGACACTAGGCTTGGGGCCCGTAGTCCAAATCTGGGCTTGTAAGCCCAAGTTACCAAAAGTTAGGGTTTGCACCCTTCCTTGGTTCGGTTGGTGGGCTTTGGCGGGCCCGGTAGGCCCTTGCCCTTGGTCTCGGCCAAACCACGCATTTCATGCATCAATTCACTAATCTGGTTCGGGTGGACCGCCTTAGGTTTGGCCCGCCCGGTTTAATCAGTTAATTTTACTTATCTTGATTAAGTTACATGCATACCTTTCATTGTGTTTATTGGGCCGGGTGGGCCCCGTTGGAAGGCCCACTGGAAATCAAGTTGGACCGGGGGTCCAAGTCCCATATTGGGTTTCTGGGTGACCTGAAAACCCTTTTGGCTCATTTGGCTTGATTTAGGAATGCCACCCGTGTCTAGCAAAAGTTACAGAATATACATCACAGAAACAGATTAAAATTGATATTTATCAAGGAGAGACTGGCTCATTATACTGGGTCCAAGGGGAGGGATTTTTCGGGATTTTTTCAAGGTAAAGGGCATTTTCGGGATTTATCAAGGTAAAGGGCATTTTCGGGATTTTTCAAGGTAAAGGGCATTTTCGGGATTTTTTTAAGGTAAAGGGCATTTCCGGGATTTTTAAAGGTAAAGGGCATTTTCGGGATTTTTTTTTAAGGTAAAGGGCATTCTTGGGATTTTTCAAGGTAAAGGGCATTTTCGGGATTTTTCAAGGTAAAGGGCATTTTCGGGATTTTTTTAAGGTAAAGGGCATTTTCGGGATTTTTCAAGGTAAAGGGCATTTTCGGGATTTTTTTTAAGGTAAAGGGCATTTTCGGGATTTTTTTAAGGTAAAGATGAAGTGGGCGCACCCAAAAAGTGAAGTGGGCGTGAGCTGAGCGCATCCAAATTTAAGTGAGCGCGAGCTGAGCGCATCCAAATTTAAGTAAGCGCGAGCTGAGTGCATCCAAATTTAAGTGAGCGCGAGCTGAGCGCATCCAAAAATGAAGTGAGCGCATATACCCTGATTTTCTGTTTTTTTTTTTTGCCCGAACTCCATTTTTAATGGTTTTTAAGCTCTGTAAGCCCTCCCTGGGGATCCTTAGAACCCCAGAAGACCTCTAAACACCATTTGAAATTAATCTAACCTAAGTTGTGAGGATCAAATCTCTTTACAAACCTACAAATCCGAACACCAAACCCTACTAAACATGAATAAACTTCCGAAATCAAAACCCTAACTAACAGAACATGATTATGAAGAAGGGAACAGGGGGGTTTTATGGGGTTACAACAACAGAGATGGAGAAATCATGGGGAACATGCTCCCTTTTCGAATCAAACAAACAAGTAATAGCAGTGAATAACAAAAATGCTAGAAAACAAGATATCGCAATGAACTTATTTATTTTGGACAAGAGTTCGTCGGGAACATTACCTGGGTGTTTCAACACCTATCCGAAGTAGGTGGAGCCTCCTTGGAGCGTGCGAGCAGCCACCGGAGCAACACCTCTCCCCACCAACGGCACGATCTCGTCCGGGTTTGACAAGGAAGAAGAGGAAGAGAGGGAATGGGGTCGGAGGGGTTTCTGTTAGAGGCTTTGTTTCTGGAGGCCAGGAGAGGTAAGCCGAGAGGGTTTTGAGCAAGGGGGAATGGGGAAGAAGGCTCGAGCAAAGGGAGCCGACACCCAGAAATCCCAAACCCCAAAAATCCCCCCCCCCCCCCCCCCAACCTTCGAATGCCAAAGAACAGGCCAACCTTCAAATCACCAACCACAAAAAAAATGTCCAACCCCAAGAATCTCCAACCCCCGGCAATGAAACCTTGTGCGGCTTATATAGGCCAGAAAAAAGGGGTATGCGCTCACTTAAAAAGGGGATTCGCTCAGCTTGAGCTGAGCACATACCCGCTTGCCACATCCGCGCGAGCGACCAAATGATGACAAAATATTTAATGCGGCCGCTCGTTTGTCTAAAAAATCCGGAAATTAAGATATAGTCCCTGGGATATTTCGATTTAATATTATTTTCTTTAGATATTTTCAGATTGGTCCCTGGGATCTTTTGAATGTTTGGATATTCGCGGATTTGATCCCCGAGATATTTTCCTGCGCAACTCGCCACGTGTGCAGCTCTCTGCCACGTGCGCAGTTTGCCGGTTTTGCTGCTCGGGAATGTCATCAGCTCATATTTGCTTCATCCGGGCTCCGATCTGGGCAAACTCAGTTGCGTTAGAATTGTATCGGAGCCCTCCATCCCATGACCTAGGGGTAGGCCTCTGGATCGGATTTTAGCAGAAAGTCAACTTTTGGCTCTGCTTAAGTTTAACCGCTCGCAGAACCTTCATCCGGACCCCGATTCTTGCAAACTCAGTTGCGTTGGAACCGTGTCGAGGTTCTCTATCCAATGACCTAGGGGTAGGCCTCTGGATCGGATTTTAGCAGAAAGTCAACTTTTGGCTCTGCTCAAGTTTGACCGCCCGCAGAACCTTCATCCGGACCCCGATTCCTGCAAACTCAGTTGCATTGGAACCATGTCGAGATTCTCTATCCAATGACCTAGGGGTAGGCCTCTGGATCGGATTTTAGCAGAAAGTCAACTTTTGGCTCTGCTCAAGTTTGACCGCCCGCAAAACCTTTATCCGGACTCCGATTCCTGCAAACTCAGTTGCGTTGGAACCGTGTCGAGATTCTCTATCCAATGACATAAAGCGAGGCGGCTAATTTTCATTTGATCAAAAAGTCAACTTTTCACCCCTTAGTGTTTGACTTTCTATCTAGGGTTTGCATTTCTTTTTTTTCTTTTTTTTTTGGAGCGCAAAAATGAGGTGCTTACAATATCCATGCGACCAAATGTGAGATTACTACTTTTACATTTTTCTTATCCACATAGAGTCAATTTTTATGTTTTGATAGAACTGTAGAGTACTTCATTGAGCATTATCATTGTAGTTGATGGAATTCCATTTTCTCAACTTGAATCCTCTCCAGCTTAGCTTCTTTATGAAGAGATTAAATATTAAGTCATGTCGTATACCTAGCCTTTCAACTGCTCTTTGGGTTTAATTTAAGACTTAATGTAACGTTTCAAAATTTATGACCATCATTTTGACTAGTGCAAAATTTAGTTACTAAAGGAATTAGAATTTACCTGTTAGTATATTTGAAGGCCATTTTTTTTCATGTGACATCTCCTGTGTGGGGATTTGATTGTCAGATTAATTACAGTCCTTTCAATATTCTAGAACTGTCATTGGAATTTTGAAGTATATGCATGAGAAATTTATTAGAATACTCATATCTTATTATGTTCTGTATGATAAACTGTGTTTATTAGGTGATTATTTGTGATTGGGGGCTTAGCCCATTCTCGTATGTACAGGCGTTATATAGCCGTTTTTCTGAAAAATTTTAGGATGTTATTTTTGTGTCTAGTTAGTTCTTAAGTTAATTTTCACCACTTTGGGCCCTAAGCTAGCGCTCAGGAGCCAATATAAACCCGAAACTGGTGGATCTGATTCCAAAGTGCTACAGAAATGGTGATCACAAGCTTGGCCTCCACTTACTAGGTACTGGTAGATGGGTGAAATTCATTAACATTATCTATCAAGATTGCTTAATTTGGGTTGTGGCATGGTGTGGTGATGCCTTTTACTAAGCTTCGATTCTTGCCAAACGAGGACAACACCATAATACAACGTATTAATCTCTCCTTCTTTCCACAAAGTGAGCGATCTGCTTTACATGGTAGCAAGTAATTCTCATTTTATTGGTTATGCTTGTGCCCTATATCATCGTTGTTTTTATCATGCTAAAGTTGGGATTTGAATAAATTTGGTATTTTAAAATTGTTCATAGGTGTGTTACTGCTCATCATCTGTTTCTTTATCTGGTTTTGCAGCATAGTAGATATTTATATTTTCATTGGTTAACAATAGAACAAGAAAAAATTGCCTTATTGCAACTAATTGTGTCGGCAATAAGAATCCTGTATTTTCATCACAATTTGTTTGAAAACTTTATCTTCAGTCAAAATATTAGTATCCAAACTTTTCTGTCTAACTCCATTTATGGGTTCCTAATGGTAGATCTGAGTTCTTATTGATTTCTGCACGTGTTAGAGTTATTTTTGTTTTCTTTGGCTGAATTTGGTACTCGATCTTTTGTAGATTTATTGTTTAGGGAACTTATTGTATTATGGTCCTGGTTCTGTGCCCATTTAAATGCTTATTTAGGTTCCTAAACAATCCCTAAATTTTTAGTAGCTCACTAATAGTGTCCATTATAGGGGCATTTTATATTATATTTTCATTTTGATTCTTAGATTCAGTGTTTATTATGTGAATTGCTCCTTTCAGACATTTGAAATCGCCTGTCAAGGTATGTGATCTCGTGTGTGTATATCCTCAAATTTAATCTCATTTTTTCAGCTATTGGATGTAATTTTAGTTATTTTACCTATTGGTTTTTTTTCCGTACTTTTCTGAATTTGGTCTATTTTCAAGTTTTTCTCAATGTGACTTAAAATGGACCTTGTATACTAAGGTTTTTCATTTGCAGACAATTTTCTAGTTAGCTTAAATGGGATTGCATGCCATTATTGAGCTTTCCTTGGCCTTCTTGTATTACAGCTGATTTTTGTTTTATTTTTCAAGTTGAGCAACTCCTCAAGGACCAAATCATTATGGATGCATATGATCTATTGGAGTATTTTTTTTTTTGAATTCATCATAATCAACCTTCTCTACATCCTTAGAAACAAGTATAACTCTTCTATATAATTTCTTATTAATTCCAAAATGTTCTAATATGAATGAATAGTTAGTGGTGGAATGCTGTATATAGTTCGATTACTTTTCATTATTTAGTTTTTACCTTTTACAAATTTATTGTAGTGGGGAAGGTTTTTTTTTATTGCTAACAGGTTATATCAGGTGTATTTAGAATGAATGGAATAGACTAACTAACGACTGTTTTGCAAGTGCAGGTGTTACTTTTAGCGGCGGTAATCAGGTGTTACTTTTAGCGGCGGTAATGATTACCGCCGCTAAAAGATTTTAGCTGGCATGGACTTTTACCGGCAGTTCAATTTCGGACGCTAGTCTATATACCGGCGGTAAATATACCGCCGGTATTAGTTTGGAATATTTACCAGCGGTAATATTACCCGCCGGTAAAATTTAAGAGCAAAAGCGGCGGTGAAGATTCCCGCCGGAACATATAAGCAATAAGCGGCGGTAATATTTCATGCCGTAAATGGGGGCGAATCGGCGGCGGTAATTCTACCGCCGGTAAATAGTATAACCAGCGGAAATCTTAGGGCCGGTAAAGTCTCGACATTTTGCGGCGGAAAGTTGTTCCGGTCGTGGATTTGCACTCAATACCGGTGGGTATATATTGCCACTGCTATTTCCGCCGCTAATTCAATCACCGACGACATCGCCAGTGACGCTTTGTCTTCCAGCCGGTAATTCTTTTAGCGGCGGTAACCTTGATATTACCGGCGGTTCTCTACCGCCAGTAAAAGTTGTCTTTTTTGTAGTGAAAGCTACAAACTCAGATTCCATTGTGGATTTAGCATTACAAGACTATTTACATGATTTCCATGAAACAGCCCCACCTCCTAAGTTAAAAACATAGCCACTTGTTGAGTTAGACTCATCATACCCAGTTACCCAGTTGGCATCACAATAGCCCTCCAAAACTGTAGGGTATCCTGAGTAGTATAATCCATAATGAATTGTACCCTTTAGGTACCTCAATACCCTAACTAATGCACTCCAATGCTCATAGTTGGGACAATGTGTGTATCTACTCAGTCTACCTACAGCATATGTAATATCAGGTCTGGTGCAGTTCATCAAATACATTAAGGAACCAATCACTCTAGCATTCTCTATTTGTGAAACACTCTCACCAATGTGTTTCTTTAGATGTGTGCTAGCATCATAAGGTGAGGACAAAGGATCAGAATCAAAGTGTCCAAACTTCCTTAAGATTTTTTCTACATAGTGTGATTGGGTTAATGTAATACTGCGCGACTCCCTAATAATGTAACGTCCCGGATCCGTGTTATTCATTAAAAATATAACACGTCTCACAGAGTGTTATGTAGGGGCCCACATTTCATATTCCAATTCAATTAATAACATGGGTATATACATCAGAGTGCGGAAATTTAGAACTTCAATTAAGCATGGGAATTAATCAATCATGAAAGTAATCATCTCTAATCAATTCTGATACCAACAAATCCTAACCTAACCAATTACAAGTTTTAATAGTTCTAAATCCATCAATATAACCTACAAAGTCTATGGAAGGTAGTAATCCTCCTCCCTATACAAGTCTGCAAGCTGTACCCCGATAGTCGGATCCTCACCAAGAGTATCTAAAAAACAAAATAAAACAAAACGTAATGAAATACGAATATCCCAGCAAGTAGCACATGCATGCTAAAACAATTTATCACATTTCTAAAAATCATGCCACAATGAAGATATTCCATAATAAACCAATCTCAATACAAAATCATTTCATTAAACCAAGGTAATCACGTTAACACAGATAATCGATCAAAACCACAAGTATCAGAAGTCAAATAACATTATGGCCAATGTCATATAGTTCACTTTAATTGGGTAATCCGCATGCCGGAACGACATCCAAGGCACCATGTACACAATCCGTCCTACTCATGATTTCAGATTCTGAAATGATGGCCTACTCAGAGTTTCGTCATCCAATGTCGACCTACTCCGGGTTTCAGCATTGACAACTAAGCCTATACAAGGATACGGGCTGCTTTACACCAGTCGTGGCAACACTCATGGCCATGCAATTACATCAATAAAGCCAACACATTACATTACTAAGCTTAAGACATGGATCCAAGGCAAGCTAGACCAAGCAAGTAAAATCAAGCCATCAAGTAACCAACCCATAAACCATGGTGATCAAGTACATAACATGGATCACTCATGACCAACCCACTCCGCCATGGAGGTTCTCAATACACAATTTCAAAGCCAATTTCCAATAACAGAACAATATTCAAAACAACTCATTAGTGAAATAAACAATTTATTCAAATCTGTTCCAAAACATTAAGTTAAGAAAAATCTGGTCAAATCAAATAATATCTCAAATCTGCTAATTTAGATGTTAAACACGTTTACAAGGAAGCCAAACCAGTGTAGAAACTTTCGATTAAACATAAATCAGAAAACAGGACTCCTATATTACTAATTTCACCAACTAATATCCATTCCATAAACACTTAATTTCTGCAAATAATTTCATATATAATCTCCTATTGAAATTACTTCTAATAGCTCAAGATATTCCTTAATACTAGTTGAATTATTTTCCTGCAATTTCTAATAATATACGCAATTATTAATCATGTACTGATGTTGAGCAATCTCTAGAAAAATAACAACAAGGGTTGCCTAGGTGACTAACCTGGTCGCCTGGGCACCCCTTTAAAAATATTGCCCTGGTCGCCTGGGCAACTGACCTAGTCGCCTGGGCGACCATACAAATTTTACAAAGTCGCTTAGGCGACTTAGTGGGCGTTCTACGGTGTTCATTGTTCGACAAAAGCTGCGTTCTCTGTAATACTTAAATGAAATCTTCTGACCTAAATTTAATCGCTCACAACACTCAAATCTTCTACCATTTAAAAACATGATCAAACACCTTTGGATTTAATTAAAATGCAATTGCGACAGAATTCACGTAAATTCTCAAATATACATACGGCCATTGGTTTTCTCTTCAAAATCAGAATATGCAGTGTTCAAATCAAAATTCATTCGCAAATCTATGATCGGAAAGGTGCTACTTACTTGTTCAACCTCAATTCCAATGCCTACAGTAACCAGGCCTTAGATATGAAATTCTACAGACAATTCTTCCTTCAAATCCCCTGAAATTCATGTGAATGATCTTTAAACTACAGATCTGAACTACTGTATTCATCTCCATTGATTCCTTACTGAATTTGAAACTCAATTCATGAATCAAATGCATCTTACCTGATCTACAACTGATACGGACGAACTTCTCAAAACTGCAGAGTCGTTCACCTTCCAAATGAATTCCAGATTTCTCCAATTAGATTTTCTCTCAATCTGAACGAATTGGTGACTTTTCTCCTCAAAACCCTAGCTCCTCTCTTTCCTTCAGGTGATCTAGGTTCAAGCCACGGCTCCTCTGGAGTTCTCTGAATTCATTTGACCAAACACACACAACTCAAACAACGACCTATTTATAGTTGGCCGTTGCCGCCAACATTACTTAAACCCTTCATGATACGCTATGTGCTCGTCCACCAAAATTCCTATATAATCATTTGAAACTAGATTAGCATGATCACACACATCACCAACCCACCTAAATCCTATAAACTTAGCCAATACAAATTAAATACTTAACTTACCTTCTCAAAACCGATCTTCTCACTTAGCTCATGAAATTTTGTTTTAAATTACTCCTTTCTCCCTTTTCCTGAAATTTTTCCACCAATAATAATTAATAAAATTAAAACAATTCCAGATTTTCTTAATCAAAATTTGGGGTTTTTCAAATAATCTTGATGCCTAAAATGACATCAGCTTCTCCTAAATCTTTCATATCAAATTTAGAAGAAAGAAATTTCTTAGTATGGATTACTATTTCTAAATTAGTGCCCATAATAAGCATATCATCTACATATAAACATATAACCACACCAATATTATTATTAAATTTGGAATACACACATCTATCAGAATCATTTATATGAAATCCATTCTCAACAATCACGTTATCAAATTTCTCATGCCACTGCTTAGGTGCTTGTTTTAAACCATATAAGGATTTAACTAACCTATACACTTTATTTTCTTTACCTGAGGCTATAAATCCTTCTAGTTGTTTCATATAAATTTCTTCTTCTAATTCACCATTTAAAAATACAGATTTTACATCCATTTGGTGAATTATTAAATTATTAATTGAAGCTAATGCTATTAAAATTCTGATAGTTGTAATTCTAGCTACCGGAGCATATGTATCAAAATAGTCAATTTCTTTTTGTTGACTAAATCCTTTAGCCACCAATCTAGCTTTATATTTATCTATTGAACCATCAGTTTTAAGTTTCTTTTTAAAAATTCATTTGCAACCTATGGGTTTATTTCTAGGTGGCAAATCAACCAGTTCCCAAGTATGATTAGCCATAATGGAATCCAACTCACTATTAATAGCTTCTCTCCAGAATACTGCATCTGGAGAAGACATAGCCTCATCATAGGTTACAGGGTCACCATCTACCAAAAAGGCGTAAAAGTCATCACCTAGGTTAGTTGCTTTTCTAGGTCTTTTACTTCTTCTTGGTTCAATTTCTTGTTGAGGAATAGGTTCAAGAATTTCCTCTCTAGGTTGGCTTGAAGAAGCCACATCTAAACCTCTCACAGACTTTGGCCTAAGTGGGAAATTAGACTCAAAAAAGTCTGCATCTCTAGACTCTATTATAGTATTAGCCAATACTATATTATCATCCATAGTTCTTAAAACAAGAAATCTGTAGGCATCACTGTGTTCAGCATAACCTATAAATGCACAGTTTATAGTCTTAGGACCTATCCTCTTCCTTTTAATTTCTGGAAGACCTACCTTAGCCAAGCAACCCCCTACCTTAACATAACTAAGGTTGAGAATGTGCCCTTTCCAAAATTCATAAGGGGTTCTTCCAGTTTTCTTGTGGGGTATTCTATTTGTGATAAAGCATGCAGATAAAATTGCCTCCCCCCACAAGTTTGAAGGTGAACCAAAACCAATCGGCATGGAGTCTATCATCTCTTTAAGGGTTCTGTTTTTCCTCTCAACCACTCCTTTAGACTCTGGGGAGTATGGAGCAGTAACCTCATGGATTATGCCATTTTCTTCACAAAATTTCTGAAAGGAGTTTGAGTCATAATCTCCACTCCTATCAGTTTTAAGTCTTTTAATTTTCTTTTCAAGTTGATTTTCAATTTCATTTTTATATTTTATAAATGCTTGTTCAGCTTCATCTTTACTCTTTTGTAGATATATCTTACTATACCTACTAAAATTATCTATGAAAATAATAAAATATTTATTACCTCCTCTAGACATAGTATTTTTCATATCACCTAAATCACTGTGAATTAGACTCGGAAGTTTTGTTTCTTTAGTTACTGATTTATGAGATTTATTAGTAAATTTTGCTTCAAAACAGCGTTCACATTTTTCAAAATTATTATTTGATATATTTTTAATTAAACATACACTGTGCATTCTTTTAACATAAGATATATTTGCATGTCCTAGTCTAGCATGCCATAAAGTAAGATAATCAATATAAGCAGAACTAGAAACTTCATTTATTTCATCAGAAATGTTCAATACAAATAACCCATGGTTACAATATCCTTTTCCCAAGAAAACCCCATTCCTAGTCAGAATTAATTTATCCCCTTCAAAGACTAATTTAATTCCAGCTTTGTTCAACAAGTAGCCAGACACTAAATTTTTCCTAATGCCTGGAACATGCAGCACATCAGTCAAAGCCAACTGCTTCCCAGAAGTGAGCTACATCTGCACATTTCCCTTTCCAAGCAACTAGAGAAGTGCAAGAATTAGCCAGGTACGCCTGCTCGCCCTCTCCCACCGGCTGGTAGGACGTGAACAAAGCACAATCTAGCTCCACAAATATGCTTGGTGGCAACCACCCACTCCTTAGGTTTGCTAATCAGATTAACCTCTGAAATTACAGCCACAATCACATCAGACTCAGTAAGATTAACATGGGGTTTGTCTTTGCCCTTCTTATGTTTGCACTAAGCAGCATGATGGCCTGGCTTTCCACAGACAAAGAAGTTCCCTTTCTTCCTTGAGTCTTTCTTAAATTTTGGTTTCTAGGTTTCTGAGAATCCCACCTTCTCTAGAACCATCCTCAATCATGTTGGCTTTGCTAACTGGAATTAAGGAATTGGGTTTTTGGGTCTTCTCTCTAATCTGGGCTTGTTCTTCTATCCTGATGTGAACAATCAGCTCTTCCAAGGACATTTCCTTTCTCTTGTGTTTCAGGTTGGTCTTGTAGACCTTCCAAGAGGGAGGCAGTTTCTCAATAAGAGCTCTTGCCACAAAAGATTCAGGTAAAATAATTCCCTCACTGTTAAGGTCTCTAACAATCTTCTGGAAGTCATTAATTTGATTAAGAATAGACTTCCCATCAACCATGACAAACTCCAAGAATTTCCCTATTGCAAACTTCTTCACCCCGGCATCCTTGGTTACATACTTCTTATGCAAAGCATCCCACACATCCTTAGCAGACTCATAACCACAGTACATGTCAAATATGTCATTGGATAGTGCATTCAGCAGGTAATGTTTGCACATCCGGTTTGCTTTTAGCCCAGAACAGAGAGCTGTGGAATCAGACCCATCAGATGGGGCGTCGAGTTTAGGGGTTGTGAGTACAAAAAATATTTCTAAGGTTTCAAACAGATAAGTAATTTTTTGCTTCCATCTCTTGAAGTATTCCCCAATTAATGGTTCAACCTTCGTGAGATCTACAAAAGGGGGAACAGAAGGGTTGACTCATTTGGTGAAGTCCATAACAAACAGACTAAATAGAAATTAAGATGCTGATAGGGCAGGCACGATAAACACAAAACAGATCAAGGAAGCAAACTTAATTTAACGGAGCACACAGACAGAACAGTAGGAACTTAAGGCTTTAAGATTGTTGTTCAATGGTGATTTTCTGATAGGAATGTGACTAACTCTCGGTAGCAAAATATGTATAAATGGGAAAAACTAATTAATAATAACAAACAAGAAGGGAACAGTATTCAGAAATATGAAGATAAGCAAAATGAAAACAAAGCAGGCACAATTGCACAAACCGAACACAGGAAGAATGCAACAGGTTTAAACAAATGACAACCCAGAAGAAATGTAATAAAATAAAAATAGGACTTATCGGATGTAAGGTCAAGGTGAGACTAAAAAATCTTTGTACTTAAAGCCGTAAGCGTCCCCTTTCAGATTGTATCTTTAGTGCGATGGGTTGCTTTGAAGCCTTGGCTTCCAGCAGTCAACGACCTACGACCTATGGCCTCACCATTAGTTTTATCACACACCTCGCCTCGCCTCGCCACGCCCGACCAAACGGATGGCGGCAGCGTGCACGCGTGATTTAAAGACACCCTGACACAACAACATATAGTATCTCACAAGGAAGTTTTGATAAACTTCCAATGTGGGACCATTGTTCCCACATAAGACAAACACAAGAAGACAAAATTTTGAGCCCTTTAAAACTACAAAACACAACAAGATCCGTATGATAAGAACATAAGAATTAAAGAATAACAATGATAGTCACATGCTCCATATGACAAAATCTCACAACGTACCATAGTAGAAAATGATGTAGTAAAGCATTATAGAAGATTTCGATTCCCAAAAAAAATGAACATATAGGACATGGGTTTTACGAATCCAAATGGTAGAACTGAAGAAAAATCATGATCGAAAAACTCCGGCAACCAATTACGACTATAAGTCCATGGAAGACCAAGACTAGCCAAAGAATGGATCCCACTATTATATCTTTCAATTTGAATGATTTTCAAACATATAACTCTTTATCTTATTTGAGAACTTTCTACTATCCTTTCATTATAAAATGATCCTAAAAAAATCAATGAGCTTAGCTTAATCTAATAAGGTGATATTTTGATAAGCCGGATATATTCTATTCAAAATCTTTGGTAAGGATCACGTGTAACGAAGCCAAGGCTCTAAAGATTTTTGCCAACAAGGAAAAAAACAAGCTGCTATTAAGGATCACGTACCTTATGTCCTTTCGTAATATATGAACATTACATCAGCTTGTAAGACTAATTAACCTTTTCCTTTTGAGTGCTATTAAGATCCAAACTGGGGCATTTGTCCTACATGGACCAACTCAACCCAACTTGCGTCACACTGTGGAAAAACACAGGGATCAACCGTTGACTACTCGGTGTATGACTTCCTATTGTAACGACCACAATCATCATTATTCACTATTACCATACTGACTACATACATAAGTCATGGTAAGTCATCTTCTTTGTTTCCATTAATTTACCATCTGCCAAGATGTTTTCTCCTTTCTACAAAATATTCTTATCCATCTCTATGTATAATCTGTGGATCTGTGGTGGCCGTGGTGGTGGTGGTACTAATCTGTCCATTTCCAGCCACAGCCATTTCGCTCTCCGAAGCCTTCACTTCCTCTCTGAACTTCTTATAAATATCACTCCTGTAAAACCTTCTTGTTCGGAAGACCAATACTAATGACACCAGCGTTCCAAACAGCGTTACAGCTGTAATTATAAGGAAAGAGAGTCTAAAACACTTGGCTCCACTGCATTTCAGATCTTCACCCGATTTCCTTGTGAGACCCAGTGCTGCCATTTGCTTCTCCGCCTCTCTGTCATAAAGATGACCGGCCACCCTCACGTTGAGTAAATAAGACCCAACAGGGCTTGCCACAGCCCCGAAATTGTATAATGTGGAGTAGTATTTTAGTCCAAATATTTCAGATATGATGGCAAAGAGTAGCGGCCATTGAGCTCCGAAGCAGAAGCCGATGATCACCGAGGCGACGTAGAGTGAGTTGGGAACTGCAAAGGCAATGAGAAGGTGGCCGGCGCAGGAGAGGAGGAGGGTGATTGTTAGCATCAGGGGTCGAGGGAATTTGTATTTTGCCAAAAAGATTTCGGAGGCGAAACCCGAAACGACACGTCCGAGATAGTTCCATATGCTTACCAGCGACACAAAGGTGCTGATACTTCGAGAAGGGTAGCCCAGCGATGTGCCTATCTGGCCCAGGTTGTCGATTGCAGTTAAGGTTCCGCCGACACCGCAGATTGTCGCCAAGAACAGGATCAACATGTCTATGCTTACCAGTGCTTGCAATATGGTGTAGTCCTCGCCTCTGTCTGGGGGATTGAACATGTTCGAAAGACAAGAAATTGGCTTTTGTGTCCGGGGTAATTCAGCGGATGAACTTGTTTCTGGGGCCGCCGCCGGTGGACGTGGTGGTGGTGGTGGGGGAGGCAACACTTCTGCTTGAGGTTGTGGTTCAATCACAGCTGGATTTTCAGTCACCACTTTCGGATGGGGAGGCTCTTCGAGTGCTTGTTTCTTGCTCTTCCGCAGATCAATTTCTTCCTTTATAACGACCCCTAGTGGTAGAAAGAGTAAGATGAGAACGACTGCAGCACTAAAACCAAATTCAATCTGGGAGAAGGTGTACTTCTTCTCCACGATGATTATAACCATGAGAAACCCCGCAAGAGCAAGTGAGATGTAGAGGAATTTATAGAACACTTTGAGCTCATTCTCCTGACGAACAACCTTCATGATCCTAATGGTTCGGAGAAACACGAAAGATACCGCCGCCGGGAGCCAGCCTATGAGTAGTATAAGAGACTTAGTATCGTCCCCATAGAAAGCATGGTACAGCTGAGTGATAATCGCTCCACTGAGGCCAACAAATCCCTTCAAGAGACCCAGAACGATGCCTCGGCTTTCAGGGAAGTTCTTAACACAGGTGACAAGTGCTCCGGTGTTGGCGAAGGACTGTGAATTAGCGCCGATACATATGTACAGACACATCTGCCACACCGGCGGCCCGGATATTCGACGGCTAACCGCAAGCCAGATCATGAAATAGCCGAAGAAGTTCATGACGGCGCCCATGGAAAGCACCACCCATGGTGGTGTGACCTCGTTGATGAGGCCTGATAGAACTCCCACGTTTGTTCCCAAGTCCTTGAAGAAGCTCAACAAATTAAGCGTGGTCTGGTCGTAGCCCAACGAGCTCTTAATCTGGGTTGAGTAGAGACCGAACATGTAAGTAGTACCGGCGGCGGACATAATCAGGAAAGATGCAAACACCATGAACCATCGACCGGTGATTACCTGCACGCCGAGGCTCTTCATCTCCCTCCAACCACCAGCGCCACCACCCATATTCTCACCAACCACCATCTCTCTCTCTCTCTCTCTCTCTCTCTCTCTCTAAGTATCACTCACTTGGGCACACAAAAATGATACACAACTATTGATTAGAATGGATTTAATTTGCTGCACATGCAAAGACTTGGGAGTTGACCTGATATGATTCTAGAAGGGAAAGTGAAATGAGGGAGTGCGGGTTCATCATTTTAATGGATTTCTGATTAGTGGGAAATCATAGATTAGGTTTATCCAAGACCACGCCATCAATCCCCCTTCTTCGTGTCGTGTGTATGTGTCTTAACGGGTTTAGGGCGCCTTTGAAGAATATACTACACATCGACCTCCAATGATTCCCCTAAGGGGATCTCAATCTCATGGGTGATAAATTTCAACAACTTGTGATTTTGTTCAGTGGTAGGGTCCTTTCGAATCTTGAACTTTCAACTTTTGACTTCCAATATGCTAAGTACCCAGCTGTAGATATATAAGTAGATATTGAACCTATCTTTATTTTATTGTAAGCCAAAAGATCCCTTTAAACTGCACGTGTACTAGACTACTAGTTGGCTCTTGAATCAAATTAATTATTGACAAACAGTTTTTTTGAAGTTTCGCAAATGCAATCTCTATTAAGTGATAAAATAAAGTACTAACCAAGCTTAAATCATAAGCAGTTTACAGAGTACAGAGCATTTCCCTCTCACAAAAGAACCAGGTACGTATAAGCCAAACAAGATGAGACAAATGGACATCAAGTGGCCATCACATCGGATTCAGTTTCTATTAACTTGCAAACGCTTACGCCCATACCAGTCCTGTAACGTCTTCCTCACTCTCAATTAGAGGCAATTGACCCTACTTCACAAAAATCCTCAATGATAATATCTAGTGCACTTGTTGTAACTTTTTTTTCTCTCCTCACAAACGATCACGCTTCTGTCACACATATGCATGTATGTGTGTAGAATAGAATAGAATAAGAATGGAATCATTCAACCAAGAAGGTTCAGCATGATCAAAGATTTGCTGCCTTAAGAAACTATTAACAAATGGAATACGTTACATACAATAATTTTATTCCACAAGACTTGGAGCTTTTATTTATTAAGGTTGAGACAACTTGATTCTATGATTTTTAAATAAGTTAAAAAGTAGACCTTGACTCGTTTCCACCCTCATCCTCAGGACCTCATCCGTTCATTGTATAGAATCTATGGATTATGAGCCGCCTGCATCTCCTATTCTTGTTTTTTTTTTTTTTTTTTTTTTTGCCCTTATTTTGATAGATTTTTCGCTGGAATTTGCAATCTCCTTTTCACTTAAATGTATCAGCCATGTCATTATCTTCGTCTTGGACCTCCCTTCAGAGAAAGAAAAAACAAAGAAACAAACAAAAAATTTCATGCTGGATATGTGCTTTTGAAATGTAATTGATAGGGAAAAAGTTTGCGTCTAGATTTGAATGTAATGATGGAAACAGTCAAACAGTTCATTGAACTATGTATTCCTACATGCATGGATTGTATAAAAATTAGAATCTAATGTCAGGCATGGATTGGTATTTCGACTGTTACATCAGACCTAAAGATATATGAAATTAAATAGCGACGAACAGATCTTTGAACAAGGGGATTCCGTCCTTGAAAATGGATTGTTTACAAATACGCATGGATTGTATACAAATTAGAATCTTATACTCAACACTTGAAAAGTTATTATTATGATATTCTATGCATGGACATATTTCTAGCTTGTTCTTAATTAGGCTTGTAGAATGTAAATATGGAAATGGTCTTTCAGGATTTTATTGAATTTACTGGTGATTAAAATACTACCCCAATGCCCAACTCATCCTTTTTCCCCCTCACTTCCTTTTTCCTACGGAGTTGGTGAAATTAACTAAAATACTAGAGATTATGAGTTTATTTTACTCACAAACTGCACCTGCTAACGACCCAAGAACACTGAAAGTTGAATTTTCCGTTCTTCCAAACAGTCCCTATTCTACCTCTACAGCTATAACATTTAAAAAAGTTGCTCTCAGTTCCTACTGATCCATCTTTCTAACTTCCAAGTGGTTCCCTTTACACACATGGATCAAAGTTAGAAGGGAAACACTGGCATGGACTTGCTGTGACATCATCCTTGTGGCATTCTTACATAGGTACAAGGTGAAAAAAAATCTATAACAAAATAGAGAAGGAAAGAAATGATGAGATGCAAAAAAAAACAAAAGAATGGGAGGGAATTTTTTTTTTTTTTTGGGTTTATTAAACATGGATTGAAAGATAAAAATGCAAATTTGAACGCTGTGAGAGACATCTAGGTTTTAAGAATACAGATATTACTTTTGAAAATCTACAATGAATGATGTTCAAACATGTGACTAGATTAATTACCATAATTATTTGAGAACTTTCTACGAAGTTTTCAGTACATAAGGATATTAATTAAAATAATCAATTAGGTTAAGTTCATTTGATAAGGTTATAGTTGACAAGCATGATATATTTAATGGGATCCAAAAGTGGGCTACCGCCTATGAGAGATATCCAGCACTAGATTGATCTTGTTCTAGGGTCTAGTTTGCCTAATCAACCAGCATACCACCTTAGTCCCAAGGAGGCTGAAGAGTTGCAGCGACAGGTGGTGGAGTTATTGGAGAGGGGTTATATTTGTGAGAGTATGAGCCCATGTGCAGTCCCTGCCCTACTCGTACCAAACAAGGATGGTTCTTGGCGTATGTGTGTTAACAGCCGAGCAATCAACAGAATTACTGTGAAGTACAGGTTTCCAATTCCCCGCCTGGATGATATGTTGGATCAGCTGTCCGGTTCTAAGGTTCTCTCAAAAATTGACCTTAAAAGCGGATACCACCAAATCAGAATAAGGCCTGGAGATGAGTGGAAGACAACATTTAAGACGCAACATGGGTTGTATGAGTGGATGGTCATGCCTTTTGGGCTATCCAATGCACCCAGTACATTCATGAGATTTATGCATAAGATTTTAAAGCCTTTTATGGGGAAATTCGTTGTGGTTTATTTCGATGATATTCTCATTTATAGTCCGACGTGGGTTTCACACTTTGATCACCTCCGTGCTGTTTTTGATATGCTAAAGACAGAGTGCCTATTTGTCAATCAAAAGAAGTGTTCTTTTTTCACTACTTCTGTAACTTTTCTTGGCTTTGTTATGTCTACTGATAATGTTCATGCAGATTAGTCAAAAATAGGCGCAGTCTTGGAGTGGCCCAAACCAAAGACCTTGCATGATGTCAGAAGTTTCCATGGATTGGCATCCTTCTACCAACGATTCATAAAAAATTTTAGCACTGTGATTGCTCCTATCACAGGTGCCTCAAGGGACGAGATTTCAAGTTGTCTGAGGAGGCCGAGCCCAATTTTCAACTGGTCAAGCAGAAGATGACCGAAGCACCAGTTTTGGCACTCCCTGATTTTGACCTTAAAGGAAAAGTAGACTCAAAAAAGTCTGCATCCCTATATTCTATTATAATGTTAGCTGACACCATATTATCATCTACAAATTTCAAAGTAAGAAATCTATAGGCAGCGCTGTGCTCAGCATAACCTATAAAAACACAATCAATAGTCTTAGGTCCTATTCTTTTCCTCTTAATAATTGGTAGACCCACTTTAGCTAGACAACCCCACACCTTAATGTAATTTAAGTTAGGAGTATGTCCCTTCCAAAGTTCAAAGGGAGTCTTACAGGTTTTCTTATGGGGAATCCTGTTTGTTATAAAACAAGCAGAAAGGATAGCTTCCCCCCACAAATTTGAGGGTGAACCAGAACTAACAATCATGGAGTTCATCATTTCTTTGAGAGTTCTATTCTTCCTCTCAGCTACTCCATTAGACTCAGGAGAGTAGGGAGCAGTGACTTCATGAATAATCCCACTCTCTTCACAATATTTGCGAAATGGGTTTGAGCCATACTCACCTCCTCTATCTGTTCTAAGTCTTTTAATCTTCTTATTTAATTGATTTTCTATTTCAGTTTTATACTTGATAAAAGTCTCTTCTGCTTCATCCTTACTTCTTAAAAGATAAACTTTAGTAAATCTACTAAAGTCATCTATAAAGGTAATAAAATAATTTTTACCTCCTCTAGACATAGTGTGCTTCATATCAGCTATATCACTATGAATTAGATTAAGAAGTTCGATTTCTCTTTTTACAGATTTATGGGGTTTATTTGTGAATTTTGCTTTAGAGCATGATTCACATTTATCAAAGTTATTGTTTGTTGTATTCTTGATTAATCCTAGACTTTGCATTCTTTTAAAGTATGAAATATTAGTGTGGCCTAATCTTGCATGCCATAAAGAAATTGAGTCAATCAAGTAAGCTGAACCGGTTATTTCATTAATTTCATCGGAAACATTCAGTACAAACAATCCATTATTACAATATCCCTTGCCCAAGAATATCCCATTCCTAGAGAGTACTACCTTATTTGATATGCAATAACAGTAACTTATTTTGAGAAAAAGAACACGAGCACAAAGGACTAAACAAGTTCTGTTTCCAATATTTTCAACAGTCAGATTTAAAGCGATGAAGGATTAGATGCACGAATAGATAAATCAGCAGTTCGAATAACAGAGATATGAAGAAGAACAGATACATGGATAGATAAATCAGCAATGTGAAATCTGCAGTTCTGAAACACTGATACACGAATAGATAAATACTCAAAATATGAAGAAGAACAGAATCACGAAAATAACAAATAGTAATAAGAAAGTTGTTGAAATAACAGGAAGACTTATAGAATGGAAGACCGAGGTGAGGCTAGGAAACCCCTGTGCTTAAAGCCTTTCAGCACCCCCTTTTGGAACGATTCCTCAGTGCGTGGGTGTAGGTGCTATAGCTTCCAGCATTCAATGGTGGAGAAGACTAGTAAATCGCACAATAATACCAACAACAACACGAACTCTTGAGTGTCACTCAGATTCAACAAAAGAAGATAAACCTAGACACCAGATCTTCTGTTCTCTATGAAATCAAAATTCTGATATCTCCCAACAGCACCAAAACGTAGACACCAGATTTCAGCAAAACCAAAATACTCAAAGCAAAGGTTGAAACCGTAGAGAAAAATAGAAAATGAGAAGATGTCGGCAGCAATAGAAATGAGCACAAGGGTTTTCTTTTCCCTTCGTTCTCAGATTTTTCTCATCTTTTCGAAGAGGGCAAAAGCCTTTTCTTAAGAAGATCGACAAACCCAAAAAAACTGAATCCAGTTTATCCGGTTCAGTTACAACAAAAGGAATAACGTTAATTAACGTTATATATGGTTAACGCTACACAACGTTATAAAAATAAAATATTTAAAAACAAGTCTCTATTTTGAGACTTATAAAAAATACAACACAATAGACCAAACCAGTTTATATCATTAGATAAGAATAACGGCTCCCTGATTAGGCAAGAAAGAATATTAGCTGGGAGAAGAAGTTGAAGTCACAAAACATCCCATTCACCAAGGCTTTTAACGATTTGATTTACTTTCAAGTCATGATGTGCTTCGTCCGGTGGTTGCCATTCAGACATGACACCCAATGAGCTCCATTTTAGATGCCAAAATGAGATGTTACATTCACCAATTATCCAATGGAAATGCTTCCTAATGTCTGGATAAATCACAGCTAAGCTCTTCCAACTAGCTGTTCCATTGGGCCTGCATAAGCTCACCTCCCCTGGTTTGATCTGGTATTTGTGAGTCACAAATTCTGCCCACAAGGAGTGATCCTGAAACAAACACCATATTCTTTTTGCTCTCAAACTCTGCATGTAGTGGTTAGATGACCGAATGCCCAAACCACCTTCAAGCATAGGACGGCAAACTTTATTCCAACTAATCCAATGATGTTTCGAATGGCCATCATTCTCCCCCCAGAAAGATTTAGCCAACATACTCTCCATTCTCTTCAAAACTGTTTTCGGGATCGGCAAAACACTCATCATGTGAATCAGAATCGATGACAAAACATTCGTTATTAAGCAGAGCTTACCCCCGAAAGTAAGACATTTGCTTCGCCAGGTGTTGATCCTTCTTCTAATGTTCTGTATGAGTTAGATAGCCTTTGCAATGTTCTTTATGAGTTAGATATCCTTCTTCTAATGTCATAAGGTTGATAACAACTTGGCTCTCAGTTAAATATCCTTTGCAATTTTTCTTACATTTATATTTATAGGTGCCGCCATGTGTAGCATCCAACAGTTAGGATTTTTTTTTCTTTTTTATATATGTGTAGAGCTTTTTCTTGTTGAAAAAACATAAACCTTTAAATACTACACATGGCAGCATCTCCTTCAACTACTGTGAAACCCTAAATTTTTTATTAATAATTTATGATTGGTTTAGTAATAAAAATAATTATTATTGGTGGATATTTCAGGTAAATGAAGAGCAAGGGTATTATGGGAATTTCAGAGATGAATTGGAGAGAGAGAAGTATTAAGGTAAGTGGCTGTTATATTTTATAGCATGAGCATTTAATAAATATTATAATTGAATTAAATAAATTTATTTATGGTGCTAGTGTAAATAGTACGGTAGGGTGGCAAACACCTAATCAATATAAGTAAATGTGGTTGATTGTGTCGGAAGCTAGGTGGGTGAGCATGCAGCGTATCATGAGAGTTTAAGTGGTTTGGTGGCTACGACCAAAGTATAAATAGGTCGTTGCTTGTCTGAACAGTGTTTGGTCGAAGTGAATCTGAAGGAACTCAGTGAAGCAGTGGTGAACTAGATCGTCTAAGGAGGAGATTTGAAGAGAGGAGAAGGAGAATTCTCTAATTTGCTGATTCCGAATTGAAGGTTGGAGAAGTTCTGATCGAGAGATTGTTTAGGAGTTGAGCAATTGTGCTACTGTGAGGAGTTCGTCCGGATCATTTTTGGATCAGGAGTTTTGAAGAGAGAATTGGTCGTAGAAATTCATATCTACTTGCTGGTTGCTGTAGGCATTGGATCTAAACAGGAACAAGTAAGTAGTACTTTGTTTTATCGAGATAGCAAATGAATTTTGGATGGATTGCTGCATATTCTATTCGAAGAGAAAATTTAACAACCGTATGTATATATGAGCATTTTCTGCGATTTCTGGAACAATTGTGTTTAATTTAAATCCAAATGTGTTTGTTCATGTTTTAGAAGATTGTAGAAGGGAATTCTAATGTGTGAATGTTTAATTTTAGCTCAGAGAGATTGAATTTGAAATTACAGAGAATTGGCGTTTGTCGGAACTCGGAGCGTGAATGGTCGCTCAGAGAGTCGCCTAAGCGACTGTTAAATTTGTGTGTGATCGTCGAGGCAACCAGGGTAGGTCGCCTAGGCAATCAGCTAAATTGGTCAAGGTCGCCCAGGCGACCTACTTCCTGCATTTTCATGTGGTGCAGTTGATGTTCTTGAGTTGATTTTCCTGGGTTTTTACCTTCTAATCTCCTTCAATTAGAGTTAGGTTAATGTCCAAATTAATTTGCAGTAGTTTTTCAGTAGGAGATTGTACTTGAAATTTATTTGTAGAAATTAAGTATCTTAATGAAGGACACTAGTTGGTGAAATTCATATAGGAGTCCTATCTTCTGATTTATATTTAATTGAAAGTTCACGCACTGATTTGGCTTCCTTATGAACGTATTTAACATTTGAAATAGCATACTTGAGAGTTTATATTACAATTTCTGATTTTAATTGATTCAGAAGTTTTATATACTAGTATTAGTTGCTCATAACATGTTTTAACTTCTGAGATTGTACAATTATGGTTTTCTATTGCTTTGGGCAGATTTCACCTAATTTTGGGATTTCCGGACAAATTTCGATTACTCATTCTATATCATGATTTAATTGATCTATATATTATTTTGGTTATGGAAAAGTTGCCTTGGAGGCGTGTACTTGTGATCCTTCATGATGGAGTGGATTTGGTCATGATTGACCCATAGTGGATTTGGTCATGAGTGACCCACGTTTATGTACTTGATGTAAAACCCCGATATTTTCTGAGGATTTTTTTTATTATTATTTATATGGACGAATAAACTTAAGGAGCTGTGTGTATATGTAGGAAATCTCAGTGGGCGAGCACACACAAAATCAAGGGTTTTCAAAAGTTCGTCAAGCAGCAATGTAATTATGGAAGGTATAAATATTTAAGGAAAATTAGGTTCAATTCGTAGGTTTTCGGAATACTCGTATACCTTTGTTGATTGCGGCGATTTATCTAGGTTTTTGGGAGAGAAGAAGATTGTTAGTTTTTCCTGCCGATCTGTGTGTTCGAATCAAGGTTTTCAGAAGAGTTTCCTCTTGCGAACAGGGGAGCAATCGTCACAGGTCTAAATTGGTGAGATTCCGAGGGCAGACTTGTGTTCCAGATAATGCGGAAATCAAAAGACTGATATTAGACGAAAGTCACAGATCTAAATATTCAGTTCACCCTGGTAGTACCAAGATGTACAAGAATCTGAAGTCAGTATATTGGTGGCCGGGCATGAAGAAAGACATTGCAGAATATGTAGCCAAATGCCTTACATACTAGCAAGTGAAAGCAGAGCATAGGAGACCTCCAGGTTTGATGCGACCTTTGCCGGTTCCCAAGTGGAAATGGGAACATATATCGATGGATTTTGTGAATGGGCTACCGCCTACAGCTAAGAACCACAACGGTGTATGGGTGATTGTGGATAGGCTGACAAAATCAGCTCACTTTTTGCCTTATCAGACCACTCAGAATTTAGCATCATTGGTTGAGTTATATACATGAGAGATAGTCAGGTTGCATGGAGTCCCAGTATCGATTGTATCAGATAGGGATTCCCATTTCATATCTCATTTTTGGTAGTGTTTCCAGGAGGCCATGGGAACTAAGTTGAGCTTTAGCACTAGTTTCCATCCACAGACTGATGGTCAGTCCGAGAGAACTATTCAAACTTTGGAAAATATGTTGAGGTGTTGTGTCATGGATTGGGGTGGCAGCTGGAGTAAGTATTTACACTTAGCAGAATTTGCCTACAATAATAGCTATCAAGCTAGCATACAGATGGCACCCTATAAGGCACTTTATGGCAGGATTTCAGGATTTGTAGATCTCCAGTATGTTGGGTGGAGTTAGGTGAGAAGCAGTACTTTGGGCCTGAGATTATACAAAACAGCATGGAGAAGGTGAAGTTGATTAGACAGCGGTTGTTGACTGTGCAGAGTCGTCAGAAAAGTTATTCAGATACCCGACGACGTAAGTTGAAATTTGAAGTGGGAGACCGGGTGTTTTTGAAGATATCACCTTCCAAAGGTATCTTGAGATTTGGAAAGAAAGGGAAGTTGTCTCCACATTTTATTGGCTCATTCGAGATTGTGAAGGAAATTAATCCAGTGGCTTATAAGCTAGCTTTGCCAGATCATTTGGCATGAGTACATGATGTATTCCATATATCCATGTTACGACAATACATAGCAGATCCTAGCCATGTTATAGATCTTGAGCCTTTAGTGATTCGAGAGGATCTAACATACGAGGAGAGACCAATTCAGATCCTAGATCGTCGTGAGCAGATTCTTCGCACCAAAGTTGTTCCCTTGGTAAAAGTGATATGGCAGAATCATACCACAGAAGAATGCACTTGGGAAGGTGAAGAAGAGATGAAGAAGAAGTATCCGGAGTTATTCGTTTCCTCTTGAGGTAAATTTCGAGGACGAAATTTTTGTAGGGAGGGAGAATGTAAAACCCCGATATTTTCTGAGGATTTTTTTTATTATTATTTATGTGGACGAATAAACTTAAGGAGCTGTGTGTATATGTAAGAAATCTCAGTGGGAGAGCACACACCAAATCAAGGGTTTTCAAAAGCTCGTTGAGCAGCAATGTAATTATGGAAGGTATAAATACTTAAGGAAAATTAGGTTCGTAGGTTTTCGGAATACTCGTATACCTTTATTGAAGACGATTGCGGCAATTTATCTAGGTTTTTGGGAGAGAAGAAGATTGTTAGTTTTTCCTGCCGATCTATGTGTTCGAATCAAGGTTTTTAGAAGAGTTTCCTCTTGCGAACAGGGGAGCAAGTGGGCGATGATCGCAAGCAGACGAGCAACTGTTGGCGATCGACTGAGGGTTTTCGGATTCAAGTAGTTGCTGTTGCAGGGATTTAAGTGTGCAAGAGGTGAGTAGCATCGTTTTAAAACTGGGTTTTGGATTTGATTCGTGAGTTTGGTCGTGTTGCATATGATTCTGGAAAAATACTGTTCGAGCGTGAGTTTTTTTTAGGATTGTTAGAGATAAATATAAATGTGTTTAGAATAATTTCGAAACTGGTTTAAACGTCTTCTGGGGATAGTAGGAGGCTAGGGAAATTGTTACAGTCATTAAAATTTCAGTCAGTCATACAGATTTGGCATTAATAGAGACTTGAAAATCAGAGGTAGTATTCGTCGGGTTGGCGCCTACCTAGCGCCAACTGGTTCTAGTCGGCGCGAGACCGATTCTCCTTACCGCCGAGCTCGCACTCATTGCGCGCCTATCTCGCGCCGAGCATTTTGCTTAAGCGCGAGACCTAATTTCCTTAGCGCCTATCTCGCGCCTAGCTCTCACCTACTATAATTGGACTGAGCGCTGTAGACACCCCAAAATCGCATGATTTTTGATAAATCTTAACGGAGAGAAATATTTTATTGGAATTTTCAATTCTTAGCATTGGGTTTGAGATCCTTAACCCATTTGAATCCAAAACCGCAAAGGAAAAGGCCCGAACTCAATCTTTTATGCAAAGTCAAACTTTTTCGGATTGAATTTTGTAGACTTTTGACCCCAGAAAATGAAATATTTTTTAAAGCAAGATTTGAAGATAATTTTTCCCTGTAATTAGGTTTTTAGCAATGTTATTGCATAAATGAATTTTTTGAGATTTTTAATCTTGACGAATACCTTGGTATTAACATGTTGAATCTTTTTACCGGACCTGAAAAATCGAAATTTAGCCTGGAACTGGAAAGTTGACTTTTTATTCACTTGGAATTTGGGTCTGGAAATATTTTTAATGGATTCAAATGGGGGGGTGTTTGCTTATTTACATGTAATATCTTAAGTAAATGGAGATTAAAAAATACGAGGACATTTACTTAAACAATATTACATGTAAATAAGCCTGGCCTATGCAGCTAAGGCTCAAAACCAACCAAAAATGTGCTGACCGTAGTATATGTGCGGTTTTTGAGAATTTGGTCTCAACCGCCCTGTATGTACGGTTGCAACTGCATACACAGCACGATTGATGTTCATGCTTATCGCGCGGGTTGCCACGTGGCTTCCGGAAGCTTCTGCCGTTGGGACACGTCGACAGCAATCATGACGAGCGTAACTGAATTGGAACCGCCCTGTATGTGCGGTTTGGTTGAATTTGCATAGAAACCGCACATATAATGACGGTTCTGTGGAAACCGCACTGTGCATACGGTTTTGGTTGTTTCAGGGATTTGCTAAATGACTCGATCTCTGAGCCTTATTTACGCATATTACCTCTCTCTCAGGGACTTGAACTCCCTGTTTTACCCTCCGAAACCTCTAGATTTACATCAATTCAAGGCTTTAACTTGAATTGGAACAATCTAGAGAGATTTTTGGGCATACCCTTGGGACCTTTTTACCCTTGGCTTTGCCTATAAATAAAGGGGTCCTCCTCTTGCAAATGGCTGGCAATTTGAAGCATAGAAACTCTGCAAGAAGAAGAGGAACTCTGCTGGATTGTCTACTCAAGTTCTTAAGCTACCAAGGTAAAGCTCCATTTGATTTTCCAGCATTCTCTTTACAATTCCAACTCTCATCTTCTACCTTTCTGTAGTGTAAGGCCACTTTGTGTAGTTTTGCAACCCCAAACCTCTTCCAAAGTACCTGGGAATTCTCTCTAGCCGTAAAACGTGAAGAGAGAGCCTTGGGAAAAAGAAGGAATGGATCCTCTAGGCTTAGAACCTACAAATGATGAAGAGCATGCTATTTGGTTATTTTGAGCCTATGGATGATTTTTCTGATGTTTATGCATTTGCTTCTGGAGAAATTCCGTGAATCCTTGCTCTCAATAGCAATGGATTCCAGCCTTCTTCTAGAGAATGGATTTCCACCTATTCACACACTTTTCACTATTTTCATCAAATAAGCTAGATCTTAGATTTCCGTGTTTAATACGGGAAATCTGAGGTTATTGGCTTTAAAATGAATTTTAGAACTTCATGAGATGTGATTTCTTGATTTCCAAGTGTTTTGGTCGAATTCACTTGCACACATACACTAGTTTTGGTTTTCTCTTCAAAAATCTTCAAAACAAGGCAACATCTATGGTCTGTCTTAGAATGCTCATAACTTCATCCTCCGGATGAATTTTTGAGTGATTCCAAAGACATGTGATAGGTGGAATGGCCTACTTTATATCTGGAAAATTTCGTTTACTTTTACGGAGCAATTTTTTGACACCATCTGTTCAAAGTCTGTAAGTCAGTTCAGCCCAGATTGCTGAAATCGCCGCTTTGATGGTGCACCATTTGCTCAGTTTTATTCCGTTTCAAGTGATTTCAGTTTCTGAGTTTTCCTTGAGAAGTATATTTTCATTTCCAACTGGTTTCAGCAGATTTTGATCTGATTTGTGACCTGTGTGCTTGATGGACTCAGAGCTGCTCGCTGGCATAGTCCAAAGCTAATCCGTGGTCTTCTAGGCATGTTCAAGAAAGCACACAAGCCGCATCCGGATGGATTTTGGTGTGAGACTTATCTCTTTGGAAAGGTGGCACAACATACTTCTTCCATGCAAATTTTCATGGATTTTTATCAAGCCAAACTCCACAAATAAGATTTTGAAAATGCCTACTCACCACTTTTTCCGAGTTATAACAGCAGATTTCAAATGTGGATTTCTCTCTCGTTTTAAATCGGATTGAGCTGAATGTTTTACTGTATACTCTACTATATACTAGTTTTCAAATGGCTTTGGTTTCATTGGATTTGGATTTAAATTGAGTGAGTTATGGTTAATCGAAGCTTTCAAGCTCTTTTAGTCTGATTTTTCCAGATTTGCCTTGGCTTGATTTTCTTCAAACTTGACTTAGATTTTCCTTCGCTCATGAAGTTCTAAAGTGATGTATCCATGAGGAGAGTTCAAGTTCATTGGATTGCTCATGTGGAATAATCACATACATTTGCTTATTTTAAGCATCTCTTGTTTTTTTTGTTATTAGCAAACAATCCTTAGCATAAGCAAGCATGTGGCAACCGTCTTAGACGGATGAGTGGGGGTGCCTAACACCTTCCCCCGCTCATAAATAATTCTCCTTACCTGATCTCTGGATTTTTCCTTATATTAGAGCTACTTGGGCTCTATTTGGCTCTTATGAACCCTTTGGTGTCCATTCACACACTTAACTTGGATGGTGGCGATTCATGACATTTATTGATCCCCGCGTGACGATATCGGAAGTCATCCTAGATGATATTTTTCCATGTCTCACAAGCGCGACGTGTAGTTTAACTAATGACCTATCGCCGACCCCGCGCCTAGCGCCAGAGGTCAGCACAAACCCTAATTCTTTGCCGAAATGGAGTTTTGACCAAACCAAACTAGAATTTGATGATTTGAGGGTTCAAGCACTTAGCTAATGTCTTGTTTAGGATTCTAGAAATACTATTACTTGTTCAAATACTCTGAGAATATTAAGGGGAATTTCTGGTAATTCTTAGGAGCTTCCAAGGTGAATTTTTGGGCTATCGATAGGTGATGTTATTGTTCCAAAACACTAGGAGTTCATGATTGATTTCCCTTTTGTTATACACCTGTTTCTTGAATGAGAATTGTTTAATCTGGCTTTTATTTGATTGCAAGTTCTGAACTACATTTGTAAAGTTTATCTTGGTGTGAGTAAATGGGTTTTATTACCAATGGTCATGTGTTATGAGTTTTGAGTAAATACTGAAAGTACATGAGGTACTGTTCTAGTCCAGAGGGACATGTGGTGAGCTGTGTTGAGTTGTACATGATGTTGAACGTATTGTTTTACTGTGATGTCAGAGTTGAGATTATACGATGGTTTGCTATTTTGGTTTAGCTTGTCTTGGATCCATGCTTAAGCTTAATAATGTAATGTTATTGTTGGTTTTTGTAATTGCATGGCCTTGTGTGTTGCCACGACCGGTGTAGAGCAGCCATAAACCCTGAGTAGGCCTGGTTGTCAATGCCGAAACCCGGGGAGTAGGCCGGCATTGGATGACGAAACCCTGATTAGGCCGTCATTTCAGAGTTTCCAAAACCCTAAGTAGGCCGGAACTGTGTACATGGAGGTGTGGAGTGTCTACTTGGCATGTTTAATTTATCAACTTAACAATAGTCATGACATTGACCAATCGATGTGTTGTCTGTATTGAATTGAAATGTGATTGGAAACGATTATTGGGTTTGGATTTAAACTTGGAGATTGTATTGGTTGCTTAATCGTACTGGTTGTTTATCGATGCATAAATTTGAACTGTTGTTAACTATTTCTCCATGCATATGCTACTCGCTGAGATATTCGTATCTCACTCTTTTGTTTTGTTTTGTTTTTCAGATACTCGAGGTGAGGCGACTACTGAGGTAGATCCGACTGAGACATATAGGGAGGAAGATTACTATTACATTCCTTAGACCTGTAGGTTATTTTTGAATTGAACTTTTGAATTAATTGAATTTTGAGGTGTAATAAAGTAGTTTGAGGTTGAACCATTTGATCTTAGTTAAGTTGAATATTGAATTCTTAGACAAAGTATGATTGTGCACTCTGATATGTTTTTAGTTTAGGTGATTATCCAGCGATCACAAATAATTAGATCTTTACCTAACACTCCGTGAGACGTGTTATATCTTTATTGAACAACACGGATCCGGGGCGTTAAACTTGAGCACACTGGTTTACGTGTTGGTTTATTTGATGGTTTAATTCTACTAGTTTACTTGGTCTAGCTTGCCTTAGATCCATGACTAAGCTTAGTAATGTGATGTGTTGACTTTATTGCTGTAATTGCATAGCCATGAGTGTTGCCACGACCGGTGTAGAACAGTCCGAAACCCTGAGTAGGCCAGGTTGCCAATGATGAAACCCGAAGTATGCCGGCATTGGATGACGAAACCCTGAGTATACCGCCATTTCAGAGTTCTGAAACCCTGAGTAAGCCGGACTGTGTACATGGAGGTGTGGATGTTGCTCCGGCATGCTGAATTGCCCAATTAAAGTGAACTACATGACATTGGTCTACGTGTTTTATTGGTATTTGTATCTCCACCACTAGTGTAGAGCAGTACCGACACTATGAGTAGTTCGGTGTTGCCAATGCCGAAACCCAAAGTAGGCCGGCATTGGATGACGAAACCTGGAGTAGGCCGTCATTTCAATATCCGAAACCCTGAGTAGGCCAGATATACACATGGAGGCGTGGACTTGATCATGACGTGGCTTTATCAATGTTGACACTTGTTTTGATTTGAGTTATATCTATTGTGATGTTTTGGAAAATTGGTTTCATCGACACGTGGTTATATGGTTATATTGGGTTTTATGATTATTCGCGTGATTTGATATTGATGCTACGGATTTAACTCATATGCTGGATTATATGAGTTATATTATATTTGATTGCTGGATTATTGGGGAATTATTCGGATTAATCGTGTTATCGCCACTATTACATGCTTTATATCTGATCCATGTTTTATAACTATGAAAAATGTATTTGAGCATGCATGTGCTACTTACGGGGATATTCGTATCTCATTCCATTTCGTTTCGTTTTGTTTTCAGCTGCTCTTGGAAAGGACGATACAGAAGGGTAGATACTTGGATCATGTGAGTTTCAGATTAGAGATATATTATTCTATATTGTGTTGGGTTTTAATTGACTCTAATTTTATGGTATATGTTTATTTCATGTTTTCCTTCACTCTGATATAGCGATCTTGTGAGAAAAATTAACCTTTCGAAAACGAGTTACGGTTTTATTACGTAACCCGGATCTGGGGCGTTACAACTACATTGACAAATGTAGGACAAAATTGCAAAAGAAATAGTCCCTTAATTAGTTCTCCTATTGATTAATGTTGACTCCGAATCACCAGCATCACACTATCTTTCATTGTTTTGTTTTTTAATCTTTTTTTTCTTATGTTGTTTTCTTTTCTTTTCTTTTCTTTTCTTTCCCTCTTTTGAAAATGCCACTTGGAATGGTGGTAAAGCCTTGTGATGTTTATATTCAAGGCATGTGTTCAATCAAAACCATTTTCATAAAATCAAAAGGAGTGTGCTTGATAGCTTGCATGTATCCGGCTAAGACTTTGTGAATCACTCGAGTTGCTGTTGCATATATGTTACGGTGCAAATACCCTTTGAAGCTGAGTGACACAACAAATGTACTAAAAAGGAATAGAAAAATGCCGACCTTATAAGTATCTTTAAGCCAACGCACTTAAGAGGACAGGAACCCCAAAAAAAAAAAAAGGAAAAATTGCAAGTGCAGGTATCCAACTGATGAGGTCTTGCTTTATAGATACGGTTATCTTAATATAGAAACTTGCATCTTACGTGTATAATCTAAGGTACAGGAATCCGATGAGTCAAGAAGCCTAACCCTTTGCAGGGGAAAGATGCTTGTTAGCTCATGACGTATCCGTTAGTTGAAACCCTTGACCACAATTTTCCCAATTACAGCTGATAGTGAGCCGGCAAGCCTACTTGAGTTGGCCGATGATTCAGTTGGATTGGACAAGATATATTTATGGCATTTTCTAGTTAGTTTGGCTTACCTTTTTTGTTACAAGAAAATCCTTAAAAAAGACTCCTCTGTCTAACAGGAAACTACCTACTTAAACACTCCTATCTTACCAATAAATTTAGAGCCGGCAAAAATCGACCCGACCCGACGGGTCAACCCGATTATAAACGGGTTGGGTTGACCCGTTTATTAATTGGGTCGGGTGCGGGTTGGGGTTTTCCCAACCCACCTGAAATCGGGTCAAACCCGATTATGACCCGCCAACCCGATTAAAAAAAAAGTGTAAAAAATTTCATGCATCAACTCAATTATGACCCGCCAACCCGATTATGACCTGAACTCGACCCGATTACCCCATAATCCAATTTTAATAATATTTTTGAAAAAATAAAAATAAAAAAATATATAATCGGGTTGGCGGGTTGAACCCGTTTAATGGCGGGTTGAACCCGTTTAATGGCGGGTTGGGTTCGGTTTGGGGTTTCCCCAACCCGCCAGTAATCGGGTCAACCCGAACCCGACTCGTTCAATTACGACCCGACCCGAACCCAACCCAACCCGACCCGTTGCCAGCTCTACCTATAATAAGTAATCATGTGTATATCCCATAGAAAACTATCACTAAAAGAGTCTTATGTTAACTGCATATGCAATTCGATGATCATAAGCATATGATCAAATATATAGGGCTTATGCATGCCTAGCTTTTTTTTTTATATATATATTTTTAATTTACAGGCATGTGAGATCGAGTTCCTATTTGCACTTTTATTTGGAGGATCACAGGACCATGCCATTTGTATTAAAAACTAAGGATGAGACTCTTGAGTGGTTTCGTTGAAATTTTTGGACTACACTTGGCAAAAAGCTCCACATAAAAGCAAAGATAAGAGCTGGACAGGGTGTGAACCTTTTTTGAGGTTGGGCCAAGATTATGATATCACTGGGACCCTTTTAGAGTTTGCCCCAAGATAATGACATCGCCTACCCACCGTAAAAATCTATTTTAAGAGAGAAAAAAAACAAAGGCATAAATGAGTTCGATCGGCATCCCATAATATCCAGAGATTCCTTACTACTTTGAAAAGTTAAGATCTGAAAAAGCTAGCACCCAATTAAAGTCTATCAATCTACGTAAGATGACGAGTAGCTAGACAAAGGATGGGTCCCACTATACTTTTCAAATTGAACGATTTTAAAACATGTGACTAAATAAAGATCCTAAAATAATCAATTAAATTAACTTGATTTGATAAGGTGATATTCGACAAGCCTGATATATATATTCTAAGCAAACATTAGGCAGGCTGGATATATTCAATGGGAATCATAATACTTGGTGCTTATTCTACTCAAAATTTGATTCACGTGTCAGAATATTGGGTGAGGACTTCGCAACAAAGCCAAGGTTCTGTCCCAACAAGTAAAACACAATTTGTCAGAACAGAGATAAGCTGAAATTTACATACCCCTTCCCCATTGGACCAACAGATCTTCAATTGATATAGTGTCTCCGAAGATAAAAATGAAAGTGTAAGGTACAATAAGAAATATGCAATAAAATAATAAAATAATTTTTTACATGCTAAAAACAAATGAAAGCTGGTGCACGCGTGATGCAGGTTTGGCTTGTCTTAAAGGTGAGCATTTTTTCTAGAGCCAAAATCCGGTGGTTCAATGAAACCATCAGCTGAGATGCATTTTGGGGTGTGGGCCCCACTATTGAAAAGTGCCATCCATCCGCAAGTTTCTTGCTAGAACCACTGAGTGGCTCAGATGAAACGATCTCGTCTTAAAGTGTCGACAAAGGAGACTGCCACCGCCAGACCCCCCATGGCATGAGTAACTCCAAAGAGATGGTATGAGCCGAGTGCATATCAATTGAAGATGACTACAGCATGTTTCATGGGCGGTTTCGACCATGAAATATGCATATAGACTTCATTCATATCACTTGCAAATTGACGATTGCTTTGTTGTTTCATTACTGTGTTTTTTTGGCAGTATCTCCCGGGTCAGCATAAGTGTCATTTTGCTGTTTATTAAAAGTTTTTCAAAAATACTCTTAAAAGGCTTCTAAATTTTTTGTTTGCTTGGTTTGTTACAAGTGAGGCTTTTAAGTCTTTTAAGGGCATTTTTGGAAAAAAAAACTATGAACACTGAAATGGCACTTGTTCTTGTTCTCAATTAGTGTAATAAGGTATCACTATGTTTTAATCAATGAGAATTTGGTGAGTGAATCTAAATCATTTCTAAAAAATATACCTTAAACCCAATTTTCCGTATATTTTTAAATCTAGGGATTTTTTGGCTTTGCTGCTGCATACTTTTTCAAGCCGCGTTTAACGGAGATTCTTGCTTGTACCTATATAAGCATTGTGACCACATCTATATCTATACTATTATTAAAGGGAAGAGGGGGAATATTCTTTTCAGATTTTTGCCTCCATTCTTTATTTTCAGCTATTGCCCTTCTCAAATAAAATAATCTAAAACCATGACCACCTCACTTGCTCTTTTCACCTTCGAATTTAAACCATATTTATATACTACAGTTAAGGGGGTGTGGACGTGCCAATGTCATCCGGCGATAGAAGGTAATTTCAAGTGATGCGCTGCATCAAGGCACGGACCCCGTTTAAGCAATTGATCGCTTTCTTCTGGAAACGCTTTTACAATAAAATCACTTCACTTCTTGGATAAATGGTAGAGGAAAGTCGTTAATAGAGCCAACTATATAGCTTTGATGAAAGCGCTTTAGATAAATCAATTCGAAAGGAATCGCTTCTAAACAAGGTTATCTAAAGCAGCAGAGTCACAATTATTCACTCTTACCACACATATATAGATGAAAAATATCATGGTATATATGATTCCGTTTAATTACTATTGCTTAAGAAATTTCCCCTTTTCTGCAAATTATACGTGGGTCTAATCTATGATGCGGTGGCTGTCGAACGGCTCCGCCCGTTACCAGACACGGCCATGTCGCCATCGGAAGCCTTAACTTCCTCTCTGAACTTCTTATAAATGTCACTCCTATAAAACTTTCTTGTTCGGAAGACCAGTACTAATGACACCAGGGTTCCAACCAGAGTTACAGCTGTAATTATAAAGAAGGAGAGTCTAAAACACTTGGCTCCAGTGCAAGTCAGGTCCTCACCTGGTTTCCTTGTGCGACCCATAGCCGCCATTTGCTTCTCCGCCTCTCTGTCGTATAGAGATCCGGCAATCCTCACGTTCAGCAAATAAGACCCAATAGGGCTCGCCACACCCCCGAAATTGTGCAAGGTAGAGTAGTATTTGAGCCCGAAAATTTCAGATATGATGGCGAAGATGAGTGGCCATTGAGCTCCGAAGCAGAAGCCAATGATTACCGAGGAAACGTAGAGAGAGTTTGGGACTGCAAAGGCTATAAGAAGGTGGGCGGTGCAGGAGAGGAGAAGGACGAATGTTAGCATCAGTGGTCGAGGGAATTTGTATCTTGCCAGAAAGATTTCCGAGGCGAAACCCGAGGCAACACGACCGAGATAGTTCCATATGCTTACCAGTGACACAAAGGTGCTGATACTTCGAGAAGGGTAGCCCAACGATGAGCCTATCTGACCGAGGTTGTCGATTGCAGTTAAGGTTCCGCCTACACCGCAGATTGTCGCCAAGACCAGGATCAACATGTCTATGCTTACCAGTGCTTGCAATATGGTGTAGTCCTCTCCTCTGTCTGGTGGCCTGAACATGGTGGACAGACAAGAAACTGGCTTTTCTGTCTGAGGTAATTCAACGGATGAACTTGCAGCTTCTGGGGCTGCTGGTGGCGGCAGAGGTTGTGCTTCAATTGCGGGAGACTTTTCAGTTACCACCTTCAATAGGGGAGGCTCTCTCAGGGAATGTAATTTCTTGCCCTTCCAGAGATCAATTTCTTCCTTTATAACTACTGCAACTGGTAGAAAGAGTAAGATAATAACGGCTGCAGCACTTCCAACGTATTCAATCTGGGAGAAAGTGAACTTCTTCTCTATAACTATTATAACCATGAGAAACCCGGCCAGAGCGAGTGAGATGTAGAGGAATTTATAGAACACTTTGAGCTCATTCACCAGACGAACAACCTTCATGATCCTAATGGTTCGGAGAAACACGAAAGATATCGCCGTCGGGAGCCAGCCTATGAGCAGTATAAGGGACTTGGTATCGTCTCCATAGAAACCGTGGTAGAGCTGAGTTATAATCGCTCCACTGAGGCCAACAAATCCCTTCAAAAGACCAATAACGATGCCTCGGCTTTCCGGGAAGTTCTTAACACAGGTGACAAGCGCTCCGGTGTTGGCGAAGGACTGTGAATTAGCGCCGATACATATGTACAGACACATCTGCCACACCGGTGGCTGGGGGATATGGCCACTAACCGCAAGCCAGATCATGAAATAGCCAAAGAAGTTCATGATGGCGCCCGTAGAAAGCACCACCCATGGTGGTGTGACCTCGTTGATGAGACCTGATAGAACCCCCAAGTTTGCTCCCAAGTCCTTAAAGAAGCTCAACAAATTAAGCGTCGTTTGATCGTAGCCCAACGAGGTCTTAATCTGGGTTGAGTAGAGGCCGAACATGTAAGTAGCACCGGAGGCCGACATAATCAGGAAGGATGCAAACACCATGAACCATCGGCCGGTGATTATCTGCACGGCGAGGCTCTTCATCTCCCTCCCACCACGGGCACCACCCATTGTGTCACCCACCACCGTATCTCTCTCTTTCTCTTTCTATCACTCTCTTCTCTGGTCCTTGCAGGTTGTGAACAAAAGATTTTGTCTTTAAGGATGGGATGAAATGTAGACAAAAACTAGCTTGAGGGGTTTGGACCCAGGAATTGATGGGTTTCTGCACGAATTAAGACTTTGGAAGTTGATTTGATATGCTTCTTGGAAGGGAGTGAGATGAGGGACTGTTGGTTCATGATAAGGGAAATTACCCTTATATAGGAATGGACTAGTCATCATTGGTAAAGCGGCTTTGAGGCATACACGAAGATACATGCACGCACATAAAATTATTGAAGAATTTCAATCTGGTAGGGTGTGAATTGGAATAAGTATTCTCATCAAAAAAAATTGGAATAAGTACTAGTCATTGATTTTATGGTTTTAGACTTTTAGTTGTTGTGTGCCCTCTTTCGAATCTAAAAATTTCTACCTTTTCTTCGCTCGTACGACCCTTCAGTCGCAATTGAAATCCTGTGGATCCTTTATTTAAACCCCTTATGTGGATCGCTCCACAAGATTGTGCCATGTGTCCCTAGAATGGTGTAAATGTAATTTTCTTAAATGCTTTAAGGGGCACGTGGTATAATCTTGTAGAGGATCCACATAAAAGTCTAGATAAAAGATCCACAGGATTTCAACTCCTTCAGTCATGTTGTTAACACAGAATTCACGGTCTGCTCACCCAACACAACTGTAATGTAAATAACGATATGTATATTGATTTTATGGTTTTAGACTTTTAGGAATTTGTGTTGATTGAGCTTGTTAAAGTCGGCAGACGGAGAAATTGCTCGGATTCTTTTGCCTAACATGGCATCATTGCAGCATGTTCACTGGCTTCGGCCTCACCGTCTTCTTCAAATGAAGAAAAAGATGGTTTACAGTCAGAGACTCAGAAGATGGAGGAGCTGCTCGGATGTAACGCATGGCCCTTGAGGTGGGTGTACGCTTCCTTTTAGCGTATTTTAGAGCAGACGACGTTCTTCCTCTGTTTAGTAAGACTGGATTTCCTTCTTCTCGGTTCTCGCTTTTTTTTCTCTCAGTCATGGTACATGGAAGAGAACAACGAGGATCAAATACTCCCTCACACGTAACCCTGAATAATTCGTTTCATAGAGCAAACTTGCAGGTTAATCTACTTTTCCAAGCAAGATTAGAAACTAAAATGGAATTGAGATTTTTTGCAGAAGTAGAGGTGTTATACTGGCATTTGAATCCAAATGATTAGGAGAACGATGAAGAGCTAAAGAAGATTAGAGAGACCAGGGGATACAACTACATGGTATTTTACTTCATAATAAACATATTCTTTTAGTTTTTTTTCTTTTCCAGTTATATGAATTCCGAATGGGGATATTGGCACAGGATTTGCTGGAATTGTGCCCAAAGGAGGTGGCTAATTACGAAGAGAAGTTGAATAACTTCTACAGGGAGAACATACACACGGAAGAAGAGATCCGCTACTGTTTGGGAGGTGGCAAGTACTTCGATGTGAGAGACAAGGATGACTATTGGATCCTCATCTATTGCGGCTGTGAGATGCTGCCATATGAATCATCTCACAATTAGTATTTTTTCACGTAGGGCTCTACTGGAACATTTATAATGGTAAGAAAACATTGATGGCAGCATCTCATGACCAAGGACCAATTCAGTTAAACATAACTGAAGATTTCAATTATGGTTTCTCACAAACCATCCCCTCGGGTATGTTGCTTTAGAGGAAAACAAACTAAAAAAAAAAATTTAGATGAACTAACCAATCACTGCGGACGAATAATTTCTTTTTTTTTAAAAATAAACCATCCAATGACAGCACCTGTGCACATCACCAGGAAAAAAAAGGACATTTCAGTTTCCATCCCCGACTTTTCACATTTCAAAATTTGCTCCACGTAGCCTCATGACATGATCAATGATTCATCTGCACGCTTACGAAACTGTTAGGCTCCGTTTGGATACCGAGAGAATGCGAGAAAGACATGTGAGAAAAGAAAGTAAAAGAAAAGTGAAGTAAAAGAAACTAAAAATTAATTTTCCTGATACTGTTTGGATGTTGCAAGAAAATTTTATTGTTTTAACTGAAATCTAAGATATTGTGTTTGGATAACAAGAAAGTTAATAGAATCTTGAATGCAATTTCTAATTCTATCCTTGCATGTATGCATGTCTTTGACAACTAACACACTACCACCTCCTCAACTGTTATCACCACTGCCATCATCATAGCAAACAGTTTTTAAATCATTAGACATGCAAATACATTTTTATTAATTTTTAAAATCATAATTGATTTTGACCAAGTGTTGGGTTCTCTACACCTGTTTCCAAAATTGCAATAACTGTTTGAAAAGATTTTAGATCAAGCTAGATGCAGTGAAAGTTAATCTTTATAAAGGGATAAACTGTATTTTCATGATGGCAGCCTGACCTTTTTTACCAATATAGCAAGTGACAATCCGTAAAATGAACAAAAAAAATGATTAGAAAGTGATCGGGAAATGTCAGTTCACTACATGGGAAAATGTCCCAAAAAATCAACCATTATTTGTTTAGTATTAATCCATATTTGTGTATGCCCTCATAATTTACTTGGTCTCTGTAAAATCATAAATGCGATCACACATGAGAATATGGAACTGAACTTATACAAACGTAGGGGGTTGTATCAATTTTCTTGACAGCTAGACTAGGCATACCGGAATGCTTGATTCTTGTGCAACTTCTTTGGGTAAATTTTGTCACTAATGGGCCTCCTGCAACAGCTTTTGGTTTTAACCAAAGCCCTTTTGAACAACACAGGCATGAATAGATTTTCCAAATTGCAAGGCTATATACAATCTGATCACAAGCTCCAAATACAGCAACAAGAGTAAAATGATCAGGATCTACATTAATTTTCAGCAACCATTCCACAAAAAATTCTGAACTTTCAAGAGCATCTCCATGTTGGGCATGGCCTGAAATCATAGAATTCCATTACACGGTATCCCTCCAGCTTAACTCATCAAACAACCTTCTTGCACCCAATATAGAATTGCACTTGCAGTAAATATCAATGAGATATTTTGTTAGAAAATTGTTAGGATGTGCAATGCCATTTCGAAGAATGTAGCCATGAATCTCTTTCTCCTGTTAACGATACAAACACGGATTTCCAGATTCACTTTGTTAGGCTAATAAAATAAAAAATCAAACATATTGGATGTCAACCATATTTAGTAGTAAACCCCGATTCTTCGATTTCTTCCCTTTTTTTTTCTGGGTGAAATATTGGATTTCAAACATATTCGGAAACCCACCAATTCAATTTGTTAGGCTAAAAAAATTAACAATCATTTTCCCAACATTAGAACCATTATGCTATGCATCAATCGTCTCATAGAAAAAAAAAAAGAACCAGCATACATTAAAAAGGGAAAAAAAGTAGAAATATGAATCAATTACAGCTTTGCCTGGCTTGACCCTGTCAACCGTATATTTACACCGTATACTGAGTTAAGAAATATGCCAATTGCAGCTCACATTGGCATTTGGCACTGCCTCTTGCTCTCTATGCAGCACGTCTAAAGCTAAAACCCTTCAACGATCAACAAGAAAAGTAAAAGAATCTCGACACCAGAAGTACTGTTGACGAAGAGGTCTCCCAAAAGTGGAATATTGTTGATGAAGAAGGATTCTTAAAGAATCATTGATGAAGAGGTTGTATTGGAGAGAAACAGAAGAATCTCGATAGTACAGGACATAGGAGGAAGTATCGTTAAAGAAGAGACCCGCTGTTGCAAAAGGTTATTGTTGGTAAGTTGTGATCTTTCCATTTCTCACGACGCAGAATCGGGTCTCCAACTGCATGAAAAAAATTTGGACGGTTATCATCATTTTTTTTCTTGAGAAAGAGTGGACCCCACAGTTTCTCAGTCATCCAAACACCAACAAGAAGCGAGAAAAGCATATTTTCTTTCACTTTCATTTACTCTCTTGCTATCCAAACGGGGCCTTAACGAATTGGATACGTAACGTGCAGTTATTTTCCTATTAAAAGTCTTCATTTATAAGGTTTTAGTTATGACAAATTTCCTCTCATATATTGGTGAATAAAATTGTTGTTCTTAACTCCTTCCCACCCTCATCCATTCATTCTAATATTCTACAGATCAGGGATCGCGTGCGATATCTCATTATATTGGATCATGCAATTAAATTTTTTTTGTTTTTTAAAAAAGGACTTTTTGCATCCATATCCCTAGACAATATTTATTTGTATTCATACCCTTTTGGTTTTTAGTATTTATATTTATATCCCTGTCTTTATAATAATTATTATAACCATAATCCCAACAAGAAACATTTGGTAATATTTATCCCCTATATTATCATATACTTTCAGGTATATGCTTTTATTGTTATATTTGTGAGGTATACAATTTCTTTTTACTCGGTTTTAATCTTCTAAATTGAATAATATTTTTTGCTTTTTGTATTTCTAAAATATAAATAGATAAATAGATGATTCAACCATTTTTAGAGAATGGATATTTGTACAAGATTATATATTCTTTTTCTGTATTCTGAAAATAAAAAACTAAAAGAAATTTTAACTAGTTTTTTTTTTAAATACCAAGCCCTTATGTATAGTGTTATATAGTGTTTAGGGGCATAAATGCCATAAGTATAATGATGGAGAAATATAAATAAACATATAAGATAATACGAGGGATTAAATGCAAAATGTTGTTTTATAAAAGGCTATTTTAATCATTCAATAAAAATAAAGAGTAAATTACACTTACCTCTGTTATGGTTTCTGACAATGCATATACCTCCCCTGAGGTTTTCGAAATAACACTTACCTCTCTTGTCAGGTTAACAAAAATAACCCCATGATTTTTAATTTGATTATTAAGACATTTAAACCTTTAAAAATTATTTTTTTACGATAAAAAATCAATATCTTACTTCTTTTTTTTTTTACTTAAAGAAGTGTAAATTTGTAAAAAAATACATTCAAATTTTGGTAATATTTGTACAAAAGTGGGAGGGATATGAAGTGGATAACAACAATAGAAGGGAATAAGTGCAAGTTTATCAAAAATGAATAACAAAAGTTAAATAATTTGATGTTGCGACTACATTATATTGACTATGACAAATAGAGACATAAATACAAATATCAAAATCAAGAGAAGATAGATACAAATATTATATAGGGTGTGATCATGTGCTTCCAGTCATTAAATTGCAAACACTCCTTGTGCTTTTGAAATGTTATGTAATAGGTGTGGACCCACTTGCTCTCCAGATTTTCATGCAAGTATGCAACTAATGGTGGAAACAGTTAACAGATCATTTGACCAAATACTCATAGATGCATAGGTTATATAAACATTAGAACCCCATGTTAGACTTAGACTATCGCGACTGGTAGATCCAATCTAATTACACAATTGTGTGATATCCATATCATTTGGAGGGATTCTCTTTAATGAGGTAAGGGATGGTCCCTCCCTAAAAAAAATAATAATAATATAAGGGATCATCCCAAGTCCCAACCAACGTATAATGTAGGCCATTTATTTATTTTTTGGAACTTAGGGTATCGGGGCCCACTCATGCTCAACCGACTAATCCTTGAGGGCCCATGTAAGACCCTGCAACCCACATAGTCTAGGTAAGTCTAGGGCCTATAGACCTTATGCAGGTTGGCACCCCAGGAGATTGTGCCTAAGAGAGTTCAAACCTGAGACCTTAGAGGGAGCAAACCTCTAGGCCCCAGGTATTGACCACCAAGCCAAAATAATTAAACAAAAAAAAAAGAGCACAACGTAATACCAAAATTTTAACTTGAAACAGCCCTTACCTTATATAGTTATGCTACAGCCAAAATAAACAAAAGAGAAAAATCAGCACAACCTAATACCAAAATAATTAAATTAAACAAAAGAGATAACATAACTATATCAGACCTGCATATACAATCATTGTTGGAGAGAATGTTGCATGCATATGATATAATTTCCTTTTGTTTCTAAAAAAAGTTAAGACAATAATAAATAATTAAATGTACTTTTATTTTCTTTCTCAAGAAGAACAAATTGTATTTCCTAACTCATAGTAATATGTTACTATTTGACCGTTTTAAAGGTAATTTTAAGTTTCAAACGAAATGCAAAAGGTAGCACCTCAAACCCTATATAAAGACCAAAAAATTACCTCTAGCTATTATGAATATTTTATTTTTATGGGAAAATTACACTTACATCCCCTTAGGTTTGCCACTTATGCACGTAGACCCTTTGACATTTGGAAAATAGCAACAACCTCCCTTGACATTTACACAAATGGTCACAAAGCCCCCTTTTGTTAGTTCAATAATATTAAAAAGACCAAACTAACCCTTGAGATTAAATTTATTAAAAAGTCAATGTAATCCCAAAAATATCAAACTAAATTTAAAGAGTTAATACAACTAAATAAGTCTTAATAAAAACAAAATTTCAACTCTCACTAGTGAGCATTCTCCAAAATTTTCCTTATAAATCTACAAATAATAGCAAGTTTGTCATTTAGCATATAAGATAAGGTACGTATTTTATTCAAACATAAAGGTTATTTTAGGTATAAAACCTTTAGAAGGGGGCTTTGTGACCATTTGTGCAAATGTCAGAAGAGGTTATTGCTATTTTTCAAATGTCAGGTGGTCTATATGCATAAGTGACAAACCTTAGGAGGTCTAAGTGTAATTATCCCTATTCTTATTGAGCATGGTTGTAAATGCAAAAAGAAGGGTCCAACTTTTATTAATCACTAGTGAAAATCACATGCGCTGCACATGAAGAATTTTATATGTAAATGAGATATAAAAAGTTTATGCTAAAAGTGTAAAGATTCTTAAAGAAAATACTCAAAATATATTGTATATTATCCACCTTATAGTCAATGGAATGAATTCTAAATGAGAAATCATTTCCATGTGAATGTTTTTGCCATTATTAAAGCCACCACTAAACATGCAGAATTTCTATGGTGTATCAAATGTTTCATGTGTTTATATAAGAAAATAATAACAAATAAAAGATATTGTCCATTATACCAAATTATGTGAGACTTAAAGATATTATGCAGAGAATTTGAATGCCTTAAGTAATTATGTAATTTTAAAAATAATATTTAACATATGAATAATTTACAAAAATATTTATCCTCTTCTATATTTAATTTGTGTTAGACAACGAATGGGATTTTGATTAAATTGTAATAAATTTAAATTGAAAAAAATTTTAATCAAAAATGTTTTTTATAGATTAACTTACAATACTAATCCATTAATTCTCACCAAAAGAGGTTTAGCTAGGTGAAACAATCCTAATCCTAACAAAAAAGTGTCATGACCTCAAATCATATAATATGGCTCCTTCATCCATACCACTACCTAATCCACGAATTCTTCAAAATATAAAATCATCATATACACATCTGTCACTAAGATAAATATAAGAAGTCTAGGCATCATATCTATTAAATAAAATCGTTGAATTTATCTACTCGGTATAAGAATTGTGTCATCCCATAAATTTGTGAACATATTCAGATAATGTGACTACAAAATAACGTCAAAGTCTATAAATTAAGAAGATAAAAGGTAACAAATACATATCCAAAAACAAATATCACGAATTTCATGGACATAGTGACATGTTAAAAATATTGCATCCATATCCAACTCAACTTTATGAGAAATCTGAGAACACTCATTGCAGATATTGGAAAACAGGATATTGTCAATCAAATTAATCGACAAAGAAAAGGAAAAAAAAATGCACATTCATTAAAGTAACGAAACTAGCCAAGATATCTTTCAGTCTCTATCTAATCAGAGATGGGATAAGATCGTCTATTTCTAAGAGAGTCTGTTTGTCTATATCCAAATGAGAATCTTATCATCGACACTTTCAATTTTAGTAACAGGTAGTTGTATTCAGAAGGTGATGACGATTGGATGGAGACAATGGTTTGAAGGAAAACGGTTAAGTAAGCATTATGAAAGACCAGATGAACCACGTAATTGGAGAAGGGCATTTTGGGAATGTAAAAGTAGAGAAACAATAAGGGGCTTCGTACTTTTCATAGTAGTAAAGATTTGTTTCCTACGATTCGTGTGATAAGAACATAAGAATTAAAGAGAAACAATGATACTCGCATGCTCCATATGATAAAATCTCACAATCATAGTAGAAAATGATATAATAAAACATTATAGAAGATTTCAATCCCCAAAAAAATGAACATATAAGACATGGGTTTTACGAACCCAAATGATAGAACTGAAGAAAAATCATGATCGAAAAACTCCGGCAACCAATTACGACTATAAGTCCATGGAAGACCAAGGCTAGCCAAAGAATGGGTCCCACTAGATCTTTCAAATTGAATGATTTTCAAACTTATGACTGTCTTGTCTTATTTGAGAACTTTCTACTATCCTTTCATAATAAAATGATCCTAAAAAAATCAATGAGCTTAGCTTAATCTAATAAGGTGATATTTTGATAAACTGGATATATATGATGTGGGACCCATTTAATGATCATGCTTATTCTATTCAAAATTTGATTTACATATTTGTTCCTCCGAAATTGGGTTGGGTTGGACACGTGGCGATGTTAATGATATGTCTTTGTGCGGGCGTGCCAATATCAATTGATACAAAGATTTCAAGTCGGATCCTGACCCTGGGCACCTATTCCGAATTTAAACCGGAGTCGATTTAGCCGTACTGCAAGTCACCTGTAATAAAATGGATCAGACGATAGAATGAAGACTAGGGGTTCGGTCTTCGTTTGGGTTCTTATACGTGTTTGAAAGTCAAAGCAGTCAATGGCGTAGCATTTTATTATAAAATCGGTCGATGACATACAACTGTAGATTACAACAAATAATCCTCAAAAGTAATTGAAAAATAAAGTCACCGAAATTAACAGGACCGATCTTTCCTGTCCTTATAGCCGTGATTAGAGTATAAGGGAAGGATTCAGGGGGCGGCTGTTAACCACGATAAACTCTGGGGTTCACGGATTGCTATTTAGCCGAAAGTCCATGAGTCACCTGGCTTGATTGAAGTCGATCTTGGGACCGGCTGCTCAAAATCCTGTAGCCGTAATCAGAGTACAGAATCGCGAGTTAGGGGCGGCATCAACCTACTTGCCGGTGGCAGGGTTTTGATGTCAATTAGAGTAAATAGGGGCCTAGAGTGTCACTGCGACTGGAAGCAATGAGAGAAGTCCTAAATTATCCTTCTTGCTACAGTTTGGGTGTAGGAGATGGGATAAAGATCACGGATGATCAAATTAGAATTACGATAACCGGTTGCAGTTTTTTTATGGAGGTTGTCCTCGAGCTCTTCGAATTTGTGTTTTTTTATAGCCATTCACTGACGGTTGCTCAACATCCCACTCTTGCACGATCTTCATGAAGGTTATCCCTCTGTAGTTTTCTGTTTATGAGAAATATCTTCTCGGCCACAATCACAAACGACTAACTTCCTTTCTCGTAGTTGCCCATTCTTTAACGGTCGACTTCATGTTGATGGTGACGTGATCCCTTGAAAATATGAGAATCGTTGTCGTATGTGCTTACGTGACTTCAGCTAAGTATCTAGTCTACGTGTATACCGACATGGCCTATTCGGTTGAGTGAGGTCATGTCGATGCCACATGGCCTTTTCTTATTTGTCGATCTGTGGAGGGTGTAAACAATATCAAAATCTTTGGTAAGGATGATCACGTGTAACGAAGCCAAGGCTCTAAAGATTTTTGCCGACAAGGAAAAAAACAAGTTGTCAAAACAATGATAAGGATCAATTAATTACTAGTAACTAATGTTTCCTTGAGCTACATTCACAAACAATGATAAGGATCAATTAATTACTAGTAACTAATGTTTCCTTGAGCTACATTCACCACCCCGGATTCATTTGACTTTATCTACTAGAATTATCGAAGAAGCTACATTTCCTTTCTTTACACACGTTATTTAGCTTCAACTCTACTCCCAATTATTATTAATTTAAGGTTTTTTTTCTTGTAACATGGGAACTATCCTAGGCAGGGCCTCAATTGGACCCACCCTAGAGAAGTTGTTTACGCCCGCCGTAGCCCAACGGTAGGATGGAATATTATATGGCTACAAGTATCCCTCAATTTAGGGAAATGGGGTCCGTTAAAGAACCCACCATTACGTAGAAGGTTGGCCACAAGATAGAACTCTCTAAAAGAACATGGGAATTGGGGTCCCCCACTTTCTAAAAACGTGGGTGGTTTGTAAGGTGGGGTTCAACTTCCTAAGAGTGGGTAGTTGGGAGACTTTGTGTTCAAACCAAACAGTTTATAAATAGAGACCTGCAGACAAGGGAAGGAGATCCCTCGATTAACACACAACTACATTAGCTATTCTGGTCTCCTCAGACCCTTATTCGGTCTTCTTAGACCACCCGACTCTCATGCTATCCTCATAACATGAAGTAGTCTATCCTCCTATTGCTTCCAGTCGCAACAACACACTAGATCCCCCTTACTCCTAGACAAGACTAAGAAGATATGCCCTTCTCCATCACGGTTAGGTACGATCTCGCTTACCCCTTCAAGCAAGGCTAAGGGCAGTCACTATGTGAACCTCGGAACCAGTAATCTTCAAGGCGGGCCCCGATCTCTTCTCTATATACTACCGATCACAACTATAGGGAAACAGGCGGCAGATACTAAGATTTTGTTGGTCTTCTTTTTAATTTTTTATTGATTTTCATCACCATCCATCCTTGAAACGATTGTCACCCCACATGGCCCATCTATCCTTGAAACGGCCGTCATCTCACGCGGCCCTCAATTTTTGCAGATTCTACATCAAATGGCCACCACCAACGTGGCCGTCGTCAATATTGCCATAAAAGTGGGGGAAGAACCTTGGAGGACAAACCCAATCCTCTTAGCAATCGCCGGATCAGAAGTCTCCAAATCCACAGGCGGCCAGGTCGTATCTAAACCGCAATCCGTCTGGTTTTGCGTACGAATGGCGCCAGGGTCAAAAATTTCGGACTCCTTGCATCGGCACAGATGCTAGCATGCCCGCGCACTCACACATCCTGGAGCCGAACCAGAAATAATGGGAACAGAAGTAGACCCCCGAATACATGAACCAAGCCGCAAGGCCAATGAATTGTTTAAGGGGTTTTTCCGTATGACACTGAATAATATAATTTTATGTGCTTTCATTATGCATTAAATGGCACCATAAAATATTACTTTCTATATATATCTCTCTCTCTAAAATTGCATAATTAATTATTCATTCATTAGTTATATCCCACCAACCAACTACTTTATTAACTTATCCAACGCCCAAGCAATTTCATCCCAACCTCTAAAATCTCAAGGGGTAAACCGTAAATATCCCTTTTATTTTCTTTTCGCTGAAATACTCGGCAAGCGAAACACAACTTTAAAATTAAAAGCTTCATTGTTCCCTTCCACATTACGATTTTTTTTTTTTTTTTTGATAGTCACCTTCTCCATTATGATGTCAAACGTACGTTAGCACCTCCTTTCGTAATATGTGAACGTTACATCAGCTTGTAAGACTAATTAACCTTTTCCTTTTGAGTATACTATTAAGATCCAAACTGGGGCATTTGTCCTACATGGACCAACTCAATCCAACTTGCGTCACACTGTGGAAAAACACAGGGATCAACCGTTGACTACTCCGTGTATGACTTCCTATTGTAATGACCACAACATCATTATTCACTATTACCATACTGACTACACATAAGTCATGGTAAGTCATCTTCTTAAAAAAAAAAAAAGTCATCTTCTTTGTTTCCATTAATTTACCATCTGCTAAGACGTTTCCTCCTTTCTACAAAATATTCTTATCCATCTCTATGTCTAATCTGTGGATCTGTGGTGGCCGTGGTGGTGGTGGTACTAATCTGTCCATTTCCAGCCACAGCCATTTCGCTCTCCGAAGCCTTCACTTCCTCTCTGAACTTCTTATAAATATCACTCCTGTAAAACCTTCTTGTTCGGAAGACCAATACTAATGACACCAGCGTTCCAAACAGCGTTACAGCTGTAATTATAAGGAAAGAGAGTCTAAAACACTTGGCTCCACTGCATTTCAGATCTTCACCCGATTTCCTTGTGAGACCCAGAGCTGCCATTTGCTTCTCCGCCTCTCTGTCATAAAGATGCCCGGCGACCCTCACGTTGAGTAAATAAGACCCAACAGGGCTTGCCACAGCCCCGAAATTGTATAATGTGGAGTAGTATTTTAGTCCAAATATTTCAGATATGATGGCAAAGAGTAGCGGCCATTGAGCTCCGAAGCAGAAGCCAATGATCACCGAGGCGACGTAGAGTGAGTTGGGAACTGCAAAGGCAATGAGAAGGTGGCCGGCGCAGGAGAGGAGAAGGATGATTGTTAGCATCAGGGGTCGAGGGAATTTGTATTTTGCCAAAAAGATTTCGGAGGCGAAACCCGAAACGACACGTCCGAGATAGTTCCATATGCTTACCAGGGACACAAAGGTGCTGATACTTCGAGAAGGGTAGCCCAGCGATGTGCCTATCTGGCCCAGGTTGTCGATTGCAGTTAAGGTTCCGCCGACACCGCAGATTGTCGCCAAGAACAGGATCAACATGTCTATGCTTACCAGTGCTTGCAATATGGTGTAGTCCTCTCCTCTGTCTGGGGGATTGAACATGTTCGAAAGACAAGAAATTGGCTTTTGTGTCCGGGGTAATTCAGCGGATGAACTTGCTTCTGGGGCCGCCGCCGGTGGAGGTGGTGGTGGTGGTGGTGGGGGAGGCAACACTTCTGCTTGAGGTTGTGGTTCAATCACAGCTGGATTTTCAGTCACCACTTTCAGATGGGGAGGCTCTTCGAGTGCTTGTTTCTTGCTCTTCCGCAGATCAATTTCTTCCTTTATAACGACCCCTAGTGGTAGAAAGAGTAAGATGAGAACGACTGCAGCACTAAAACCAAATTCAATCTGGGAGAAGGTGTACTTCTTCTCCACGATGATTATAACCATGAGAAACCCCGCAAGAGCAAGTGAGATGTAGAGGAATTTATAGAACACTTTGAGCTCATTCTCCTGACGAACAACCTTCATGATCCTAATGGTTCGGAGAAACACGAAAGATATCGCCGCCGGGAGCCAGCCTATGAGTAGTATAAGAGACTTAGTATCGTCCCCATATAAAGCATGGTAGAGTTGAGTGATAATCGCTCCACTGAGGCCTACAAATCCCTTCAAGAGACCCAGAACGATGCCTCGGCTTTCAGGGAAGTTCTTAACACAGGTGACAAGTGCTCCGGTGTTGGCGAAGGACTGTGAATTAGCGCCGATACATATGTACAGACACATCTGCCACACCGGCGGCCGGGATATTCGACGGCTAACCGCAAGCCAGATCATGAAATAGCCGAAGAAGTTCATGACTGCGCCCATGGAAAGCACCACCCATGGTGGTGTGACCTCGTTGATGAGGCCTGATAGAACTCCCACGTTTGCTCCCAAGTCCTTGAAGAAGCTCAACAAATTAAGCGTGGTCTGGTCGTAGCCCAACGAGGTCTTAATCTGGGTTGAGTAGAGACCGAACATGTAAGTAGCACCGGCGGCGGACATAATCAGGAAAGATGCAAACACCATGAACCATCGACCGGTGATTACCTGCACGCCGAGGCTCTTCATCTCCCTCCAACCACCAGCGCCACCACCCATATTCTCACCAACCACCATCTCTCTCTCTCTGAGTATCACTCACTTTTTTTTCTTTTTTGGTAAACTGAGTATCACTCACTTGGGCACACAAAAATGGTACACAACTATTAATTAGTTCTTCAAGGCAGTGGTGTTGCATATATTATATATATAGACAAAAACTACCTTAAGAGGTTAACTTAGGACATTAGAATGGATTTAATTTGCTGCACATGCAAAGACTTGGGAGTTGGGAGTTGACCATATATGCTTCTAGAAGGGAAAGTGACATGAGAGAGTTCTGGTTCATCATTTTAATGGATTACTGATTAGTGGGAAAGCATAGATTAGGTTTATCCAAGACCACGCCATCAATCCCCCTTCGTCGTGTCGTGTGTATGTGTCTTAACGGGTTTAGGGCGCCTCTGAAGAATATACTACAAATCGACCTCTGATGATTCCCCCAAAGCCAAAGGGATCTCAATCTCATGGGTGATAAATTTCAACAACTTGTGATTTTGTTCAGTGGTAGGGTCCTTTCGAATCTTGAACTTTCAACTTTTGACTTCCAATATGCTATACGTTCCTCCGTCCATCGAGAATTCAAAGTACCCAGCTGTAGATATATAAGTAGATATTGAACCTATCTTTCTTTTATTGTAGGCCAAAAGATCCCTTTAAACTGCACGTGTACTAGACTACTAGTTGGCTCTTGAATCAAATTAATTATTGACAAACAGTTTTTTTGAAGTTTCGCAAATCTTCATTAAGTGATAAAATAAAGTACTAACCAAGCTTAAATGATAAGCAGGTTAAAAAAGTACAGAGCATTTCCCTCTCACAAAAGAAGCAGGTACCTATAAGCCAAACAAGATGAGACAAAGGGACATCAAGTGGCCATCACATCGGATTCAGTCTTTACTAACTTGCAAACGCTAACGCCCATACCAGTCATGTAACGTCTTCTTCACTCTCAATTAGAGGCAATTGGCCTTCCTTCACAAAAATCCTCAATGATAATATCTAGTGCACTTGTTGTAACTTTTTTTTTTATCTCCTCACAAACGATCACGCTTCTGTCACTCATATGCATGTATGTGTGTAGAATAGAATAGAATAAGAATGGAAATATGGAATCATAAAACCAAGAAGGTTCAGCATGATCAAAGATTTGCAGCTTAAGAAACTATTAACAAATGGAATACGTAACATACAATAATTTTATTCCACAAGACTCGGAGCTTTTATTTATAAGGTTGAGACAACTTGATTCTAAGATTTTTAAATAAATTAAAAAGTAGAACTTGACTCGTTTCCACCCTCATCCTCATCCGTTCATTGTATAGAATCTATGGATCGATTGTGAGCAGCCTGCCTCTCCTTTTTTTTTTTTTTTTGCCATTATTTTAATAGAATTTTCGCTGGAATTTGCAATCTCCTTTTCACTTAAATGTATCAGCCATGTCATTATCTTGGTCTTGGACCTCCCTTCGGAGAAAGAGAAAACAAAGAAACAAACAAAAAATTTCATGCTGGATATGTGCTTTTGAAATGTAATTGATGGGGAAAAAGTTTGCGTCTATATTTGAATGTAATGATGGAAACAGTCAAACAGTTCATTGAACCATGTACTCCTACATGCATGGATTGTATAAAAATTAGAATCTAATGTCAGGCATGGATTGGTATTTCGACTGTTACATCAGACCTAAATATGAAATATTAAATGAGCGATGAACAGATCTTTGAACAAGGGGATTCCTTCCTTCTTCTTCCTCTTCTTCTTCAAACCTTAGTGGCACTCCATCGGAAGGAGGATGGTTGAGGCAGACCCCGACCTGTAGATTAAAATCAAAGCCAAAAGAGGATTACACCAAATAGGGGGAACATCCAACCTTACCCTAATAAAAATCAAGGAGACAGAAAAAACCAGCAAGAGGTATGAACACCAAACCTCAGCCGAATACAACTCAACCAGAAGGGGATTCCTTCCTTGAAAATGGATTGTATACAAATACGCATGGATTGTATACAAATTAGACTCTTATACTCAACACTTGAAAAGTTATTATTATGATATTCTATGCATGGGAATATTTCTAGCTTGTTCTTAATTTGGCTTGTAGGATGTAAATATGGAAATTCATAATATATATATATATATATATATATATATATATATGGAAATGTGTCTTTCATGATTTTATAGAATTTACTGGTGATTAAAATACTACCCCAATGCCCAACTCATCCTTTTTCCCCTCACTTCCTTTTTCATACGGAGTTGGTGAAATTAACTAAAATACTAGAAATTATGAGTTTATTTTACTCACAAACTGCACCTGCTAACGACCCAAGAACACTGAAAGTTGAATTTTCCGTTCTTCCAAACAGTCCCTATTCTACCTCTACAGCTATAACATTTAAAAAAGTTGCTCTCAGTTCCTTGCTGATCCATCTTTCTAACTTCCAAGTGGTTCCCTTTACACACATGGATCAAAGTTAGAAGGGAAACACTGGCATGGACTTGCTGTGACACCATCCTTGTGGCATTCTTAATATAGGTACAAGGTGAAAAAAATATCTATAACAAAATAGAGAAAGAAAGACATGATGAGATGCAAAAAAAAACAAAAGAATGGGAGGGAATTTTTTTTTTTTTTTTTTTTTTTTTGGTTTATTAAGCATGGATTGAAAAGATAAAAATGTAAATTTGAAAACTGGGTGGGACATCTAAGTTTTAAGAATTAATACAGATATTATTTTTGAAAATCTACAATGAATGATGTTCAACATGTGACTAGATTATCTTATTTGAGAACTTTCTACGAAGTTTTCAGTACAGAACGATATTAATTAAAATAATCAATTAGGTTAAGTTCATTTGATAAGGTTATAGTTGACAAGCTTGATATATTTAATGGGATCCAAAAGTGGGGTTGCCTATTCGATTGAAAAAATTAGTTTATGTGTCAGAATCTTGGGTCCAGGAATATGCATCATGAAGCCAAGGCTCTAGAGATTTTTGCCAAGAAGTAAGACACAAGTTGCCAAAAACAATGATAAAGCATGAATAACTACTAATAAATGTTTCCTTGAGATTACTACCGATCATCATCCAGCACATGGATTCATACGAGACTGTCTCTAGATTCAAACACGTTATTAGTATCATTTATATTCCCTATTAAGTTATTAGTTTAGTAGATTCTTGTCATCGTGTTGAAAGCAATCGTTTGAGAACAAGTACTTAATTTCTTAGAAAGGATTGAATAACTTTGTATGGGGTAGTTCTTTCTTCATACTATAGTCAATGCCTGCACTTCTACGGCACCACACTGTATTAATCTCTCTCTCTCTCTCTCTCTCTCTCTCACACTGCCTCCTCCCTGTCAATCATTCATTTTGTTGAATTCCATGAGGAAATTTCAGTCTTATGGCACCTTTTGTTATAATTGTCCTTTACCCTCTACCCCTTCATTAGGGAAACTTGTCTGGAGGAGCCATTATTTTAAAATGATATTATCAGATAGCATTTGTTGTATCTTATACAAATGTGTTTGTCAATTCCCCCTTCAAATTTGCTTGTTAGAAAATCAAACAATTCAGTAGCCAAAATCCAAATAGTCTCGAGAGTTGAAAGTTACAAGATTAGATTGTCTAAACAAACGGGACTCAGGATAAGTTATCAGTGCAAGTAGCAAACCAAGGCATGATTTCCAAGATACGCTTATGTTAATGACGCCATGGTGGCTTCATTTTCCTTTGCACGTATTTTATAGAATTGACCTCTTTTGATACGTAAGGTAAGTGGGTGTTGATGAGCAGCTCTAGTTGAATCATGGGGTTGTTGTTAGTTGTCCATTATTACAGCTGAAATGTTTGAAAATGCAATCTTCTAAACCTTTATTTTTGCCTCTCCCTTTTTTTTTCTCCAAATATTGCCTTCCCCAACTAAAACAATCCGAAACTATAATCACCCCACTACTATTTATACATTCGAATTTAAACCCCCACTTATATGCGATAGTTAAGGGTGAGGACGTGCAGTATGCACAGTACCACCTCTAGTTGCTTATTAAGAGTACTTCATAAAATTGTTTTCTACGTAACGATAGCATTTACTAAATGCCCATTGATGCAGTGCTTTCATATCTTCAACATTAGCAGGACATGATAGGCATTACAAAATATGAGAAGATAAAATTGTTAACAACAATATCATTTAACTAACCAAACTAATTCCTACTTAGTTGGTACACCTTTTGTTTTCCTTTCCTCAAAATTCTGGTTAACCAAACACGACCTCAAATGTTCATTGTTTCCTTCAAAATAAGTATATAAAGGGCCAGCAGTTGCTTTCGTACTAATGCAGAACTTAGTTTGGAAGACTAATCAGCTTTGAAAACTATAAAATCCAAATTCGGGTGATTGGACATGGACCAGCACAACCGAACTTGCGTCATACCGTGGAAAAAACTAATTATTGACCGCTACCGACTGCCTTTATCTTTTTTTTTTTTGGTGTGAAACACAGAAATAGATTGTATTAATCAGGGAAAGGAGTGATAAAGGCGTTCAATTCAATATAGAATTGCCGAGTCACCCGAAAAAGACCCCTAAAAATGGTCCTTACTACTACCACTACTTGAAGAATCGGATAGAGACGAAATGAAGGAAACTCACAAAGCGGCCGACTGGTATAGAAGAGCAAACTTGCACTGAGAAAACTAACGGGGTTGGTCAATGTGTTCACACGTGAGTAAGGCTAGTCAACAGAGAGAGTGGAGTTGACGAATGTGCAATGATTTTCGCGTGCAAGCTGATCCACTAGCTTAGCTGGATAAACTTGCTTGGGTAAGTATGGATCTTCGACTTTTCTATAGATACTAAAGCATCCCAGCGCCTACACGCCGTTGCAAGTTGGATTGATCGAACTTGGCTTGATCATGGGTCTTCCTCGTAATCTTTTCAAACGATCTTCAAAGTGATTTTCCATAGCCGTATTGTATTACTCTAAGCGTGTATAGGGGCGCCCAACTGAATGGGTTTGCTGACGAGAAATTAGAATCCCAATCAGATTGACAATTAACGATTGAGGCTTGGTGATACCAGAGAGTCGCAAAAGCTGATCCAGACGAAACGATTTATCCTTAACATGGTAACATAAACCCTCTAATTGCCTATGAGCTTCTCCCGTCCTGCTTTCAAAGTGCCGTTCCAAAGAGTAACGCCGATACCACTGGCCATGGCGATGCTCCAGATATGAGATTTAGTGTCAAATTCTTTAAACTCTTTTGTCTCACTAATAAAAGAACCTCCCGAATGATCAAACTACTACTTACTGAATCATTTGGCGCATCAACCAGAAGGTTTTTAAACAATCTGGGCCTTCCAAACAGGCTAAAACCCATATTCAGTAACCAACCAGAGGAGCTCCATTTTGTGAGGTCCCATGACAAATCCATGAGGCCATCAAACGTCAACCTCGCATCTTGGCTCATCGATACGAAGCATCCGCAATTTTTGAATGTGTCTAAAAAAGCATACCTTAAACCGTTGGGTCAACCAGCACCAACTAAAAGCACGCATTACAAACGGATTACCAGCTCAATCCACTTCATTGCTATTTCCCAGTTGAGATTACAGTGGCTGGCAACCCCGTCTGGAAGCCTGATGCTCTTCTCCATACCTGTTCCATCCTGCTCATAAGTGAACTATTATGAGATCATTTTTTTTCCAGATGATCACTACTTCATTTACAACTAAATAAACAAAATTACACTAGATTTTATCATATACTTCTCATGCCAAACAGCTTTATAATCCAAGCTTCGTTGATAAAAGCATCTAATAATGTCAGTCCAAAACAAAGCCACCCCCTAGTAGGGTTCAAAGGACGGTGGGCGTCCTCCCCTGATAGGAGGAGGGCGATCATAAGGACCAGGTCTGTCTCTGAAGCTTCCTCCCTCGTATCGTGCTGGTCCACCACTTCCATACCTATCTCTCCCACGTCTCGCTCCACCACCCCTACCATAGCCCCCGTCTTTGCTGTAACCACTCTGAGGGCGCTGACCAGAACCCCCATACCGATCACCCCCAAAGCGATCCCCACCAGCTGGGTACCTGTCATAGCGATCATTTCCCCCATACCTACTGTCTCTTCGGTCCAGACGGTCCCTATCTGCATAACGTGCACCATTATATCGATCGTCATCGTAGCGATCACCATATCGACCTCCACCAAAGCCATCCCCACGACCACCGCCTCCAACAAACCGACGAGGTGCTGAGAATCGAGAGCCACCACTGCTGATGCCATTCCCAGTAGGACATTCTCGCGCCCAATGGCCTGGGCGGCCACATTTGAAGCAGTCAGATCGTCCCACTGGTCTATCTCCAGCCCCATAGCTGTTCTGGCTACCAGACGAGTAGCCTCCGCCATAACCAAATCCAGTATCATCAACCCCCATTTTTGGCTGGGCCTTGTTCACCGAGATCACCCTACCACCTAGCTCTTGGCCATGCATCTCCCTGATTGCATCTTCCATTCCCCGCTGATCTGCAAAGGTCACAAAGCCAAATCCACGAGGACGACCTGTATCTCTTTCAAGCATGATCTGCATGGATGTTACAATTGATAAACTGATACCAAGGAGAATACAGGTAACATAACAAAATAATCAATAATTGCAGTATTCAACTCCACAATAAAAGAGCAACATTTCATTTTAACCTTCAAAAATAAAGATCAATTCTTAAAATTCATAAAACCACATGGATGTCAGCCAGAAAGTGAAATTTACACCCATTTTTAGTAACACCAAAAGAGCCACAAAAACACTTTTTATGTTTATTTATTTCTTGCATGGAAAACAGGAAAAGAATTTTCATACAATAACTTACATGCTCCCATCATAGTAGGTTATAATGATGATCAGAGTCATTTAACAAAATCTGATCAGTTTTTTGTAGACATGCCTTTCATTTGTTTTCAAAACTGATTCTCCTAGTATTTTCAGCTAATAAGATCTTCTGTGAACATATGGTGTTCGATACAGGCCACTATGAGAAACAAAGATAAATCTACCAAATTCAGATATACTGAGAACACTGCCTTTGAATTTGGAGGGAATCATTTCTCAAAATGTGATAGCGAAATTGTAGATATTTCCAACTTATTTGTGACATAATTGTCAAATAAAATAACAATCTTTACTAATACATTTAATTCAATGATGAGAAGTTACCTCACTGAATTAAATGTATTAGTGATTACATTTTTTTGAAAAACATAATGGTTGACCTGTTAATTCTGGTTAAATATAAGCAATAAAATTAACCAAAATCAGTGCTGAGAGATGGATAATGGATCCCACCATCCCAGAAATACACAAAAGCTATGATTTTCATAATGTTTGTGAATTTTGGGAAATCCAAAATAACAGCCAAACATTATAACAGACATCCTGCAATGGAATCTAAGTAGCGAATGCTAAACTCAGTTTAATTTTTGATTCCAACAAAATAGTCACAGAACAAGGGAAAAGCCAAAGTCAATAAGAACAATGTTTTTGTGACGATATAAACAAATTAGCCAAATAATACAGCAAAAAAATGCAATGGCAATGCCTGATTCCACAAGGAAAATTGCATTTTAAATATCACATCTTGATGATAAGCAAAACAAGTATACGCATAAGAGAGAATAACTGATCTACAATAGAGAACATACACCGTCGGCAATTGTATTCCAAATTTGAACTCTGTTCAATTAAAAGTCAAGAGCAGTAACTAGAGACATATAATGATACCCATGGTCACTCGAGGTACTCTGCAAAGAGTCTACAACTCTATAGAAAAAAACTTCCAAGATAAATATCCAGTTCAATAAAAAATAAAGCAATTTTGCTTTGCGCTTGGCTTTGATTTTGGATTCACATCAGAGTAGATTTAGCAAAGTTCTACACTGGCATGCAGAAAAAATTGCCATAGTTAATACAATTATAGGTAGTTTCCATGAAAGTTTAAGAACTTGTACATGCAAGTAATGCATGTTGCACTCGCTAAAGTAATAAAAAGGGCAAAAAGATCAATGACTAAAAGTAACATAAGACCATTAAGTATCTTTGAATAAGGCATTTCAAATAGAAACCGAATCCCAATCACACAAATTAATTAATAGCCTATTATCTCCTTTATAGACAATAAATATAATTACACTGAAAAAGAAATTTTATCTCAACAAGGACAATACACAAACAAGTAGAGATTTGAAGCCAAGACCTCTGACCTCAATTTTCCATGAAGCCAATATGTAGAGATTTGAAGAATGGACTAGCATGCAAACAAATAGCACCAAATAATACAACTGATTTCTTCTCTGCCATGTTGCATCATTAGTCTAATGAATCTCAATGAGGCACAAAACCATGAAGTTGACAGTTTTAGGCATCCTCCAGCAAAGTATCACTGTAATTAAACAAGGACATCTGTTTCTGATGAAATAATCCCATGTCTAGGTACAAAAAAGTGAGATATGCCAACCGCACAAGAATCTTCTTTTTGAAGATCATAAGTTAAACTAACAAATCTCCATTACTGCTGCCTTCTTTGAAGTTTCATTGTCTCACACCATCTTCAACCCAACAAGAATTAGCTTGAAATTTTCATAAATCAGTTCTGTTGTGCAACATTAGGAGATAGGATAACAAACAAGAATTTCCTGCACCTGTTAAACCCAACTCCAAAAAAGTTTGTTGTGTTACATAATATTTGCCTAAAATGTGAAACCATCAGCACGGTTGACAACACCACATCCAACCCCAATACTAACTCACAAGTGCACTTCTGATTCAATGTTCCCAATGACAGGAATTCAAAGGATGCTTCTCAAGATTAAACAGGAGATGAAAGAATTTGACAGACAGATCACTGGCCATGGAATTCAAGAAGTTCCACTACAAAACCAAACTTCCAGACAAGCACTCGTGTTTTTTGCTATTTCAAACTGCTGTTCTAGAGAGCACAGGTGTTGATAAACCCAAACCTCGAGTCACAAACTCATGTCTGCTGTTTCAAACTGCAGTTCTACAAAAACACAAGTCCTTACCAGATTCTCTATGATAGTTTCAAGCAAATAACAAACACTTAGTTGAAAAGTTATGAGTTTCTGTTGAATTTGTGTAGTTTGAATAATCCTAAGAACCATGACGTAACATGAAACATCAACCCACTGAAAAGTCCCATTTTCAGAAATTACTGTGACTGCAAGATGAAAAGGATAACACCACATGATTGTAACTGCACCATACTTCTAGCAATTCTAGCCAATTGTTCCAGATCTTATAGAAATCTCAGCTACATTACTTTTTGCATTTACAGCAACTTGTCAAAGAAACTTTCAACCGGTATGAAATAAATATACAACACATTCTCTTACATATCGAAGAAAAGGTCAGCAATAGTGACTTTGTCATTTACGGTCTCTTTTCAAATAAATTTCCAACTAGTATGTAATAATCAACAAACCAATTCTCATGCATGGATACTGAAGACCCAGAAACCTCATTCATACCCAGAAATTCCCAAAGTTTGAGGATTGAGTTACAATGAGCGAGTAAAAGAGAGAGATGAGTGTAACTTTGCTGAAATCCAGAAACAGATTAGACTAGCACATCATTGCAATCAAAAAAAATTGCATCCTTGTATATCTAAATTTCTTTTAGATCTTTAGAAGTGAGCACATACAAACAACATTGAATGTTATCCTCCTTCATGATTGTCTCAGACATCAGCCATATGTTTTAAGCATTTCATCATAATGAGATACTAAACATCAAGAAATAATTTAGTAGTGAAAATGACACCATACATGAGAGTCCTAAACCACATTAGTCACATCTGTGGAACCGCCAAGAATGACCTGTCACCAAGTCAAAGAATTTTCTTGATTTCAACCGGCACAAACATCTCAGCTTTTGTACTTATTCCAAATAGGAACCAACAATTTCCCTCGTCACATAAAGCCAGATATCTTTTTTGATGATTACACATAAAGCCAGATATCTTGCAGCTTCGCAAAGCAAGATATCTTGCAGCTTCAACCAGCACAAACATCATTCAAGTGTCTATAGATACCAGGGATTAAGATTATCTAAAGATCAAATTTATCCTCTTCCTTCCATTAATTGCAGAAACTGGAAGTCCCCCTGACTCTCACTGAAATATTGAGCTTAGACAGTGAAGTTAATCTTCCCAAGATTTTTTGTGTCCGACTTATATGAATTTGACACCTATCATTTTTTCAGCTTCAGAACACATTCCAACAACACATGTATGGGCTTCATTAACAGATCACACTCAATGTCTCATTCTCCACTCATCTCCTTCAATAAACAAGTAACCTTTCCAACAAACAAACGTGTCAAACAAACAGATAACTAACTGGAAATGCACTCTTTGAATCCAATGCTGAAAATATCTATAAATCATCTGTTGACATGTATAATACCCGGCTTGAGATTACCCAGTACAAAACACGTGAACAAAACTTAAGTGCGCAAATGGTATGAAGCTTCTTTGATTTGATGTAGTCCAACAAATCAAATATTTCTCACAACCCATATGAGATGCAAACATGAAACATGTGAACAAAATTTAATCACGCAAATGGTATGAAGCTTCCTTGGTTCGACGCCATCCAACAAATCAAATATCTCTCACAACCCATCCAAGGCAATATGAACAGATCACAACTCGCATTCCAGGAAAACAACAGAAACAAAAAGATCATCAATATAATAGAGAATGTAAAAGAAAAAAAAAAGTAAACAACAGAATATGCCACTCAGATGTGAAGAAAACCAAAATATACAATACAACCAATGACATGCAGCAACAAAGTGATAACAGTGTTATGGAACAGGACTCAAGGCAGGTAGATACCAAAAAGATGACTGCTCTGTAAGGAGGCCCCATAATCACTTAAATACCTTATGATTCCTTCAACAAGTGATCTGGTGCCATTTGACAACATATTAAGCTCTTGTGGCATTTACTAAGCTTCATTTCAAACCTAATACCTTTCACCTACTGTTGGAAAACATCATAGACAGAAATTCAAGTGTGTTCAAAGGCAAAGATAGAAGCTCAGTTAAGAGGTTGAAGCCATGCGATAAGGCTCCTGAACTTTCAGTAATGGAGTACTTTCTTGAACTTGGCAATTTGGACTTGCTCTGAACTGGGCTTTTTTCGTTACCTCATAAAGTTTTCCCCTTCGTGACACTTGTTGTTTTGGCTAGCTAATTGTGCCAGCCCTTTGTTTACAAATGGTGACTGGGACTTACCCTTCCCTTTTGTATGAAATTATTTCTGATAATGCAGTACAGTATTTGCTTAACAAGCAAAGCATAAAGCCCTAAAAATCTCCAAAACATGAATGGATCAGGAATTTCTTTGCCTCATATATATGTATAAATTAACTGTGTCACTAAAACACTTACAAACTTTCAAGATTTGCATGGCTCCATGACATCAGCTAACTCATTCATTCACCAAAGTTTGATATACTAACCATGCCAGGCTGGATGTAGATGCCTCGTGAAAACCAAATTTCACTCATACTCAACGAGTACATGGCACATGGAGCATTGAATTATAGAACTACTCTATCTCATCCTAACAAACTTACATAAGTATTCAAACAAGAAGATATCACACAAGAAGAGTACCACAACCCTTTGCAGGTTCCAAGGATGGTCTTATGGAGGTAGACAGAAAACAGACATAACCTTTAGCATTTTGATGCCAAGTTACTCTGCTCCTAAACGAACCTGTATTCTAGCATTGACAAAACCAAAGCTTTTACAACGTCCTCAAAAAAGTAAAAAGCCGAAGCGCAGTCCATCTAATTCTTTCCTTTACCGGTCACATATAGCCCTAATGGTGAAGCAAAAGATTCCCCCAGTTTAATCAGGAGTACACACCTTTATAACAACCTTTTTGATGAAGGTAATAGTTCCAATTTCTCACGTCCAAAGTGAAAATTTTACAAATATCACGTAAACAGAGACTGCATGTCATATTCTTCCGAATTCGCGAATCATGGTTTCGAACTGGCTATTCTCTATGTTATTCCTTTTCAATATGTAAATATTCTATACGTTCGAGCTCATGTTCAGTTCTAGTCTTCATTCATGTCATACTTTTACAGCAAACGACGAGTAACTAGAATTACACAGAACAAAAGATGTCCAGTGAGGTAACCGCACCTGAGACTCAAGAATCTTCCCGTAACAGTCGAATGCGTCCTCGAGATGCCGCTCCGTCGTTTCCCATGACAGGCCTCCAACAAAAATCCGGTTCTCTACCTTGCCTGCCATCCTCGAAAACCCTAGAAAATCTTTGGAACGTTATAAAACAGCGTGCCAAACCCTAAGTTCATAAATAAATTAACAGAAACAAAGAAACAATTGAGAAGAGAATATAATTTACCGGTCGCCACTCACTGTTGAATTGAGTTTTTCTCTCTGTTCCAAAAGGCAGAATAATTTGTTTTGTGAGGGTGCGTTGAAACCCTAGATTTATTTTAGAAGCCAAATCAAGTTACCTGATTTAGATTTGGGACACCTGTTATTTTAAGGGTGTTTTAGTCTTTTTACGACACAATAAGTAATAACAAATCTGTTCAGGTCGATTATGTCGGCGGGATCGCCGGGGAGGATCCCGACCAAAAGGAACAAGTGCAGGCCACAAATAATAAAGGCCTGTTTGTTGAATATGTGTGCAAAAATGCGTTTCAATAAAGCAAACCGCCTGTTTGCTTCAAACCAACAATGCATGGTATTTTGGGATTTATTGGTACATGTCTTTTGATGTAATCCTAATTGCAACATAGTAGAAATTTCGCTATCCACAAGGGACGTAGGCATCTTGGCAAACCACTTAAAATCCATGTTTGAATTTCTCTCCTCTTCTTTGTTTTGTCTATAACTTTCACACGACACGTTTCACAACATTAAGTTAGGGAAGAAAAACTTGAGAAAAATACTCAATCCATATTGATGAGACTATGAGTTAATAAAATCATTTCCGACTTAAAAATTTATTTTTGACTTAAAAAATTATTTTTCACTTAAAAATGATTTTCTGTAAATGTAGATGTAGAAATCAAATCAAGCGGTGAATGTGCACACGAGACATTGGGTACAGACGATATACGCATATACACATAGTTTGTTAATATGGGACTCTTTGATTAGCAGTTTTTAGGCACGTAAGTTGTTATCTAATAAGATATGAGTGTTTAGATAGTAGATTTATATTAGATATGGGAGCCTATTAAGGATTTTTCAATGATTTTTTGTGACTGTTTACACCCGCCGTAACCCGGCAAATGAAAGAGAGCCACGTGGCACCTACATGGATTAACCTCACCACCAAGGAAGCCACGTCAATGTCTACATGAGCTAAGATACCTAACCCAAGCCACGTAAGCACATATAACGAGAAACCATTTTCATACATATAGGACGACGTCATCATCAATACAAGAGTAACGACCAAAGTCATCTAGACAAACAACGACAGACAAGAAAGTTATTGGTTGAGATTGTGGCAAGCGGTTATTTTACTCGAACGAGTGGAACAGATGGATAACTTTTAAAACAGGCATAGAGTTCATGCAAACATGGGTCAGTAAGCAACTGTCAGAATCCAGCTATAAAAGGCAAAGTCACAAAGAACTCAAAGACCACCTCCACTCAACCGCAACTGGTTATTATGATTATAACTTGATCATTCATGATCACTATCCAGCCTCCTCCATTCACACTATAGCAAGAAAGGATAATCTAGGACCCTTTTCACTGCTTCCAGTCCAGTGATATTTCAGGTTATTATTTACTCCAATTGAAGTAAAGACCCTGCCACCGACAAGAAGGTTGATCGAGGCCGCCCCTGTCTCCTAGTCCTATACTCCAATTACGGCTACAGGATTATGAACATCCGATCTCGAAGCCATCTTTGGTCAAGCCAGGTCATTAGCAGAACATTGGCTTAGTATTCCTAGGTGAACCCCCGAATCAATTTTGTTAACAAATGCCCTCTACTTCCTTTCCTTATACTTCAATTACGGCTATAAGGTTAGGGGAGGCCGGTACTGTCAACCCTAGTGATTTTTTTTTGTTTTATTTCCTTCTGAGTTATTTGGGGACTTTTTGTAATCAACAATTGTATTTCTGGTAACCAATATCTAAATAAAGTACTTTGTTTATTGCCTACTGTCATTTTCAAACACAAATAAGAACCCAAACGAAGATCGAACCCCTAGTCTTCATTCTTTCGTCTGATCCGTTTTATTATAAGTAACTTGCAGTATGGCTAAACCGACGCCGGTTTAGATCCGAAACATGTGCCCGAGGTCAAGATCTGACCCAAATCATTGTATCGACAAATACTAGCACACCCACACAAAGACACATCACCCCCCACTACCACGTGTCAAGCCCAGATCAATTTGGGAGCAACAGCGACAAAGTAAAAAGAGTAGAATCTTAGAATATTTTTTAGAGTTTGCTTAATAATAATATAGGTTTGACTAATAATTTTCAAGTGCGTGAGGGGGCAATGAGGTTGCATAGACTTAATCCATGCTAAGGCAAAGGCATAACATTGAGGGTCATTGTCATTTAAAGCCATTCAAGTTTAAACTTTAAAGAACGAAGCCATTCAAGTTTAAAGAACGAAGAGCAAATTAAGAGGCTATTTGGTAACATTTTTGAAAAACAAATACCCAACTATCTCATTTGGTAAGCAAAATTTTCAAATTGTTAAAAAAAAAAATCCAAAAACAACCTCTTTTTTAAGATAAAAATTTCAATTTTCAAAAACAAAGAATTGTTTTCGAATTTTTGGGATTGAATTTTTGTAATTTCTTGTAGATTAATCATATAACTCATGCCTTCATTTTCCACAGCTATGTCCACCACCTCCTCCAATTACTTTGTCACCTACGCCACCACTATAACCATCAATACCACCTCCATTACCACCTTAACAAACTCCATCATTGTCACTACCACCACCAGCACTAGCACCGTTGTTACCGTCACCCCAACCATCATCACCACCACTACAACCACCATGACCTCCACAGCCATCATCATTGCCATGTCCTCCGCCAACACCACCATCTCCACCTTACCCACACCTCCACCACCACCACAATCACCATCACTGTGACAGCAATATCAAAAACAACAACCACCTTGACTACCACCTCTACAACTAGTCAATTATCATAGCAAACACCATCACCCCACCCGCACCTCCACCACCACCACCACTATCTTCATTGTTGCAATCACCACCACTAAACCCATTATCAATATCATCATCATCGCTATTAATTATTAATATTAACTATTATAACAACTATAGTTAACACAATTATTATAATTATAAATGGTTTTAAAAATTTACCAAACTCATTTTTTATTGATTTTTAAAATTATAATTAATTCTAATTAAATGTTACCAAACGAAAATTTTGAAAAGATTTTTATTTTCAAATTGTTTTCAAAACAAACGTCAACAAACAGACACTTGGCAGTTGGCACCAATGGCGCCCCTCTCTCTAACGTATGCAATTTTTTTTTTCTTTTTCCAGTTTTGATCACCAAAGAAACACGGAACACAAACCGATTACCGAACCCACCGGGGATTTACAAATAAGAAATTCTCGGTGACGAACCTTACGGAAAAACGAACCACCACCAACTCCTCTTCAATCCCTGTTCCTTCATCGCCACTTTATCTGAAACCAGAAACGAAAGCCCCATTCCAACCAATCTCCGGTTTCGCTGCTTATGAGTTATTAAATCGTTTATCTTGAGATGATGAGGTGTTGGAGCTCAAAAGAACCACCAACACCAGGGGGTTCTATGCTAGGATGAAGCTCTTACGACGACGTGGAAGAGAAGATAACAACTTCTGCTACAGATATTTCAGATGGGTTCTTTGGGTTTCTGTTTCTCTCTACCTCAGCTTTTACATCATCAGTAGCTCCAACGAAACCACCACCCTCCCAAACCCAACCGTTTCTACCTCAAAAACCAGCTTCGCCTCTCTAGCCCTAATCGATACAACCAACACAACAACTTCGCAACAACCCGGAAATAAACTGATAATATCGTCTCCAGGTTCGGTAACGTTCTTCGCTTTGCCTCCTCCGTTTTGGTACGTAATCCATTTGTTGTGTAATATATTCAATTAACTTTCTTTCATTCTTTTAGGATCGCTGAACGGTTTGAAGATATATGTCTACGATTTGCCATCTAAATACAACGTTGACTGGTTGACGAATGAGCGATGTAGCAACCATCTCTTCGCTGCTGAAATCGCGATACACAGAGCTCTAATGGACAGCCATGTACGGACTCTGAATCCATGGGAAGCCGATTTCTTCTTCGTTCCAGTTTACGTGTCTTGCAACTTCAGCACGGTCAATGGGTTCCCGGCAATTGGCCATGCACGGCCTCTTTTGGCGTCAGCGGTGCAACTCATATCCACAGAAATGCCGTTCTGGAACCGGAGTTCCGGTTCCGATCACGTCTTCGTTGCTTCCCACGATTTCGGAGCTTGCTTTCATACCATGGTGAGCCCCTCATTGCCACCCAAGATCAAAACTTCATGAAGTAGATTGTTAATTTGCAAATCATTGACTGTTTATTGTTCTTGTGGCTTCAAGGAGGACGTAGCTATTGCAGATGGGATCCCCGGGTTCTTGAAGAAATCTATTATCTTACAGACGTTCGGTGTCAGATTCCGGCATCCTTGTCAGGACGTCGAGAATGTGCAAATACCACCTTATATTTCGCCGGAAAGTGTACGGTCAACGCTTGAAACGGCTCCGGATAATACGAAGAGAGACATTTGGGTTTTCTTCAGAGGCAAGATGGAAGTCCATCCCAAGAACATAAGCGGACGCTTTTACGGCAGGTAATTCACCTATTATTAAAATTTAAACCCCTGGCCTTCTATATATTTGATTTATTCAAACTTTACGAAAATAGCCCTCTGCGTTCGTCGATATTAGCTTTTTACTCGGGGTACTTTTGAAAAGCTCGGACTTGTTTCCATTTCCGAACTATATATTTACCTTTTTTTGTTTTATTTGTTTTTTAGGGGTATACGGACTGTGATCTGGCGGAAGTATAATCGGCACGGGGATTTTTACCTCCGGAGGAAGAGGTTCGCCGGTTACCAGTCAGAGATAGTACGGTCGGTGTTCTGCCTGTGCCCACTGGGGTGGGCCCCGTGGAGTCCGAGACTGGTTGAGTCAGTTGCTCTCGGATGCGTGCCGGTCATCATCGCCGACGGCATTCGTCTTCCCTTTCCTTGCGCCGTCAAATGGCCGGACATCTCACTCACGGTGGCGGAAAAGGACGTCGAGAAGCTTGCAAAGATTCTCGAGCACGTCGCGGCGACGAACCTATCCGCAATCCAGAGGAACTTGTGGGACCCGGTTAACAGGAGGGCCCTGATATTTAACAGTCAGATCCAAGAAGGTGACGCCACGTGGAACGTGCTCTACGCCTTGTCCCAGAAGCTAAACCGATCGACGCTACGTCACAACTAAATTTGACGACGTAAAGTGGAAACACTGGTGTGGCAGCCGATGCAAGTTAACAGTTGATGGCAGCTGGGTTTCCTTGGATTAGTTTCTGTAACATTCAAGAGAGACAGCAAAGAAATGGGTACAGTGGGACCCTGCACAAATGATCACTGGTACAAGAATACGAAAAATATAGTTTTGTTTTGAACACTTTTGTGGATATACTGAGAAAATACCTTTTTTTATAAATAAAAAAAAATTCTTCCAGGCAAAGTTCTTCTTGCAATTGGAATGTATAACTGATACCCAAGGCAGGCAAATTTTTGTCGCAAATTTGAACAATTTAAATCACAAAAAGGTTAATATCTTTTGCTGCTGGTGTGACATGCTGCTATATAGAATATCTCAAAGTTCGTGTTTTTTCTATCTCGAAAAAAATACTGATCGTGCTAGTAGCAGAAAATGAGGCAGGGAAAAGTTACAAGTGACTTCAACCTGATCAAACCTACTTATAGAGACTAACATCTGTAAAACATATTTATGCTACAAGTATAATCCATATACCCTTTTGAAAACAAGCATCTGAGGCAGGCTAACCTTGTTATCACTGATCCAGAACATATTGATGAGCAAAAGCTTCCAATACAATTTGATGTTATTAGCCCAGAATTCTTTAGAGTACCCACCCATTACAGCACACATGAATATCTTTCGTCAAATGTTCTAATGGAATGAAAGTTTTATGCATTATGAAGAAGAGAGATTCTGCTGGAGAGAGAGAGAGAGATGAAAGGAAAAGAACAAAGCTATAACTGCTGCGCAATGTAAAGGCAAACTGTAAGCAAGACTACAAAAGATAGAGAGAGAGAGAGAGAGATGAAAGGAAAAGAACAAAGCTATAACTGTTGTGCAATGTAAAGGCAAACTGTAAGCAAGACTACAAAAATATAAAGGCAGTGGGTGGCCACCAAAAGATATGTACATATCAGCATAAAGTTGAGATTGGATGAAAAACTTTAGGAATATACATGTAAAGGCAGTGACAATCACCAAAAGAAGAATGCACATCAGCAGACAGTTGAGATTTGACGAAAACTTCACGAAAGAAACATCTATTTCTCTTGTACAAAGTATACAATGCCACGAGCAGTTGAGATTCGATGAAATACTAATATAACAGACATCTCATCCCCCTATCTTGTTACAAGTATACAATGCCAAGACAAACATGCCCTGACTTTTCTTCTCATTTACTAGCATCTAATCTTTATCCATCCGACACCAAGTTAGTGACATACAAGCTGCTGATTATGGCATGATGGATCCTATTCCTTGCATTTTTCAACATCAACTTCCCATAAATACAATCTCACAATTTATTTATACTAACACCTGGACAAATATAAAACTGATCCAAACTGGCAAGAAAAGTATACTGTACACTGATTGGAGATGTTCTCTTTGTCATCCAAGTGGAACGATATTTGTGATTCTAATCACTCCCAACCCATTAACATCTTTCTAACTCCTGCCTCAATCTTGTTCCTCGGCACAGAAAAGCCATCCCCTTCATCAAGAAGGACTCTGTAGACTTCCCATTCCCGATCTCCAATTACATGCCTCCGAATCTCAGCCTGAAAAAGGTCATTAACATTGCAGATTTAGGCTAAATAGCAGATGGTTCACATGTCCACGATTATGGCCAACACACAGACATGAATTAGATAGAAAATTACCGAAAAGATGCATGTGTTGAGCATTTTGAGAGCAAGGGTTATATCATAGACAACAAGAGGCCGGCCTTTTCCAGATAACTCCACAGGATTGACAACAAGCAGCTCTGTATCAGGACCCCGGCTAATTACAGCTACTCTGAGAGGACGAAAGAGCTCCATTCGTAGACGAGAGCTCAATGACTTCTGCTTATTAGGATCAACTATCTTCTTTCCATCTGCTTGCATTATGAACAATTCCACCTCACATTTTCCACTCCGGTTTGCATAAAAACGCCCATAAGAAATCTGACATACAGCATATGATGTATATGTAAATATCGAAGAATAAATTCAGCTTAATTTTGCAACCCCATACTTATTGTTAGACAAATGAAACCAAAAAAAAAAGTACAAAGAGATAAAAACAGTTTATTTGAGGTTTCAGGCATAGCCGAGAAATTTTGTATCCAAAAACATAAGGAAGAGTGAAACAGGCCTTTATTTCTGTATGCCACTTGTTTGACCATAACACATAAGGCAACTGGATTATACAAAGTGTATGGTTTAACAAAATTTTTAAACTATCATTTATAGTGTTTCTAGGCACATCAATGAGATGAATGCGGACGAATGAGATTTCATGTTGAGCAAATTATCCCTTGTTCAAGAAATCACCAATCCTCAATGATAATTCAGAAAAAAGAAAAAAGAAAAAAAAAAGCAAACAAACTGGTTCATTTGATCCATGTAATCCCTTGGGAAGGTTTAAAATTAAGAAACTTGTTCATGATTTCTTGCTTAGATGGTTGTTAAATTTTCTTTTACATCATTTGGGATTTCAGAAATCTATTTCGCCAGTTTGTTATCTATACCATCGAGACCTCCTCTCACAAAACTAATCAACTGCAAATAACTTCTTTTTTTTTTTTTTAATTTTAGCACACAATAGGAACCTTCTTTCATTTGGGAGACTGGTACACCAATGTGTCTTGCAGATATTTTCTCTGCTTAAAGCAAAGGATGTGATGAGCAAAATTTTATAAGTAAATAAAGTTTAGTATTCCCAGACAAAAAAAAAGGAGTAAATCACATACCTGAATGTTGTAATCCTTTAGAGTTCTCATGATGTCATAGAGGAGACCCTTATGATCTTGGCATTGGATTTGAACGAGAGTGTGAGAAGGGCTGAGGGTATTGTCCATTGTGATAGATACGTTATTGACAGTGAGGGATCCACTTGAGTGTTCATCAGACAGCTCTAAACAGAACATTTCTTCCATGATTGCAAAAGGAAGCTGTGAGGATCCCCGTGAACAAGCTGCCATCCCTTCACTAACCAATTCTATCTCACGACTTATCATGGCATCTCCCAATACAGCTTCCAAACGATCATATGTTTCCTCCCGTCTCTCATTCGTATGTAGAAGTTTCCTGAATTAAGAAGTTCATTACAGACTATAGGAAAATAACAAGATACTAACTGTAACAAAATATGTACATATACTGGAAAATTGTACTACTTCAAGAAGCCAACAGTTTAAATCTCCAAGCACATTACAGCTAAAGGCACAAGGGATCCAGTTGGCAGGTGCCTAACATTGGAGATCCCGCACTAATGAGGAATGGATTCTAAAACACAGGGAAGCAAGGCTATCCTTTGGCGGACAAAAGAATTGATATCATTTGGCGGACAAAAGAATTGACCATGTTAAATTCCTAGTCCAAATATGTAGTGCAAGCACAAGGGTTATTTGCAAAATGACTGCCTCCCAACAAGAGGGGGCAAATTGTACTCATCAGAGGGTGCCTGTTGTGCTGAAGGGACACTCACCATCAGTCTCCCTGGTTGCCTCTCACCCTCTTTATAAACAGAGGGTTAAGAGGAGCAAGTATCTTCATTTTGAATGACCAAACCAGAGAGTAGCAAACAAGAACCAGTAACTCTCAAAAGGCAACTTAGGATTTTCCTCAAAAGCTTCCGATACGAATCTTTAGCACCATATAATAAGTAATCTCTCTTTTTATTCAATCCCTCGCCATCATCATATGTACACACATTTCCTCTTAGTAAGCCTATCCACGAAAACTATAACATGCATTTGGGTAGAATGGCTGATGCTCAGCCTAGCAAAACCTTAGACTAAAACAAAGAATGAAGGGAGCCTTATCTGTTACCTACAAAAGCAGTGCAAATACTCTCACATGGTTTGCGGGCCTTCCTAGTAACATTGTACTTTAGCGACATGGCTAGTTTGAGTCCTTTGCAAAAAACAAGCCCCCAACATAGTCTATATCATTCTTGACCACCATAAGAATGCTGAACTAGTCAGAAATAATGAACACATTGCCACGTTTCTGGGAACAAGTTAGGAACATTCCACCTCTATTACTTATATTCGAAGTATTTCCCATTTCTATTTGTCGTCTGCTTGTGTCGGCATGTATGCATCTATATGTGTGTATGCATGTATGTGTACACCAAAACCAAGCAATGTCAAAAATGTTACATCAAATTTTAAAGTCTATACTGACAGTGTTCTACCACCAAAATAAATTATGAACTATATAACTATGACATCTGACACCATCAGAAAATTTATGGCGAAATAAACCAAATTAGAAAGGAAAATAAAACAATGGAAAATACGGTTAAGAGTAGTCTGAGTATAACTGGGCTGGACATCAATGAATTCAAGCATTAATGTACAAATCAATTTTCTCTGTCACTAATGCAGAAAGCCAGGCTATATAATCTCTTAAATGTGCAAAAATTTAAAACTCTCATGAATTTCTTGATCTTAAAAAAACTGACTACTATCAATTTGGAACACCTTGTTCAAGAAATACATGATAGATCGAGCCATTGACAATTATTCATACTATGTTTATATAAAAAAGGTGTTGTTGATCTATGCTATTAAAAAGTTATTATTATGAGATCACCCTTGTTCCTATTTTATCAAAGTAATCAACTTAGTGCCACTCAGGAGAAATGAATTTCACCACAGCTGATAACATCCAGGATAAGGAAAGAGGTACAAAGGAAAAGAAGGAAGAAGGGGGTGGGTGCAAAAAGTTGATGTGATAAATCTAAAGAGAATATGCCAAGAATGTAGAACCTGGTGTCTGTGATGAAGAAGAGGTCCATCACCCTCCCATCTGGTGTGGTGGATATCTTCACCTTCTCTATAGTAAGCTCGAGCTCGCAAAGAACCTCAGTCACGTCTGCCAAAAGAATTTCTTTCAAAGTAAATGAGAGGTATTCTTCTAAAATCCAGAAATCCTAATAAGATTCCAAAACAAACACAAAATTAAATGAAAAAAGAAGGAAAAATTTTTAAAAATAAACCATGAGTTTAAGAATTAACTTGAAAAAATGGAACAATTGAACTGCAGAACCAAAAGCATTGAATTTTTTAAAAACTCAGGTTAATCAGAACAAAACAGTTAAAATAAATTCAAGTATCAAATCCAGCAAGAAGTTTACTCATACTAATATTAAAAATAGAAAACTTTCAAACCAGCACATCGAACCCTAAATCCAACTCCAGAAATTAAAGGTAAATCACTCAGATGAAGAAGAAACAAACAGGGATATTTTGAAAGCCAAGCGAGAATTTTTCCCTAAAATGGGATTTTTCTGAAGATAAACCAAAAGAAAAATTACCGTGTAAAAGCCCTCTCCGATCACAACAAAAGACCTTCAAGAGAAACACATCGGGTGGCTTGGGCAGCTGCAATTCCGGCCTGTGAAAGTAAATCCCGGAAGAGATAGGGCATGCCTCTAACAGTCTCTTATTCAACAAACCCCACCTCGTTGTCGATTTCCCAACAACCCAGAACACTACGTAACACCATTTTCCATCTGTGGAGACATCTTTGCCACAAAAGCAAATAATACAAGTAAAGAACCTCAGATGGAGGTTCAAAAAATCAATGATAAAATAAGAAGTATAAGAACCCAATTTTTTCGTTCTATTCTCTCTTCAAATAACTCTTACCTCCTCTCACAATGCTCAGCCCAAAGAACAATATTATACGGCAGAGATCACACCCCAAGCCAGTCTTGTCCGGGCAATTCACGGTAATCACACTGGGATCTCCTGGTTTTTCAGATCGATTGATAAGAACCACATCATCGCAAGGTATACCCATATCTTCTTCTCTGAATCTTCGAAGAATATCGAATCTTTCTTGCTCTTGTTCTACTCTTGTTCGATTGTTCTTACTCTGCTATTCTTTATGGGGTAACTACAGCTCCACGAGACAAAACACAGCAGCTAAAGTAGAGAAATCAAATGGGTATTGTTTCTTCGTCTCAAATCCTCCAAAAGATTGGAGATTCCACCGAAAGAAGATGAAAGGCAAACAGAAGGAGAGTTAGGAGCTGTTCGCCTTTTCTTCTGCCTGTTTCCCTTGTCATTTCGCTTTTCTCTCCACCACTTGCAGATGAGAAATCGGAGACGTTCAAAGAAAAGCTGAAGGCGATATATCGATAACTGGTGAGTGATGAGATATCAGCCCAACAAAATACATACCACACAGTAAGAAAGCAGCAAGTACCAATACGTCAGCGCTCAGATGGTTAGGGTTTGATATTGCCATAATCGGGTTAGGGGCGGTGTAGGGTTTAGCCCAATCCACCCCGCCCCAAACATAAACTTTATTTTATTAAAGTATTACTTTATATCTTTAAAATATTAGTTTTAATACATATCCTATAAAAATATTCATATTTAATAGAGTTTATTTTCTTGAGCTTTCAGATAATCCCATTTTCTTCCTTAAAGGTTTTTGAAATATCAATTTACCACTTAGGGTTTTTTTGTGTAATAGTTTCTTTCTTCTAAGGGAAGAAACTTTCAGCCTAATTGGGTTTTAAAGTTACTAAGGGATGACTCTAATAGACCTTAAGGTTTCAATCTAATTTTTCTTTTCTATCATAAAAAAAATTGTTTATTCCTTCTAAAGGTTTGAGTGATGAGGTGATAAGAGAAAAAGGTATATATTGATAATTTTACCCATTTTAAAATATATCTTATAAAATATACATATTTAATGAATAATATATTGTATTTACAAACACAATTTTTAATACAACCAGGCCAATTCTGCCACACCTCGTTACCAAACCAATAGGGACAAGTTATTGTTTGGTATTTTAAAAACCCTGTAAGCACCTCATTTTTGCGCTCCCAAAAAAACCAAAACTGCAAACCCTGGACAGAAAGTCAAACCCTAAGGGGTGAAAAGTTGACTTTTTGATCAAGTGAAAATTGGCCACCTCGCTTTAGGTCATTGGATAGAGAATCTCGACACGGTTCCAACGCAACTGAGTTTGCAGGAATCGGGGTCCGGATGAAGGTTCTGCGGGCGATCAAACCTGAGCAGGGCCAAAAGTTGACTTTCTGCTAAAATCCGATCCAGATATCTTGCTCTATATCATTGGATAGAGAATCTCGACATGGTTCCAACCTAACTGAGTTTGCAGGAATCGGGGTCCGGATGAAGGTTCTGCGGGCGGTCAAACTTGAGCAGAGCCAAAAGTTGACTTTCTGCTAAAATCCGATCCAGAGGCCTACCCCTAGGTCATGGGATAGAGGGCTCCGATACAATTCTAACGCAACTGAGTTTGCCAAAATCGAAGCCCGGATGAAGAAAAAATGAGCTGACGAAATTCTCGAGTAGCAAAACCGGCCATCTGCGCACGTGGCAAAAAGCTGCACACGTGGCGAGTTGCGCAGGAAAATATCTCGGGGATCAAATCCGTAAATATCCGAACATTCGAAATATCTCAGGGACTAAATCTGTAAAAATCCGAGAATATCGGATTTTACCAAAAATTGTCAGGGACTAAATCTGAATTTTTTAGATTTTTCGACCGGCGAGCGGCGGCATTAAATGATTTCTCATCATTATGCCGCTCGCGCGGACGTGGCAGCAGGGTATGCGCTCAGCTCAAGCTAAGCGGATACCCTTTTTTAAGTGAGCGGCCCTTTTTTTAAGTGGGCGGGTCCTCTTTTTTTCCTTGGTCTATATAAACCGCGCGAAATCTCGCGCAAAAGGGTTGGAAAAAATTTTGGTTAGAAGTTTTTTCTGGTTTGGGAATTTTGGTTAGCTCCAGGTGCCGTGCCCAAGCCCCTTCCCCACCTGAACCCTACCTGTCTCAGTGGCTTCGGCCTCCCCAAGCCCCCCACCTTGATCCAAACCCCCCTATCCTTGCTTCTTCCTCGTCCCCGCACAACCAAACGAAGGCCGGTTGCTATTGGAGGTGCAAGAGAGGAGAGTTCCAGCGCTCGTGCCACCTCAAGGAGAAGCCGCCGCTTTGCACCAGAACGTAGGAACTCCAGGTAATGTTTCGCACTTGTTTACATATATAAAAATGGGAGTCGTATGCATGTCATCGCAACTGTTGTGTTTCCTTCCCTTGCTACGCATTCTGTTGCTCCCCCATTTTGGGTGACATGGAGGTCTCCAGGGTAAGGGAGACCTCATGCACGACCCCCGTGAAGAAGACAAGGGTTTTGTTGCTCCTCCGAGTGCTCATGAGGTGCCCGGCACTCCTGTAAAGAACCAGCTCCTCATTTAACTCATCTGATGTATCCCTGTAAACCCCCCTCCTCTCTCCCTTCTTCGGATGTTAGTGTGCCTGCTCGGAGGTCCAGTCGGGGGAGGAAAGTGCATGTAATGTCTGCATGTTGTTTTTTGTTGTTTTTTTTACATTGCTGGACTTGCTAACATGCTACTTGCTGCTTGTGCACCCTTGAGCATGCTCCCATCACCCCCCCCCCCCCCCTTTTTTAAGCTGTTAATGCATCTGTACCTGTTTGTTTTTTATCGGGTTTGTTTTTTTTTCTTTTTTAAGAGATTTTGGGTTGTGGGATGAAGCATGAAGCATGTTTAGATTAATTTCAATACAAGTTTAAGTGCCTTCTGGGGAGTGGTCGAAGCTCGGGGAAGTGTTCTGGGCATATTATTCGTGAAGTAGTTTGAATGCATGGTTGTATTGTGAGTTTTCTGGGTTTTCAAAACTTGAGATAAAATGTGTTTAGATTAAATCCAAAGCTAGTTGGGAAGTGTCCTGGGCACATTAGGAGAATAGTGGAACAATTACAGGCCGAAAAAAATCGGCCAGAGATGGATATCTCGAAGAAACAGAGAGTTAAAAATCGCAGTGAGTTGCCGCCCACTTGGCGCTCACTTGCGCTCACTTAGGAAGTAGGCGCCCTTTTAATTTCACTACCCGCCGAGCTGGCGCTCAGCTCGCGCTCACTTAAAACCAAGTGTAATTCTGGCGCCCATCTCGCGCTCACCTCCCGCCCAGCTCGCGCTCATTTAGTATCGAGTGAGCGCCAGGTCCAAATTTTGCCTGGTTCTTAGCGCCTACTGGCGCTCACTTGGCGCTCACTTCAGGAAGTGAGCGCATACCCCTAAAACATGCCAAATTGCTAGATTTTTGAAAATTTCCGAAAATACCCTTTACTGTACCGCGGGGGGCGAAGCCCCCCGCACCCCCCACCCCCTTTGTTTTTTTCTGTGATTATTGCTAGATGTGAATGCTATTTCCGAACCGAATCGGATAAACCAATAGGTTTCCGGGTGACCCGGAAACCCGACATGGGACTTGGACCCCCGGTCCAACTTGACTTCCAGTGGGCCTTCCAACGGGGCCCACCAAGCCCAATAAACACCAAAGCATGCCATTAAATAACTTAAGTAAAATGAACAATTTGAACCGGGCGGGCCAAACCCAATGCGGCCCACCCGAGCCTTGTTATGTGAAATTGATGCATGAATTGCGTGGTTTGGCCGAGACCAAGGGCAAGGGCCTACCGGGCCCGCCAAAGCCCACCAATCGAACCAAGGAAGGGTGCAAACCCTAACTTCTGGTAACTTGGGCTTACAAGCCCAGATTTGGACTACGGGCCCCAAGCCCAGTGTCCGACTCACTTTGGCAGATTAAAAAGATAAATCCAATAAAAATACTTGGCCACCATGTGGGCCCACCTTAGGGGCCCATGAACCTATCCGGCCCACCTTTTCATGAAAAACACTTAAATTTTAAATCTGAACCTAAAGTAAAATCAATTGAACTAACCAAAGCCCAAAGGACCTCTCAGGCTAGACTGAGGTCCACAAGGGTACACGGGCTTGACTAAGCCCACCAAGGATACCGTGGGCCTTCCAACGGGGCCCACCCAACCAGATTCAGATCACCTAAGTAATCAAGATAAAAGCAATTAAAGAGACCCACACCACTCAGGTGGTCCCGCCAGACTTAACCAAACTGCATATCGGATTAGGAATCGGGTGAGACCAATGTAAGCTGACTCAAACCAGGGAACCCACAGGACCCGTCATCCGACGGGGTGGACCGGGGTGTCTACGGACTTCCCCGGACCACAACCGAGACCCTACTTAGAATCTCAAGCCGCAGACCAAAAAGCCCTAATAGACAAGGTTAGGCACCCAGGTGTCCGCCTGCACCCCATCAGGCGGTGGCGACTCCGAATTTTCCCGTGCCGCGTTTCCGACGCGCGCACAAACCCTTGTAAAGGCAAATTCGAATTTACCAAAACCCATCCTAAACTCATCCAAAGGCGGATTCAAGTTTACCAAAACACATCTTGAACTCATCCCCCATCCCTAATCCTTAAGTAAGTATGTACCAAGCCTTTTGAATATGGTATCGGAAAAACCCCTTTTTGGTATCGTAGCATTTGCCTTAGCTCTCTTATAATCTAGTTGATGGATGACTTTGTTATCTTACACAAGATTATTTACCTCTTTAAGTTGCTTAGGAGAGTTCTACAGGAAACAATGCATGTAGGGCTGGCAATGGGTCATATATATCCGAATCCGATTTGAAATTACTGAATTTAGATATAGGATTTAAGGATACGGATCTAAAAAAAATCAGATTCGAATTTGGATATACATGTATCCGATCCGAACCGAAAACATACTTATAGTATAGATAAACTTAGCCCAGACCATGGTTCAACCATAAGTTTAAAGGGTTAAACCATGGTTCGACCATAAGTTAAAAGGGTAAAACCAAAAAACAATTTGCCCTAACCCTAACCCAAAAAACGATTTGCTCTCATGCCCTAACTCCATTCTCTGCCAAGTGCTGACTCTGCGATTTTGGGGGTTTCTCCGTTCCTCGACTACGAACGCCACGGTTGCCACCGCCGTCAAACGACACTGTTGACGACCTTATCACCATCTTCCTCAACAGTCAAAACCACTACGAACGCCACGGTCACCATCAGCTCTTGCAAGTCTCAACAGATACTTTGTTAAGTTTGTAAGTCCCTCGTCCCAAGTAGAATATGACTTCAATCTTCTTCTTTTGATCCTCGTAGATGTTTGAAAGATACTTTATTAATTTTTTTTAAACCTTTTGATGATTTGATGGACTTCCTTGGGGTTCTCCGGCCATATTTCCGGTTGAACTAGTTGATTGTATTCTATAGGTTATTTATATCATTTTGCTGTAAGAATGAAGCAAAAACACTGTATTGGTTCAGTTTTACCATTTGGTTCTGATGTTTGATTCACATTTTGTGTCTGTTTTTTAATAATTTTTCGCTGCTGCCAAATTTGTGTTTCACTAGTTTTCTGTTAGCTTTTTTTTTGGGGGGTACTTGGACAAGAATTAATTTTCTTTGAGACCACTTGAAAGAAGAAAGACAGTAGATGAGGGTCAGCTGGTGAGATTTTTAAGTTGGCGTAGCTGCTGCAAAATTGACCTAAAGCCTTGATGAATGCAGTTCCCAATATATACTGGTGGTAACTTGCTCCTACAACTAGCCAGAACAGAAGAATCTAGTGTTAAAGATCCATTGGATATCGAAGACAGGTTCAAACAGGATCGAATTCGGATTTCAATTTCGAATTCAAATTTAGATATTAAGAATCCATCGGATATCGGATCGAATTTGGATTTCGGATATTCATTGAATTTCGAATTCGGATTTATGTATTAAAGATCCGTCGGATATCGAATCGAATTCGGATATCAATAATATTTTTTTTGAATTGAATTCGGATCATGGTAGATCCATACCCGTATTTGACTTGTTGCCACCCTAAATGCACGTACTCAATGGTCATTTACTTATCACAGTCTTCACGTAGTCAAAGCGGACGAGTCGTATAAGACGATGAAATAAACACAGGAATAATATAACATCGTGGAATGTATAAATCATCAACTAGCATTTTGGCCTGTGCATTGCACGGGCAAATAGGTTCAAAAAAATTATTAAAAAATAAATTATTTTATATATTGTCTTGAAGTTAATAATTTTTTTTTGGTAGAAGTCTTGAAAGTTAATATATTAACAACATATAACAGAATCAGTTGCAAATTAAAAAATTTTAAAACAAGAATTTGTAGACAAATAAAGAATGAAATTTTATAATGTATGGCTATACTGAACAATACCTGCAAAGGGTTTATTAAAAAAAAACAAAACAAAACAAAAAAAGAGAACTCAAAATGGATGTACATACAAAAGATAAACCATCAAGGTTACAAAATGTTTCCTATTCAAAACAAAATGCATAATCCAAATATCATCAAACAGTTTTAAATATTCATATTTAAAAAGAAGATTAAATGGATAAAAGAAATGAGGGAAAAGAACAAAGAATACAAAAGCAAGAAGTATAAAGTCTTCTAAAAAACACCAATAAAGGGAATAACCATCAGAGTTTCCTGAGGAATTGTTAGAAAGGCTCTTAATCAAAAGATATATAAAAAAGGCATCAATTGAAATTTCATCTATTCTAATTTGTAACTTTGTTTTCATAGTAATGTGGTTCGTGCGTTGCATAGGTAGTAGGTTTGAAAAAACCATAATCAGTTGCAAATTAAAAAAATTTTAAAAGCAAGAATCTATATACAAATAAAGAATGAGATTTTATAATGTATGGCCACAGCTGTTCATGTTCATGTGCCGATCCTCCGAGGTTTTGCGAGGGACAGCAATTTGGGTTTTCAAAGAATCAAGTTGAGCAACCAAAACCGGAGGAGTTGATGAGAGAGAGAAGATGAGAGTGGGAGGAAAGAAAGGGGGAAGGGGAGGGGTCGATTTGGTTCTAGGGATTTCAATGGAAGAGAGGAGAAAGGGAGGGAAGGGGAGGGTGAACAGGACTGAGGGACTGTTAGAAAAAGAAGGCAGAAAGGGATGATTCAGGAGGGTTCTCGAACCCCCTCGACAATAGCTTTTTTTTTTTATTTTATTAAATTACTAAATCTAAATTACTTTAAATCTGAAAACCGGAAGGATTAAAGAATTGTTTTGTTTATACCTGATTTGGAATTATTATAAAAATTAAATAACTAAATCTAAATTACTTTAAAAACCGAAGAACGAAAAGTCAAAAGTTGCGGCCGGTTTTATTTATTTATTTATTATTAAATGATTAAATATAAATTACTTTAAAAATGAAAGCCGAAGAAGGAGTAGAGAATTGTTTTTTCTTATACCTTATTTGGAATTATTATAAAAATTAAATGACTAAATCTAGATTATTTTAAAAAACCGAAGAAAAGAAAGTCAAAAGTTGCCGCAGGTTCGGACCTGCCCGAGCCTGTCATTTTTTGGCTTTTTGTTTTTTTTTTTGAAAAAAGATACTACAAACCTGCCCGAGCCTGTCATTTTTTTGTTTTGTTTTGTTTTTTTTTTTAGAAAAATACATTCGGATACCTGAACCACGCGAAACGGGCACATCAGCAGCCACCCCCACTTCCACTTCGCTTAATATATATACATTCCTACCAAAAAAAAATGTATAAATTATCACTTACGGAGAAGTTGGAAGGGCCCGTTTTACAGAGAAATTGGCGAGATATTAGAAGTGCTGGGCCGCCATCACGTGTTGGTACTGCTTTCTGGTGGGCCCGTCACGCGCCTTTCGTTACGGACGCTTCAAGAAAAACACTCTTCCTCGTTTTCATTTTGGTTTTCCCTCTCTCTCCGACTTTCACCTGGTCGGGGATTCCCCTTTTGAAAGTAAAAAATCTCGCGGGAGGATCTTCTTACCACCTAATCCCGCTTTTTTAAGCGTAAGTAAAGTCATTTGTCGCCGGCGGAGTTACAACAGCGACGACTATCATTCAGTCAAGTCAAACCACGTGCTAAGACAGCTGGAACTCCCGTTCCAACTTCCAGTGGAGATCCTATTGAGCTCCACAGGATCTTATATTAAAAACCGCTCGAATGGTATAATTGTAACCTTTTTTATTACCATTAGTACAATTTTGTAAAAAACTCCAAATAAGGGTGTAGATAAAGGTTCCCCAGAAAGTTTGAACCGTTCATTCTAAGGCTTCGGTTGTTTTGATGTAAAACATTTTTCTTTGAAAAACATTTACGTTGGAAAATATTTTAAAGAAAAACAAAGTTTTTCAACAATTTGGATACATTGAAAAATAGAGTTGAAAATGAGGATTTGTAATTTTCTTTTTCTTTTTTTATATGCTTGATATCGAGCGCTATCCATTTTCTGGAAAATGACATATAGGATTTTCAATAGTAGTCATTGTCCGGAAAATAACTATCTTTTATGAAAACTGTTTTACATCGTATTGTATTTTACATGAAAACAAACACATAAAAAAACCCCATTTTGCCCTGAAAACATTTTACGTATTACATTTTACATCAAAACAAGCGGAGCCTAAATTAACACCTAACACCTTAATTAACCACTCAAGTGAAATAAAAATTTTTGCTTTCATAAGATGGGCTTAATGTGAATTATTTATTTTTGGTACATTCTTTACGGGCATTACCTGCTAGCACATAGCCCATATTCATATACACATACACCCATTGCATACATACTTCCTTGGGAAGTGCAGCTTCAAAAGAGACCCAGGGCCTGACACATAACAACAATTAGGTTTACCACACAAAAAAAAAAAGGCAGCAATTAGGTGGCTCTTATAATCTCAATTGGAGGCAAATTGTCGAGTACACTCCCTTTGATTTAATGAGGGCTGGTTTCCGACTCAATCTTTGGTTATAAACATAACAAGACTTTATTACCATCCTAGCATTTTTGAGTTTAAAGTAACTTAAGATTTAGGTAGGATTTTTTAAGTATTTTTTTTTTTGAAGACCAGGATTTTTTAAGTATGGGAACCCATAATGGCAACGATGGACAATATTTCAACTCGAGTTTTATTAACACTTGCATTAAGGAGTGGCACTTACAATTTTACATGTACACACTTAAATTCCTTAGCCAGTTGCTTAAGCAAAATATGGGTCTTTAAAAGTTTTGAAAGCATATTTCTTATATTTCTTAAGGTTTTAAACTAATTATTTGGTGACTAAATCTTATATTTGTGAGGTAGGGTCAACCCGGAAAACACGTGAAGAATTGGGGTTCCCCAAATAAAATTTGAGGTGGGAGATATGTCTCATCTAATTCCTAACACTCAAACAGTTCCTTAAAAAATCCAACCGCATGAAAAGGAATATTAAAATTTTTTCAGCCATGAGGAGGACACATATCGATATCAAGTCATTGCAGTCGCTTTACAAAATCTTTTTATTTGATCTTGTTTTTGGGAGAAAAATTGACAGGTCATGATGTGGGCCAGATGAGGACTTAAGAAACAGGATGCTTTCCCAATTTACTCAACTGGGGTTAACAAAAACTCAAATTTATGTGTTAAGCATGACAAAATTCATGCCCTGATTTTGTTGTTATTATCTAATAAATTATGTTGAAATTTATATCTAATCAATTCATGAGTCCAAGTATGAATTGAAATTGGTGGGACCCTAAAACAAAACCAAAATTTATGACTTAAAGTAGATATTCTGGTAAATTCAGCTTGGGCCACTTGGAAAACCACTCACCATAAGATTAGATGGACCACTAGGTTAAGCACCCACCCTAAGATTGTATGGATTTGTTTCTGCCTGGTAATAAGTAAAGCATTCACACCATCTTACCTTGTCCAGCATAGAAAATCAACAAAAATGAATGCTAAAGTTACCAGCATGACTTAAGGGTGTATGGCCCTTAGTTTAAAGGGTATATGGCCCTTAGTTTAATATCAAAGCCTAAGAAAACCATCCAAGCTACTAGAAGTCAACGAAACCATACATTAATAGAGACTGAAATCACATGTAAGTGACTATTTAGGGTTTAATTATTAATTAAGTAGCTACTCGTATAGACTTCTTGTGCCGAAAGAGATAAAGATAGTGACAAGCCTCCTCCACCGCCCCTAATACCGGTTGCTTTTGTATTAATACTTTTAATACCAGCATAATTAGTCTAATAGTCCAACTAAATTCCATAAGATGACAGGGACCCATTTGAACATTATCAGAACTGAACATCTAACTGAGCTGGGATTGTCTTTGCTAGAAAAAAATGATGTTAAGACTATATTATAAGCATCGTTTGGCACCGGCGTCTCTTAGTTGGTTGCTTTGTCGGGAGGCATGAACGGATTCAAACCAACCAAGCACTGTCGACGTCGACCGCAACAAATTTATGGCTTACTTATTGTTCTTACCTTCCATAATCACTGTATTTAAGTATAATTATTAGTTCAGGTATCGGCACCGGCCGATTAATATTAAACTAGTTTAATCAAGTTTTTTAATCAAAAATTTTTTTTTAATGTTAGGCCAATTTATACCAAACAAGTGAAGGGGTTTCAATTTGAATTGAAAGGGAGGGAAAGGGATTGGAAGGTGTGTGTGAGGGGAACAGATAGAGGAAGATGGTCACCCACAAGTAATGGTGTGGATGTGAGGAGAAGTGGGGTATGGACCAAGATAACATCTAAGGGAGTGGGTGGACTAGGATTCCAAACACAAGATTAACCAAGATCCTTCATTCTTGCTTTCCTTGTAAGAATGAATTGAAAAGGGGTTATTGTGGGGCCAAGAAAGTGATTAAGGGAGAGATGATGCAGGAGGATTCTGCCAAAAAAACTTTAATCTTTGGATTCACACTGAAAGGAACCTCAACCCCAAAACTTCAAGAAAAGATGGGAGGGTGAATGGTCTCTTCATCTGTTGTTTTTTGGATGGTTTGAAACCTGTCAGGCATCATTGTAGTGTATATGTCACTTTCCTTGTAAGAAATCCGAGTACCCTTTCAGGAGAACATAGAGTCGAGCCGGTCAGCTAAGATGTCACGGTAGTGGTGGCAGTGACGTTTTGGAAACCGGTGAGGAGGGCAGTCTGGTTCAACCATTTCCGCATGCGGTTCTAATTGAACCGGGATACATAGAAAAGAGAGTCAAAATTCAAAATGTTTGGTTCGATCCGTTTCAAACTAGTTTGATCTGGTTCATATTGGTATTACAATCAACACAAACTGAGCTTTTGATTGAGCAGTTGAGATCGGGGTTTTAAATCTCAGGAACCGGACCGGGCAGTAGGTTTGGGGTTTGATCAAATCCTGCAATGGAACATTACGTCGTGATCGCTAAATCAACGGTGGACATGCTTGACAAGTAAGGATCTCCGCAGACGAGGTTTTGATAAACCCTAACCCGCTGGTATGAGAATTGAGCCATACCAAACTGGAATGAAATTGTCTATGGCCTTTCTCTGAAATGGTCCCCAATGCGACCGTGAGATGCTGTCATTTGGAGCATCTCATTGTTAGTGTGTTTTTCACTGGTTTAAATGTTTTCAAATGGGACCCACATGACAAAACACTAGCCGTGAGATGCTCTACATGACAGCATCTCACAGTTGCATCAAGAACTGTTTCAAGTAAAGGCAACAGACGATTTCACTCCTACCAAACCTACTCTTAATCTTATTGGGTTAACAACACAGTGGGTCGGCTACACTATAAAATACTAAAATATAAATACTTTTAAATAGAAAATGTAAATCAATTGTAGATTTATTTACAAAATATATATATATTTTGTTATATTATTTGTGTGAAAAACATATATTTTAATGTCTTGAGGTTCGGTTTGGGGCAATTTAAGGTTGGCTTGGGCTAGACCTTTTAACCCAATCTTAGCCCATTTAGGGCTTATCAAACCCTAACCATTAAGAGCGGAAGAGGACAGATTGTCCAATTAATCCAATGACAAGTATTTAGATGTCAGTTTCATTTGTCTTTTTCTTCTTAATTTTTTTATTCTTTAAAAAAATTTTGGTTGTAACTTGATTTTGGAAAAAGGGTTAGTATATGTTAAAATATTCTTTAAAGAATAAGTTAAAGTTTTAAACCGTTACATTGTTATGTTAATGTTTTCAATTTGGAAAATTGCTTGGATTGAGCAAAAAATAAATAAAACTTAGAACTTTGGGTGTGTGAACTCACTAAGAGTGCTGAGCAACTGATTTGTAGAACCATATCAAAATCGCATTTTCGTAGTCGTCTAACGTAATTCATTCTCTGCATCAAGAATCTCTTAAATGAAATCATTTTAGTAGATGGTATAGATTACTAGATTTTCCTATAAAGCACCACGCAGTATTCCTAATTTCATTTCTTTATATTTTAATACCTTTAGACTCCTTGGTGTTAAAGCTCATAACTAAAAGCAATTTTTCAAAGAATCATATTTTACTAAAGCTATGTTTTAAAACAAATTACATGTCATCTTACATAAGGAAACAATTTAGCGTAGATATATTGAAGATATTTTAATGAACTAAAAGTCAAGTATATATCATGTATAATATATTATGAGCATCACTCAACTCCATACTTTGGTAACACTTATGCATCACTCAAGTGTTATGTCTTTGGTCCTCGCACAAAAAAGAGAGTAAATTTATACTAATGTATAAATGGAATTGTCAGGATTCTAGCATGATAATCTATACTCGAAATATCCCCAACTTACCTCCCTATTTACGCAATATTCCTCATTTTGATGTGTCGTCAACTACCAAGTTTCATTCCTTATCAAAAATTAGTTGGTTAATATGAGATTCATCTTTAAATTCAGATTCAAACAGCCTCCTAAATACACTTTTACACCACCCCACTTTTACATTACCAAATACCAATCAATGTTTTACAAATTTACTACTCGCGTAGCGTGTACAGTCCCCTAGTGAGTATATAAATTAATTAGGCACTTGCTTGGATTTCATAATCTTATTTGAGCCGTATTGATATTATATAATGCAAAATGAATCATTTAATTCAAATTTTGAGGCGCATTAAAGAATCCAATTGTAAAATTAAATTTTATAATCAAAATATATAATCAAGCTGTTTTGTGGTTTTGGTTGAGATTCACAATTTGAATTTGCAAGGGTGAAGGCGCCAAGGAATATTACATCATTTGATTTAAGCATGGTGAAATCTAAGTTGACCCACCAACAGTAAATCCAATCAAAGACTATCTATTATCCACGTCTTTATGCCACATTCAACAAAATTTAAAGTTGTTGAGGATGCCATTTGGGATGGTGGCAATGCCTTGTGATGTTACGTTCACATCCAAGGTCTGAGTTCAAAATTTGTCCTAAGCATATTAAAAAAAGAGTGGTCGACAGCTCGCTTTAAACTCATACATTTCGAGTCATTAGAGTTATGGTTGTATCCACTCTTATAGGTCGCCTTTAAAGCCGTGCACCCGAAGATGAATGCGTCTTGGGTGTGTGGCTGTGTGCATCTATGTGGTAAGCGGACAGCATAATATATATATATATATATATATATATATGGAAATCTAGCTAAGCTCTTTCTTCATTAGATGAAAACAGAGTTACAAGAGCAAAGGCTACAAGCCAGAATACAAAGATAATAAACCCAAATAAGCTTAAGCTTAGAAGCAAAAGAGGCCAGGAAACTGGAGAGACATAAACCCCAACAATCTGGTTGTAGTTTTGAATAATAGTGTCCGACTCTGCGATGAAGCAGCATGAAACCACTTGAAGAACAGGGGTAAAGTCAGACGGAGGGTCCGTCGAAACACGGATTGAAATTCCCATTAATGGGAGAAAATGCTTCGTCAAAGACGAGAAAGCCAGAAAAGGAGTGCTCAGTAAACCAAGACACATCCGAACCTAGAACTGAACCTGGACTATGGGGGTTGATGCCCTCCGGTACCTAACAACACAAAATCTAATTAGAAACAGCACAAAAAAACTGATTTCACTAGAAACAAAAGCAAAACAAAACACAAGAAAACTAATTTCACGGCCAGGGAGTTGCAGCAACCAAATCATCAACACCCCAAGTCCTGACGAACCATCAAGGCTTAAAACTGTGCAACCCCTCCCCGTCTTCTTCCCCATCTGGGTCCTCTGCTTCATCCTCGGATTCCATAGCCATATGCGAAGGAAGCAAACTGACGACCACCCAACTTGATTAACAGCTGCCCAGATAACGAGAAATGCCGCCAAACAAAATAACCTGTCGCAGATGCTTCTAACGTTCTTCTTCTGTTCTATAGCCCAAAAACCCAGGGAAGAGGTGTACCGAAAAAGTTCTAGAGTTGTTAAGCGGACAGCATAATAGGTGTACCAAAAAAGTTCTAGAGTTGTTAATCGCACAATTTGCATTGAGTGTTATGATGGGCTTGGGCCTATGACTGGGCCTGGATGACAACATGTGGTTTAAAGCCTAGCTAGTTGGGCCTGGGGACAACGCTTATGCATGGAAGCCACGAAGCGAGCTGATTAGAGGCTTACTCACGATAAGAACAGACGTGGGTGCCTGATGTCAAGCTATTGGATTAATGCTTCCATTCCATTCCATCTGTACCGTTTTCAGTAAGGATGCGTTGCATGCTAGCCACCTTGGTCTCCAATTCTATTACGATATTGTCCTCCATACCAAAGTAATATCCCCAGTAACTCCATTATACCCAGCAATCCATGCGAGAATCAAATGGTAATTTCGCGTAGAACTTCAGCAAAGCACAGACAGTACTTCACATCTCACCAGGGAAGAGAGAGCTTTGCTCCTTTCCCTCACTTCGTTTGTCCAAGTAGAAGAGATGGGGGAAGCTCTAACATACACAGTGGGTGTTGTGGTTCTAAGTCTAACATGCGCACTGACAGTTTCTGCTGTTCTTCAATTGGAGCAGGAAGACTCGAAGATATTTCGAGTCACAGACGATCAAAGCAACAGAAAGCTCGGGGGAAATTCGCTTCTGGGTGCCGAGGATCACTTCAAACTGTTCATGAAGAAGTACGGCAAGGAGTATTCTACTGGAGAGGAGTACAGGCACAGACTGATAGGTCCCAGTCAAAGCTTTAAGAAACAGGGATAAATTGCTCTCTTCGGGTGAGAACAGACCACAAGAATTTGGGATAATTTTTCTGCCCCTTCCCTTCTCCATTGAAAGAGTTTAAATACATATATATTCTAACAACCCTTCCTAAACTTACGACCACAACTAACGTGCATAAACAGAACCTAAATCATGAAAACAGAAATAACAACTTGCAGAAGAATAGGACTCTAACTGGAAATAAGACTCTAACAATGAGTGGACTTTTTCTCTGAACTTTGCAGCCTTGGACTCAGTCCAAGTACTTCTGATTTGGCCGAGAAACACGCTGAGATCTCCGTGGTTTATCAATACCCCCCTCTTTCACTGGAACCTTGTCCTCAAGGTTCAAATCAGGGAACTTATCTTGCAATTTTGCTACATTCTCCCAAGTGGCATCTTCAATGGGAAGGCGTTTCCATTTGACCAAGCTTTCTTCACAAAATTTCCCCCCCTTTTTAATCCAACGAGTATCTATGATTTCTTCAGGTTCTATTATGATGGCACCATCATCGTTGAGAGGTGGTAAATCAAGACAACTTGCACTTGAATCACCAATCTTCTTCTTTAACAAAGAAACATGGAATACCGGATGGATGCGAGAACCTGCAGGAAGTTGGAGGTGATAAGCTACCTTGCCAATGCGTTTCTCAATTGCAAAGGGCCCATAAAACCTGTTAGCCAGTTTCTGAGATGCTCGTTTGAACACTGTTTGCTGGCGATAAGGTTGCAGTCTAAGGAAAACAAGGTCGCCTTCCTTGAATTCAATGTCACGCCTTTTTGAATCTGCAATTTGTTTCATCCGATTGGAAGCTTGATGTAAGTTGAGCTTGAGCTGATTGAGAATATCATTGCGTGAGGCCAAGTTCTGGTCTACCTCATTAACAGGAGAAGAGCCCAACTTATAGTGAGGAATCATGGGTGGAGGTCGACCATACACCGCTTGAAAAGGTGACATTCCTGTCGAAGCATGGTAGGCTGTATTATACCAAAACTCTGTCCAAGGAAGAAGAGAGTACCATCTTCGTGGTTGCTGGTGAACAAAACAGCGTAGATATTGCTCGACACATCGATTGACTACTTCGGACTGACCATCAGTTTGTGGATGGTATGCTGAGCTCATCTTCAATTGGGTGCCGGACAATTTAAATAATTCCCGCCAAAAGTTGCTTACGAAAATTGGATCACGGTCACTGATGATTGATCTGGGCATGCCGTGCAATTTTACGATGCCATCGACAAATTTTTCAGCTACCACCTTGGCAGAAAAAGG